>CM060929.1:216707221-217398565 GCA_030765085.1 Allium cepa
GATCCGTAACGGTGAATTATTGTAGGATTTCAAGTTTCGTAGCGATCGGACTTGTCATTTGATCGTACGGACTCGAAACGCCTTGAAATCGATAAATTAAAATCAATTGAAATCAATTTGAAAAATATTGATTTAAGCATAACTTCTTCGTACGATGGAATTTGGAATCAAAACTTGTTCCATCGTATTTAAAATATTTTAAAATATCTATTTTGATATATGGGTTGACCCGATTTCATTCCGGAGTCGAAATGGGCTTTTTGGACCGCTTTAGCGTTAGCGCGTATATCCAACCTTATCCATCCATTTTAATTTCTGAACTTCCTATATAAATCCCGTTATAAACCCTAGCAGCCTCTATTCTTCATTTCTATACGTACAGAAACTTCTGTGCTCCCCTTCCTCAATGGCTGTAAACCCTAACCTATCCAATTCAAATTTCAGATCCAAAGCTAAAATTTCAAACTCCTAAGAAAAAATAGAAAAAATATATATTGAAGCTCTTGGAGAGTGTAGTCTTGTGGTGTGATTCGTTTTTCGTTTTGGTTCATCATTTGATCAGTAAAAATCGAAGGAGTTTCGGCCGTTCATCGCTCGACGATAAACTTCGCCTGATCGGAAAACCCTTTCTGGGTTTTGGAAGGAAGCCGAGGGGATCGCATCTAGATGATTGGTTCGACGAATCGACGGTGGGATTGGCGGCAAAACTCGACTAGGGTTTCAAAATAACGGCGGCGGCGGCGACGAATAGGGACGGTGGAGGGTGGCACTCCGGAGCGGCCAGGCGTGAGGAGGCTGTTGAGGTTGGTCGACAACTCTCTGGTGGCCTGGGGAGGAGGCGATATGCGATCAAAGTTGGTTGCAGCGTGAAGGACTCGGTGATATCGGCTTCGTTCTGTATGTGGTAGGGTTCGGTTGTGATTTTGCAAGGTGACATGGCAAAAGAGGGGAAAGAGGTATTGTGTTCTTTTGTTTTATTTTTTTATTTGATTTCAAATCACATTAATCGTCATAATTTTTGCACACGAACTCCGTTTCATGCGTGGTTTTCTCCACTAGGTTCGTATCGGGATTCCGGACATTTTGGCGTTGGTTTGGACGAATTTGAAGACTGTGCAATTTTTGGGTTTAAATTGGATTTAAATTCAAAAAGGTGAGTGTTTTAACCCACTCACAACTTCTAAAATTTCTTATGTTTGTTAAATTGATATATGATGTGATTTGAAATTTATTTATGGTTGTTTGGCATATTTTAATCACCATCCCCATAAAATTAAATTATTTAATTTTAATTGTTACTTAACTATTCATTGCATATTAACTGCCAGTTAAATTGTTATTTATTTTATTGCATAAAAACTGCCAGTTAAACAATTTTTTTTTTTTTGAATATAAGCTGATAGTTGATACCTGTTATTATCACCTGTTATATATTGATGTATTGTTTGAATTAGGATGATGATTGTGATAAATGGTTGATGGTTGATATTGGATGAATGTATGATGTGTTCTATATTGTCATAAACTGCAGGTTATTATGCATTTTCATTTCATTCGGGATTGTGGTTTGAAATGATATATAACCGTAATTTTATTTTAAATTACAGATTGAAATGATAAATATCTGTATCACTTGACCATAGGATAGAAAATTATATACAGACACCGCGGTTTATATATATCTATATATATATATATATAAATATTTGAAATGATTTCTATGGTTTTGGAAAGGAATATACGGTTTAATAAATATTAATTTTTGATGTTATATAAATATTGTTTATATATGTATAGTTAAATTCTTGAATTTAAGCTATGTATAAAATTTATTTATAAAGATGAGTTTAATAATGGAGTTGATTGTTTTATATTATATGGTTTAGTACCTATTTAAGATATTGTATATTTAGAGTTAAATGACTTAAATGAAGTTTAGGTGGGAAGATAAATATGAAATTGGTTTAAATTTGAATTATTTAAGATTTTACTTGAATAAATTTGATTTGGAATTTAAATAATAAGTTGAGATTTTAAAGGGTATGATTCCTATAACTTGATTTATTTAAAGTGTTTTAAATGAATATAAAGTTGAGATAAATGAATATATCAAGTTAAATAAAATTTAAAGAATATCCAGTTGTTTGAAGTTAAGAGTTTTACTTAAATTCTATTTGATTTATTAAGTAAACATTTCAAATCTAAATAATTGTGATCGAATTTGATATATATGGAATTATCAAAGAATTAGTTTGAAATGACGGAACAGTTAAATCTTTGAAATATATGAATTGAAATGGTTTATTTGGAGGTTTAAATCGATATTTGGAATTTATTTTGAAATTTAAAGAAGCTATTTTATTATATAAAGTAATATAGTATTTAAACCATTAAGTATTAAAAGTTATGTTATAAAGCCATGAGTTTCAAGGTATATAGATTTGAAAGTGCTATGATTTTTGGAAAAAGATATATTTGAAATAAAAATGATATCATATTGGTTTGGGTTTAAAAATGGAAATGATATCGTATTTATAAGTTTTTGAAATGGATGTTATATTCTGGTTTTGGAGTAAATTATTTGAAAGACCGTAGTGTTATAATAACGTTCGGTTGTTGAAGAGACTGGGATCAGAAGTTGTCATACTCTCTGCCAACTCCGAAAACCACTTTAACAACCGTGTACGTGGTGGAGATTCCAGAATGAAGTAGGATGGCCGTGACGTTTCCTTTGAGGTAAATACGTGGACCCAACTCTCGTGAGTTGGCATAAGGTGGCTAAAACATGAGCTATTGACGGGTTAATTGAGGTAGCACCTTTGATCGGACACATCCCTTCGATATTATACTTTGACTTTTGGATTGATTCGATGGCAACTTTTGATTTTTGATTTTGGGGGTGTTGTTCGAGGTGGGCGGTAGTAGCTGCTACGCGTTACTACCGACCCAGAAGCGTAATTGGTATATCTACCCTGGCATTGCCTAGGAGGTATTATGGTACTGTATAGACTATTGGCATTATTACGTGTTAAGGTGGAAAATGTAAACCCTTAACGCTATTCAAAAGTAAGTTTATTTTACTAATAGACACTATTATAATAGCGAAATATTACTACATAGTAAATAGTTTAACGGATCCTTAGGAGATGTGAATCCCAAGCATCTCTTAAGTTACTGCACTCTTATTCATTTCTGTTGATTTAACTCACATAAGATATTTTAGTTCTAACCCGAGTGCTTTGTCTTTTCAATTCGCTCGTTTCAGTCCGAGCGTTTCAGGATTTGAAGATTTTATTCTAGAGGACGAAGACGAAGATTTGTAGTACTATTATCTACTATATTATTCCCTTACACCATTTTATTCCACTGCATAATTATTATTCTATGGTATGTGTAACTTTGATATGTACTATATAAATATAATCAAATGTTTTGTAAAATAGCTCCATGAACTGTATATTTGATTATTATATTTTATCGTTCCGCTGTGAGATTCTATTTTGTGTTTTTCTTTCCCTGCTTTTTCTTTTTTACCCCATAACAATCCGCCCTTCCGTATGGTTTGAATTGGCACGTGTGTTAATTTAAAGCGTGTGGAAATGCGGGATGTTACAGTGACGACGTCAGAGATGTTTATGAGGTTTGACATCTCCTATCCAATGTCTAACGTGAGTGCAGTAACTTAAGAGATGTTCGAGATTTACATCTCCTAAGGATCGGTTAAATTATCTACTATGTACTACAATGCGTTATTATAATATGTCTACAGTAAAGTAAAGTATTAAAATAGCGTTAAGGCGTTACCCATATCCCCCTTAACACATTTTATATAATGCTGTGGTCTACACAAATACTGTAAACTCCACCCGTGGGTGGGCTATCAGGGAGCACTCCACAGGTACGACACAAAAAAAACTCGTAGAAGGCGCGATAAAGCATGTGACACGACACTCGAGGGAATGCCATGGTAAATATACCAATTGCACTCCCGAACTGGTGGTAACGCATAGCAGCTACTACCGCCCACCTCGGAACACACTCCCAAATCAAAATCAAGGATGGCCACCGAATCAGTCACAAAGTCAAATATAACATCGAACAAATATGCCCGATCGGAGGAATTACCTCACTTGGCCCAGTATAGCTCCTATTTTAGCCACATCAAGCTGACTCACGGGAGTCAAGGTCACGTAAATACCTCGTACAGAATCGTTCGCCAAACCATTCTACTTCATTTATGGAATCTCCACCACATGCACAGTTATCAAAGTGGTTTTCTATTAGCAGAGAGTATGACAATATCCGATCCCGGTCTATTTAATAACCAAACGCTTATTTCAAACCGTATGGTTCTTTTACATTTCAAGAAGGTCAATTCACAATTTATATCAAAATATCATATTCAATTTTAAATCATGTCTCTTTCGGAAGCATATTAACTTTAAACTATATTCACTTTCAAAATCATGTTCACTTCCAAATCATATTCACTTTGAAATTATCAATAAGTTATGTTAAATAAATTCTTCATTTTAAAATCATCATATTCACTCAAATACATCGTTTCACAAAAGGGCATCAATTTCAAATTCCAACTTAGGTTGTCTCATCATCAAGGATTTAGATATACATACTTCTACTTTACACAGTTTGAAATTTTAGAAAACAGTTTAGGTAATTATAAATAGTTTATATAGTTTTAAAATAGTTTAATTAGATTTAAAATAGTTTAAATAATAAAAATAGTCTATATAGATTTTATTTTGATTTAATTAGTTTAAATGATTTAATTAGATTAAACATATATTGAATAGACTTAAATTATATTAATTATATTTTAAATAGATTAACAAATTTAAAATAGATTAAATAGATTTAAATTATATTAAATGGGTTTAAAATAGATTAAATAAACTTAATTAGTTTAAGATAGGTAAAATAGGTTAAATTGGATTAAATAAATTGTAATAGTTTGATATAAATTAAAATAGTTTAAATTGATTAAAATAGTTAATTTTTTAAAATAGTTTAAATTAGTTTAAATAGATTTCAAAGTTATATCCAAACATCATCGATAACCCAATTCCAATAAATTCATTTATATTTGACACTTCAACTTTGAAATTCAAATTTAAATTCTTCGAGCAATTCATTAAACCAATTCCAATTTCAACATTTAACACTTGGATTATCGAAAATAATATGGTTTACATATTTTGCTTTGAATTTTGAAATTCTTGAAGTTTTGAAAAGCTAAATGATAACTCTACCACTTTACTACTTTGAGTTTTAGCTGATTCATTTTGTAATATCTTGAAAAACAGTAATTATTTCAATACAATACTTGAAAAGTATCTCCGATCTATGCAAACAAGTTGTAGTATTTCAGATATAACCTTTGAATGATTCATTTTCTTGACTTGAAACCAATTTTAGGAAGTAGAATTTTTGAATATCTAAAACTTTCATATTTTATGCTAAATCAAACTACGGACTTATAGCTTTCAAATAGTGGTTTTAAACGGACTGAATTTTCAAAACAGGAATTATCGGTTGCTTTGGTATAACAATTAACTTTTATTGCCTTTCTTCACGACTAACAAATCAATGGCTGGAGAACTTCTAGCTGTGTATGCTTTTATTTGATATAAATGATTTTGCCTATATTTTATATAAATGGCCTTGCTGAAAATTTTGTAAACCAATTCGAGTGATATTGAGGAGTACACGGTCCGCTTGTTTAATTATCATTTTTAGACTCTATAGTACAAGTGGTATTATGAATCACTTCATTTGAGATCATATTTGTATTTTCAACTGATTTTAATATTAGCAAACATCGTTTTACAAAGACATAATAGATTTTCACTTTTTTTTTCTTTAGAAAATATTCAAATAACTTAGATATTTACCTTGATTTTCTTTAATAAAAATACTCCAGTTTACTTTAGTACGGGATTTACTGTGGAAAAGATAGTTGTTTACTGCTTGAACCTTTTGAATTTTATCGAAAATTATTAATAGTTATTGAGAAAGTGAGGGGTAGTGGATAAATTATACTTCACAGCTAGAGAAGTATATGTTAAAAATTTCATGAAAATTGAACAAGTTTTATAGTATTTTTAAAATTAGTGCATATTCCATGATCATTTCTATCACTATCAACCTTCTCGCAATCCATACACCAAAATTTAATATAGTGTGTAGAAGTCGGTATTTCGAAAAACAAAAAACTATATTTCTAGTGTAATTTATAATTATATCCCAAAGTATTCACTCTCATTCAAAAATCATCATAGTTATGCATGAGAAAATAGCTTTAATCTCTAGATACGTGCTTCCATTCTCATTTAAAAATCATCAGGGTTATGTATGGATGGAACTCGTATATAAGGAAGGGATATATATATATATATTCGAATAGTTTCTAGCCTTATTTAAAAGTCCTCATGGTTATGCACAGTTTGACATTCTTTTTCAAGTAACTACTAACCTCATTTAAAATTCCTAATGGTTATGCATGGTTATAAAGTGCTTAACATTTTCTTTTGTATAATATTTAAAAGAGTAATTTACAAATTTCTCTTTTATTAAAAATACCACACTGTGTCACTATATAAAACTCTCCTAAACCTTAATTCAATCGTCACTCTAAAGTAGAATTCGTGTCTAATAATTAAATATTATGATTTTATTTGACTAATTGAAATTTGCAATATATATTTCTCTCTATATGATTTATGGTTTTAATCAAAATTCATCACTATATCAATTATTATTATTATAACAAAAAGGAAGAGAAGTTAAGATTTTGGTGATTGGTAATAACTTTATTGATACTCGAGAGTTGTTTTTATTATTCAGGGGTTGATTTTATTTTTCAACAGTCGTTTTTTCAATTATTTTAACATCTATATTTTTCTTTTTTTAATTGCATGCATCAATGTAAAGAAAGTCTAGTTGTATGGGAGTATATAAATAGGGGGAGCTTGATCAAAACTCATCAAACACATTTGTTTGCCATAAAATTTTAATATATGTTTGTTATCCTCGAAAAGGGGAAATTGTAGAATATAGTTTTTTATGACTTTTGTTTGATGATAATAACATATATGTATTTTTTAAATGTGTTTGATACATTAGTATTCTAGAACCATAGATAGAAGTAAACAAACGAAATTTTTATTTCAACAATTAGATTACTTCAATTAATTTCAATAGTACAGACAATTACAATAATAGCTCCAAAATAATTTAAATACAATATTCATATACAACAATACATTTTCACTACACATTCACTCGAATTCAATCTTTTCTATCTACCTTCTCCAACTTTTTTTCTCTGTTAAATAATTACGCAGTAAAAAGAAAAAGGCAACAAATTCAAACTGCAAAAATGTAAATATTATTAAACTCAACATTGCCTTGGCCTATTTTTTTTTTTTTTGTTCTTTTCATATTTTGGAATAGGCTCCAAAAATACCAATAATATACGCGAGCAACCTACGACATGCACAATGTATCACTGTACATGCCATAAGGCCAAGCATATACACAAGACACACTTGCATCAATTCGATTGCAGGCACAAATGCAAGGTTAAGCTCAATGGCTCAATACAGTGCATTAGTGGACAGGTCAACATAACAAGTGCACGGTCAAGTTAATGGCTCAACACAAATGCACAAGTAAATATAACATCAAATTGGTGCAGTCAAAATTAGTTCAACAAAGCGATGCACCAGAGCAAAATTAAACTCAACAACTTGGATGTGCACAAGTGCGCAAAAAATATACAGGTGCAGCAAAATAAAATACGCAAAGGTGCAATAGCAAGAAAACATGCACACTCACAACAAAAGTCGAGAGAAAGTGAAAAAAAGAAGGATATCACAACACCAAAACTCGAGACCTGTGTCAAGTCATCAAACTACAAAATGGTGTGCATGCGCGGACACACAAGAAGTTCACGAACATAACATAAGGCAGCAAGGAGAGGCATAAAAGCAACATAGGGTTATACATGCAATAGAACAAAATCAAGCACACAGTGTAACCAGGTGCAAATATGGGCAAGGATCACAAAATAAAACAGTAGCAAAAGGATGAACAAAGCAAAGTGATGCACAAAAGTACACAATGGTGCACAGCTACAAAATCAAGCACACAGTCGAGAGCAGGTGCAAATATGTGCAAGGTCAAAAAACAAAGCAGCAGCTTGGTGCACAACAACAGAGGAAGTGTACAATGGTACATAACAAAATACAAGTGCAACTTTGAGACTACAAAGTGTGCACAGGTTCAGTACAAACATGCGCAGTTGCAAGGGAAAATGCGCACAAGGGTATAGAACATAAAGGAAAACTTGAGTACAACACAGCAAGGGGAAGCAAGAGGATGCAAAAACACACAATGATGTAATGCACATAACACACCAAAAGACAAGTACAAGCAACATAAAAACATGGTGCATTACAAAATATACAGCAAGTAGGAGCAACATAGGCCATACAGTAGAATACAAGAATTGATCAAGTCGAAGATAAGAATTTTCAAAATATATCAAAGCATTGATCAGGTTGAGAAATTCAGGCCAGAACTATACGATTGTAAATGGTCACAAAACAGCAAACAAAAAATATATATGTACATTGAAATATTTAATTAATGTCAATATATATATATATATATATCAGAGATCACAAATTCAAGTGCTAGAAATTCACAACCGGTTTGAAATATCCAAAGCCAAAAATCAAAACAAATATATTCAAAATATATGGAATTGATCCCTATAAAAACCAATCATTCTCGACAATTAAACTTATCAAGTTAAAAGAAGGAAAATGAACTCAAATCAAAAATTCATACCAAGGCTCAGATCGAAGAAAACTAGACCGTCAAAGCTATCAAAATAGCGAAGCATCAACAAACAACTGGAGCAATCATGAGAGGAAATTATTACATAAGTAAAGTTATCAGTCAATAGAGAGACGAGGTGTAACTCTTTAATTGATTGAAGACCGGCTTCAAAATTGAAACCCTAATTTGAGAACGAAGAGGAAAGAGTAAGCAGCCTGAACGAACTAGGATACGAGCCCAAAAATTGTTATCTTGTTGTTTTAATTGAGCTACACTTCTTAATTTACTCTAAGCAGTGTGTTGTATGATTTCATATATACTTTAAATTGTAATTTTTTTTTGAATTTACTTTACAGAAATCTAGTTTTAATTAGGATCATAATACGGGCATGATTGGTGAAATTCTCAAATCGAGTTAAGAATTGAGGTAGAATTTTGAGCTTAGCATTAGAACAATCAGGTAACTAATAGTCACAAGTTTGCAGTGTAAGCAGTCGATTGTTTAATTTTAGTAGAAACTTTGAAGTTAATGGTAGTCAAGTTTTACTGAAGCTGGGTAAAATTACGTGTTGCTTTTAATTTCCACATTTAATCCATTATCATCTATGATGCAATTTTTATTATTTTGTAAATTTATTTAAAACCCTATTCTTCCCCTTTGAGATCAATTCGATCCTACAAGAATCACTCCAAAGGAGTATTAATCTTATCAATCTGGAAAGGAAATCTAGTTTCACTTCTGCTATGCCAAAACAACTATGAATCATGTCGATTTATTATTGGTTAGTAAATAAAGTTTGGGTTTTAATCTGTATCTTTTTTCCAAAGACTTCCCAGGTGCAATGGAACTAGTAGATGGGGTAGAGCTCTTTGTGATGAGCTTCTTGTAATCAACTATGTTTACTATGTACACATAAAGAAAAAAGGTCAAACTAACTAAAATATAACACTCATGGGTTTATAGTCATGACATGAATAAGTGATAAGCATCGTTAATAGTGGAATTAGAAAAAAATTCATTGGGCTAGCATTACCAAAAATAGTATAAATAAGCTAGTTAAAGAGTAACTAAACTTAAGCAATAAATTATTTATAATAAATCTAGCGGGATATAAAGTTGTCTTAATGAAAATATGAAGTTATCTTGGTGGAAATGTAAGTTTAATTTTTTTTTAATAAAGTATAGATTTCTCTCAACAATAATATGAGGTTATCTTAGTAGAAATACAAGTTCAATTGGCTAGCGTAGCATAGATTTATGTTAACAAGTCTATGAAGCAGTCTTAATGGAAATATAAATTTAAATTGGTTAGTGGAGATACAAATTTGCATCAATGAAAATATGAAGCTATCTTAAGGGAAATATAAGTCTAAATTGATTAACAAAGATAAAGATTTGAATTAACAAAAATATAAAGCTTTCCTAACGGACATATAAATTTAAATTGGTTAGTAAAAATACAGAATTGTCTAACAAAAATATGATATCATCGTAACAAAAACATTGGCTTAAACTGGTTAATGAAGATATCGATGTGACCTAATGAGAAACTAAGTTTCCCTTAATGAACACATGAGCTTAAATAGAATAATAGAAAGATGGATCTGTCTTAAAATATGTTTAATCAGGCAAACAAAGGAATGAATTTACCTTAACGAAAGATGATTTTAGCTTAACAAAATATGAGTTCAATATAAATATAAATAGAGAAATAAATGCAAGATGTCATCGAAAATCCAAGCTTAAAAAGTGCCTATAAATACATTCTAACTACCAAAACTTGAATTTTCAGACCAAATTTTAAGGCTGTAAATTCATAGTGAGTCTAAAACATTCCAAGCTCAATTGAACCTAAATTATAATCATAGTCAATAAATTATCAACAAGATCAGTAACATAATTCAACCAAATTCACATTATAACAACAAAATTGGCTATTCAAAGTAATAAGAAAAATTCTCAAAATCAAGTCAAACTAAAAAGGGTCAAATTAAAAAAATGAGAGAATGAAAGTCGTACTTTATAACTAGGATTCGGAAATGAATGAATAACATGAGTTTGGGGCCGAGAGTTTTGTTGATTGTGAGGGATTTTTCTTTTGCAATGTACAAAAAAAATGTAAAGTGATGAGAGTGAAGCAAGTACTTATAGGCTATTTTCGAGCCATGTTATTACCCGTTTATAATAAAGTAAAGCGTATTAAAGGATAGGATGAAAAGTTGGAGGGATACCAAGGGTCTTACCAATATTTTTCAAAGGTGGTAAAGTAGGTTGAAATGCCAAAATTTGGATTTTAGATGTGCATTTGATAAAAAGAGTTCTCTTCAAACTAAAGTTTGAAAAAACTCTTTTAAGCGGTAAATATTATACTACAATTTAATGTTGACAAGAATACAAGGAAAAAATGCTAACAGAAGTATAGAATATATACCTTATTGAAACATAAGGTATATGCTTTAATGAAAATATTGATATTATAGCTTAATAGAAACGTAAAGTATATGCTTTAATGAAAATATAGAGTATATACCTAAATGGAAACATTAGGTATGTACTATAATGGAAATATAAAATACATAAATTAACAGAAGCATAAGGTATATGCCTTAACAAAAATATGGAAAATATCTCCTAATGGAAACATAATGTTAATATGCCTTAAATGAACTATAGAATACGTGTCTTAACTACTAAAAAAAAGCATAAATCTGATGGAGTTTCGTTAGTGGAGACATAATGCATAAGAAGGTAACACCAGGAAATATAAGATAAGAACTGCTTAACGATGACATGGAATAATGTAATTAGCAAAAAATTGGTTTCAAGTTTCTCACAAATACATTTTACTAAAGGTGTGAACGGATATACAAGATAAAGTGCTAAGGGAAAATGAAAATGAGCTAACGAAAACATGGGGCTGGGCTTACTATGAGCATGAGATTAGAGTGCTAATGGAAGTATAGATATAAGCTAACGGAAACAAAAGGTTGAAATTCTGATGAAGTCGCAGATATAAGGTAACAAAATTATAGAGTTGTAGTTAGCAGAAGGATGCTTCTGGAGTTAACAAAGGTATGAGGGCCTACTATCAAAGGAAATATGAAAATTAGCTATCGAAAACTTGATTTTTCCATGTGTCATTTACCATACTGACACATATATGCCATGTTAACAGAAAGTATAAAGATTTTACAACTTTTTGGTGAAGTCATTTAAAATTCCTATGTGTTGTCCTTAGAGTGTTCTAAGTCATCGTCCCAATAATGATCTCAATCGTCTAAGTCATCACTTGTTCAAAATCTAAGAAGAAAAGGTTTGAGCCACAAGTATGAGAAAGATTTCAAGCACCCAATGATCCCGAAATACTATAAATAGGGTCTACCCCTTATAAGAAGAGACCTTTTATTGAATCTTCTTCCTCCTCAGTCTCATTTATAAGCACCAAAGAATTATTAAATCTTAGTTTTTAGGCTCTAATGGTCGTTTAGGTGAAATAGAAATTGACATGTTGTACTCAAGGATTTAAAAAAAGATAGTTTGCATAGATGATATATCGACTACTTCCTTCACACTTATTGTTTAGTCTACCTTCTTTACGTAATAAAGTTAGGCCAAATATCTGATTTAAGATGAGATGCTCTGCATAAGGATACAATATGAATGATCTAAAACACGGGTGATTCTAGCTTAGTTAGAAGGAGTTATGAATTGATATCGATTTTCTCTATAGGAAGTTCCTATCGATAAACACATAAATAAGAAAGTAGCAATGTACAAGCACCTAAAATGCTTGGAAAATGGAGTAAAGGAGGGTGTTTGAGTGTTCTACAAGATGATGCAAAATGAATGGTTCGAGTTATGGGGGAAATCTGACTTAGGTGAAGTAGTTATGGATGGGTCGTCCCTTTTCTCCTTTATTTGCTCTAATGAATCACTATACATCGTTAGGCAATCGATAGGTGCTAGTCCACAAATATTCAATAGGTATCAATCATTTTTAAGTTGATAAGCATCTGATCGGTACCGATCGACATGGAGTCAATCGATATCCATCAATAGGTCGTAGATACAAGCTGAGTCGATTTTGCCTTATTCTTCATCCTATTTAATGGATCTTTACTGAATATTTCCATAATGAATTTAAAGGTATATAATGAATGAATCAAGGCCCAAAAGATTACTATATACCTCTACAAATAGAAAGGAACATGACTAAAGAAGAGGATTGATCCTGGTATGCTAGAACTCTTCCAGATCTCCAATTTTCCACCAAATTCGATCAAAACCCACTCTAAATATCATGGTAGCTCTTTTTATTTTAATAGAGCCTCAATGACAAAAGATCAAAGCGGCTGTAATTTGGAGATTAGCCAAACTACCATAAAAATTTGGTGTTAACTTACTTTTTCTTGCACTTATGATTTGGTTGCTTGCAATATGATGTTGAATATTTATGAGATTGATGTATTATGCCATCACATTGTTTTAGATCAACAGTCCAATGTAAGACCAGATCATATTTGATAGAATTATGGGTGCGGCCTAGAGGCAATTATGCAAATAGTTATATAGCCATAACTTTGTAAACATTCGTGTTCGAAATAAATTATGTTTTTGGTTTTGTTTTCTATTATATGTGTTTTTTATATTGTGATATAAGTTATAAATAATTAACATTAAACATATAATGTAGAAAATCCTTAGGAGTTGTGTTTTATCGATTGTAGCTACAAATGGGTTCATAACCATTAGTATTGAGTCGATAATAAAAGCCTGACTCCTTAAATATTCCTAGTCAAGAAGTATCGAAAAAAATATACTAGAGTACGTAATGATCTTCATACGATGGATGGTGATTTACTGATAACTGTTTAGGGAACCAAGGGGTTGCATACTTGGGTTATTTTGGAATAATCACAAAACAACTCAACAAGAGTCTTATGTAAGTTACATAACGTAGTCAAAGTAGAAGATCTCAAGGTAACGATGTACAATAGTATTAAAATTTTAAAGTACTACTGCAGTATGTAAATTGTACTTCGATTATGAGCAACCACATGACGTAGCGACTGTTTTATAGTCATAGTAGGGTACACGTTGAAACACCTGCAGTGACACACTACTCAAGAGAGATTTATCTCCTTCATCATAGAAGGTTAGTATCACCGTAATTGGTAATTTAAATTAAAGTCAAAGTCTCTGGTTTGAGAAAAACATAACCGATAAATGTTAATAGATTAAACTAAAAACTTTAAAATTGAACTACCCAATTAATAAGGATATGGTTTTTACATTGGACCAAACAATAGATATCTAAGTAATTCAGTGATGATGAAAAGAATACGCATATGAGTTGCCGTCATTAGGTGAGCTTATATTAGATTCGAAGTACGATTTATCCTAAATAATCTATAAGCATTGAACTTAACCTTATACTATACTTCAGTAAAGTCCATACAAACTTCAATATTTAAATTGTTCAAATATTGATTGTGGATCAAGTTTAAACCAAAACATTAATACAATTGCATTATTAATTATTTTTGAATTCAAATAAGGATAAAATTAATTTGTAAATGTTATGAATTAATAATAAATTGATACAAACATTGTATTAATATTTATGGCTAATTTTAGATATATTTTTCAGGCTTAAAATAAAAAAATGATGTATAATGATGTACGATGGTTTAATCAATTTTGAAGTCGGAAAATAGTTTATTAAAGTTGATTCAAAGTAAAGTCAACTAAAGGCCTAAACATATCAGGTCATAGAAAGGGCCAACCTGGTTGTACGGAGAAGACCAAAATTGGTCTTTGAATCTAGAGATAAAGGGGGAGAAATAGGTGTAGGCTAATAGCTATATATAGCCTAGCCTCCACATAGATTTAGGTGCACATTTATGATCTCTTCTCCTGTCATCTCAAGGCCAAACCACCCATTTGTGCTATCATCTTTTTGAAGTTGCAAATCAAAAAGAAGGAGACTTTGGCGCATCAAGTGGAAAAACTACTCAAACAACGCACTGATTCTCGGCTTGATCAATTATGGAAGATGGTTCTTTTAGATCTAATTTTGTTTCATATAATCATGTTCATATATGAATATTATTATTACGTTAATTGGGCCAAAAAAATTATTTAAGAGTTCACATATATTATAGAATTATTTTTCTAAACAACTTTAAAGCATATATATATATATATTCAAATACATATACAACATATTTTAGTTTCAGTAGCAAAAAAATAAACCAATTAAATTAATTTAAAACCCGAATTTTATTAATAAACAAAGGATTTTTTTCTTAATTTTTATTTTTGGTATATTAAAATAAATCCGTTTCTTGCTTTCGAACATAAAAGACATATTTTAATATATATATATATATATATATATATATATTAAATATGTTAGTATGGATATATAGAAAAAAATACTATGTAAAATTTTATTTTGGCTCACTGTAAATAAAATATATTATTTATTTGCTTGCTTACGAAGTTAAAAGTTTTAAATTTAAATATATTTTGAATTTTTCAAACTAGATTTTTTTTCTTTAGCTAACGGGTGGTGTTTGCGCCAAAATTGGTCACAAACCCCAAGTATCGTGAAAGCATCAAGTTATGAATATAGATCGGCAATATTCCAAACACAAATCTCAGATCTAAGCAATATTAAGTATAACAATTCAGAAATAACAATCAGTGACACGAGATTTATAGTGGTTCGGCTATCTCTGGCCTACGTCCACTTTAAAGGTTTATCTTTTATTGATTTTTCTTGCTGGCTACAGATGATTACAGAAATTATAATGGAGAAATTCGAGTAAAACAGTTGTGATGAAGTGTAGAATTAAATCCGACAGAGTCTGGACGTTGAACAGCAAAAAGATCCATTTTCTATAGGCTTCAGGGTGCTATTTATAGGTGTAGGAGGCTGATATCGTGCTTAAATTTCGAAAGACTCCTTTTGGCACATGAGTAGACCCACGCGACCGATCCCGGAAAGTTTTGACTCGATCCGTGATCGATACGAACCAATTTCGTATCGATAAAAAATGATCCAGTCGAGCTGAAACTTGGCAGGAGTGTTCTATATCTTTTATGCAAGCTCCTGTGAAAATTTCGTTGCATTTGGACCTGTGGTTTGTGAGATATGATCGATGCAAGATTGTGATTTTCGTAGGCTGCCGATTTCGAACCCATGGTTTCGTATCCATCCCTTTCGCATCGATCAGAAGCACATGCGCATAGTGACATGGCACAAGTTTCCTGGATCGATCTGATTTCTGTGGCGAATTGACTGGATCACGCGCCTTGTTCGTTCCAAGATTGAAGCCTAATTCCTATCGGTTATTTCATCTGTTCATGTTGACTTCGCACCAGTAGTATTCGCACCGTTCGTTCATGTGGTCTTGTTCGCATCGATCAATTATGGTTCTGTTCGCATCGATCGACTATCGACCGATCGTTACGAAGTAGTTGTTTGCCTGGGGATCGATACGAACTACGTAGTTTTCAAAGGGATGCGAATAATACCGATGCGTTGACATTGATTCGAACATATGGAGTGCATACAAGATTTCTCTGGAACGACAAACTAAATGGATACAAACAGCATGACCTCAGATCGATTCGTACCTCATCGATTCGAGGATGATCGATTCAAAGTCGCTAGCTCCTGATGGATTCGAACTCGATGGCGACTCGCTGATGGATATGAACAGTGTATCTTCTTCAACTTGTATCGACCATATCTCTATCATACGAACTTCAATTAACCTGAAATTTGAAATGCTGCATCCCCTAGCCTTGATTATCACTTCCAAGAGATTCCGTCCTGATCGGAGCTCAGTCGAATTTTAATGATATCGATCGCAGCCTTATTTCAAATCGATCTCCAGTCCTGACATCCATCCTTTCTAGCCGATTTGTTAATATTCCAGCCTAGGCCAAAAGGTGGGATAACATTTGCCCCCTAAAACATGCCTTGTGATAAGAAGGTGTGTTTTGAATAACTCCGAATCCGATACCCAAAGCCCACAGCCAATTCCATATCCATCCAAACTTGATAACCGATTTTTAATCCATCCTTATCCAATAACCAATAACCAAATCCATGACCTCTCCGGGTTCGTGCCAAGTGCAATCTACACCCGACGACCTTGGTCCAGTGTCCTTGGACATTGAGCTAACCTCTCCGGGTTCTTGCCAAACGCAATCCACACTTGACAACCTTGGTCCAGTGTCACTGGACGTTTAGCTAACATCTTCGGGTTCTTGCCAAGTGCAATCCACACTTGACAACCTTGGTCCAGTGTCCCTGGATGTTGTACAATGCCATGGCTTAAGTCCTAAACCGAATCATGGTCACTCCAGACCCTTGTCGAGCATAGTCCATACTCGACGACCTGAAACAGTAGCCAATAATGTAGGGCCTAAGTCCTAGGCCGAATCCTGGTCTCTCCGGACCCATGTCGAGCATAGTCCATACTCAACGACCTAAAACAATAACCGATAATAAAGGGCCTAAGTCCTAGGCCGTATCCTGGTCTCACCGGACCCTTGTCGAGCATAGTCCATACTCGACGACCTGAATAAGTCGATTTGCCATGCTTGGACAAAGTAACTTACCCCTTGCCAGGTATAACCCATACCTGATGACCGTTTACCAAAAACCAGACAAAAACCCAATCAAAATCCAATCCGAAATCCAAATCAAATTATAAAATCAGAAATCCGAATCAACATTCAAAACAGAAAACAATCATCCAAACGAGAATCCAAGCCAGAAAGCAAGTAAAACCAGGAGTTCAAACCAAACCAGAAAAACGAGTGTCCAATCCAAAAACAAAAGACAGATTTCACAAACTACAGCATCGCGGTTTATCATCATTTAGAGCATGCATAGGGGCAATCACCGTCCCCGTACATGAGTATATGACTTTGTCGTTTGCCAGAAGCTTGCTACTTATTTCATATTATCCCAGTCAATTGATAACCAATCGACCATCATTCCTGGGCCTCGCACCATCGTTGATTGAGGTAAACGGTGGTTGCTCCTGCTTCACCGCTGCATTCCTAGTCCCGACATATTGCCGCAACTGCCCATTCCTCACATGCTCCTCGATTATATCCTTCAAGTGCCTACAGCTATTGGTACCGTGTCCATCCAAATCATGGAAGAGACAGCGCCTTCCTGATTCCCTTTCACGTTCAGAAGGTTCTCTCCTAGCCGGCCTTGGGTAAGGAAGGCGATTTTGGGTCTCCATGTATATTTGCTCCAACGTCTCGTTTAATCCTGTGTATGTGGAAAAATTTAGATCCTTCCATCGCTTTCTAGCTTTTCCTGAGTCGTCATCTAACTTCCTTTTTCCTTATTTTTTTATCCAAGCTTCCAACGGATGATCCTCCATCCTCAGCTGCATTCACTTCCTTCAACTTCAAATTTGCACATGCATCTTCTTGTCGAAGAAATCTCTCAGCTTCGTGAAAGAATTCTCTAAGATCCATCGGTGTGTCATGTATCAAAGATACTTTAAAATATGAATCCTCTCTGACTCCTGACAGTGCTGCCATTAAAACCATAGATGGATCCGGTCGATCCACCAAAGCAACCGCCGCATTGAACCGAGTTAAGAAAGCTCTAGGCGACTCATCCATTCTTTGCTTTATTGACGTTAGTGTCGTCACGTTCTTAGGGCTCTTGATATGAACCCGAAATTGCCTTAAAAACTGTCCACCAACTCTGTCCATGTTCTGATAGATCCATCCTCCAGTTGCCTAAAGCACATCGCTGCTATATCTGTCAGGTATAGTGGGAAATATCGGTCCATAACTTCCTCTAATGCCCCCAGCACTTCCACGTGTCTGGTGTATCACATCAAGTGATCGGTTGGGTAAGCCTTGCCATTGTATACTTCCACGCTAGGTAGCTTGAACTCGGGTGGATTCCGAGCCATCCGGATTTCCCGAGTAAACGGACTTCTATTCACTCCTTCCAGATCTCTATTTGTCAATCCTCCACGCATAGTTCTCCGAATGATCTCAGCTAATCCAGCATTGTCTATCAAAGGTTGCCCCCATGCCACCGAGGGTACTCTGGTACGTATTCTTCATGTGGCTAATCTCTAGTCTGTTGAGCTCCGTCCATAGGTCTTCCAGTGTCAAATCCTATGGGTCTGCCCTCAAGTCCTTGTTGATTGCCTTCTGGTTCTGCATTATGACCTTGAGCTTGACCTCCATTAGTTTCTGCAATTCTAACTCCTTGTTCAGCATTCGCAGTTGATGTAGTCGGTCTAAGGTTCTATGTCCCTACAGCTCTCATCTGTTCAAAGAAAGTATGCATCATATATTGTTGACTCTTCAACAATCTATCATGTAATGAATCTGCCATAGCTTCCATCTTGTCCCTGGTAATGTAGATAGAAGCTTGTTCTTCTCCATCTCCGGAGGATGCCTCTTGACTTCCTCCTTGTAGGCTTTTCTCAGCTCTTTGTTTTCTACTTGTCTGTCGAGTCATTGTCTTCAAATCTGGATTCTTCAAGCTCTCAGGTTTGGATTCCGAATCTGATGTAGCGGGTGCTAGTCCTTCTCAGTGAAAGCACCAAAGTGTTTGCGTCAAAATTGGTCACAAACCCACAGTATCGTGAAAGCACCAAGTTATGAATATAGATCATCAATATTCCGAACAAACATCTCAGATCTAAGCAATATTAAGTATAACAATTCAGAAATAACAATCAGCGACACGAGATTTATAGTGGTTCGGCTATCTCCGGCCTACGTCCACTTCAAAGGTTTATCTTTTATTGATTTTTCTTGCTGGTTACACATGATTACAGCAATTACAATGGAGAAATTCGAGTAAAACAGTTGTGATGAAGTGTAGAATTGAATCCGGCAGAGTCTGGATGTTGAACAGCAAAAAGATCCCTTTTCTATAGGCTTCGGGGGGCTATTTATAGGTGTAGGAGGCTGATATCGCGTTCAAATTTCGGGATACTCCTTCTGGCATGTGAGTGGGCCCACGCGGCTGATCTCGGAAAGTTTCGACTCAATCCGTGATCGATACGAATCAATTTCATATCGATCAAAAAATGATCCAATCGAGCTAAAACTTTGCAAGAGTGTTCTATATCTTGTACGTAAGCTCATGTAAAAATTTAGTTGCATTTGGACCTGTGATTTGTGAGATATGATCGATGCAAGATTGTGATTTTCGTAGGCTGCCGATTTCGAACCCATGGTTTCATATCCATCCCTTTCGCATCAATTAGGAGCACGTGCGCATAGTGACGTGGCACGAGTTTCCTGGATCGATCCGATTTCTATGGTGAATTGACTGGGTCGTGCGCCTTGCTCGTTCCAAGATTGAAGCCTAATTCCTATCGGTTATTTCACCTATTCATGTTGACTTCGCACCAGTGGTATTCGCACCGTTCGTTCATAGGGTCTTGTTCGCATCAATCAATTGTGGTTCTGTTCGCATCGATCGACTATCGACCAATCGATATGAAATAGTTGTTTGTCTGGGGATCGATACGAACTGCGTAGTTTTCAAAAGGATGCGAATAATACCGATCCATTGACATGGATTCAAACATATGGAGTGCAAACGAGATTTCTCTGGAACGATACGAGTTAAATGGATACGAACAGCATGACCACGGATCAATTCGTACCTCATCGATTCGAGGACGATCGATTCGAAGTCGCTAGCTCCTGATGGATTCGAACTCGATGGCAGCTCGCTGATGGATACGAATAGTATATCTTCTTCAACTTGTATTGACCATATCGCTATCATACGAACTCCAATTAACCTGAAATTTGAAATGCAGCATCCTCTAGCCTTGATTATCACCTCCAAGCGATTCCATCCTTATCGGAGCTAGGCCAAATTTTAATGATATCGATCGCAGCCTTATTTCCAATCGATATCCAGTCCTGACATCCATCCTTTCTAGCCGATTTGTTAATATTCCAGCCTTGACCAAAGGTGGGATAACAGGTGGTTCAGTTATTTGTTAGTTCATATTACAAGACTAAAGGTCACGAGTTCAATTCTCGATATTGACACTTATTGGCATTAATAAACTATGTTAAAAACAATATTTTTTTGGTTGAAATTATTTTGTAAAAAAGAAAAAAAAATTATACGTTGGCGGCCATAACTTCTTTAAAAAAAATATTTTGAATAAGTCAAAATTTTCTATTCTGAATTTTAAATTTAAATATGAATTTATATGTAGCCAAAAGTTAAAATTGTGTGTGTGTGTATATGTATGTATGTGTTTTCTTATATATTTATATATATATAATTTAAATATTTTTTCAGAATAAAATAAATTTATTTTAAATTATTTACATATTTTTAAATATAATTGCTTTGTAAAATTAATTTTATAGTCAAACTAAAACAAATTATTTATCTTGGTTATGTTATATTACATAATATATATATTATATTAAATATTATGTGTATGTCACATATCACACATAGTCATCTTGATGGCCATAGGACAAAGTGGTTAATTTTCACATGAACTTCAAGTTTATGTTATGTGTGTGTATGTTTAATGTCTATATTGTGTATATGGATATCATTACATATTAAATGAAGTAATAAATTAACTTTTAGAAAAATTATACATAAATTGGTTTAAACATCAAGAACAAATAAATATTTTAATCTATAAAATTGTTGAAATTCACCCTTTTAACCACGCTATTAACTATGCTATTAGTGGCCGTCGAGGTGCCATTGAGCGTAGATTTAGCACTTTTTTACAATTTTAACATCCTGCCTTTTTATAATAGTGCTTACTGTGCTCTTTGTCTGAGCGCCATTTCAGCGTTAATTTTTCCTTAGAGTGCTAGAAAATAGGTATTTTAAGTATAGCTTTACTTTTTACTTGGCTAAATTAAATACATTATGAATAAAATCATTCGGTTACTTTGTTTATTTATTATAAGTCTTCGCATTCAAGTATTTCAATGCTTAAATCATTTTTCTCTATATCTTTTTTAAAATATATGTACAGTTAGTTAGCAAATAATAACGGTTCTTTTTTATATTTGATTTGAGAATAAAAGTTACCCTTTAATTTCTCTCTCTTCTTTGAAATTTAGCTTTGCCGATTTCTTAATTTTTTTATTTTAATTATGTTAGCCCTTTAAGTTATTTGAAAATAATTTCTTGTCAAACAAAAAGTAATTAATTATACATAATTTCTTCATTAATATTGTACTTAAGTTATTTAAGATTATTTGATATATATGTTTAGTTATTACCATAACAAAAACTTTACTAATATAAACTTTGTTGCTTCTATAAATTATAAAAGTACTCAATTGATGAAACATTCAGATGTGTATACACACACAGATATATATATATATATATATATATATATATATGTGCACACACATGCATATATCACTTATAGTAAACTAATATGAGTGATCACCTAATCAACATCAATATAGTTAAATAAATAATTAGTTATTTTTATAATTATTTAACGTGGATATTGTTTACGTAAAATATATGCGACAAATGCATATTTTCATTCAGACTCCGCTTGAACTCTGCATCGACTCTAAAGCTAATCATATCATCCAACGTTCCACTCTAACTCGAAGAACATAGGCTCTTAGTGCACTCGATCCAAAAATTGTATCGAAGCACGCATTGTGTTTGTGTAAATAAATTTACCAACACTTAGGGCACTACTCTTTGAAAAGGTCAAATTTGATGGGTGTCGGTGCATAAACTAAATAGAAGGTTACTCTAATTAAGAACCACTAATGTGGAAAACCTCCATATCTCCTAGCCCATACCTAGCTCATCTAAATGGTCTGATTTTAGGATATGCATTTATGGAAGACTTGGAAATGTTTTTAAGTCTTAAGTTAATTCATATAGCTTATTTGGATATTATAAATTAATTTAAAAGGTTTAAATTAAATAAACAATTAAGTACATAATTTTGTAAAAGTTGTAAAATGTAAAATAAAATTATTTTAATTTAAACACGTAATTTATTAATTTTATAAAGATTATAAAATATAAATTTTTAAATTTTTAAATTTAAATAACTAAATATAAATGTTATATTAATTAATTAATTAAATCATTTAATTAGTAAAAGAAACACATATGAATACATATATAACCAAAAAAATTATAAATGTTATAACTAAAAGTGTGTGTGTGTTTATATTATATATAAAGCAGGAGGTCGAAATAAATAAAACCCATGCGACTTAAGGGAATATAAAGTGGATGTATATGAAAGATATTTATTATCATGAGTTATAATTGTTATATGAGCATCTCCCTTAAATGGTCAATAATACTTTTAAATTAATTTTAAATTATGAATTTAAATTGATAAACTCTTCATCATTTAATATAAATAGAGTACTTTACATATCCATGGTTGTTGAGCATCCTCGAGCCGAGAAATACATGAGGTGATGTATATATATGTATATAAATGTTATGTAGCTTTGTTGAGCATCGAAAAAGATTACATAGCTGTCCTTAGGATATCATGGAATGATTGGGTGTAGAATGTCTAATGTACTTCATAATTGGTTGATTACCCTTAAGATCATGAAGATGATTAGAACATAGTTAAGAATGTAAATTAGGAGTTATATTGATAATTAGTAATGGGTTACTTACCATTTATATGGACTATGATTTTTTGAGCACCCTTAAGGTCGTATTAACATGACAAATGAATCTTAACACCCACTGAAGAAATCTATGTGATTCTCGTATTTCTTTTGGGTTTTTTAGAGATGCAAAATTTACTGTGAGTTTTAATAGATAAATATAATAAACCATTCTAATAAGTATAAGAACATATTCAATAATATCTTAGATACTCGAATGAATTTGCATAGAGAAATGGCAATTATGAAGCTGTCTTTAAAAAGAACACATAAACAGGAACAAACTATAAAGATTAGCTTGGTAATGTTAAAATTTCACTCACATATGATAAGCTTTGGTACGTCATCGCTAATGAAATTTTAACTAAACACAACAAAGATGCCAACACATTACAAATTAAGGCTTACGAGGCTTAGGAAATGGATCGCAAACTAGCTCACTGTTACATGTCGTCCACTATGAGTATCGCGCTTAAATGGCAACACGAGAAATTGAATATTCATGAAATATTTATTCACCTGCAAAACTTGTACAATAAACAATCTCGTACTATGAGGTACGAGGTTTCATGGAAATTGTTCACACAAAGGTAAGCAAAGGTCCCTCAGTCTAAAACCACATACTCAATATGATTGGGCACATCGAGAGGTTGGCTGAGCTAAGTATTAATTTAGATACCGAGCTACAGACTGACTTGATTCTTAGGTTTTTTTACTCCACAATTCGACCAGTTCATATTGAATTTAAATATGAACTCGTTGAAGTGTATTGTTGTCCAGCTCCTTAATATGTTAAGGAATGTCGAGAGTATGTTAACGCAGGAACCAAGTGATGTGCTCGTTATCAACAGTGGCTCTTCGTCAAAAGGTTCGCAGAAAAGAAAAACGTAAGTTTAAAGGTGATAAGGGTAAGTATAAGGTTCAAGAGAAGGGTGATTGTCACTTCTGCTTGAAGTAGGGACATTGGAAGAGGAACTATCTCAAGTACTTGAAGACATTGATGGGAAAAGAATCTGATTCTACTCCTAAATTTTCTTTCCATATATGAAATTATTTATCTATATGTTCTTCTAGTTGGGTTTTAGATACTGGATCTAGAACTCCTATTTGCAATGTTTAATAGGGACTTAGGAGCTAAAGGTTCATTCCTGGAGGGAGCATGGAATTGAAAGTTGCGAATTGAGCTAGTGTAGCTGCAAAAGAAATAGGAGAATATCATTTGAAACTAGCGAGTGGATATGATTTTATTTTAAGAAACTACAAAATTTATCTCGAGAATAATATCCATCGCTCATTTGATATTTGATGGATACAATGGTATTTGTAAAGACAATATTATGAATGTTTTTATTGGGAATAATATAGTTACATTTGGTGCATTGAATAACGGTATTTATGTTCTTAAATTAAATCACATATTTTTCTATTCGAAATAATTCTGTGTTTGAAGTTAATGATAGTTATCTATGGCACTGTAGACTAGGCCATATTAAATAACTTATTGAGTTAAGAAACTAAGGATTTCTATCATCTTTTGATTCTAAGTCATTCGATACTTATGAGTCGTATCTTAAAGGTAAACTGGTTAAGCACTCATTCAGTGGAGCGACAAAAGAGTTGATCAAATTTTAGGACCCATACATATTATTGTATATGGTCTGATATCTACAACGACCAAAGGTAATTCCTCTTATTTTGGTACATTCACCAATGATTTTTCTAGGTATGGGCATATGCATCTTATGAAACACAAATAAAAGGTTTATGAGAAATTCATTGAACATAAAAGAAAATTTGAGAACCAAAGTAATAAGAAAATAAAAATTCTTCGATTAGATCGATGAGGTGAGTACATTAGATCAGAAATCCAATGGCACATCAGATCCTCTATGTACTCCACAATACCATGGTGTTTTGTAGAGGAGAAATCAAACCTCTTTGGACATGGTTCGATCGATGATTAGTAATGCTAAGTTACCTTTTTAGTTTTGGGGATATGCGCTAGACATAACATCATATATTTTGACTAATGGGCCATCTAAGTTTGTGCCTAAAACACCATACAAGTTATGGACTGGCAGAAACCCACCTTAGTTGTGTTAATGTTTGGAAGTTAGAGGCAAGATCAATCTTGTGTAAGTTTATAGGGTATCCACGAAATTCTCATGAATACGTATCTTAAAACACTAAGGAACAAAAAGTTTTTGTTTCAAGACATGCCAACTTTTTAGAAAAGGAAATTCCCTTATGAGAAATTAGTGGCAATATGTTGGATGATCCAAGAAACTTCCATAGAGACCGAGTACAGAAATAGCTTTCTGACACCTATTGAAAATATGCAACCTACTAAAAGGTCTAATTGGGAATCTCGTGTGCTAGAGAGATTCTCATTTGTGGTGAGAACGTGGATTGTGTCATTCATGATGACAATCCCCTCATGTACAAACGAACCTTGGGGAGTAAAGACTCTGCCTTAAGGATTGATGTATGAAATCGGTGATGGATTTCATGTACAAGAACAAACCATGGACTTTGGAAAATGTACACGAAGGTATAAAACCCGTCGATTGCATATGGATCTTTAAGAAAAAGGTCGATGTAGATGGAAAGGTCTGGACCTATAAAGCAAGGTTAGTCGAAAAAGGTTACCATCGAATTCAAGGTGTTGATTATGCTAAAACATTTTTACCAACCACCATACTTAAATCCATTCGAATTAAAGTTGTGGTCATTGCATACTGTGACTACGAAATTTGGCAAATGGACATTAAATTGGCTTTCGTAAGTGGTGATTTAAAAGAGATAATTTATATGTCATTCCAAAAGGTTTTAAGGCCATAAGGAATGGTGCTAAGGCATCTAGGCTCTAAAGATTGATTTACGGTCTTAAGAAAGCATCTCAAAGTTGGAACAAATGTTTTGATATGGTAATCAAACATTTTTTTTTCGAAATACAGAGGAAGTGTGTACATACAACAAAGAGAAAAATAGTATTGTAACATTCTTAGTTCTATATGTCAATATTTGCTAATGATTGATAACAATGTACTAATGTTATAATCTATGTAAGCATGGCTATTTAATAACTTCTCGATGAAGGTTTTAGGTGGGGCATCTTACGTGCTAGGTATTAAAACATATCGAGATATATTGAAAAGAATACTGGGATTTTTCCAATTTAAGTACATAGATATAAGCACTAAGTCAATTTAGTATGTAGAATTCCAAGCATGAAAATGTTCTAATGCGACATGGAATTGTCATTTCTATTAAGAACTCCCAACTATGGATGAGAAAAGGCTATGCATGAGTCGGATTCCTTATGCTTTGGCTATAAGATCGATCATACGCCATGTTATATACTAGGCCAGATATTTCGCACTAGGTGCACTAAGACAATATCAGTCTAATCCAAAAGAATACCATTGTACGGTTGTCAAAGTCATCCTTGAATATTTTTAAAAATACCAAGGATTTTTATGATTTACGGAAGAACCGAACTCTTTATAAAGAGGTATTCGAAGTCAAGCTTTCAAAGTGATATGATGATATTAAGTCAATCTTAAGGTTTGTCTTCATTCTTAAAGGAGGGACCACTAGTTGGAAGAGTTCCAAACATGAAGTTTTGGCGAATTTTACAATGG
This sequence comes from Allium cepa, assembly GCA_030765085.1. Lineage (NCBI taxonomy): Eukaryota > Viridiplantae > Streptophyta > Magnoliopsida > Asparagales > Amaryllidaceae > Allium > Allium cepa. The sequence continues at coordinate 216,734,423 of CM060929.1, forward strand.
ATGCTGAATACATCACCTTGAATGATGCCAATAAAGTAGTAGTAAGGATGTGCAAATTCATTAAGGAGCTAGGTTTAATTCCAAGCATAGATAGCCAATGCTCATTTATTGTGGAAATAGTGCAGCAATTCATATTGCATAGGAACCTTGAGCTCATAAGAATTCAAGGCACATCATTCGTAAATTCCACCTGATAAGGCGGTTTATTAGTGATGGAGAGATCGTGATCAAGAGAGTAGATAAAAAATAACATTCCAGATCCATTCACTATGATGTTGTCTTAGTCTTATTTAGGAAAGACATGGTAATGAAGCTTCATAACTAGTCCTAAGTGCAAGTGGGAGATTAGTATAATTAGGGATGTGCCCTAGGGTAATTATATAATTCGTTTTGTAGTCCTAATTCTATAAACAATCTTGTTCAAAATAAAACATGTTTTTGGTTTTGTTTTCCAATATACTTTTTTTATATTGTGATATAAGTAATGAATAATTGACATTAAATATATGTAAGTACAAAATCTTTAGGAGTAGTATTTTATCGAACCATAAGTACTGAATCAATATTAACAAAACATCAACTTCTTAAATGTTCCTAGTTGAGGAACATCAAGTTAATACATTTGTTCAAGCTAGTATACATAATGCTTTCCACGTGATGGACGGTGTTTTACTTATGACCATCGGGGCGCACCAAGGGGTTACATACTTATTTAGAACAATCACAGAACGACCAAGATGAGAGTCTTCTATATGTTACATAACTTAATCAAAATAGAAAATCTCAAGGTAACGACATACAGTAGAACTACCTTGAGAATACTATCAAACTTAAGAATGTAAACAATACTTTGATCATTGGCAAGGTCGTAGCATAGTGACTATGTTACGGCTATAGTTAGGTGCACATTGTAACACTTGAAGCGACACGCTACTCAATAGAGGATTTGACTCCTTCATCATAGAAGGTCGATATAACCATAATTGGTAAGTCAAATTAAGGTCAACGTCTCTTGCAAAATCAAAAAAGTTAACAGATAACCAATGCCTTTAAAATTTACCTAAGCAATTAAAATGGATTTTGATAGCGTTTTAGACTTTAGGCAAGCTCTAGATATCTAAATGATGTAGTAATAATGATAAGAATATGTGTACAAATTATCATTACTAGGACAGCTTATATCAGATCAAAAATATGATTTCTCCTAAATGATCTGCAAGAGATGAACTTGAACCTATATGTACTTTATCAAATTCCATGCAGACTTTGATATTTAAATTATTTAAATATTGACTGGGGATGAAGTTCACCCAGTGGGTCGATACAGTCGTATTGTTGGTTATTTGTGAATTCGACCAAGGATAAAATTAATTTATAAATGTTATAAGTAAATAATAAGCTGATACAAATATTTTATTAGTATTAATGGCTAATTTTAATTATTTATTTTAGGCTTATAATCGAACATAATGATGTACAAAAGTTATGTGACAGTACAGTCTACTTTGAAGTCGGAAATTAATTAATCTAATGTTGATATAGACTGAAATCAACTGAAGGCTTGAACACATTAAGCCATAAGAATGGACAACCATATTTGAAGGCAGGGAGAAGACCAAATTGGTCTTCAGATCTGGAGATAAAAGGGAAGAAATTGGTGTAGGTTGATGGCTATATATAGCCTAGCCTCAACAAAAAAATTGATACATTTCTACTCTTTCCTCCTACTAACACAAGGCCGAACTTCCCTTGGTGTTGCCGTCTTTTCGAAGTTGCAAATAAAAGAGAAGGAGGAGAATGTGGTGCTCTAAAAGGAAGAACTGCTCAAAAAACGTACTAATTCTCGACTTGATCAATTCATAGGAAGGATGTAAGGACATACATTTTTACTTACCAATGGATTATAAAAACATTATTTTTGTAGCAAAATGGAGTCCAAATAAGTTGTAACTTTAGGGGATGTAGGGTTTTGGCATTGTTAACCCTTAGAATAAATTGTGGACAAATTTAACCCTGAAAACTTGTAAGAGCTATAACTTTTAGTACAAGCCGAATTGGGTCTTAAAACCACTTCCAAATGAAAGATTTGAGGTTCAACTTTCTATGGAGTGGTCATAAAATATTTTCGGCTTTGCAGATTATGAGATATTGTAGTTTTAATTTTGACAACTTTTAGGTAGATTTAGCAGTTAATTAGCCTAAGGTCAAAATTAGGCCTGCTAACTATTTCTGGAATTGTGTCTAATTACAGCAAAAGAGACATTCCTAAATCGCTTTTTCACTTCCTAAAAGTAGTGCTAATCCTCCATTGAACTCTCTTCTATCAAACCCATGTCAAATCTATATTATATCAAGCCCAATTAAGAGGTCAGGAATATATTAGGAAGGGGATTGACAAGAGATCTTTGAATTACTGTTTTGGATGCTTTGAAATATTGGGTTTAGCACATTTTGGTAGTAAGGAATAGGGTAAATTAAAAAAAATCTTATTTGAATCTTAATGAGCATATAAGGTCTATTAAGTGACACTAGATACAATATATTTATTAAATAAGATCATATTTTATTTAAAGTTATTTTATATTTATTAATTAATCACATTAATTTATTTAATTAAATGTTTATTCAAATATATTAAGTATATATTTAATAACATGATGATGTAGTACAATGAAGTAGGTGTATAACAATACGCCCACATAGATATTAGGATTTGTATCTATTGTATATACATATGTATTATATTTACATATACATATGATAATTTCATATGAATATCGAGAATATAAATATTTATTTATGTATGTGTGTATATACGTATCTATGTATAAATATACTATAATATGTATATAGTGTTTGTATACTGATATATATATATATATATATATATATATATATAGTTTAGACATAGTGATATCGTGATATTTATATTGCCACTTATGCATACATACAAACATATATACATACATGAAAAATAAATCTATATAATAAAATCATATATCTTCAAAATAGGTAAATGCTTGTTGTTTAAGAGAAGATGGAAATTAAACAATATGTGTTAGGTCTTAATCTAATTAAATCAAGATCTAAATAGGAAAGAGAAAAATGTGATATATTTAATCGATTCTACCTTTTTCTTTTACAAAAACCGAATTAATATGAAAAATAATTCTATACTTATTCACAATCAGAATTATCTTGGCTTTAATATTTCAGATCTGAAATATCACATAAACACATATGTAAACAAAAATATTATAAAGTGTTGTTATAATTAATATATTGCTCCAAAAACATGTTTAATTAATTAAAACATTCCATGTGTGTGTTGTAGTAGTTAAAATTCAAATTTCAATACATACATTAGATTAAACAATAAAACATTGGATATATTAGTTTGAAAATAAAAACATTGTTTTACTAATTAATTAACATAAAGATGAATATATATATATATATATTATATGATTCAATTATTTAAATATCGAATCCACAAATATAAATAAAATAAACTATGAAACATATGTAAATCTTATTATAGATAATAAAAATTACATTAACAAATAGTTTTAGATCCAATGAACATTAACAATACACAAAGATAAAGCAAATTTATGCTCGAATCACAATACACAAATAGTTTCAAATCTAGTCTAATAAATTGCAATATAATATACATATACATACATATATATGTATGTATGTATATGTATATGAATTTGGGTCAGGGTTAAACATCATAAATGAATAAAATAAAAATGGAATCGAACAGGATAGAGTCTTGACTTGTGCAACACCTTGATTTGCAAACCGTCTCATATGTTGCATGAATCTTCACTTGATCTTGGTAGAATCAGATGAACCACCTTGATTTATTTTATTTGAATTAATTTTGGGTAAAGTTAAAAAAATTCAGTCATGATAGAGAGAGGGGGAGGCGGTCATGGATGAAGTGAGAAAGGAGAAAAGGAAAATAAAATTAGAAATGAACGAGAAAATATAATTTTATGGAGATAGAAGAAACAAATCTCATTCTCTTTTTAAAACTTTCAATTTTAGTTTCCAGCTAATTCTTAATCATGTCGATCCCCCCTCTTTTATGTACAGTAGGCCATGGCATAACATTTTCATGGATTAATTTTTTCAAAAGCCCGTTAAGTAATTATTTTTATTTCAAACCCATTTAAATTTATACCGACATTGCATACCGATACATTTATACACACACTAAATAATTACTAACACCAAAAAATATCAAATAAATTAATGATCAGTATTTCTTAAATAAATAATTTAATTATAACACTTTATAAACTAATCAAAACATATTGTTTTTCAAAAAATTCACAAAATATGGTTGTATGACTCATAAGCATGAATTGAATCAATAACTAATATCGAACAGTTCAAATATTAAAGACCATGGTCACCTTAGCTACTGCTGTGACAGTTTGGCTGAGTTCATCACTTAAGGACCTTTAAAGTAAAATCATATTTTAATATTATCTTAAGTGGCACCAATAGTAACAATAATTTAGACATGTTCCCTTCGCCAATATTATATCACTTTAGAACATGTGGAATTTTGTACTGCTTACAACTCCAGTATTATCAACATTCAACTTGATTAGTCCATAAACAACTTCCTTAGTGCAATAATAACTTAATTTGGTCAGATATATTGACTTTATGTTGACCGCAGTTGATCGTGACACTAACCTCATACAACTGATGACATGAATCTTAATTGAATAGTGCTTCAATTCCAATGCTTTAATCAGACCCAAATATAGTCGTTGATGGACATCTTGAGATGATTTAACTATAATCAAAGTGAAGCATCCTCATTCAATTTTTATAGTATTCTCAATGTAACGACCCGGAATTTTGGGCAATATCGATTTAATAATCTGTGTAAATAATTTAGCTGGTTTGATGATTTTTCTTTATAAAATTGGCTAAATTAATCTTTTAAATAATAATAAATTTTATTCTATTTATAATATATATACGTTTGATATATATTGTGAATAGAATATCTATTGTTTTAAATAAAAGATGAACTTTCAAATTATAATATATATGCATGTATATGTTATAGTTTGAGTTGTTTTGAAATTTAATTTTTATCTATTAATAATTTATATATGTTTGAAAATTATAATTTAAAGCTATATTTTAAATTTATATTTTCAAAAGTTAATTTAAATTTGTCAAATTGTTTTCTAATATAAGATAAAAAAAATTGTTTTAAATAAGATAGTTAAAAAGGATTTAAACAAGCTTTGTTTTAAAAATACTTAATACAAATGGATAGGAATGCATAAAAATAAATGTTTTAGGTTTCTAATCCATGTAAAAGATACATTTGTATTTATTTGTTTAGAATATTTTTATTTTTAAAAAAAATAAACTTGAATATTTATGAAATGTTTATTTAGAAACTTAAGAAAGTAAGTTTTATTTACATTTAAACTAAATAAAAATTTACTTAAAAATACTTAGAGACATGTGTAAATATGTAAACTCCTTTAATAAACAAATGTAAGAAGATTTAATACTTATGGGACAAGTGTCTTCATTTAAGACTTATTTTCTTTAATCTTAATAAAAACATAAGATTTTCATATTTTTTTTACATTGTTTATCCTCTTTCAAATGTTCTAATGGCAAAACACCACTTTCTCAAATATGAAATCAAAACCAAAAGTAAAACACAAATCAAAACCTGAAGTAAAAATCTGAAAAGCAAATTAAAAATCTGCAAATATGAATGTTCTTCACAACAATTCTACTACAACTCAAATCTGCATTTCTTCAAACTGCATTCATAATGAAGAGCTACAGCAAGTTCAATACATAAATCTGTAAACATGCAAAAGGAAGTTCAAGATCTGTTTCAACATGTTAACATCAATAGAAGAAAAATTTTGAAGCATGCAAAGATTTCTTCAGTAAAGCAAGATCAAGACATAGCTTTTTCAAATTTTTAGAGCCTGGGAAGTAAAAAGTTTCTCTGCTCTGCATTCTTAAATAACAGGTGAGTAAATCATTTTCAAAAAAACAGTATTAATTAATCTGTGATTTAAGAATGTTGCATGAAGTTGAATTTAACTTTGATAATAAATATTTGCTACATGAGTATTGGCAAGTTTGTATGTTGAAGGTGTGAATTATCAGGAATTTTAACTGACAATAGGTAATTCACTCTCTGTTTGAAAATTTTGAAGTTATTCCTTATGAAAAATCCAAACCTATACTTTAATTGAATTTGATAGGTAAATGAAGAATGTAGGTTATTGTTTGATAGTAATTTTAAAATTAGTTTCATAATTTTTAAAATAACAGATAATTATAAATAATGGGTTATCAGTAAATTGGAATATTTGAGAAAAATTTAACTATCTTAAATTCATCATTGAACTACATGCATGTAATCACGAAGGGAAATCGTGAATTTTGATAGGCATATCATAATTTTTAGTTATGTAATTAATGTGAAATTTGGGTTTGTCTGATTTGGGGATTTTGGATGATTGCCGAAGAACGGCATGATGGATGCAGCTGTAATTTGGTTCGAAGCTTGTTTATGAATCAAGGATTAGGAGAAAAATGCTAAAGAATTTTTCTAGTGGTTGAATTGATCGTATTTGGTTAAACTAGGGTTTATTTTGGCTGTTGGGTTCGGCTGATTTTGCTTGGCCTTTGCGTCATGGATGGAGTACCGGAGGGTGTCGCGAGGATGGAGCATGGGGCTGGGGTTGTGTCGAATTGATAAGGATGGTGGCGAGTTCAACGTTGTCGAGATTGAACGTTGGTGATGGGATTTTCTGTTTTGACGCAGCTGAAGCCTTCGAGCTAAAAAGTCAAATTTTTAATTCGAGTAAGTTTCTTGGATCTGGGTTTGAATATTGGCTCGTACGCGAGAGTGTGATCGTCTTCGATTGTCGCGGCGGCGTAACTTGGCCGGAGGAGATGGGACATGTGCACCATGCACGGTGAATGTCAGTTTGAGGTTCAGGGAATTTTGGTTGGGGAAGATGAAGGAAGCTCGAAGTCGAGCTCGTGTTTTAGGAGGGGGTGACCCGAAGTAGACGCTGTTGGGGTTAACTCGGGGCGAGCATGAGTTGCTTCGAGATTTGCTTGGGGGTTTGGTGAGTTTTACTCGGGTTTAACCCGAGATTTCCTCACGAGCAAGTATGCATGATGTTGTAAAGAAATATGTTACAGATTTACTCATTGATTGAATAATTGAATCAAGTTTTAAGGGAAATTCTAAAGTAATGTTTTTAAAACTTAAGTTTCAAAATTTTATTTAAAATAAAGAAGTTGAATTGGGAAAATTTAAGTGTTTTAGATTTTAAAATTTGATTTCAAAATGCTTTATTTCCAAATAAAGTATAAGTTATAATTTTGTAATCCAAATAAATAATTTGTCTTCAAGTTATTTAGATTTGATTAAATTCAAATAATTTACTTATGTAGGTAAACATGGTTAAATTATTTTTGATATGAACTTAAGAATTCTTAGTTATATGACTTTATTATAAATAAAAGAAAAGTTTAATTACGGATAATGTTTTCTTAATTAAGGATTTTTAAATATAAGTAATTAATTAATTGTTTAATTAATTTTAAATAATTAGTTAATTGTTTATTTAAATTTTAAAATTATAACTTAATTATGGATTGATTAAGTGAAATTACTTAATGAAGTAATCAATGATTAGTTTTTAAATATAATTAGAATATTAATTACTTAGGGAAGTAATTAGTAAAGGTTACTCATGGAGTAATTTAAGTTAAGTGATTATTGGGTAATCATTTAAAGATATTAATTAGGAAATTGATTAATATAATTGTTTTAAAGTTAATTAGTTATGGAGTAATTAATTAGTTAATTAAGATTTATTTAATGATGGAATTAATAATGAAAGTAATTAGAGATAATTACTTATGTAAGTAATTAAGAGTTAATTACTTAATTATTTTAGATAATTAATTAATGTGATTAATTAATTAATAAATGAGATTAAATTCAAGATTAATTACTAAGAGTAATTAATTTAAATTGTAATTAATTATTAAAGTAATTAATTAAGGATTAATTATTGATTAATAATTACTTAATGAAGTAATTAAGATTAATTAATTGGATTAATTAATCAAGGATTAATATAATTTAATTAGAAGTTAATTAATTAGGAAGTTAATTTATTAAGATAAGTAATTACAAATTGTTAATTACTGTTTATGGTTAATGAGATGATTTATTACAAGTTAATTATTTAATTAATTAAAGGATTCTTAATTAATAAAGATTATTAATTAATATAATTGATGAAGTAATTAATTTAAGTAATTAATTTAAATATGATTAATTAATTGTAATTAATTAAGGATTAATGTAATTAATTATAGTTAATTAATTAATGAAGGATCATTAATTATTGTAATTAATGATAGTAATTAGAGATTAATTACTGAGTATGGTTAAGGATAATTACTCGAAGGTAATTAAGGATAATTAATCGAGGAAGATTAATTAGGAAGATCATTTGAAGATGATTAATGAATTTGATTTTTAATAAATCAATGAAGCAGGAGTTAGGATAATCCAAATGATTAAAGGGTAGTAATTAATTTAACTAGAGGTTAATTAAATTAATTAAGAGTAAATCAATTCTGCTATGAAGTGATTGATTAATATTGAATGGTTGATATTGAGTGATTGATATTGGATGTTGAATGATATTGGATGATTGATATTGGATGTTTGGTTGATACTGGATGATTTGGATGACTATGATATATATGATATGCTGCTTTGTGAGATGAATGTTGATATGAATTATCTATTGTGATAAATGTTATTCATCTATCTGTTTAGATATCATCCTGAATATAAGTTAAATTGTTTAAACCCTTAAGTACAACTTGGACATTAAAATGGCATTTGGATTCGATGAGACCGGGATCGGGTTTCCATATTTGGAATCCGAAAACCACATCGACTCCAATTAAACGTTAGGTTGTTTATCCAAGTGGAGCAAGTGAAGACTCGAGGTGTAAGGGCTATACGTCAGTATAACTCTGTGGGTGATTCCGTAATGAGTTTGACGGAATAATACTTATAGATTCGAGATGGAGATTTAGAGTACAAGGGCTATGGTCATTGACTCTGAGGGTGATTCCAAAATGAGTACAACGAGATAGTGCCTTCGGTTTCGTTCGAACCCGGAACGAATTTGTATGGATTGAATGCTTTCAGCACATCGTCAGGCGGACGATGAGCATTCTAAGAGATGTGTCGTATAAAGGTAACCGCAGCCTCAAACCTCATCAACTGGGAATGTCTAAAACAGGAGAGGTGAAGCAAGGCTTCGTGGGTCGCACCCACTGGAGAGCAAGATTTACCCCTGTCTAGAAGTCCCTTTTTATTCGGCTGTGTGGGGCGGTTGAATTTCGGACAACCGCCGGGGTTGTCTTGTTCGGGACTGTTCAGTAAGGAATGTTTCCGACCTTGTATTGCAGGGGATGAAGGGAGTAATCCTCGGTACGGTGATCTAGGCCACAACCGCGACAGGCGGTACCCCAGTAGCCCTGCCATTGATGGAAACCCATTTTCCCTACGAGACCCTACGGTTTTGTTTGTATTACCCACTTTTTTTGGCTAGTAGCTGGAATTTAATAGATGTAACAATTTCGGCTATTTCATATTTACTTGAAAAGCCTAGACACTACTATAATATCACTGGATTTCCTATCAAATGTTTTGGTTAGCGTAAGGTAAAAACTTTTCCATGTTTATGTGTGGGAAGTCTTACGTGATACCTTTTCTTTTCAAAGGTTTTTCTAAAGTTAAGCAATTTTAACCCGTTTACTCACACCAGACCCCTGTCTGACCCGAGTGTTTATTTTTTGTTTTATTAAACTCTTGGGTACTCATATTATGTATGAGTAGTCAAGTGATTCAGGTTAGCTTGACGAATTCTGGAGGAGATATGGAGCAGGAGGCTTCAACGTGTAGATATATATTGATTCCGCTGTGTTTGTTTGGTATCTGTTTCTCTTGTATCTTGAGTTGTATGAATTAGACAGATGTTTATAACTGTCTAATGTGTGTTGTAAGATGTGTACTCTGATGTATTATGATACTATGTATTAATTTATGTGATATATTATATTTTATTCGTTCCGCTGTGAGTTCTCTGATATTGTTGTCTTTCTTTCTCTTTCTTTTCTTCTTCTATCCCTTTCTTTCTTCACTAGTGATGCGATTTCCTGGAGGTAGGAAGTCAGGTCGCTACAGTTGGTATCAGAGCATTAGGCTGAGCGAATACCTAAGCTCTGAAGTGTGTCTTTCTTTAGGGAGCATTAGGTTGAGTGAATACCTAGGCTCTGTAGTGGTGTCTTCCTTGAGAGAGCGTACTTGTAATTTTTATATATAACTATATATATATCTGTGTCTACCTAATAGGTTGGGTTATCTGTACGGATTTTCCAACATAAGTTTTAGAGGTAGATGGAGTAGTGGTTTGTGTGTGTAACACGATTACCACTAATGGATGAGGTTCATATGTTGAGGTTGGAAGTATTTGTCGAGACTGTAAACCTAATACCGTCTCAAGTAAGATTTGTGGTTTGGAGTAAGGATTTCTCTGATATCCGAAAAAATCTTTTGAAGATTCGGAGTTTATCTTTGAAGTGTAAGTTTGGATTTCGCTGGCGAATTTTTCTTGAGTTTGGATCTGTCGGAAGTGCAGTAGTAAGTGATAGTATCTTGATAACTGCGTGATGAGATGCAGTATCCTTCGATATTTTCCGGAGGTGTTTTCTCTTGAAGCAATTTTAAAGGTGGTTGAGGAGCAGTCTTTACCTGTCTCAGGGAAGACTCGTCTGTGTCGTTTAGTTGGATTTGGAAGATTGAGCTAGTCTTGAGTATAATCTGATATTCTGTTCAGATTGATGGATCTAGAGAAGAGAAGAGCTCTGGATTTTGGTGGTGTAGTTTGTTAGTTTGTAGCTTCTGTAGAGCGAGTCTCCCGGTAATTTTTACTTGGGAAACTCGAGATAGTATTAGTGTTTTATTCTGATGTATGTCAGGATAATTAGTTAGATAAGTTTGTTTGTTAATTGATTTCTTTGGTTGTTAGTTACTGATATTTAGGAATGCTTTGCTAATTGAAATTAAAACCTTTGCTGGGTTATTAAATTACCTTTCCTTTTAAATTTCGGGGACGAGATTCTTTTAAGGGGAGAGGATTGTGACGACCCGGAATTTTGGGCAATATCGATTTAATAATCTGTGTAAATAATTTAGCTGGTTTGATGATTTTTCTTTATAAAATTGGCTAAATTAATCTTTTAAATAATAATAAATTTTATTCTATTTATAATATATATACGTTTCATATATATTGTGAATAGAATATCTATTGTTTTAAATAAAAGATGAACATTCAAATTATAATATATATGTATGTATATGTTATAGTTTGAGTTGTTTTGAAATTTAATTTTTATCTATTGATAATTTATATATGTTTGAAAATTATAATTTAAAGCTTTATTTTAAATTTATATTTTCAAAAGTTATTTAAATTTGTCAAATTGTTTTCTAATATAAGATAAAAAAAAATTATTTTAAATAAGATAGTTAAAAAGGATTTAAACAAGCTTTGTTTTAAAAATGCTTAATACAAATGGATAGGAATGTATAAAAATAAATGTTTTAGGTTTCTAATCCATGTAAAAGATACATTTGTATTTATTTGTTTAGAATATTTTTATTTAAAAAAAAATAAACTTGAATATTTATGAAATGTTTATTTAGAAACTTAAGAAAGTAAGTTTTATTTGCATTTAAACTAAATAAAAATTTACTTAAAAATACTTAGAGACATGTGTAAATATGTGACCTCCTTTAATAAACAAATGTAATAAGATTTAATACTTATTGGACAAGTGTCTTCATTTAAGACTTATTTTCTTTAATCTTAATAAAAACATAAGATTTTCATTTTTTTACATTATTTATCTTCTTTCCAATGTTCTAATGGCAAAACACCACTTTCTCAAATATGAAATCAAAACCAAAAGTAAAACACAAATCAAAACCTGAAGTAAAAATCTGAAAAGCAAATTAAAAATCTGCAAATATGAATGTTCTTCACAACAATTCTACTACAACTCAAATCTGCATTTCTTCAAACTGCATTCATAATTTTCAAATAACAGGTGAGTAAATCATTTTCAAAAAAAAAGTATTAATTAATCTGTGATTTAAGAATGTTGCATGAAGTTGAATTTAACTTTGATAATAAATATTTGCTACATGAGTATTGGCAAGTTTGTATGTTGAAGGTGTGAATTATCAGGAATTTTAACTGACAGTAGGTAATTCACTCTCTGTTTGAAAATTTTGAAGTTATTCCTTATGAAAAATCCAAATCTATACTTTAATTGAATTTGATAGGTAAATGAAGAATGTAGGTTATTGTTTGATAGTAATTTTAAAATTAGTTTCATAATTTTTAAAATAACAGATAATTATAAATAATGGGTTATCAGTAAATTGGAATAATTGAGAAAAATTTAACTATCTTAAATTCATCATTGAACTACATGCATGTAATCACGAAGGGAAATCGTGAATTTTGATAGGCATATCATAATTTTTAGTTATGTAATTAATGTGAAATTTGGGTTTGTCTAATTTGGGGATTTTGGATGATTACCGAAGAACGACATGATGGATGCAGCTGTAATTTGGTTCGAAGCTTGTTTATGAATCAAGGATTAGGAGAAAAATGCTAAAGAATTTTTCTAGTGGTTGAATTGATCGTATTTGGTTAAACGAGGGTTTATTTTGGCTGTTGGGTTCGGCTGATTTTGCTTGGCCTTTGCGTCATGGATGGAGGACCGGGGGGTGTCGCGAGGATGGAGCATGGGGCTGGGATTGTGTCGAATTGATAAGGATGGTGGCGAGTTCAACGTCGTCGAGATTGAACGTTGGTGATGGGATTTTCTGTTTTGACGCAGTTGAAGCCTTCGAGCTAAAAAGTCAAATTTTTAATTCGAGTAAGTTTCTTGGATCTGGGTTTGAATATTGGCTCGTACGCGAGAGTGTGATCGTCTTCGATTGTCGCGGCGGCGTAACTTGGCCGGAGGAGATGGGACATGTGCACCATGCACGGTGAATGTCAGTTTGAGGTTCAGGGAATTTTGGTTGAGGAAGATGAAGGCAGCTCGAAGTCGAGCTCGTGTTTTAGGAGGGGGTGACCCGAAGTAGACGCTGTTGGGGTTGACTCAGGGCGAGCATGAGTTGCTTCGAGATTTGCTTGGGGGTTTGGTGAGTTTTACTCGGGTTTAACCCAAGATTTCCTCACGAGCAAGTATTCATGATGTTGTAAAGAAATATGTTACATATTTACTCATTGATTGAATAATTGAATCAAGTTTTAAGGGAAATTCTAAAGTAATGTTTTTAAAATTTAAGTTTCAAAATTTTATTTAAAGTAAAGAAGTTGAATTGGGAAAATTTAAGTGTTTTAGATTTTAAAATTTGATTTCAAAATGCTTTATTTCCAAATAAAGTATAAGTTATAATTTTGTAATCCAAATAAATAATTTGTCTTCAAGTTATTTAGATTTGATTAAATTTAAATAATTTACTTATGTAGGTAAACATGGTTAAATTATTTTTGATATGAACTTAAGAATTCTTGGTTATATGACTTTATTATAAGTAAATGAAAAGTTTAATTAAGGATAATGTTTTCTTAATTAAGGATTTTTAAATATAAGTAATTAATTAATTAATTACTTAATTAATTTTAAATAATTAGTTAATTGTTTATTTAAATTTTAAAGTTATAACTGAATTATGGATTGAGTAAGTGAATTTACTTAATGAAGTAATCAATGATTAGTTTTTAAATATAATTAGAATATTAATTACTTAGGGAAGTAATTAGTAAAGGTTACTCATGGAGTAATTTAAGTTAAGTGATTATTGGGTAATCATTTAAAGATATTAATTAGGAAATTGATTAATATAATTGTTTTAAAGTTAATTAGTTATGGAGTAATTAATTAGTTAATTAAGATTTATTTAATGATGGAATTAATAATGAAAGTAATTAGAGATAATTACTTATGTAAGTAATTAAGAGTTAATTACTTAATTATTTTAGATAATTAATTAATGTGATTAATTAATTAATAAATGATATTAAATTCAAGATTAATTACTAAGAGTAATTAATTTAAATTATAATTAATTATTAAAGTAATTAATTAAGGATTAATTATTGATTAATAATTACTTAATAAAGTAATTAAGATTAATTAATTGGATTAATTAATCAAGGATTAATATAATTTAATTAGAAGTTAATTAATTAGGAAGTTAATTTATTAAGATAAGTAATTACAAATTGTTAATTACTGTTTATGGTTAATGAGATGATTTATTACAAGTTAATTATTTAATTAATTAAAGGATTCTTAATTAATAAAGATTATTAATTAATATAATTGATGAAGTAATTAATTTAAGTAATTAATTTAAATATGATTAATTAATTGTAATTAATTAAGGATTAATGTAATTAATTATAGTTAATTATTTAATGAAGGATCATTAATTATTGTAATTAATGATAGTAATTAGAGATTAATTACCGAGTATGGTTAAGGATAATTACTCGAAGGTAATTAAGGATAATTAATCGAGGAAGATTAATTAGGAAGATCATTTGAAGATGATTAATGAATTTGATTTGTAATAAATTAATGAAGCAGGAGTTAGGATAATCCAAATGATTAAAGGGTAGTAATTAATTTAACTAGAGGTTAATTAAATTAATTAAGAGTAAATCAATTCTGCTATGAAGTGATTGATTAATATTGAATGGTTGATATTGAGTGATTGATATTGGATGTTGAATGATATTGGATGATTGATATTGGGTGTTTGGTTGATACTGGATGATTTGGATGACTATGATATATGTGATATGCTGCTTTGTGAGATGAATATTGATATGAATTATCTATCGTGATAAATGTTATTCATCTATCTGTTTAGATATCATCCTGAATATAAGTTAAATTGTTTAAACCCTTAAGTACAACTTGGACATTAAAATGGCATTTGGATTCGATGAGACCGGGATCGGGTTTTCATATTTGGAATCCGAAAACCACATCGACTCCAATTAAACGTTAGGTCGTTAACCAAGTGGAGCAAGTGAAGACTCGAGGTGTAAGGGCTATACGTCAGTATAACTCTGTGGGTGATTCCGTAATGAGTTTGACGGAATAGTACTTATAGATTCAAGATGGAGATTTAGAGTGCAAGGGCTATGGTCGTTGACTCTGAGGGTGATTCCAAAATGAGTACAACGAGATAGTGCCTTCGGTTTCGTTCGAACCCGGAACGAACTTGTATGGATTGAATGCTTTCAGCACATCGTCAGGCGGACGATGAACATTCTAAGAGATGTGTCCTATAAAGGTAAGCGCAGCCTCAAGCCTCATCAACCGGGAATGGCTAAAACAGGGGAGGTGCAGCAAGGCTTCATGGGTCGCACCCACTGGAGAGCAAGATTTACCCCTGTCTAGAAGTCCCTTTTTATTCGGCTGTGTGGGGCGGTTGAATTTCGGACAACCACCGGGGTTGTCTTGTTCGAGACTGTTCAGTAAGGAATGGTTCCGGCCTTGTGTTGCAAGGGATGAAGGGAGTAATCCTCGGTACGGTGATCTAGGCCACGTACTGTGACGGGCGGTACCCCAGTAGCCCTGCCATTGATGGAAACCCATTTTCCCTACGAGACCCTACGGTTTTGTTTGTATTACCCACTTTTGTGGCTAGTAGCTGGAATTTAATAGATGTAACAATTTCGGCTATTTCATATTTACTTGAAAACCCTAGACACTATTATAATATCACTGGATTTCCTATCAAATGTTTTGGTTAGCGTAAGGTAAAAACTTTTCCATGTTTATGTGTGGGAAGTCTTACGTGATACCTTTTCTTTTCAAAGGTTTTTTCTAAAGTTAAGCAATTTTAACCCGTTTACTCACACCAGACCCCTGTCTGACCCGAGTGTTTATTTTCTGTTTTATTAAACTCTTGGGTACTCATATTATGTATGAGTTGTCAAGTGATTCAGGTTAGCTTGACGAATTTTGGAGGAAATATGGAGCAGGAGGCTTCGACGTGTAGATATATATTGATTCCGCTGTGTTTGTTTGGTATCTGTTTCTCTTGTATCTTGAGTTGTATGAATTAGACAGATGTTTATAACTGTCTAATGTGTGTTGTAAGATGTGTACTCTGATGTATTATGATACTATGTATTAATTTATGTGATATATTATATTTTATTCGTTCCGCTGTGAGTTCTCTGATATTGTTGTCTTTCTTTCTCTTTCTTTTCTTCTTCTATCCCTTTCTTTCTTCACTAGTGATGCAATTTCCTGGAGATAGGAAGTCGGGTCGCTACAGTTGGTATCAGAGCATTATGCTGAGCGAATACCTAAGCTCTGAAGTGTGTCTTTCTTTAGGGAGCATTAGGTTGAGTGAATACCTAGGCTCTGTAGTGGTGTCTTCCTTGAGAGAGCGTACTTGTAATTTTTATATATAACTATATATATATCTGTGTCTACCTAATAGGTTGGGTTATCTGTACGGATTTTCCAACATAAGTTTTAGAGGTAGATGGAGTAGTGGTTTGTGTGTGTAACACGATTACCACTAATGGATGAGGTTCATATGTTGAGGTTGGAAGTATTTGTCGAGACTGTAAACCTAATACCGTCTCAAGTAAGATTTGTGGTTTGGAGTAAGGATTTCTCTGATATCCGAAAAAATCTTTTGAAGATTCGGAGTTTATCTTTGAAGTGTAAGTTTGGATTTCGCTGGCGAATTTTTCTTGAGTTTGGATCTGTCGGAAGTGCAGTAGTAAGTGATAGTATCTTGATAACTGCGTGATGAGATGCAGTATCCTTCGATATTTTCCGGAGGTGTTTTCTCTTGAAGCAATTTTAAAGGTGGTTGAGGAGCAGTCTTTACCTGTCTCAGGGAAGACTCGTCTGTGTCGTTTAGTTGGATTTGGAAGATTGAGCTAGTCTTGAGTATAATCTGATATTCTGTTCAGATTGATGGATCTAGAGAAGAGAAGAGCTCTGGATTTTGGTGGTGTAGTTTGTTAGTTTGTAGCTTCTGTAGAGCGAGTCACCCGGTAATTTTTACTTGGGAAACTCGAGATAGTATTAGTGTTTTATTCTGATGTATGTCAGGATAATTAGTTAGATAAGTTTGTTTGTTAATTGATTTCTTTGGTTGTTAGTTACTGATATTTAGGAATGCTTTGCTAATTGAAATTAAAACCTTTGCTGGGTTATTAAATTACCTTTCCTTTTAAATTTCGGGGACGAGATTCTTTTAAGGGGAGAGGATTGTGACGACCCGGAATTTTGGGCAATATCGATTTAATAATCTGTGTAAATAATTTAGCTGGTTTGATGATTTTTCTTTATAAAATTGGCTAAATTAATCTTTTAAATAATAATAAATTTTATTCTATTTATAATATATATACGTTTCATATATATTGTGAATAGAATATCTATTGTTTTAAATAAAAGATGAACATTCAAATTATAATATATATGTATGTATATGTTATAGTTTGAGTTGTTTTGAAATTTAATTTTTATCTATTGATAATTTATATATGTTTGAAAATTATAATTTAAAGCTTTATTTTAAATTTATATTTTCAAAAGTTATTTAAATTTGTCAAATTGTTTTCTAATATAAGATAAAAAAAATTATTTTAAATAAGATAGTTAAAAAGGATTTAAACAAGCTTTGTTTTAAAAATGCTTAATACAAATGGATAGGAATGTATAAAAATAAATGTTTTAGGTTTCTAATCCATGTAAAAGATACATTTGTATTTATTTGTTTAGAATATTTTTATTTTAAAAAAAAATAAACTTGAATATTTATGAAATGTTTATTTAGAAACTTAAGAAAGTAAGTTTTATTTGCATTTAAACTAAATAAAAATTTACTTAAAAATACTTAGAGACATGTGTAAATATTTGACCTCCTTTAATAAACAAATGTAACAAGATTTAATACTTATTGGACAAGTGTCTTCATTTAAGACTTATTTTCTTTAATCTTAATAAAAACATAAGATTTTCATTTTTTTTACATTATTTATCTTCTTTCCAATGTTCTAATGGCAAAACACCACTTTCTCAAATATGAAATCAAAACCAAAAGTAAAACACAAATCAAAACCTGAAGTAAAAATCTGAAAAGCAAATTAAAAATCTGCAAATATGAATGTTCTTCACAACAATTCTACTACAACTCAAATCTGCATTTCTTCAAACTGCATTCATAATTTTCAAATAACAGGTGAGTAAATCATTTTCAAAAAAAAAGTATTAATTAATCTGTGATTTAAGAATGTTGCATGAAGTTGAATTTAACTTTGATAATAAATATTTGCTACATGAGTATTGGCAAGTTTGTATGTTGAAGGTGTGAATTATCAGGAATTTTAACTGACAGTAGGTAATTCACTCTCTGTTTGAAAATTTTGAAGTTATTCCTTATGAAAAATCCAAATCTATACTTTAATTGAATTTGATAGGTAAATGAAGAATGTAGGTTATTGTTTGATAGTAATTTTAAAATTAGTTTCATAATTTTTAAAATAACAGATAATTATAAATAATGGGTTATCAGTAAATTGGAATAATTGAGAAAAATTTAACTATCTTAAATTCATCATTGAACTACATGCATGTAATCACGAAGGGAAATCGTGAATTTTGATAGGCATATCATAATTTTTAGTTATGTAATTAATGTGAAATTTGGGTTTGTCTAATTTGGGGATTTTGGATGATTACCGAAGAACGACATGATGGATGCAGCTGTAATTTGGTTCGAAGCTTGTTTATGAATCAAGGATTAGGAGAAAAATGCTAAAGAATTTTTCTAGTGGTTGAATTGATCGTATTTGGTTAAACGAGGGTTTATTTTGGCTGTTGGGTTCGGCTGATTTTGCTTGGCCTTTGCGTCATGGATGGAGGACTGGGGGGTGTCGCGAGGATGGAGCATGGGGCTGGGATTGTGTCGAATTGATAAGGATGGTGGCGAGTTCAACGTCGTCGAGATTGAACGTTGGTGATGGGATTTTCTATTTTGACGCAGTTGAAGCCTTCGAGCTAAAAAGTCAAATTTTTAATTCGAGTAAGTTTCTTGGATCTGGGTTTGAATATTGTCTCGTACGCGAGAGTGTGATCGTCTTCGATTGTCGCGGCGGCGTAACTTGGCTGGAGGAGATGGGACATGTGCACCATGCACGGTGAATGTCAGTTTGAGGTTCAGGGAATTTTGGTTGAGGAAGATGAAGGCAGCTCGAAGTCGAGCTCGTGTTTTAGGAGGGGGTGACCCGAAGTAGACGCTGTTGGGGTTGACTCAGGGCGAGCATGAGTTGCTTCGAGATTTGCTTGGGGGTTTGGTGAGTTTTACTCGGGTTTAACCCAAGATTTCCTCACGAGCAAGTATTCATGATGTTGTAAAGAAATATGTTACATATTTACTCATTGATTGAATAATTGAATCAAGTTTTAAGGGAAATTCTAAAGTAATGTTTTTAAAATTTAAGTTTCAAAATTTTATTTAAAGTAAAGAAGTTGAATTGGGAAAATTTAAGTGTTTTAGATTTTAAAATTTGATTTCAAAATGCTTTATTTCCAAATAAAGTATAAGTTATAATTTTGTAATCCAAATAAATAATTTGTCTTCAAGTTATTTAGATTTGATTAAATTTAAATAATTTACTTATGTAGGTAAACATGGTTAAATTATTTTTGATATGAACTTAAGAATTCTTGGTTATATGACTTTATTATAAGTAAATGAAAAGTTTAATTAAGGATAATGTTTTCTTAATTAAGGATTTTTAAATATAATTAATTAATTAATTAATTACTTAATTAATTTTAAATAATTAGTTAATTGTTTATTTAAATTTTAAAGTTATAACTGAATTATGGATTGAGTAAGTGAATTTACTTAATGAAGTAATCAATGATTAGTTTTTAAATATAATTAGAATATTAATTACTTAGGGAAGTAATTAGTAAAGGTTACTCATGGAGTAATTTAAGTTAAGTGATTATTGGGTAATCATTTAAAGATATTAATTAGGAAATTGATTAATATAATTGTTTTAAAGTTAATTAGTTATGGAGTAATTAATTAGATAATTAAGATTTATTTAATGATGGAATTAATAATGAAAGTAATTAGAGATAATTACTTATGTAAGTAATTAAGAGTTAATTACTTAATTATTTTAGATAATTAATTAATGTGATTAATTAATTAATAAATGAGATTAAATTCAAGATTAATTACTAAGAGTAATTAATTTAAATTATAATTAATTATTAAAGTAATTAATTAAGGATTAATTATTGATTAATAATTACTTAATGAAGTAATTAAGATTAATTAATTGGATTAATTAATCAAGGATTAATATAATTTAATTAGAAGTTAATTAATTAGGAAGTTAATTTATTAAGATAAGTAATTACAAATTGTTAATTACTGTTTATGGTTAATGAGATGATTTATTACAAGTTAATTATTTAATTAATTAAAGGATTCTTAATTAATAAAGATTATTAATTAATATAATTGATGAAGTAATTAATTTAAGTAATTAATTTAAATATGATTAATTAATTGTAATTAATTAAGGATTAATGTAATTAATTATAGTTAATTATTTAATGAAGGATCATTAATTATTGTAATTAATGATAGTAATTAGAGATTAATTACTGAGTATGGTTAAGGATAATTACTCGAAGGTAATTAAGGATAATTAATCGAGGAAGATTAATTAGGAAGATCATTTGAAGATGATTAATGAATTTGATTTGTAATAAATTAATGAAGCAGGAGTTAGGATAATCCAAATGATTAAAGGGTAGTAATTAATTTAACTAGAGGTTAATTAAATTAATTAAGAGTAAATCAATTCTGCTATGAAGTGATTGATTAATATTGAATGGTTGATATTGAGTGATTGATATTGGATGTTGAATGATATTGGATGATTGATATTGGGTGTTTGGTTGATACTGGATGATTTGGATGACTATGATATATGTGATATGCTGCTTTGTGAGATGAATATTGATATGAATTATCTATCGTGATAAATGTTATTCATCTATCTGTTTAGATATCATCCTGAATATAAGTTAAATTGTTTAAACCCTTAAGTACAACTTGGACATTAAAATGGCATTTGGATTCGATGAGACCGGGATCGGGTTTTCATATTTGGAATCCGAAAACCACATCGACTCCAATTAAACGTTAGGTCGTTAACCAAGTGGAGCAAGTGAAGACTCGAGGTGTAAGGGCTATACGTCAGTATAACTCTGTGGGTGATTTCGTAATGAGTTTGACGGAATAGTACTTATAGATTCAAGATGGAGATTTAGAGTGCAAGGGCTATGGTCGTTGACTCTGAGGGTGATTCCAAAATGAGTACAACGAGATAGTGCCTTCGGTTTCGTTCAAACCCGGAACGAACTTGTATGGATTGAATGCTTTCAGCACATCGTCAGGCGGACGATGAACATTCTAAGAGATGTGTCCTATAAAGGTAATCGCAGCCTCAAGCCTCATCAACCGGGAATGGCTAAAACAGGGGAGGTGCAGCAAGGCTTCGTGGGTCGCACCCACTGGAGAGCAAGATTTACCCCTGTCTAGAAGTCCCTTTTTATTCGGCTGTGTGGGGCGGTTGAATTTCGGACAACCGCCGGGGTTGTCTTGTTCGGGACTGTTCAGTAAGGAATGGTTCCGGCCTTGTGTTGCAAGGGATAAAGGGAGTAATCCTCGGTACGGTGATCTAGGCCACGTACTGTGACGGGCGGTACCCCAGTAGCCCTGCCATTGATGGAAACCCATTTTCCCTACGAGACCCTACGGTTTTGTTTGTATTACCCACTTTTGTGGCTAGTAGCTAGAATTTAATAGATGTAACAATTTCGGCTATTTCATATTTACTTGAAAACCCTAGACACTATTATAATATCACTGGATTTCCTATCAAATGTTTTGGTTAGCGTAAGGTAAAAACTTTTCCATGTTTATGTGTGGGAAGTCTTACGTGATACCTTTTCTTTTCAAAGGTTTTTTCTAAAGTTAAGCAATTTTAACCCATTTACTCACACCAGACCCCTGTCTGACCCGAGTGTTTATTTTCTGTTTTATTAAACTCTTGGGTACTCATATTATGTATGAGTAGTCAAGTGATTCAGGTTAGCTTGACGAATTTTGGAGGAAATATGGAGCAGGAGGCTTCGACGTGTAGATATATATTGATTCCGCTGTGTTTGTTTGGTATCTGTTTCTCTTGTATCTTGAGTTGTATGAATTAGACAGATGTTTATAACTGTCTAATGTGTGTTGTAAGATGTGTACTCTGATGTATTATGATACTATGTATTAATTTATGTGATATATTATATTTTATTCGTTCCGCTGTGAGTTCTCTGATATTGTTGTCTTTCTTTCTCTTTCTTTTCTTCTTCTATCCCTTTCTTTCTTCACTAGTGATGCGATTTCCTGGAGATAGGAAGTCGGGTCGCTACACTCAATTTGGGAGATCTTTATAATATCATCACGCTGAGATTACCTATTTAACCTAATGGTTATCAACAAGCAAGAAACTCTCAAGGAAATCGTTATATAATTATCCAATAACTACGAATGTGCAATCCATTAGTGGCCCTAACAGCCAAAGTAATACATATTTCAATATTTGGGGAGTTTTACGTATTGTGGTCTTAACAAATGTATCGATATTATTTCTCAAAACATCTTGATCGGGGATATTTAAAACCAAATGGTATTTCATTTAGTGATTAATTACTCATAATTGCAACTATTTGCAACTACAATCACATAACTTTTTGGTTAAGGATTTTCTCATCAATGTACTTTAAGTTAATTACTTAATTAATTATGTCACAATATTGTAAGACCCGTAATTGTTGATAACTAAAATTTTGTTAATTTAATAAGGTTTGTGATGAAATGTTGGAAGAAATGAAATTTTTTGATTCAATAGTGAGAATATAATTGAAAGAAAATGTAATAGTATTAATTAAAGGTAATTGAAAACTGCTTTAAATGTAATTCCAATTAATTAAAATGATTAAAGAGTTATAATTGGTATAGACTGTAAATAAATTTCTGTAACGTATGCATTAATGGATAATTTGATTTAAAGAGGAATTGATAATTCAAATGTTGATTAGTTTATGAAATAGTGTGAAATAAATTGTAATTGAATAAAATTAAAGTTGTAGTTGTAATTATAACACTTGCTATGGATAATAAACTTATAAAATGTGACTAAAGGTAAATGGTGACAACTATTATATGGTACCTATTTATTTAACCTGTTAAAATAAATTAGAAACCAATTGCAATTAATTCACTTAAGTAGTGCAGTTAATGTAGATTAAATTGATAATTGTAGAATATTAATTCAATAAGATGTAACCAATCTAAATTTTATCCATAATATGATAATTGATTGAATAAAAAGAACTGAAATCAAGTTTGAGCAATTTATGGAATTTAAGCTATAATACATGGATTTATTGCAATTAAATGTAATTAAATACTACGTTAATTGAAATTAAGATGAAATTGTAAATTATTAATGTAGTAAGAGATAAACTAATGTTAATTATATCCTTAGGGTAATAATTGATTGAATAACAAGATTGAAAGGTCAAACAAATGGATATATTGGAAATTTAATTTATAATTACTGAATTTATTGAAGTTGAAATCAAATAATGTAATTTGTCCAATGTTGAATATTGAATTGATATAGAAATTTGTTTTACGGATTATAAATTACTAAGTAATTTAAAGTGATAGAAGTTTGTAAATTATAAAATTTGAATTAAAAACGATTAATTATATTAATTTTTAATTTATTTAATTAACGTGAAAATAGCCATTTTGGCCACTGCCTTGGATTTCGACGAAACTAGTTTCATCAGATCGGTAACGGTGAATTATTATAGGATTCCAAGTTTCGTAGCGATCAGACTTGTTGTCCAATCACACGAACTTGAAACGCCTAGTAATCAATTTAATTAAAATCAATTTGAAATAAGCCGATTTCAAGTTAACTTCTTCATATGATGGAATTAGGACCTAAAATCTATTCCATTGAATTTTAAAATACTGAAAACATCTATTTCGATATATGGTATGACCCATTTTCCTTTCGGGAACGAAACGAGCTTTCCGGGTCATTTATCGTTCAAGTTTCAAATCAACCTTGTCCATTCATTTCTATTTCCGATCTACCTATAAATAGCCCATTATAACCCTTACTATTTCTTATTCCATTTGTCTGTATGTACAATTCCATCCGCTTCTCTCTTACCAATGGCAGACAAACCAAAACCAATTTCAAATTCAATTGCAAATCAAAATCAAATCGAAAATTTAAAATCCTCAAAATATATCGAATTATATATCAATTTGAAGCTCTCGACAAGCGCATGCTAGATCTGCAGTCTGTATTTCGAATTGGTTTCCAGTATGGCTAGAATTAAAGGTGTAAATTGGTTGGACCGGACTGGACGGATGTCTGTTCAGTTTATGTCCTAAATAAAATCGGACTGGACTGGACGGATGTCTGTTCAGTTTATGTCCTAAACAAAATCGGACCGGACATGGACCGGACGAGATTTATGTTCATACAAATTTTGTTGTCCTATCTCATGTCTTAAATGAAATCGGACAGACTTGTATATACGTTTTTCAGATACGGAATCAAATGGGCACGGACGGATATTGCTATTTACATCAAATTTTATGTTGTCTAATAGAATTTCCATCAGATATACTGAATTATAAGAAATTCGGACGGATTCGAATGAACTAGAATCGGACAATATTTTTGCTCGTACAGATTTTGTTGTCGTAGCTCATGTCCTAAATGAAAATCGAATGGGCTCGAACAGACGTATTTCGGTTTGGAACATGAGCGTACATCGGATACTCATACAAAATTAACAGCCCTAGCCAGAACTAGGTGATGAAGTCTCGACCGTTCATTGGTGTTCAATGATCTTCGACTGATGGTTGAATCAAGGGTACCGGTATGTAGAGAGCAGCAAGCATAGTACATCGGCGTCGTTCGTTTGATGCGATGACGGATGGATCTTCGTCAAAAATTAGATTAGGTCAAATATGGTCCGGCGGCGACTGTGTGTTTTGGGGAAGGTCGATCGATCGTCCGAGGGGGTTGCCGCGTGGTGTGGATCGGCGCTTAATAGGGATGGGTCTGGCGAGGTAGCGGCTGGCCTTAGCGGCGATGCGAGGTGGCGCAGTGTTTGATTTTGGTTGTACGTTCGAACGATCACGTATGCTAGGGTTTGGATGAAGGGCGTACGTGGCATCTACGTGGCAGTGGTAATGCTTGTTTTATATTTTTGTTTATTTAATTTCAAAACGTTCTAACCTTAATAATTTTTTCATATGAACTCGGATTTGAGCGCGATTTATTCCGCTAGGATCATGTCGAATTTTCGGACATTTTGACACTTGTTCGGACGAATTTTGAGACTATTGAATTTTGGGTCGTATTTTGGATTTCAAATCAATTTAAAATCGAAGGTGTGTGTTTTAACCCACTCACAATTACTAAATTATCTTATGTTAGTTAAATTAAATTTATGATGTAGTTAGAAATTTATTGATTGTTGTTTGATATGTTAAATTGTCATTCTGGTTAAATTTGACTTTTATTGCATTTAATCATCGTTTAATTTAATATTGAATTTTCAATTGTCAATTTAATACATGTATTAATTATCAGTTATCTATTGATGTTATTAATTGACTTGGATGATGATTGTTGATATTGGATGACTGGATGTTGTGTTTTATATTTTTATAATATTGCAAGTTTCCTATGGGTTGAAATGATACATACCCGAACGATTTATGGATTAGGAAAAAATCGTTATGTGTTGAAATGATAGGCTCGAGCGATTTCATGGATTTTATTAAATTCAGGATTGCGGTTTGAAATGGTATATAACCGTAAAATTTTAAATTGCGCATTGAAATGATAAATATCCGTATCACTTGACCCTAGGGTAGAAAATTACATACGGATAACGGATTGGCTAAATTAAATGATTTTTGAATCTTTAAATTTTGAGTTCATTTAACTGGTATTTTGTAATAGAAATTGATTACTACAGTTGTATTAAGAAGTACTGAAACAGTTTTCGAACAATATACTGAATGATTTGCAATTTTTCAAATATTTAAGTTCAGATTCTTGAAAAAACACATAAAATAAAATTTATATAATTTTCTATCTATTTTCTAGAATATCTTGAATTTTGCAAATCCGAATTAAGGAGCTCAAGAAATAGTTATAATACTACAGTAGTGCCAACGGAAAAACAGAATTAACAACAAGAAAAGAAAACAAGGTTTAGAGATTATACCTTTAATGTTGTATTTTTGTTTACCATTTATATTATAGATTTCCATCTCATTTTTCTTGGCTAAGGAACATTGCTCTTCAACCATATATAGAACAATTCAAATTTTACCTATATCTTAATCTTACCTTATCCCATTTTTGTATCTAAATGTTAGAAGAAGTGAGTAACCTAATAAAGGATGTAGAACCAGTCTTATTTTCATTTGTAACTTTTGGTACCTAAATTCCTTTATATATCAAATTGTCAGTATTTATGACTGTACCATTAGGAACCCAGAATGGTTTAAATTTAAGACAATTTACCTTTATACCTTTAGGGACCCAAATTTGTTTAAAGGTTTTGTTTTATTTGGATTCTAACATTTATTTTGTTTATGCCTAATTTTTCCACAAATTAAACACTTTGAAAATTCTTTGTGAAATTCAACATCATCACAATTCTTCTTTATTGGTTCAATTCTATCATATCTAAGCATGTTTCTATTTTCAACGATAGTCTAATTTCCTAACAACATATTCAATGATTTTTCTCCCTTCAAAAAATTTCTTATTGTCGATTCAAGTTGTTGTACCTTAGATCTGAAAGCATTGTTTTCATTCAACAGCGAGGTGCATCTTTTGATGGAATTTTCTCATTTTGTATCATCTTTGTTTTTCAGAGTCAAAATTTTATTTTCGAGGATTTTAATTTTAGTCTTAGACCTATTAATTTATTCCTCTAGAGACTAACACTTTTCATATTCTGAGTTAAATTTTCTAGTGTTTTCAATCATCAATTCTAACTCATTATTTATACCAAATAGACTATTATTCTCAAATTCTAGTTTATTATATCGTTTTTAAAGCATATCAATGTTTGAGTTTAACTTGTGATATACCAAGAGTAAATCATTATGGGATAAGTGAGCTACCTCATTTTGTTCCTCATCGATATCACTTGATTCTACCATGATGCATAAGTTTTCTTCTTATTTCTCATTATCTTTGTTCTCCTCCTTATCCTCTTCTTCACTCTCATCCCAAGTGGTTGCGAAAATCCTCCTCTTCTGTTTCTTTGCCTTCGAGTCGATTTAGCGGACATTTTGGCTTGATGTGACCTAGCTTCTTACATCTATGGCATATGACTTCTTCATTAGAATCATCCAAAACTTTGGCAATGCTGGTTTTTTCATTGGTTTATAGCTAGATTTCCATGCTTTCTACTCCATCTTTTGAATTGCTTCGTCGATAGATTTGGTCAACCGCGGCATTGTCATCATCACCACTATCGATTGTACCTTTTAGGGAAATTAATTTCTTTTTTGAATCTCCGCTTTCATGCTCTTCTCTGACCTTTAGTTCCATCTTATAAGTAATATTCTTATTAGTTCCTCCAATTTGAGCTGTTTTAAGTCTTTAGATTCCTAAAATCGTTGTCACTTTTGTTTCAAAACTTCTTGAGAGGATTCTTAGAAATTTTCAGACCATCTCTGTAACGACCTTCCTTTTTGGACATTTTAAGCAAACACACATGTCAGACTCAACCATTCAAATAGGCAGATTGTTATAGGGTAAATAAGAAAAAAAGAAAGAAATAAAACAAATACAGAATCTCACAGCGGAATGACAAAATATAATAATCAAATAACAGTTCATAAAGCTATTTAAAAATACATTTGATTATTCTTTGCAATATAAACATGAGAGTTACATAAATAGGAATAAATAAATAAATAAATAAATGCAGCGGAACAACATGATGCAGTAGAATACATATCATAAATAATAATGCAAATCCTCATCTTCGTCCTCCAGAAATAAGATCATCAATCCTGAAATGCTCAGGCTGACCCGAGCGAATTGAAAAGACAAAAAACTCGAGTTGTAACTAAAAGATCTTATGTAAGTTAAATCAATGGAAAATTTGAGTATGACGTCATCAGAGATGTTTACGGGATTTGACATCTCCTCTCCAGTGTCTAACGTGAGTGTAGTGACTTAAGATATGTTCGGAATTCCCATCTCCTAAGAATATGTTAAACTATCTACTATGTAGTACAATAAGCTATTATAATATATCTACAGTAAAGTAAAAGTATTAAAATAGCGTTAAGGCATTACCTATATCCCCCTTAACACATTTTATATATTCCCATAGTTTACACAGTACCGTAACTCCTCCCGTAAACTGGTGGGCTATTAGAGGGCACTCCATAGGTATGGTACAAAACAAACTCATAGAAGGCGCTCTAAGGCATGTGAACACGGTACTCGAGGCAATGCCTGGGTAGATATACCAATTGTGGATCCGGACTGGTGGTAACGCATATAGCTACTACCGCCCACCTTGGACACACTCCAAAATCAAAAATCAAGGGTGGCCACCAAATAAATCACAAAGTAATAAAATGGTATCGAAGAAATGTGCCCGATAGGAGGAATGACCTCACTTGGCCCAGCGTGGCTTCTGTTTCAGTCACATCTATGCTGACTCATGGGAGTCAGGGTAACGTCATACCTTATACAGAAATCGTTCGCCAAACCATCCTACTTCATTTTTGGAATCTCCACCACGTACACAGTTGTTAAAGTGGTTTTCGGTATTGACAGAGAGTATGACAATATCCGATCCCGGTCTCTTTAACAACCAATCGCTTATTACACACCGGATGGTTCTTTTAAAATTTCAAAAGTAAATTCACAATTTATATCAAAATATCATATTCAATTCAAACCATATCACCTTCAAAATTATATTCACTTTAAAATCATATTTTCAAAATAGTTTGCAACCCTCATTTCCAAACTTAATATTCAAATAAAATATGTAATTTAAATCCCAACTTAGGTTATAATATCATTTAACCATATTCATTTTAAAATCGAGGATTCTAAATATAAATACATCCACTATATTTAATTTGAATTGTTGAAATAAAGTTTAGATAGTTATAATTGGTTTAACAAAGTTAAAATACTCTAAAATTGTTTAATTATAGATTTAAAAGTACTATTAAATTGAATTAAGATATTTAAATAGACTTAACATAGGTTAAATAAAATTGAAGTAGATTATTTAGATTTAAAATAAGTTAAAATGGGTTAATTAGTTTTAAAATAAATTAAATGGTTTAAAATAGGTTAAAATGATTTAATATAGTTAATATAGGTTAAAATGGTTTAATAATTTGAAAATCTTAAAATTTAGAATCTTTTAAATATATATATATATATATATATCTTTAAAACAGTTTATATTAAAATATGAATTTGGAAAATTATATCAATTTACTATTTGTTTCATTTCAACACTTTTGGACAAATGTCAATTTCCAAATCAACAAAACCCAATTTCAAATCTTTAAATTCAAATTTCAATAAATTATTTAACTTTATATCAATTTCAATCCTTATTTGAAATATCAATTTAAACTACTCTAATTTTAATATTTTCAAAGTTATATTCCAAACGATTTTAATAACTCAATTCCGTTAAATTCCGTTTATACTTTGGAATTCAACTTTAAATTTCAATTAGATTCCTTTAAACAATTCCTTTAAACCAATTCAAATTTCAACATAAACTTGATTTTCAATAATAATTTAATTTATATAAATCAAATTTACTTTCAAAATATCATTTAACTAAATTCAAACAAATTAAGGATTGAAAAAAGTATTTAATTTAACTAATCCGATGTCCGTATATAATTCTCTATCCTAGGTTCAAGTGATACAGATATTTATTATTTCAATCTGCAATTTAAAATTTTACGGTTATATATCATTCCAAACCGTAACCCCGAATTTAATAAAATCCATAAAATCGCTCGAATCTATCATTTCAACCCATAACAATTTTCCCTAATCTATAGATCGTTCAGGTATATATCATTTCAACCCATAGGGAACTTGCAGAGTGATATCAATATATAAATCAAACATATCATCCAATCATCTAATATCAACAACAAACATCCATCATAATCATCATTCAAATCAATCGGTAAATATCAACAATTAACAAATTATCAATAACAAGTACTTAACTGGTAATTTAAATTCAATAACAAATTTAATGACAATTTAATCAAAATAAATTCAAATTAACTAGAATGACGATTTAAATATACCAAACAGCAATACATAAATTCCAAGTCACATCATAAATTTAATTTAACTAACTTAGGAAATTTTAGTAGTTGTGAGTGGGTCAAAACACTCACCTTTGAATTTAAATCGAATTTAAATCCAATTTAGGGTCCAAATTCAAACAGTATCAGAATTTGTCCAAACTAGCGTGAAAATGTCCGAAATTTTGATACGATCCGAGCGTATCAAACCGCATATGAATCAGACCTCGTATGTAAAAGTTATGTTGATTATAACAGTTAAAATTTTAAATTGAAAGTAGATGGAAAAAAAGAAAGAAAACAACACCTCAAACGCCACGTCACTGCTGCATCCCGCCTTCATCATCCCAGAACGCACACACCCTCGCTCGAACAACCCTAGCTGCATCCATCCTCAAGACACCGCACTGCCTAGGGATGCCTATGCCAGGCCACGAGTTGCCCCACCACCACCGGACTACGCCGCCATCCCACTCGGCCACCGCGGTCACCCAAATCACCCACGAAACCAGCCGCCACCTTATAACAAAAACCAAACGAATTTTCCCCAATGATCTAACAGTTAAAACACCAAACAAACCACGCCGATGGACTCCCTCTATCCTCTCTACAAAACTATATTGTCGATTTGACGATCAGTCGAAGTTGATTGATGATCGATGAACGACCGAGAATTGTTCCTCGAATTCTAGCCACATAGAAACCTAAATCAAAAAACTAACTATAGATCTGAGATGCGATCGTCCAGAGCTTCGAAACGGTATAGCACTTATTAAGGTTTTGAGGAGTTTGATTTTTGAATTTGGTTTTGAAATTGAAATTGAGGGTTTGGGAATTGGAGTTTGTTTCTGCCATTGAGAAGAAGAAGCCAGAGAGAATTGTATGCATAGACAAATGAAAATAGGAAGTAGCTAGGTTTTATAACCGGCTATAAATAGGCAGATCAAAAATAGAAATGAATGGACAAGATTGATTCGAAAGTTAAACGATAAATGACCCGAATAGCCTGTTTTGTTTTCCAAATGAAAATGGGTCATCCCATATATCAAAATAGATGTTTTCGATAGTTTAAACTCAACGGGACAGGTTTCAAGTCCTAATTCCATCATATGAAGAATTTATATTAAAATCAACTTATTTCAAATTGATTTCAACTGAATTAATTTGCAGGCGTTTCGAGCCGGTATGATCAAAAGGCAAGTCCGACCGTTATGAAACTTGAAATCCTATAATAATTCACCGTTACGGATCCGATGAAATTGGTTTCGTCGAAATCCAAGTCGGTGGCCAAAATGACTATTTTCAAGTTAATTAAATAAACTAATCACCTTTTAATTCAATATTTAATAATTTACAATTTCTATCACTTTGGATTACTTAATAATGTATAACCTTTAAAAAAAATTCTATATCAATTTACTATTGAATATTTCACCAATTTAAATGTTTGATTTCAATTTCAATAAATTGAGAAATTATAAATTTTTAATTTCCAAAATCCATTTATTTTGATTTCCATCTTGTTATTCAATCAATTATCATCTTATGGGTAAAATTAACATTGGTTTATATCTTAGTACACTAACGTTCTCCAGTTTCATCTTAATTCCCATTAAAGTAATATTTAAATATTTAATTTTATTTAATTGCAATTAATCCAATTATTAAAATTTAAATTCTAATAAATTGATAAATCTTGATTTCCATTCTTTTTATTCAACCAATTGTCATATTATGAACAAAATTAACATTATATCCAATTATTTCCTAAATTTACATTAACGTAATATTTAATTAGATTTATTGCAATTGATTTCCAATTTAATTTAATGTCCTAAATAATTAGTAACATATAATACTTTGCCACCATTAACCTTTAATCATATTTATAAGTTTATTACTTACAAACTAATGTTGTAATTACTTACATAATACTGATTTTATTCAATTACCATTTGTTGTACTATTTCATACATTAATTCAATATTTACCTTTATCCCCTTATATTAAATTTATAAATAAGGTATAACATTAAATCATTTCAATTGATTGGAATCTCATCCAAATTGTTAATAACCAACTTAAATCAACACTATTACATTTTCTTTTAGTTATTATTTCATTAGTATATCACAAGTTTTTATTTCTCCCAATATTAAATCACAAAAATCTTATTCAATCAACCATTTAAATTATCGACAATTACGGGCCGTTGCAATCTCCAATTTTGTGAAGCTTTTCCCAGTGTTTTGGATTTGAATACAATATTTGAAAATTTTCCATACATCTCCTTTATATTCTCATCTTTTGTCATCATGAATTTCTCATATTCATAAAGAGCATGGCTAAATGAGACTCCTTGACCTGTGATGTTCATTCATGGGTCACTTCAAGTGTAAGCCAAATTTTCTGTGCAGTCACATGATGAGAAATACGATTATATTCAATTTTATCTAAGTTACAAATAATAGAATTCATTGCTTTAGCATTTTATCGATATGAACTAGGTTCATTAGCATTCCATTTATCTCTAGGCTTAGGAAATTCGTGACCATTTATATTTACCGTAGTCAAACTATAACCAGTTTCAACTGTATTTAATGCTTTTATAGTATCCAGAAAATATTTCAGCGTAGCCTTCCGATACGATTAATCAGTACATTAAACATGGGTGGTCTACCAAAAAGTTGTCCTTGGAAAAAGCATTATCAAAACTAGCTATAGTAAATAAGTGAATTTGACTACCTAGCTCTGATACCACTTGTAAGATCAAATTAACCCAGGAGGAGGGCGGAAAGGGTTTTTAAAAAATTCACAATAATAAAATTGCAGCATAGATAAAAACAGAGTAAATGTGAAAATTAAAAGCAACACACAATTTTACCCAGCTTCGGCAATACTTACCCACTACTGCTCCTAAGGTTTCTACTATGATTAAACAAACGACTGCTTATAGACCTTGTAAACTTGTGACTATCGCTTACTTGATTGTTTTAATTCTAAGGTCAAAACCCTGCCTAAAGTCTATCCCCTAGTTGAGAATTTCGCAAACAATGCCCCGTAGTTCGATCCTAGTTTAAACTAAATTTTTGTAAAGTAAATTCAAAAACAAATTACAATTTAAAATGAATATGAAACCCTAAAACACACAACCCAAACTAAATTAAAAAGTGCGGCTTGATTAAAATAACAAGATGATATTTTTTGTGCTTGTATCCTTATTTGTTCAGGCTGCTCCCTCTTTCCTCTTTGTTCTCAAAGTAGGTTTTAATTTTGAAGCCGATCTTCGATCAGTTGATGAAATTACACCTCATCTCTCTATTTATTGATAGCTTTAATTGCATGATGATGTCCTCCCTTAATTGCTCTAGTGTCGATCGATGCTTTGCTGTTTTGATGGCTTTGATGGTCGAGTATTCTTCAATCTGAGCTTTGGTACGAACTTTCTGATTTGAGTTTATTTTTCTACTTCTAACTCAACAAGTTTAGTTGCCAATGATGATTGGTTTTTACAGGGATCGATTCCATATATTTTGAATGTATTTGTTTTTTATTTTTGGCGTTGAATATTTCAAACCTGCTGTGAATTTCTAGTGCTTTAATTTGTGATCTCTGCTATATGTATGTGTATGTGCGTGTTTGTTGAATATTTTAGTGAACATATATTTTTTCTTCTTTGTTGTTTTGTGACCGTTTATAATCATATGGGTTCTGGCTTAAATTTCTCGACTTGATCAATGCCTTAATATATTTCAAAAATTCTTGTCTTCGACTTGATCAATTCTTGTACTCTACTATATGGCCTATGTGCTCCTACTCGTTGTATACTTTGTGGTGCACAGTGGTTTTGTCTTGCTTGTAATTGTCGTCTTGTACGTTCTATGTGCTACATCATTGTGTGTTTCGTGCATCTTCATGCGTTCCTTTGTCATGTTGTTGTACTCAAGTTTGGTTGTGTGTTCTTTACCCTCGTGTGCATTTGCTCTTGCTTCCATGCATGTTCGTATTGTATCTATGCATACTTTACTGTCTCAACTAGCCGTTGCACTTGTATTTGCTTCAGTACTCTAGTACACTTTCTCTGTTGTTGTGTACCAAGATGCTATTTTTTAATGATCCTCGCATATATTTGCACCTGTTCTCGACTATATGCTTGATTTTGGAGCTATGCACCATTGTGTACTTTTGTGCATCATTTGCTTTGTTCATCCTTTTGCTGTTATTTTGTTTTGTGATCCTTGCCCATATTTCCACCTGGTTGCACTATGTGCTTGATTTTGTTTTGTTGCATGTACAAGCCTGTATTTCTTATGTGCTGTACTTGTTTGTGTTTCTCCTTGTTGCCTTATGTTGTATGTGTGAACTACTTGTGTGTGCACGCATTATTTTATAGTTTGATGACTTGACTCTGGTCTCGACATTTGGTGTTGTGACTGCCTTCTTGTTTTCACTTGCTCTTGACTTCTTTTGTGAGTGTGCATGTCTTCTTGCAGGTGCATCCTTGTGTACTTTATTTTTCTGCACCTGTACATTTTTATGTACTTATGCACATCCAAGTTGTTGAGTCTAATTGTGCTCTTGTGCATCGCTTTATTGAACCGATTTTGATTGCACCAGTTTGATGTATATTTTACTTATGCATTATGTTGAGCCATTGAGCTTGAACAGCTTATGTTGACCTATCCACTAATGCACTGTGTCAAGCCATTGAGCTTGATCCTGGAATTGTGCCTGCAATCTAATTGATGCAAGTGTGTTTTGTGGTATGTATAGTGCTACACTGTGCATGTCATAGGTTGCTCGTGTACATTATTGATTTTTTTGGTGCCTATTTCAAGATATGTAAAGAACAAAACAAATAGACTGAGGCAATGCCGAGTTCAAAAATATTTATATTTTTGCAATTTGAATTTGTTGCCTTTTCTTTTTACTGTGTTTTTTGGAACTGGACTAGCCGCAGTGGTAGTTATTGGTGAATTTCAAAAAAAAATCCCTACTAGATCTTTTATTGGGCCTTGAAGTCTAATTAAATTAGCACATTTCTAAATTTCATTTAAATAAAATCATTTATTTTATTTAAATTCAAATATATTAAGATATGAAATTAATTTTATTTGGTTTAGTTTATACATAAATGTACCATATACATATATGTATGAGTGCATGTGTAACATAATAATCCATGAAAGGTATAATATGCCCATATGTAGATATTGGGATTTACATCGCAACAGACATATTAGCTCCTGTCATGTATGTTATCCAAATATGTGCATGTATATGTGTTACAAAATACACACACACACACACATATGTATAAACATATTATAAATAATATATGAACATAAAACATTTATATATAGATAAATATATATATAGAAAGAGAGAGAGAACAATTATTAAAAATTATCTATTTCTAAAATAATATTCAATTTTTACAATTAATATTTCGTAAATACTAATTAATTTATAACAAATATAAACTAATTAAATCGTTTAGTCTTAAGGGAATTCATCATTTCGGCTATGTAATTCTCGGGTCTAAATTTGATCAGGGATTAACATCGAACTATTCTAATGTTAACGTTCACATGTCACTTAGTAGGTGGTGTGACATTATAGCCAAATTTATCGCTTACTCATTTTCGCTAAAAATCCAATTTTAGTTTAATAAGTATTACCCGATTGTGACATTTGTTTACACCAATTCTCTTCATCAAAACTATATCACTTTGGACTTATGGAATTTGGTAATGGTCAAAATTCTAACCCCATCCACATTCAACTTTATAGTCCAAATACAAAGTCCTTGGTTCAATAATAATAATTATTATTAACCAAAATGCTCTGGCCATAGACTTTGACTATGAGTTGACTGTGATACTAACCGCATAAAACTGATGAGACGAATCTTCTCTTGAATAGTGCTTCACTTCCAATACTTCCACTCGACCCAACTATAGTCACTCGATGGACGCGATGCCATGATTTGGCTATAATTAAAGCGAAGAGTTCATATTGAAGATCCATAATATTCTCAAGTCAAGAGAACTTAAATCAGTCACATCGATATTTTCTATTTGACCTTAGTTATATTAACCAACGAAAAACTATCGAGTGAGTTGTTCCATAATTATCCAATAACTATTAGTACATAACCTCTAAGTGCCCCCAACAGTCATAAGTAATACACTTCCCAACAATTAGAGAGTGTTACGTACTCTAGTCTCAATGGATACATTGATATCCAGTCTCAGTGCATCTTGACTAGGAACATTCAAAATGGTATATTTGTTTCGTTGTGATAAATTACTCACGCTTACAACACTTTGTAACTACTATCACAAAATATACCATTTATAGATTTTTCTATTAAATATACTTTTAATTAAGTAAGTTAATTAATATAATCACATTATATCAAGTATATAATAGGAAAAAAATACCTTTTATTTTGAATAAGATTGGTCAACGAGTTAGATATAAGTAACAAAATATATAATTGCCCCTAGGGCATACCCCTAACTCTATCAATCTCCCACTTTCACTTGGGATCAATTATGGAATCTAATTACAACTTCTCCAATTAATTTTTTCAAAACCAATTAGGTCAGTCCCTTAGTGAATGGTATGCTATTATGTTTTTAATTATATACTTTGTCGATTAACTCTCTCTGACACTAATAAACTGCCTTTATCATGTAGAATGATTCGAAGTATGTCTTTCAACTTTAAGTAAGCTTTAAGGTTTATCATGACCAATTTCATGACATTGTTATCTTATAACAATATTATGAGATTCTCATCATTTGGAATCACCTTTGGCTCAATTATAAATTTGCGCATTTATATCTATATACATTGGTTTATTGTAGCGCTATTCATGTTAATGTTCTCAGCATTTGATTGAATCACTATAATCACTTTTATTTTGAAACATTTACAAATTATTTAATTTTAATTTTATCATTGACATGTTATATTCAATATCGCATATAAAAGTTTGTGTCCAAACGTTTCATCATAACGAGTTCGTTATTTCTATAAACAATTCTCTAGTATTTCATAAATATGCGAGAACACCTTAAATAACCATTTAGTGATATCAATTTGGATTTTATATTTGCTACATGCATCAAATACATAAAAAAAACACAATATCATACACAACATTATTTGTATGATAATTCCTATTGTTAACGCATAAGGAATCCAACTTACATGTTCTCTTTTTAATAAGGTACTCTTGTATATCGTCTTGGGACAATCCCTATATCTTTTATACTCGCCATGAAAGACATCATTTATAATCCAAAATTGAGTATTAAAAACACTAAAGTTGATTTTAATACCCACATATAGTTAAAATCAACAACGTTTTGTTTACTTATAGTTTAGAAATATCAGTGTACCTTTTAACGTTCTTTCTTATTAACGCATGCTTCCTCTGCACTTTGATTGAAAATCAAACTATTTGATATTTCTATCAAAATACTTATTCAATCTTGATGCTTGTAAAATGATACATTCGTATCATTTCTTGGATCATATCCAAAGACTCACAAACCTAATATCGCTTCCACTGACTTCAAGACATTTCTGGTTAATATGTGTAAACGGCTTACTCTAAATCATTATTTAGAATTTTATGTTTCAATACATAAGTACCAAACACTAAGTCTTATCGAGCAATAATTTTCTAAGTAAATTTGAATTAACTTGAGCATGTTGAATACCGAATTTGTTATGCTAATTTCAACAATTGAAATTTGTGATATTATTCTTATCAACATTGCTCATTTAATTCCAACCACATTAGTCTTTCCAATAAAGATACAATCTCGACCGATGGATCACATCTCTTTGGTTACGATCACCAAAATCATATTTTGATAGCGTATTTGGAATTCTTTCAGATTTGCGTATCATACCGTATAGAGTCAAGGTTTAATTGAACAACCGAGGGTAATGTATATTTTCGACATTAAAAAGAAACTGATAGTTTCCCTTCGATGTACGAGAATACTTATTAGACATTCTAATGGTATGTGTTCATTTAGATTAGTTAATTTCATTCTATCTCATATAATAAGCTCTATCTTTGGATCGGATCCAATTCCATTTAACTACTAAAAATTTGTTAAAGAAATTCCTTCACAATGAAGTTGATATATCTTGAAACAACAATATTTTCTTGGTGCAAATAGAATAGGGATTCATAAACGCTTTATGAACTTTTTTATTTATAAAACTAATTTTAGTTTACAAAAGTTATGTTTAAAGCATAAATATGTCGTTTGATGACAGACCTTTCCAAAAAACTTTTTGGAGATTCATACAAGATCCCTCTTGAACAATTATTACATGCAATCTTTCGACTCGCACAACCTGCCAACTCTTTGGCCTAGGATATGTAGGGATTTCTTACAAACCCTTATCTTGCGTGATTTTGTAAACTATTGTTTAGATGAAATAACAGCAACCTTGTGTACTACTCTTAAGTACATGACCTCATACATAGAAACTAACTCAACTTCACTCACAATTAGTGGTAAATTGTAACAACCCATAATTTAATCACTTTGAACATGAATAGTTAATATGTTTTTAAATGATTAAATAATGGATTTTATATCTAGAAGTATTAACCTTGCCTAATAAAATAAGAAATAATTATTTACCCTGTCTAATAAAACATAATAATATAATTACTTACCTAATAAAACAAGAAAGAATCATTAACCTAGCCTAATGAAACAAAATAGTATAATTACTTGCCTAATAAAACAAAATAGTATAATTACTTGCCTAATAAAACAAAATAGCATAATGATTATTTTATTCCATGCGGATGGTTGCCATTGGACCAAAATCTGGTCGAATCAAGTTATTCCATGCGGATGGTTGCCATTGGACCAAAATCTGGTCAAATCAGTTTAGCCCATAGTTGATAAAAAGGATTCCTATTGGACCAAAAGGTGGTCGAATCAAATTAAGCCACAAGGATGTTTTCTATTGGACCAAAATATGGTCGAATCAAATTATGCCATATGGCTAGCTTCTATTGGACCAAAATCTGGTTGAATCAGGTTAGGCTATAGGAAATTACTAAAGTACCCTTCTCTTCACCTATAAATAACCAAGTCCATATCTCATTTTATTTCATTCACAAACTAAAGAAAAGAACTAAAATTCATTTTAAAAGGTGAAGTATTCCAAGTCTCCATCAAAGCAAGTAGGATGTGAGTATATTTCATGTTTTCATAGTTTAGTGGGTATAACTTATTATGTGAGTACATTCCTTGTTTTCATAGTTTAGTGGGTATAACTTATTCTATGAGTATAATTTAATTATTTTACAGTCAGTGTGATCTTAATCTCTTTCCTTTTACTCATTCATATTTTAACAAATGTTGTGTTAACTATTGATTGTAAATTGTTAATAATAATGAGTCTGTTATTGTTCTTGTTATTATTCTTGTTTGGTTTGTGCTCGGCCAGTTTATGAGCAATAACTTTGATGTTTAGTTAAAGGGAACTTACACCACCTTTTAACTTAGGATTGACATTTAGTGACTTTTTGGTTAAAAGGAAACAACACCCCTTTTAGCTATCTCATTTGATTAAGAGGAAGCTTCACCCCCTCTTAGTTGTAATCTCCTTTAAAGATGATGGGTTTAAATCATGATTTGAATGGAAGTTTTAAATCTTTGTTTAAAGTATTTTAAAGGAGCTTCAAAATTTATATAATAATTTAAATGAGTTATTTATAAGTAGTCCTATACTTGGCACTAAAAGCCGATGAGTAGATTGATTCTCTATCTGTGAGATCTGGAACCGAAGTGTCTAGGCAAGGCTAGGAGCAACCAGTGCCCTGACTTACCTGGCTTTGTTTCTGGGCGAGGGATAGAGTAAGTCGAGAATATCGGAAACGTGACAAGTGTAGGAGATTTAATTTCCATAAATGATCTTTATAATTATAATGGAAAACGTTTGCATTTCTTATAGATAATTGTTTTGACCCATCTAAGTATGCTTTTGAAATATGAAATCCTCTTAATTGTTTTGTGAATATGCTTATACCGATGGGATAATTATATGGATATTTTCCAAGTATTTAAAGAGTATAAGATTTAATTTCCATATACGATCGTTTGGTTATCCCCGATAGTCGATATCTTGAATATCAATTTCGATACCCTTCTTCCTTTGATTTTTGTTTCGTCAATCTAAGACGATTTGTTGCTCAATTTGAGCATTGATATCCTTTATCGGAAATGACTAAATAAAGAGCGAGTGGGGGCCAAGCTATGTGGGGTTGCTCCCATTAGGGTATTTTCACATCTACTCTAGATTGGTTCCGGTTGTATGCGCACGGAGATGTGAAATACTCGGATACTCGGTAAGGATGGCGGGGTCCAGCTTGGAGGTTTCCGAGAGCCATCGTAGTTCTCAAGTATATTTTCTAGAGGTAGACTTTCGATAAGGGGGGCGCAACCTCCTAGTCATTGTTGGAAAAAAATTCCTTTTCCTTATTTTTGATTCAAATCTTTGGATTGATTCGTTCTTAATTTCATCGGGAAGCGTCTTACACTCTTCGCGATGTTTAATTATCTGTATCCATTCTTTTATACTTGGATGTTGTCCTTGTGAGGGAAAAACCTGTTCTGCGTTTTTCCGATGTGGTCTCACTAGTTACTTTGTGTGTTCTATTTTTGGAGTTTACTCATACCAGACTTATTGTCTGACCCGAATTGTTTTTTTCTCTAAACGTTTGGGTACTCATTTATATTTGAGTAGTCCAGAAATGATAGGTTTCTTTGGGCTCTTTTGAAGATGGTGGACGAGCAGGAGGCTTCTTATCTATCTAGCTATTTATTTCCGCTATTATGAGATGTTGACTCTATGTATGTATATTTAAAGGCAGGCTGTTATAACTGCCTAGACTAATAGTGGTACTTTTGTTGTAACTCTGATAACTCCATATTGGGGAGTAACATTATGTACCGTCTTATTTTTATGTTATATTTAACCGTTCCGTTGTGAGATTGTTATTCTGTTCTTATATTTTTACCCCATGGCAACTCGTCTTTCAGAT
Organism: Allium cepa; assembly: GCA_030765085.1. NCBI lineage: Eukaryota > Viridiplantae > Streptophyta > Magnoliopsida > Asparagales > Amaryllidaceae > Allium > Allium cepa. The sequence continues at coordinate 216,776,254 of CM060929.1, forward strand.
ACTTGGGCAACGGCACATGAATACCATGGATGTATTAAGTGTCGTTCTCAAGGGTCTGAAAGGTGGGTCGTCACAGTTGGTATCAGAGCTTCGGTTGAGCGAACGCCTTAGCCTGATTGGGGTACAACTCACCAGAGATAGGGTAAGTGATGCCCTAGAATGAGTTAATCTTGAGGGAGCGTATTTGTAATTTTTATAATAATAATAATAATTATCCTCTAAAGTCTAGTTTTAGTTAAACCATTTTAATCCTATTTTTGTATTCTAAAGATACCTGTTAATTTTTCAGATAATAGAAAATGAATACAAGAAGAGGAGGAAGGAGAGGATCTAGAACTAGCACGGATACTAATGGTAGGGTACCTAGAAATGCTACTATGTCAGCTGTAGATCCGGCAGAGGAAATGCTAGTGCAAGTTCATACCCCTATGAACTTTGCAACTTTGTGTAAGAATTTTACCGCTTTGGGTGGGAAACCATTCTATGGGACTGAAGACATTCTTAGGGTGCAGATGTGGCTCCGAACTTGTGAAAGAATATTTGGGGATCTTCGGTTGGAAGATGCGGAGAAACGGTTGTTGGCATCGCGACAACTTCAAAAGTCGGCAATGGATTGGTGGGATTCAGAAACAGCAAGTACTCCAGAGGGGGAGTTTTCTTGGGCCCAGTTCAAGGAAGTTTTTGAAGCACAGTTTATTCCAGAAGCCGGAAGAACTCAGTTATTTAGAAGTTTCATTGACTTAAAGCAGGGTGATATGACTGTGTCGCAGTATGAGCATAAGTTCAATGCTTTGTCCCGTTTTGGACTTGGATTGATAGACACACCACTCAAGAAAAATGAAATGTTTGTGAATGGAATGCGACCAGAGTTCCATCGTGAAATGACCAATCATCTTATGGGTACATTCACCAACATTATTAGCATGGCTTTGAGGTTTGAGGCTCTTGATATTAAGGAAGGAGTCCAGAAGGGCGTAGTACCAGCAATAAGTGCCAAGCCTTTATCGGTTATACCGGTTGAATGTAAGCCAAACTTCAAGCGTAAATTTAAGGGAAAGAAGCAGGGTGTAGGGAAGAAACCCGAAGATGGCGCTCCAGCACAGAAGAAGCAGACCAACTTGGCCAACATTCTTTGTTTTAAGTGCAATAAGATGGGCCACTTTGCAAATCATTGCCCAATTGCCACATGTTTTAATTGTGGCCAGCCAGGACATATGAAGAATGAGTGCCATTTTCCTAAAAAGGGATCTCAAGAACAAACTTTTACCATTGAAGAGATACCATCCACTTCTTCAGATAAAAAGGGGAAGCAAGTGTTGCAAGGTACATTATCCATCTATGATATTCCTGTAAAGGTGCTATTTGATACAGGAGCTTCCCATAGTTTTATTTCTTATGATCTAATGGACAAACTAAACCTTAAATATGTTATCATAAGTAATCCTCTTTGTGTGTCAAACCCAATTGGAGGTCCGACACATGTTGACACCGTGTGTCTAAATCTACCTATTTCTTGTCGAAATCATCTCTTTCCTTTTGACTTGTTTGTTCTTGGGTTTATGGGTTTTGGAGTGTTGTTGGGGATGGATTGGTTATCTAAGTTTAAAGCTATCTTGGATTGTGGTAGAAGGCTTGTTAGAGTTAGTGATGCAGGAGATGTTGGTGTTGATATTAGTTGTGAAGAGCCTAAGAAGTTAATGAGCAGTTTTCTCTATTCACTCGAAGTGACTAAAGCGGAGCTTGGAGATGTGCCGGTTGTTTGAGATTTCATAGATATTTTTGACGAGGTGCAAGGTTTACCTCCTCACCGTGAAGTCGAGTTCCGTATTGATTTGGTTCCGGGAGCTAGACCTATTGTACAACCCTTACGAAGGATGGCTCCAAAAGAGAAGAGGGAGTTAGAAAGGCAGACTTATGACTTATTGCAGAAGGGCTTGATCCGACGTAGTACCTCGAGCTGGGGATCGCCAGTCGTCTTTGTTACAAAGGCAGACGGTTCTCTAAGGTTATGTGTAGACTATCGGGAGTTGAACAAAAGGACTATCAAGAATAAATATCCTTTGCCAAGAATTGACGATATGTTTGATCAACTCCATGGTGCTCGGATATTTTCTCAATTAGATCTTGCCACTGGTTACCACCAATTAAGAGTGGCAGAGGAGAATGTTCCTTTAACAGCTTTTCGAACTCCTGAAAATTTCTACGAGTGGTTAGTTATGCCGTTTGGGTTGACTAATGCACCCGCTTATTTTGTGGACTTAATGAATCGAGTATTTCGAGAAATTCTTAATAAATTTGTTCTCGTCTTTATTGATGACATTCTTATCTATTCAAAGACAGAGGAGGAACACAAATATCATCTCCGTGTCGTACTCGATACCTTAAGGAGCCATGAGTTGAAGGCTAAGTTCTCCAAGTGCCATTTTTGGAAATCTGAAGTTAGATTTCTAGGGCATGTTATTTCGGGAGAAGGTATATCGGTGGATCCAGCTAAAGTTGTTGCGGTCCAAGACTGGAAGAAGCCCGAAAGTGCGACGGAAGTTAGAAGTTTCTTGGGATTGGCTGGTTTTTACCGTAGGTTTATCAAGGACTTCTCAAAGATTGCTTCTCATCTGACGAAGTTAACAAAGAAAGATGTTAGGTTCGTTTGGACTTCTAAGTGTGATCGAGCATTCAATGAATTGAAAAACAAGTTGACTGGCGCTCCTGTTTTAACCATTCCAAATGGGACCGAAGGTTTAACCGTGTATACAGATGCTTGTGGAACCGGATTAGGAGCAGTTCTGATGCAGCATGGGAAAGTTATTGCCTATGCGAGTCGACAGCTAAAGCCGCATGAGAAAAATTATGCTACGCACGATTTGGAACTTTTGGCTGTTGTCTTCGCACTAAAGATGTGGAGGCATTATCTTTTGGGTGAAAGGTTTGAGTTATACACGGATCACAAATCCTTAAAATACCTTTTTACGCAGAAAGATTTGAATTTGAGGCAGCAAAGATGGCTGGAGTTTCTCGCCTCTTATGATCTAGAGGTTCTTTATACCCCTGGAAAAGCAAATGTCGTTGCTGATGCATTGAGTAGGAATGTAGCAATGGTTGCAAATCTAGAAGTTAAGCCAGTATTGTTAGAGAGAATTGCATCCAGTCAAGAGGCAGATCCTGTTTTAGCTCGACTTAAGAAAGATGTTGAAGAAGGTGTTGTTTCTAGCTTAAAGATTGATCTCCGGGGCATATTGAAAATGAATGGGCGTATTTGTGTTCCAGACTTTGATGGACTTAGGCAAGAAGTGTTAGCCGAATGCCACCATTCAAAGTTATCTTTTCATCCAGGAGTGACCAAGATGTTCAAAGATATGAAGAGAGTATTCTGGTGGAAGGGGATGAAGCGAGATATTTCAATCTTTGTGAGTCGTTGTGCAAACTGCCAGCAGATTAAGAGTGACCAGCTGAAGACAGCTGGATTGCTTCAGCCACTTGAGATCCCAAAGTGGAAGTGGGAGCAGATCTCTATGGACTTTATTGATGGGCTTCCTAGGTCAATAAGAGGTAATGATGGCATTTGGGTTATAGTCGATCGACTAACCAAGAGTGCCCATTTCATTCCTGTCAAGCTGACTAGGACTGCTACGAGTCTGGCGAGTTTATATGTGAAGGAGATTGTGAGACTCCATGGGATTCCTCGTAGTATTGTAAGTGACCGAGACCCGATATTCACTAGTAGGTTCTGGGAGGGACTGCAGACTGCTTTAGGGACTGAGCTAAGTCTAAGTACAGCTTACCATCCCCAAACAGATGGGCAAACAGAGAGAGTGAACCGAATCTTGGAAGATTTATTACGAGCATGCATTCTAGACTTTGGGGGTTCTTGGGAAGATCATTTACCCTTAGTTGAATTCACTTATAACAATAGCTATCAAGCAAGCATTGGTATGGCCCCTTTCGAAGCTCTTTATGGTCGTCCATGTCGTTCTCCTTCGTGTTGGGTTGAATCTAGAGATAAACTTGTTCTTGGACCAAACATAATTTTAGAAGCCAATGAGAAGGTAGTTGATGTTAGAAGAAAGATGAAGGAAGCGCAAGATCGGCAAAAGTGTTATGCAGATCAAAGGCGTAGGGATCTAGAGTTCTTAGTCGGGGACTTGGTATTTGTAAAGGTCTCTCCTCTGAGAAGTGTCGTAAGGTTTGGGAAGACAGGGAAGTTAGCCCCTCGATATATTGGCCCTTTTCCCATACTAGACCAAATTGGTAAACTTGCGTATAAAGTGGAGTTACCAGATCGACTATCAGATGTGCACAACGTATTTCACGTATCTCATTTACGTAAGTATGTACACGACCCTTCGATGATAATAAAACCAGGCCAACAAGTTGATTTGGAGGTTCAACCTAACTTAACCATTCTTAGGCGGCCTATTCGTATTGTTGCTCGAGATATAAAGCGATTAAGGAAGAAGATTGTGAATCTCGTTAAGGTTCAGTGGAGTGGAGATGTTAGAGACTGTACTTGGGAAACTGAGGACTATATTAGGGATTCTTATCCCGAGTTGATGTAGTTGTTGTTTGTATTTTGTTGTTTCTTTTTAGTGTACTCACCGGTTGTGTTAATGTCACTTTCCTTGTATCTTTGTGTAGTATATATGATATCATTTGGGTTCTTTGATATCTAGAGTTTATCCGATTAATTTCGAGGACGAAATTTCCTTTAAGGAGGGGAGGATGTAACAACCCATAATTTAATCACTTTGAACATGAATAGTTAATATGTTTTTTAATGATTAAATAATGGATTTTATATCTAGAAGTGTTAACCTTGCCTAATAAAACAAGAAATAATTATTTACCCTTTCTAATAAAACATAATAATATAATTACTTACCTAATAAAACAAGAAAGAATCATTAACCTAGCCTAATGAAACAAAATAGTATAATTACTTGCCTAATAAAACAAAATAGTATAATTACTTGCCTAATAAAACAAAATAGCATAATGATTATTTTATTCCATGCGGATGGTTGCCATTGGACCAAAATCTGGTCGAATCAAGTTATTCCATGCGGATGGTTGCCATTGGACCAAAATCTGGTCAAATCAGTTTAGCCCATAGTTGATAAAAAGGATTCCTATTGGACCAAAAGGTGGTCGAATCAAATTAAGCCACAAGGATGTTTTCTATTGGACCAAAATATGGTCGAATCAAATTATGCCATATGGCTAGCTTCTATTGGACCAAAATCTGGTTGAATCAGGTTAGGCTATAGGAAATTACTAAAGTACCCTTCTCTTCACCTATAAATAACCAAGTCCATATCTCATTTTATTTCATTCACAAACTAAAGAAAAGAACTAAAATTCATTTTAAAAGGTGAAGTATTCCAAGTCTCCATCAAAGCAAGTAGGATGTGAGTATATTTCATGTTTTCATAGTTTAGTGGGTATAACTTATTATGTGAGTACATTCCTTGTTTTCATAGTTTAGTGGGTATAACTTATTCTACGAGTATAATTTAATTATTTTACAGTCAGTGTGATCTTGATCTCTTTCCTTTTACTCATTCATATTTTAACAAATGTTGTGTTAACTATTGATTGTAAATTGTTAATAATAATGAGTCTGTTATTGTTCTTGTTATTATTCTTGTTTGGTTTGTGCTTGGCCAGTTTATGAGCAATAACTTTGATGTTTAGTTAAAGGGAACTTACACCACCTTTTAACTTAGGATTGACATTTAGTGACTTTTTGGTTAAAAGGAAACAACACCCCTTTTAGCTATCTCATTTGATTAAGAGGAAGCTTCACCCCCTCTTAGTTGTAATCTCCTTTAAAGATGATGGGTTTAAATTATGATTTGAATGGAAGTTTTAAATCTTTGTTTAAAGTATTTTAAAGGAGCTTCAAAATTTATATAATAATTTAAATGAGTTATTTATAAGTAGTCCTATACTTGGCACTAAAAGCCGATGAGTAGATTGATTCTCTATCTGTGAGATCTGGAACCGAAGTGTCTAGGCAAGGCTAGGAGCAACCAGTGCCCTGACTTACCTGGCTTTGTTTCTGGGCGAGGGATAGAGTAAGTCGAGAATATCGGAAACATGACAAGTGTAGGAGATTTAATTTCCATAAATGATCTTTATAATTATAATGGAAAACGTTTGCATTTCTTATAGATAATTGTTTTGACCCATCTAAGTATGCTTTTGAAATATGAAATCCTCTTAATTGTTTTGTGAATATGCTTATACCGATGGGATAATTATATGGATATTTTCCAAGTATTTAAAGAGTATAAGATTTAATTTCCATATACGATCGTTTGGTTATCCCCGATAGTCGATATCTTGACTATCAATTTCGATACCCTTCTTCCTTTGATTTTTGTTTCGTCAATCTAAGACGATTTGTTGCTCAATTTGAGCATTGATATCCTTTATCGGAAATGACTAAATAAAGAGCGAGTGGGGGCCAAGCTATGTTGGGTTGCTCCCATTAGGGTATTTTCACATCTACTCTAGATTGGTTCCGGTTGTATGCGCACGGAGATGTGAAATACTCGGATACTCGGTAAGGATGGCGGGGTCCAGCTTGGAGGTTTCCGAGAGCCATCGTAGTTCTCAAGTATATTTTCTAGAGGTATACTTTCGATAAGGGGGGCGCACCCTCCTAGTCATTGTTGGAAAAAAATTCCTTTTCCTTATTTTTGATTCAAATCTTTGGATTGATTCGTTCTTAATTTCATCGGGAAGCGTCTTACACTCTTCGCGATGTTTAATTATCTGTATCCATTCTTTTATACTTGGATGTTGTCCTTGTGAGGGAAAAACCTGTTCTGCGTTTTTCCGATGTGGTCTCACTAGTTACTTTGTGTGTTCTATTTTTGGAGTTTACTCATACCAGACTTATTGTCTGACCCGAATTGTTTTTTTCTCTAAACGTTTGGGTACTCATTTATATTTGAGTAGTCCAGAAATGAAAGGTTTCTTTGGGCTCTTTTGAAGATGGTGGACGAGCAGGAGGCTTCTTATCTATCTAGCTATTTATTTCCGCTATTATGAGATGTTGACTCTATGTATGTATATTTAAAGGCAGGCTGTTATAACTGCCTAGACTGGTAGTGGTACTTTTGTTGTAACTCTAATAACTCCATATTGGGGAGTAACATTATGTACCGTCTTATTTTTATGTTATATTTAACCGTTCCGTTGTGAGATTGTTATTCTGTTCTTATATTTTTACCCCATGGCAACTCGTCTTTCAGATACTTGGGCAACGGCACATGAATACCATGGATGTATTAAGTGTCGTTCTCAAGGGTCTGAAAGGTGGGTCGTCACATAAATTGTTCAACAATGTCTGATTACTCCTTATCGATGCATCATCATGTATCACATGGAGCAGTGACTTATGAGATTGAATCTATATTCTTTTTTAGGTACATTTGAAACTCTTTCCAATATACTCACTTATTCGACCAAATAAAATCATTTTATTCGATTGCATGTTATTTTATTTACTTTTCTTTTATATTTCATGATTTTATCATAAACTTACTACATATGTATCTAATCATGTTGGTAATAAATCATCGATAAATATAACAAAATTAAATGGAACCCTTTTGGTATTAATAGACTTGTGATTGCATACATCAACATGTATTAATTCAAAGAGTTCATCAACTCTTATGATGCTCCCACTAAATGGGTGCATAACCATTAATTGTTTGAGATATAATTAACCTATATCATATGATTCATAATCGTATAGTAAAATCATTTCTCAAAACTATGGCTTTGTCTATAATTCCAAAACAACTGTAATAATATTAGACACCTATGTATTTTGTTGCATCACTTATACTATGAAAACAAATTCCATAATATAGTTCTATTTCATAATGAATATTCATAATACTCATTGAAACATTATTATATCTACTTTTCAGTCAATACCAAAATAAACATTATTTCACAAATAATGTTCGGTACATTTTACAAAAACAATTTTCGTAATTTGATGCAACCATTAGGTGCTATATGGCATGCTCCTACTATTTCTGTCATTACTATAATAGCATACTAAATTTAGAGGTCCACCATTCATTTAATATTGCTTACTTATTTCATATGCTGCAAGTAGTTTACAGTAGAGAGTTCTTTGATCAAATATCTTGAACTCAAAAAAATAAATGTGATAGAAAACAATTTTCTATATGAAAACACATTTTGTAATAAAAATCATATTTCATATTCCAATATTAAGTATCAATTATTATTACAATTCTTGTTTTCAATGTTTCATTATGAAGCAGAAGTGACTATTCATTCTCTTCATTCCAACTTTACCTTAAATGATATTTATTCTTATACATTTGTTTTTCTTTCAGATGGTCAAAATATTCAAAAGAAAACCTTACTACAATATCATAACAAATTTTTTACAAAAGCACATTCAATTATTCTTAACATTTAAGACATAAAATATATTGCGCTTTATGTAAACCGATCAAGATGACATTTCAACGATCGAGTTCTTAGATGTATCTTCGTAGTTTATGGTCTTATGTTATATTAAAACAATATGATCCATTTGAAATCATTCAAGTTGAATGCATGATCTTAAAATACTATTTATTAGCTTACTTCGAATGAACTAACTTCATTGAAATATTGTACTTCACAAACTATGACAGTTCACCATATAACATTTATATGTAAAAGTACATGGATCAAACATCCATAGTCTTAAATTGCATTTAGAGTTTAAAAACTCATAAAATGCATTACACGGTCTAAACTATATAAATATATAAGTGACCAACTTACAAATGTATTAAGTAGTTTAAATTAGGCGCTTGCATGGGTATAGGAACATTATATAACATGCAACTAGAATTATTAGTAAGTATATATTATATTTCTATTTGTCAACTTTCAATTGAGTTTGTTTATACATGTTAATTGACAAACGTTTTATCAATCATATTAAATGTACAAATTTATCATTGTAGATAATTATAACATTGTATAGCATATGTTCTTACAATATCAGAAAGGTTAAATGTTACCATTTCATTTTTCTAATAAGGCTCATACTAGTCTTTTATGTTTCTCCAAACCCTAAGATGAAACATATAAGTCTTCCAACTTCACTACCAGGTGTTAGGATTCGTTTGTTTTGATATTTTGACCTTGAGTTTGCCCAATAAATCATAGCCCCACAAACGATGGATAACACTTTATCGGTTCACATATAACTCCTAAGCCATTTTTCCTCATTCTAATCTCATTTCAACCTTTAGTTTTCTTAACAAATCGAAAGAAATTATTGACTCACACCTACCATATCGTGACGGCCTAAGTATAGTATATGTACCTTGAGTTTGCTCAACAAATACATATAGTTATCTTACCTCATATATTCAATATATTAATAATACTATGCATAACATCCCTAGCTTGAGTATTCTCAACAGCTAAGGAGTATGTATACAGTTTATTAATATATATATATATATATATATATATATATATATATGGTAGAGGACAATATTATATCGAAGATTCATAATCTTCGATATATATATATTGATTGATATTGACTTATAGAATAATATATTTCTCATGAAATACCTCTGCGATTCAAGTGTCTGACACATCAGAAATCACAATACATGTACATCTATATATGCATTTATTTCTCAAGTCTATTTGGGTTTCTTTAATGTTTCACATTTAGTTTATACACATATCATATAAGTTTTATTGCAATATAACTTTTATATTTCATTTATTTATATAATAGTCTTACGTATAACAAATCATTAATTAAATCTTATCTAATTAATTTTAATCAATTAACTCTTTGATTAATTTTAAATTACTATTCAAATATAGCTTTTATATTGGACATTTCTATAATAACATTGATAGTGTATACTATAACCTTTATAGTGTAACACACATATATCGTATATATGTGTATTTTATTTAATTAATTAACCTTTAATTAATTTATTCAATTAAACAATTTTTATCAAAATTTATAAATTTATCTTGTATACATACATGTATACTTATGTTACCTTAAACATTTTAAAATAACATAACATATATCAACATACATACATACATACACATATATAGAATATATGCATATATACATTAATTAATTGACATATTTAATTAATGTATTTTATTAATCTTATTAATAAATTTAAAATTTAAAATTATTATATAAATATTTTCAAACATTTTGAAAATATCATTATCCTTTCAAACATTTTAAAAAATTAAACATGTTTTATTTTAAATTTACTACTAAATTTAAAATCTTTAACATTAATTTTCAAAACGATTTTGAAAATTAGCCCAAGGCCCTAACTAAGTTGGGCCTTTTCTATTAGGAGCAACCTTTGGGCTCACTTCACCTTTCGAGCCAGGCAGGTAACCATGTAAGACATGGTATTTGATTACCAAATTCCAATCCCAGACATTACCTTTCTAGACAATGTACTAAGTGAGCAAGCTTAATTAGTTAGCCGGTTAACCCTAATATGACTAAATTAGACAGCGTTTGCTATTGGGATCCGATACCATTGTTGGAACTGGACTAGACCGCAGTGGTGGTTATGGGTGAATTTCAAAATTTTTACCTTATTGGATCTTTTATTGGGCTTATGAAGTCTTACTGAATTAGAATATTTCTAAATTTCATTTAAATAAAATCATTTATTTTGTTTAAATTCAAATATATTGAGATATGAAATTAATTTTATTTGATATAGTTTATACATAAATGTATCATATACATATATGTGTGAGTGCATGTGTAACATAATAATCCGTGAAAGGTATAATATGCCCATATGTAGATGTTGGGATTTACATCGCAAGAGACATATTAGCTCATTTCGTATGTCAAGTACGTTGTCCAAATATATACATATATATGTGTTACAATACGCACACACATATGTATGTATAAATATATTATATATATATATATGAACATAAAACATTTATATATATATATATATATAGAAAGAGAGAGAACAATTATTAAAAACTATTTTTTTCTCAAATCATATTCAAATTTTATAATTAATATTTCATAAATATTAATTAATTTATAACAATTATAAACTAATTAAACCTTTTGATCTTAACGAAATTCATCATTTCGGCTGTGTAACTCTTGGGTGTAAATTTGGTTAGCGATTAACATCGAACTATTCTAATGTTAATGTTCACACGTCACTTAGCAGATGGCGTGACATTATAGTCAAATTTATTGCTTACTCATTTTCGGTAAAAATAAAATTTTAGTTTAATAAGTGTTATCTAGTTATGATATTTGTTCACACCAATTCTCTTCGTCAAAACTGTATCACTTTGGACTTATGGAATTTGGTAATGGTCAAAATTCCAACCTCATCCACATTTAACTTTATAGTCCAAACACAAAGTCTTTGGTTCAACAATAACAATTATTATTAACTAAAATGCTATGGCCAGAGATTTTGACTTTGAGTTGACTGTGATATTAACCGCATATAACTGAGGAGACGAATCCCCCCTTGAATGGTGTTTCACTTCTAATACTTCTACTCGATCCAGCTATAGTCACTTGTTGGACGTCATGCCATGATTTGGCTATAATCAAAGTGGAGCTTTCATATTAAAGATCTATAGTATTCACAAGTCGAGAGAACTATGTAAATCAGTCACATCGATATTTTATGTTTGACCTTAATTATATTAACCAACAGAAAACTATCAAGTGAGTCATTCCATAATTATCCAATAATTATTAGTACGTAACCCCGTGGTACCCCTAGCATTTATGAGTAATACACTACCCAACCTTTGGAGAGCGTTACGTACTCTAGCCTTAACGGATAGATCGATATCCAGTCTCGATGCATCTTGACTAGGAATATTTAAAATGATATATTTGTTTCCTTGTGATAAATTACTCACGGTTACAACACTTTGTAACTACAATCACAAAGTACACTATTTATGGATTTTTCTATAAAATATACTTTTAATTAAGTTAATTACTTAATATAATCACATTATATCAAGTATATAATAGGAATTTTTTTTTATTTCGAACAAGATTGGTTACCGAGTTAGATATATTTAACAAATAACATAATTGCCCCTAGAGCATACCCCTAACTCTATCAATCTCCCACTTTCACTTGGGGTCAATTATGGAATATAATTACAACTTCTCCAATCAGTTTTCTCAAAACCAATTAGGTCAGTCCTTTAGAGAATGGGTATGCCATTATGTTTTAATTATCTACTTTGTCGATTAACTCTTTCTAACACTAAAAAACTGCCTTTATCATGTGGAACGATTCAAAATATGTCTTTCAACTTCTAGTGAGCTTTAAATTCTATCATGACCAATTTCATGACATTGTTATCTTATAACTATATCCATTACCTTTACTTACCTTAAAGGTGTTCCAGTCATACGATTTTGATTCCTAGACCATCTTTTCGCTCATTAAGTTGTTAATGTTGAAAATCAATCAATGCACACCTTCTCTCGTTTATCCCCATTACATGAGTACCTTCTCACAAATGTTATTAATAAAACAAAAGACAAGGCCAATGAAGTTTCTTTTTGAAGAACTTTTCTACTTCTATTCCTAGAACATTTGCCAATCCAAGCACCTTTTAATTTCAATATGTTCACTACACTATTACTTATTATCCCTTTTACCTATGTTGATTCAGTTCTTTTTTCTAGTTTTGTATCAGAAAACATCGATCCATGGTATATGGCAAAATAAACATCTTCGGGAAGCTAGGAGCACATTCTACGAGTAGCTTGAGAGTTGAGACTTATTATAGAGGAAAGGTTGCGGAGATACAAAATGATCCAACCTAGCCACCAGATTTTGGGAGAGACCTCGTATGTAATAAAGAACCGTGAAGCCTGTTAAAGTGCTTGACGGTTCTATGGCAGCGGGGGGGGGGGGGGGGGGGGGGAGTATGGTGAGGATAAAGCTGGGATATAGCGGAAAATAACGGAGATGTAAAAGGCTTCATTAGATATAAAACCAAATATTTAAAGTTAATTTGTTCTCATTCTCACATCATTTGTGTAGGAAAACGAAATATTGTTTAATCTTATATAACAAAACCAAAGAATATCATGATTTATGCAGTCCGGATTTGGTAACTATAATTGATTTATATACTTATATTGAGCACTTATGTCTTAAAATTTGGTATTTATCCAAGCTTTGTTGATTTGGTTTAGAAGAGAATTAGTCAAATAATAATTTTATATTAATTTTGCTAAACCGGATGCTAAAAAGCCTTTATTTAGGAAGTGTAGAAAAAATAACAGAGCTTAAAGCAGACTATTGTTTAAAAGCGCTAAATTGAAAAAGCGTAGTGGTCGAAGAGTGTTATGCGCTATAGCAGGATTTTGCGAGGCTTTAGAAGGGCTTAACTATAGAACATGAAGCTTTATTTCGTTACATCGCTAAGGCTGTTAAATTCTTTTTTATAGTCCCATTCGACAAACCACTTCTGATGTCCTTGGATACTCTCTGTGTATTATTTCATTTTACAGTTAATATTGTTTCAAAATAATTATCCTTCCTCTTACCTCATATAAGTTTTCAGATGTAAATTTGGTCGATGTTGATAAGAAATTTGCTAAGTCCCCTGCTCCTTAGAAAATAGCTTCAAAAACCACTCTTCTTCTTGACACTATTACCCAATAATTAACATCTTCCTCTCCTTTCAATGTAACACCGATGTATGAAGAGTTGTAAAAAATAAGAAAGCAAAAGGATAAATATCTCCAAGGATAATGCATTAGCTGACACCACTACTTTCCCTACAAGGATGAAAGTGTACCATACTCCTCCCCAGTCATGGAGGAGCCCCATCGTAGCATACAACCATCTATGGCTCTGATCATCTTTCAATCGCCATTTGATAAATTTTTATAAAAATGGTAGTGTAATTACTTGGAAAAGTTCCAAGAAATACACGCCATATTTATATTCCAAATAAACAAGTACATACAACTCACACATTACAACTTACACCATAACAACCCCTTACAAATACAACCCAGTACAACGCCAAACACAAACAAACATACTATGCCAAGCACGTACATCACAACAAACATACAACAAGACACATAACCCAGTACAACAAATTACATACAACACCAAATAAAAATATACAACCCATTACATATCATAGCCATTTATACATGTGTACCACACCAGAAACCATACAAAATATAGCCCATATAATAGCTATCAAAAAAATGGCTACACCAAGAAACTATCGGCTGCTCAAAACCAAAAGTATCCACATGCGCATCCAACTAGTACATCATGCATTGTCACAAAAGCCAACAGAAAGTAAAGTTTAATCGAATGAAGTTATTCGGCTCCTCTTTGTTAGAAGTGTCAACATATTTGTAAGCCCAAACGTCAAAACGGTCATGAATAAAAAAGCTCCAATTCAAGGTCATATCAAGTTGAACCATACATTGGTCCATATGTAGAAAGCAAAGTCACAATCACAAAATAAATGTAAGTAATCTTCAACTTGTTCTCCACTAAAAATAAAAATTTCAAATATATTTAGCTTCTTTAAATTCAACATGCTTCCAGCATTCAGTTTCCCATGAATTACAATCCACATATGCAATTTTACGTTCATAGGAACCCATTTGAAATCCCACATGTACTTAAAGACCAAAATCTTCCTTCTTGATAAATTAATTAGCTTATATAAGATATTAACTTTAAACACTTTATTATTTCACAAACTCCATTCGAAACTATCATTCACGCCATTTGAACTACAATTCTCCAACAACTCAATAATCCTCATTAATTGACAAAGAGCCCTTCCTTCTATCACTCGTTTAAAAGACAACTTCCATTTAAAACTTGTTGCATTCACATCATACATTTCACCCACAGTGCATTCCTTATTATTTGCTGCCTCAAATAAAGCACTAAATTCAACAACTAATGGAATTGGAAAAATCCAACAATCTAACCAAAAAGCAGTGCTCCAACCTTTATTCACAACAATATTAATACCCAATTTAAAAAACTAGATATTACTCATAACACCTTTATAGAAAAAAGAACAGTTACTTGGCCTTCTAAAAAAGAAATTTTTTTTCTTCGTAACTAGCATTGACTACCCATTCTTTCCAAAGAACTTTTCTACTATGGTCATCTCCCAAATCCATTTACAAAGTAGGGAAGAGTTCATATATTGCAAATTTAAAATTCCAAATCCTCTTTGACTATAAGATCTACACACTTGATTTCATGAAGTTAAGAAACTTAAAGCTTTTGCTTCCTTTTTACAAGTCCAGAAAAAAACTCCTCCTCAAAGCATCAATTTTATTCATAACCAATTTTGGACATTTGTAAAAAGAAAACAATATAGAGGAAGTGCTGTTAATACCGAATTCACCAAAATCAGTCTACCTGCTTTAGATAAGGAACCACCCTTCCGCCTTGCCAACTAACTATCAAATTTATCTATTAGAACATGCCAGTCTTGCTTTTCAAGCTTGTTTGGCCTTATTCACAAACGCAGGTGGCTTAAAGGAAATCACATACTTTACAGTTAAGCAATTTAGTAATTTTCTTTGTAATAGATTTTGAACAGCCAACACCAATAACATAACTCTTGTGGAAATTAGTTTACATCCTCGATAAAATTTCGAAAGCATATAGTATGAATTTTATAGCATCAATTTACTTACAATCAGAATCGTGAAAAATAATTGTGTCATCCGCATAATGTAGTCAATTAATGCCACCTATAGTGTAATCACTTCCATATCTTTTTAGGATCCCATTATTACTACTTACTTTCAGTATTTGGGTGAAGATATCCACTGCAAGATCAAACAATAAGGGAGATAACATATCACCTTGCTTCAAACCCCTCCTAGACTTAATTGTCTTTCCTGCTACTCCATTAACAAAAATGTTAGACCTGTTAGATTAAAAAATATATTAGAAATCCACTTTATCCATTTAGTACTAAAACCTCTAGCTTATAAAACATCAATAAAAAATTCGAATCCATAGAATTGAAAGCCTTAGCAAAGTCTAGTATTAAAATAATAAAAGGAATTGAATTTTTGCTGCAATGAAAAACCACTTCCTGAACCAAAGCCGCACCTTCCAAGAAAGATCTGCCTTTAATGAAAGCAGTCCAAGCTTAAAATTAAAATGGAGCTTAACTTAAGATAATTAAAATGAAAGTAGTCCAAGTTTATTGAATAGCACATACAAGTTATTGCTAAAGTGCTTGCCGGTAAGCTTAAAATTAAAATGGAGCTGTTAGTTGATAGAGCCATTTGACAATTTAAACATATAAATATGCCATGTCAAGGTAATCAAAAGAGTTGAGCTTATCTCAATCAAAATCTTGTTTTAAATGAAACATTTCGACAAAGTCAAAAGGTTAGCTTTCGACGGGGTCGGAAGCATAGTTGCTGCTTCCAAACCTTTTGACCCAAATGAAGTCAAAGGTTATCTTTTGTTTTATAAAACTTGCCGCCTCTCTCCATTAATTTTGAAGGATTGGTTCCAACACTTCACTGTTTTTGAACGGTTTCGAAGGGTTTTGACTTCGAAAGGTTTTGATTTTGATGATTTTGAAAGGTTTTGAGTTTCATTGCTTTCGAAAAGTTTATAAATGGTTTTATAGGGGGGATACCCCAGCTTTCGATAAAGTCGGAAGGTGAAACCTTTCGACTTGGTCAAAAAGAAACCTTTCGACAAGATCGAAAGGTATGATTTTGTGATGCTTTCAAAAGGAAGGCTTACTTTGGATGTTAATTTGCTTTCGAATGCCGCTTCAAGATAAGCTAACCTTTTGACTTTGTCGAAAATTTTCATTTAAAACAAGAAAACAAACCAATCGAAACCTTTTTATTTTAAACCATGTGACAATGTCGAAAGCTCTTTGTCCAAAGCTAGCAGGCGTATTTTCTTTAAACCAAAACAAAGTTTCATCTCCTTCGAAAGCTCTAACCTTTCATCCCTAAACCTTTCGACCCCTTTCAATTCACTATGTACCAATCACCTGATACCATGTGCATTGATTTTTGACCTAGTCGAATGGTTTGATACCTTTTGACCTTGTTGGAAGGTTTGGAATGGAGACGGAAGCTCTTTCCAAAAGAGTTAAAATAGTGAAAATATTGTTTAAAATAGTTCTTATGTACCCCCACAAGCCTTGTTTGTCTAAATCTGATTAGTTGCCAGAATTTTATATTCATAATTACTACCGAATTTCCTTATTTAGAAATTTAAATAAATTTGAAAAAGCCTCTTTCTCCTTTATAATTATACAAAACATTTAAGTCCAATACCTAAAATAATTTGATATAATATTAAAACATCTTGAAAAATTCTAAAAAAAATCTAGAAAATCAATTACTATGTTCTCTTCAACAAATTAAAATTTCAAAGCATATGAAGATCAAAACCACTCGGAATTTAACTAAAACCAAATAAAAACGTGTTAATTAATTCATTAACATTTAAAACACATATGTCTTATTCAAACAAAAGTTTAAATGGTTATATCCTAACCAAGACACAAACATGAATCGGGTATAACCCGTATCCAATCCAAACAGAGAAAAATGAGATGATAAACATGATTATTCACCTTGATTAGTTGATTGGAGAATGAGATAATTTCCTAGCTTTAATTTCTTAGCTTTTTTTCTTCAATTTATTGCTCTTTTTGAGCTTTTAATGAATGGCTGAAATATAGGCGAGAAGTTATGAATGAGAAAGTGAAAATTTATTAAGGTGGAGGAAGAGATTTATACTAAGAAATGTAGCCACATTTTCAAGTTTACCCCTTAGGAAAATTCCTCCTTCTAAATTTAGTTAAGTCTTATTTTAGTTCATTCATTAAGACACGACCATTAGATATATTAATCTCATCTCCCTAATTTTTCACATTATTCTATTTAATTTATCCAAGTAAATATCCTGCATAATTTTAATTAAAATTCAAGGGCATTACAAACTCCCCCCTTAAAGAATTTCATCCCTAAAATTTCAATAAGGACAAAACAACAATCATAACCTATGCAAGCAAAGCTAGTATAATCTACCAGGAAAATTCAATATAAACCCTATATAGAACATACCATCTAAAACAGCCCAGGAAAAGCAGCCATAATCCTGCCTACTGTCTCCCAAGTACAGTCCTTCACGTTGTCGCTCCACTGAACGTTATCAACCTGACTGTTTTGTTCCTTTATCTCTTCTCATGTTTTGCCATAACACAAACTAGTTGCCTTATAAAAGTCATATCCGGTTCCACCACTAAGTTCTCTAGTACCGTCGGAGCGATCTGGATCATGAACATACTTCCTAAGATGAGAAACATGAAACACATTGTGGACCCCGGCCAAATTGCTTGGCAAATCTATTCAGTATGCGAGTCTCACAATCCTCTCTGATATAGGAAATTGTCCAACATATCTCGGTGCTAGCTTCCCAGTCTTCCCGAACTAAACCACACCTTTCATCGGCAATACCTTAATGAAAACTCTATCTCCAACTGAGAACTCTAGGTACTTACGCCTTTTGTCTGCGTAACTCTTCTGTCTAGACTGAGCTTCCTTCATTCTTTCCCGTATCAACTCGATCTTTACTGTCGCCTCGCTTAACAAATCTGGACCAAGAACCAATCTACCTCTGGTCTTTAACCAACATACTGGTGATTTTCATGGGCTTCCATACAAAGCTTCAAAAGGCGCCATTCCTATAGTAGTCTAATAACGATTACAGTAGGAAAAATCCACTAAGTTTAAGTGATCTTCCCAAGAACCGCTAAAATCCAGCACACAAGCCCTCAACGGATCTTCCAATACGTTGTTGACTCTGTCTGCCATCCGTCTAAGGATGATATATGGTACTCATCTTGAGCTTAGTGCCTAACGCACTCTGTAGGCTCTTCTAAAACTCACTAGTAAACAAAGCATCTCTATCAATGACCATACTACCAGGAATTCTATGCAGTCTGATGATGTTCTTTAGGAACAACTTAGCCAAAACAGGTGCCATCCTGGTTGACCTTACCGGAATGAAATGGGCACTCTTAATCAATCATTCCACTATGACCCATATACTTTCATTACCCCGGTTTGACCTTGGCAACACGTCAATAAAATCCATGGACATCGAGTCTCACTTCCAAACTAGAATATCTAAAGGCTAAAGAAAACCACTAGGCTTCTGATGTCCGACTTTTACTTGGTGACAGTTCAAACACTGTTTTACCCATAAGTCAACATCCCTCTTCATTCCTTCCTAGAAGAAACTTCTTTTCATATCCTGATACATCTTAGTTCTTCCAGGATGAATCATAAACTTTGATCGATGACATTCCTTAATAACTTCCTTCCTAAGGTTTCCAACATCCGGAACACATAACCATAACTTCTTTCTCAACCAACCACTACGGTCAAGAATAAAATCCTTTAAATCATCAATCTCGATTCTAGCTTCTAACCTTCTAATACTCTCGGATAATACTGGATCCTCTTTCTGCCTAGAAGCAATCTGTTCGATCAGAACCGGTAGAACTTCCAAAAAAGAAATCATGGCGATATTCCAACTAGATCTAGCATTCGACCTTAACTTCACATTGCAAGCAGCCAGTGCTTCCAAGTCTTTCCATTCCGTCGATATAGCAAACACCACGTTCTGATGTTTCCTGTTAAGCACATCCGCCACTTTATTTTCTTTTCTTGGTGTATACTCGATGTTAAAATCATAAGCTGCAACAAACTCCATCCATCTTGCTGTCTCAAGTTCAGCTCCTTTTGAGAGAATAAACACTGTAGGGACTTATGATTAGTGAATAGCTCAAACCTTTCTCCCAAAAGATAACGTCTCCATACCTTCAATGCAAATATTACCGCGACCAACTCCAAATTATGAGTAGGGTATCTCACTTCATGCGGCCTAAGCTTCCTAGAAGCATAGGCAATAACCTTTCCATTATGCATTAGCACAACACCTAACCCAGTACCATATGCATCGGTGTAGACTACCAACCCTTGATTCCCATCTAGAACTATTAACACGGGCACATTGGTTAACAAATGTTTCAATTTAAGGAACGCCTACTCACATTTGTCAGACCAAACAAACTTCACGTCCTTCCTGATGAGCATAGTCAAGGATGCCGCTACCCGTGAGAAATCCTTAACGAACCTTCGGTAGTATCCTACAAGTCCAAGAAAACTTCTAATCTCATTTACCATCTCTAGCCTCTTTCAATTGTCAACCGCTTCGATCTTATCCGGATCAACTGCTAAACCTTCATCAGAAACTGCATGACCAAGGAACTTCACTTCCCTTTTCCAATAACGACACACTGAGAACATCGCCTTTAGTTGATGTTGCCTTAGTGTCTCCAACACTATTGTAAGATGATCTGCATGATCCTGATCATTCTTAGAATATATCAAAATATCATCTATAAAAACCAACACGAACCTGTCCAAGTGCTCTTGGAAAACCCGGTTCATCAAATCCTTGAAGAAAGCTGGGCATTAGTAAGCCCGAATGGCATAACTAACCATTCATAAGACCCATATCTATTCATAAACTCCGTCAAAGGAATACTGTCCTTTGCCACTCTTAGCTGATGGAAACCTATCACCAAATCCAGCAAGGAAAGCACTCTGGCTCCACTCAACTGATCAAATAAGTTGTTGATTCTCGGCAAAGGATATCTATACTTGATTGTCCTCTCGTTTAACATAAGATAGTCGATACACATCCTTAACGACCCATCTAGCTTCTTTACGAATACCGCGGCTATTCCCCAAGGTGAACTTCATCATCGGATGAAATTCTTTCCTTCCAATTCCACTAGCTACACCTTCAATTCCTTCATCTCGATTGGAGAAATCTTGCTAGATGGTCTACTTACGGATTCAACACCCAGTACGAGATCTATTCGAAATTTGATTTCTCTTTTCGGCGGCACGCCCAAAAATGTTTCGAACACATCTGCAAACTCACTTGCAACATAAACCTGCTTCAGCTCTGCTTCCATTCCCAAGGCATCCAATAACGCATAAGCATTTTTGTTCGAACTTCATACCGAGTAAATAACTCGATTACGGCTATTAGGGTGTTTCGATGATATTTCCCCCTTCTGGAAAAATATCCTAGCATCATATCTGTCTAACCAATCCATACCTAATATGATCCCAAACCCATGAAATCAAAAACATATAAACTTCATGCAAACATATATCCTAACAAATCAAGTTATAACTGATCATATCTCATTCCCAGAGTTGCATGCCTTTCTATAGGATTCACAACCCTTAAAGGAGTAATAAGGATAAAGGTTCCAGACATAAGCAATCTACCAAATACTAAGATATAAATGAGTGCGATGCACCGGTATCAAATAGTATCCTAACTAGATTACTATGAATCATAAGCATACCTTCCATTATAGCTTTACCTTTCTCAACAGCCGTCGGTCTAGGGGATGATGGTTCCAACGCAAAGGCCTTTCCCTTTCTAGCTTTAGCAGCTTCGGGACACTTATCCTTGTAATGCTCCATCTGGCCACACCTGTAGCACTTCACATTAGGCCTCACTGCAACTGCTCTTCCATCACCCGAGCGACACTCATTAGTATAGTGCCCCTTCTTGTCATACTTGTAACAGACAATATCAGCCTTGCTCTTCTTAGTTGTTACCCTCGAATGGGCACCTTTCTTTTTGAAGAACTTCCGCTTCTTCCCTTGAAAATTGTGAACCTCGGCTGGTTTCCCCTTTCCAAAAGTAGAAAGCGTCTCTTCATTCCGTAGCCATCTCAACAACTATATGGCATGAATTTTGGAGGTTTGGCATGGTTGCTCTGGCAATCTCAGGATTCAACCCCCTGATAAAATTATCATTCCCTAGAATGACAGTATCACTAGTAGCATATCCGTATCAAGACAGCTCATCAAACTCTGTAGCATACTCAATCATCGATTTATCCCCCTAGACTAAATCTGCAAACTCCCTGAGCAATGCTGACTTTGCAACCTCTGATAGAAATCTTTCTTCGAACCTCCTTCAAAATTCAGCCCAAGTCGGGTTTTCCTATGGCTCTACCACACTCTGTTCCATCAAAACAATGCTGCTCCCTACAGTCACTACTCCATAAACGATATTTTGATTCGGCTAAAAGCCATATCAAAATATGCCGAGCTTAATATTTTGATACGGCTTTTAGCCGTATCTAATGTATCAATTAGATACGGCCATTAGCTGTATCTAGTTGACACATTAGATACGGCCAGAAGCCGTATCTAATTGACAAATAGGCAGTGTCTAATGACCCAATTAGATACGACTAAAAGCCATATCTAATTAGTCAATTAGATATAGAAATATAATCAATATCCAATATATAATATTATAGACCTATTCATATCCAATATATAATATTATAGACCTATTCATATCCAATATATAATCAATAATCATTTCGAGACATCAAAACAAATAATATTATAGACAGTGCACATTCAAATGATTCAATAATCCACATTGCAGTGCATAATAACTTAACAATATCATTACATATTACGAAAAATACTACATACTAGCATTTAGCACATTAATATATCGCAGTAGCGGATACTAGAAAACACTATCGCTCCAGTACCAAGATCCAAATACACAATAATAATACAAATGTATCACATTACTACATAATACAAATACACAACAAGCCTCTGTTATACTGTGTTGTTACGGCAGCCACTGCACAATGCAAAGCCAAAGAGCTAACTCCTCCAGCCCAAAACATCTACACAAGCATTACAAAATATCAGTACATCTTTAGTTTTAGGAGTTAACTCTATATTACGGTTCATTGCAACTACATTTTCTTCCATTTGGTTATGTGAAAACTCAGATTTAGAAAATGCATCTGGATGCAACTAGTAAATACCCAAACACAGACTCAATACACCATAAAGAATTAAAGATTAAAAAACTTTTGTCAGTGGGATGCTGCCAGTGGGAGTATGCAGGTGATTGGAGAATGATGCAGTGAAGTGGGATGTTCTACAGAGGATGGTGACTTTGTAGGTGATGGAGGCTGTTTTCTTTCCTTTTCTTTTTGATGTGCACATTTGATGTGCACAGGGCAGTGGGATATATGTACATTGGAGTGGGTATGAAGCTGTTTGGGTGTATGGGAAGGGACATGTGTATGGGAAGGTGTAGTGTTGATAGAATGTGAAAAGTAGTAGGTGGTGAAAGGGGAGGGAATGTTGAAAGAGGAAGGTGTATTGTTGTGGTGACGTAAACAACAATTGAATGTAAAAAGAGTGAAATGAAATAGAGAATGTGAATAAAATGACAGTTTATGAATAAAGAGAATGTTAATGAATGCAACCTGTTTGAATGCAGTGTAAACTTCCCTTTTTTTAATGAAATGAAAGTAGCAAGATCAGAGAGGAATAAAAGTTGCAACATTGTCGGTATGAGCAACAAAAATGTGCAACAAAAAATATCAAAATATAATGTAAAAATGAAACAATCAATATGAGCAACTGAGATTTGGATATGCAAACTCAAACTGAAAAATAGAATCGTTAACAGAAAAGCAAATTGTAATGATTCAATGCAATTTTTTTAACCAAGAATGCAGGAACAAAAGAGTGAACAAATGGGGTAACGAATTATGCAGGAAACTGCAAAAAAAAAATACAAAATGCAAATCCCAAAACCAGGTGATTGTTTTTGGTTTAAGAGACTAAAAGAAGAACAGATGCACACATGAAAACAACACAGATGAACACAAAAAGAAAAACTAAAAGAAAAGAACAGAAGTTGCACACAGAACAGAGGTGCACTAAATGCAAACAAGAATGCACACAAAACTAAAACTGAAATGTGGTATTAGCTGAAGTAGTCAAGGAAGTGTTTTATAGAGAAAGCATCAACAACTTTAGAGCCACAATTCAGAAGGATAAAGCAAAATTCAAAAGAATGGAACAAAACAAGACCAAAAGACGATGCAGATTTGACTACTTTAGAGAAACAATTCAATAACAAACTATTAGCTGTTGATAGTCACTCTGAAGATGCATATGATTATGGTGTACTTCTGCATACTGGCAATTTACTAAAAAAAGAATGCATGAGAAATACATTTTCAATCTCCAGCAATCAAAAGTCCAATGGCTAACAGAGGGGGATAGCAATTCTAGGTTTTATTATGCCATAATCTCAAAAAGAAAATGTAGAAATAATATATCAAGTCTATGCAACCAAAATGGACAACCAATTTATGATGAACCACTTATCAAGCACCAAGCTAGATGTTTGTTTGTAAACTTTACTTGTTTTGATGCGATTACGCATACGACGATTTAAACAATATGGTAGTTTCCTATGAACTAACATTATTCAACTCGCTAGATGTTTTTAATTTTGTAATTCATTTATCTAAAAAGATGTTTTATGGTATATTAACAACTTAAAATATATTAATCTGAATTGCAATTAAATTCAAATCAATTTAATGGGACTTGAAATATCGACCACATAAACAGAAAATATACCTACTCCATCATCTAGAGATATCGAATAAGACACTTCGAATGGCACACATATCCACCCACTCCAACATCAGCAAAGGTCTCTGCAAATTGATGATTCATTTTGCTGGTTCTCTCATCTGGTAGCAGTATACTGTCCAACACCACTTTTTCATGTGTGGATAGTACAGATTTCCCATGGATGTTGGACAATGTAGAATCTCGGCATATAGTACATGTTGCAATAAAGGGAATATTTATTATTATTTAAGTTTTCTACTTATTATGTCATAAATGTTTAAATGTTAAAAATACCTGTTCCTATTACTTCTAAATCAGAGTTGAGGATTTCACATTTTTGATTGTTCGTACATTGGTCGAATCCTGGAACTGCGAAGCAATGAATTCAGGATCATTGAATTGTGTGGCGCGTCCTCCATCAGAAGAATTGACCGGTGCATGAATTCCCTGTTCAATATTTCCCACCATGTTGATCAAAACCTCCATTTGCCCAGACAAATTTCCCACTGTACCCTCCAAACTTCCCACCCTCATTTTCAACTCATCCTGCTCGCCATGAACATGTCGGAGTCGTTTCTATGCAATGGCACAAGCCTTAACTTTAGTCTTTGGTATAACGGTCCCAACACCGCTGCTCCTACCCCTTGCATCCTTACCAAGCACTTGTGATAAGATGTCTTCATCCACCGTCAATTTTTCTTCATCACTATCAGTGATATTTTCCTTCGCTTTCGCAATTTGATCCTGTAATGTGATAATACTTACATGAATAAGGAATTTTAAAGAATATGCAAGTTAATATTTGTTTAACTTACGAAGTATGAAGAAGTGGCATCTGATATGCTACCATCTTTTTTCCCATGTGTCTTCTCCCACACTTGACGACGACTGATATTTGTTGATGGACTAGCAACGATTTGCAATACAAGTTGATGCAACGACATGAATATCCAATCACAATGTGTAAATCATTTGAATGAAAATGAATATAAATTACCATTTCTTGTGTTATTTTAGCGTGACTTTTACGTCCTGCATGACGAGCATAACTGAGCAATGCTCTGTTCTTTCTGCCTACCTCCCTTCTTCTACTCGCTTCAGGCGTTGCTTCATTTTTTACGAACTCTGCCCAATCTTCTTAAGCAACTGTAGGTGGGAAAATTTTCAACTGTTCTTCATCATTGTTGAAAGGGTCATAATAAACTACTCTTAAGTTTTTCTTGTATCTCCTAAAAGCCTCGGCCATTCTCTTTAAAAACATTTCCTTTGAAAGCGGATCGAGCTCATAAATTTTCTGCAAAATATATGTTAAATTATGTGTTGTGCAAAGAGTTGAAACCATAAGGCTATTGAATGAAATAGTTGTTGTCAAACAGATAAGGATACTTACCACCAATTCGTTCCAAACGTTGTCCTTGTATATTCCAGGTACTTTATTCCAACTTATATATGATATCGACACATGAGCTCTTACTAGTTTACCGAGCATTGCAGTGATTTTTCCAACGTTATCTGAGACAGGAATACCAAGTAAGTTTTGATCAACTTTCTTCGCCTCTGAACATGACGAATGTGAAGATGGTGGATTTTCTGACATACCTGGAATTTCATTGGAATGTATAAAATATTCAAAACCATACATACACACAATCGTGCAATTAAAAATACACAGACACACAATCATGTGATGTACAAACACTAATAAGTTAACATATGGATTTGGTAAGGTCTTCTAATTTTTCATTGTCTTCAAAAGCTGATTGATAGACGGTAGGGAACTCAATGTCATCCACATTTGTAGTCAACCGTTTTGGTGTATGCAAGACCACAGACCATCCGCTATTTTTTAAATCTTTTGAGTAGAAAACTTGACTCGCTTCTGATGCAAGAATAAATGGCTCGTCTTTCACGTTATTTTTGTTCTTCAATTTCCCTAAATTTACCATGATGAGGTTTGAAATGGGATCTATTTTGCAACCATTAACCTTATCCTCGACTTTTACCCAATCACAATAAAAAAACTATTTGTTTGAAGTCAGTGTAATCCAACTCAAGTATCTGTTGAATGACTCCGTAATATGTTGTTTCTGCTTCCTTATAATTTTTATCCTTGCCACTCGCTCTAAATTTTGTAATTGCTCTCATGCATACACCGCTATTTTGTGTTACCATACGGTCTTCGTACTTTTTCGTGGAAAATGAAAATCCATTCACTTGGTACTTCATATAACTACGCGTTATGATCTTCGGCCCGTGCACTAACCGCCACAGAGTTGGATCAACATCGATGGTCTTTAATAGCTACATAAATTTTAATAAGTAAAAAAGCATGGTCACAAAGGTGTATTGCACACTTATAAACACATGAAATACTTAAGGCGAAGTTAAACCTCATTACGTAACCACATATTAAAATTTTGAACTACTTCCACGGTGGTAGCCCTACCTCTAGGTTGAAATCTAGTACTTTTCACATAGGAGTTATACCTCCTACGAAAAACACATATCAAAATGTATATATAAATTGAATTAAAAAAATTAAAATTCCAAACAAGTTCGTGAACTTACTTCTTCCATTCATCCAATCCATCGTACTTATTAAGGACCCATCTACGCACCTGTTCAAACTGCACTTAGGTTAACGTTATGTCTTTACCATTATCCAGAGGTATCTCACCAGCAAACTCATCGTCCTCGTCTAAAAATGCTTCGCGGGTATGTTTATGATTGCCATCGCCTCTCCGTTTGGCATATATTCCATGCAGTAAAGACTAGCTTCTTGTACGATATATCCTTCTGCAATACACCCTTCAATGTATCTTTTGTTGTGCATATATCCTTTATATGTTTTCATCAACCAATAAATGTGATCAATTATATACTGTAGACAATAGCTATTTATATGAAATAATGATGTGCATAACTGAAATTAGAAATTTACCCTTCAAATGGATACATCCATCTATATCTGACAGGGCCACAAATCAACGCTTCATCGGCTAAATGAACCATAAGGTGGACACTAATATCAAAAAATGCAGGTGGAGAATGTTTTTCAAAAACACACATTGCTTCTACTAAGCTAGACTTTGCTTTTAAAAGATGTTCCCTATTGATCACCTTTGAACACAAAATGTTAAAGAATAAAGTAATACGATGAACAGCATTTCGTAGATCCTTATGTTATGGATAAGAATGTTGAAGCAATACCGGAAGCAAATGCTGCATTATGACATGGTAATCATGTGACTTCATATTTCTTAGTTCAGGAGGATTGATGCTCACATTGTTGTGAAAGTTAGAAGAAAATTTGTTAGGCACTTTCAAAATTTTCAAAACGGTGCAAAACCGTATCTTTTCTTCTTTGCTCAAAGCGAAAGTTGTCTTTGGTATGATAGTTTTATTTGTTTCAGGATCTTCCATCACCCACAACTTTTGTTTTATACCCATGATTTTCAAATCCTTGCGTGCATTGATGCCATCTTTTGACTTATCTTTATGGTCCATAATGGTGCTGATGAGATGCTCCGTGACATTCTTCTCCGTATGCATAACATCAATATTATGTCGGACCAAATTTGCTTTCTAATATGGTAAATCAAAAAAGATAGACCTCCTATACCATCCAGAAATATTGTCAACATCTTCATTGGTTGACTTTTTCCGTTTTCGACCAATTTCTTCTTTTTGTTTACCAACTTTCATTTTGATATTTGCTACTTTCTTTTCAACTTGAAAAACCAGTCAATGGCCATTTAAAGTTCTTGTTTGTTGTTGAAATTTGTCTTATCGTATCGAAACTTGTGTTCGTCAGGAAGAAACATTCGATGTCCCATGTAAAACATCTTCTTACTTTCAGGTAGATAATAAGAACAAGTGTTTTCCCCACAAACAGGACATGCAAAGTGACCGTGAGTTGTACATCCCGATAAAGTCCCAAAAGCAGGGTGATCGTGGATTGCCCACAGCACCCTAGCTCTCATTGTGAACTCAGATTTATTTAACGCGTAAAATGTAACTACTCCTTTCCATAACTTCTTTAACTCGTCTATCAACGGCTGTAAATAAACATCAATATCCTTTCCTGGTTGTTTTGGCCTAGAAATCAACAATGTTAACATTGAGAACTCCCTTTTCATGCACATAGACGAAGGAAGATTATATGGTACTACAATTACTGGCCAACAACTATAAGGGTTAGAGAGAGAAGCATGTGGACAGAAACCATCTGTTGCTATTCCAAGTGTGACATTTCGTGGCTCGGCAGCAAAAGTTTGATCAAATGAATCTGCGACTTTCCATTGAGAAGTGTCACATGGATGACGCATTACGGTTGGATCAGACTTGGCACGACCATGACAGGTCATCGCATCTGCCATCCATGGTACAGTATACAGTCTCTTCAATCTAGAAATTAAAGGAAAATGTCTTAATGCCTTTCGAGGTACTTTGGTGCATTTTCTATCTTCGTTTAATGATGTCATATATCTTGGTTCATTGCAATTTGTACAAGAAACTTTGTTCGCCTCATCTTTCCAGTACAATATGCAATTATTGATGCATGCATCATAAGTTTTGTAATTCATCCCAACTTGCTTAATGATCTTCTTCACGTCGGAGTACTTTGTCAGCAGCGTGTTACCTTCGGGGAGTAACTCCTTTATTAGTTCGAGAAGTGCAGTCATACCATTATCTGAAAAGCTGTGTTGGGTTTTCAAGCTATTCAGTTTAACAATGGCATACAGCTTCGTAATCCCTTTTGAACATGAAGGATACAGTGGCTCTTTTACGCTACCAAAAAGCGATTTATACTTCTTACTTTCATTGGCCTGCCAATCTGAATAATCAGTAGACTG
The DNA here is from genome assembly GCA_030765085.1 of Allium cepa. Classification (NCBI taxonomy): domain Eukaryota; kingdom Viridiplantae; phylum Streptophyta; class Magnoliopsida; order Asparagales; family Amaryllidaceae; genus Allium; species Allium cepa. Next base: position 216,805,765 of record CM060929.1, read on the forward strand.
CTCTCCAACATTAGCATGATCAGGCAACGAATTTGTAGGTTGAAAATGATAAAATCTATCTGCATCATTGAGCAGATCTTCCATCCTAATATGTTCAGACTCAGCAGTAGTTCTGCCATGACTAACTGGTTACTGTTTTTCCATCTCCGCCCTTTTTTCCCCATGAAAATACCACGCTGTATACGATTGGATAATACCCCATCTAAGCAAATGAAAATGAATGTCATCTAATTTGATCGTCTTTATATTTTTGCACCGGGTGCAAGGGCATAAATACAATCCTTTCTTACCACCGTTTTCTTCAACAAAACTAATGAAATTCTACACCCCGTCTATATAGTATGTAGATCTTAGATCTGATTCATTTATCCATTGTTTGTCTATGCTGAAAGACATACTACCCTCCTATATCATATTTAACAGAACATGAGACTTGCCCTTCAATGGGTCCTCGTTCCAATTGCTCGAAAAGAATATTTTTGAAATTATATTGAGAAATTTGTTGTAAGATTAATTCTACATATTTAACTTTAATAAATTATATTTTTCTTGTTAAATATAATAGTAATTTTTTTCTATTGCCGTTTTGCTAGTTCAGCATAGTCAGTTTATTAAGAAGTCCAAACTATACAGTTTAGCATAGTTCGGCCTTTGAAATTTTGTTGGCCTGAGTTCTTTATGCTCAACTAAAATGGAACCAATTACTTATTGAATCTAAATTCTTACCTTTTTCTTTAAGAATTTGGATCCTCTTATGAGAACAAGATAGTGCTATCACATTGTAGTAACCATGTACATATGTTGACAAACCAATTCTTATTTATTTTCGTTTATTATCTGAAGTAGCCTTTTCTTTTTCTTTCTTTTTTGGATGGAAAAGACGTTACTATAGTAAATTACTTCTTTTCTATATACAACACATATTCATTTTCTAATTCTCATTATGCTTTGAAACTATGACAATTTGCCATTCATTTGTACATTGAAATATCTCTATTCTTGTATGTACAGATTCCATATAACCTCTTATTTCAAGATGTCCCAAGCATAATGTATTTAAAGTGAACATCAATATCAACAACCATTTCATTTCACAGTTTGAGATTTTAGGGTGAAACCTAAGATATTATTCAGGTTCATTCATTATACTTATTAGAGTTTATGTGAATGAAACAATAAGTGAACCGTGAACGCAAATAATTGATGAAAATTAATTGTATTGACCGATTACCATTGGTTGGGCCAATTTTTTACGTGCACGTTCTCTTTGATAGTTCAGCTAACGTGAGAGTAAATAGTAAATACTAACCCCCAAATTTTGTAGTTATAAAATAATCGTGAAATAAAACTTTAAAAGAAAATTTAGAAGACTTACTTTGTCAAATTGGTCTAAAAGTAATTCATTTCTAACTTTTTAAATTGGAATTTTGCTTCAAAGATTAATAGATGTGTTAATGGTTAATGTTAATTGCTGTTGAGAGGACTATACTTTTTGAGTTGTTTTATTAAGAACCGAATACTCAAGTCCGTTTGCATTTAAGTTTCATTCTTTGTTTATGCATTTCCATTACTACATTGCATTCTTTGTATTTACTAGTTCACTACTTTACATTTTTTATTTCTACATTTCATCTTTCATTCCCTCCCACGACACTGCACTATTACTTCTGCCAAACACCCCACCAGCAAAATATCCCCACCCAATCTCCACTATACCGCAACCAAACACTCAACATCCACTGCCACTTCCCATACATTCAAACTGCCAAACACAACCTCACAATTTCGAACACAACCCTGCTCCTCAAACATGCAGTCCTTAACCACAGTCACCCAAGAATTCAACTCCCTGGACTATCTCCAATTCAACTTCCTTGCTACCATCTTCATCCCTGTCACATTAACTACCTTTGACGATAAAATTGCCTCTTTCCCTCATTTCATTTCCATCACTACCTAAAGTTTCCAAAAATGTTATTTTCCGAATTTGAATTGTCATATTGTATAATAAATTAACAAGATAATGTAGGGACAACGCATAAATTTCCTTTTCCTATAAAAAAAGTAATTTCATAAACCTTTCCTAATTTAGTGATAACTATAAGATTTAACGTAAAGTATCATTTATTATTATCAAATTGTGAAAATATTTCAAAATTTGAAATCACTATCATAGAAGCATCTTTCTAGAAAATAAATAAGTCTGTAACTTTCCTTTCCAAATTAGAACATGATTTAACCCACATGATAATTCACCACCATCAAATTGTGAGGACATATCTAAACTTGATATCATCATTGTTTTAAAAAAAGCTTTATGGGGAAACAGATGTAACTTCATTTTCTAAGTTGGTAATTTTACATGATTCAAGCTACTTGATCGTTCATAATATAAATTGTTTAGTAAAGAACAATATAATTTAGTAAACAATTAACTTCCTTGTAAGATTTATACGCATGCCTTTTTCATGATCGTTTTTTGTTTTCCTGTACGACCTAGAATTTTGTAGTATGATTTTAAACATTTAATTAATTTTAAATATTTAAAATATATGGACTATTTAAATTTCAATAAATGGAACTCAAAATATAGGGTTTATTTTAAACATTAGCACCAAACTGTTTCCAAAAAATTTGCCATTACAACGGCGCCATTTTGTAGCACCGAAGTAATGTCTATGCATTACCCCTCTCCTGATACTTGGCTTGCGCCATTGACAACAATTTTATCCACTTATACAACAATGTCAGAAAAATATACAACATTAGCACCAAACTGTTTCCAAATTTTTTTCCTTTACAACGGCGCTATTTTGTAGCACCGGAGTAATGTCTATGCATTACCCCTCTCCTGATACCTGGCTTGCGCCATTAACAATAATTTTATCCACTTATACAACAATGTCAAAACCATATACAATGTCAGAACCATATACAACATTAGCACCAAGCTGTAAATTATGCAAGGAGATCAAAATAAAACAAAATAGCATAAGATTGACTATTGTATTAGACATGGTATTATTGGTTTTTTTTAATTAGACATGTGGCTACTCAACAAAAAAACTGGGTTTCTTCATTTTTTTCGAAGTACATGGGGTTACTCAACAAATTCACGAGTTCAAATAGAATTTGCCTAGAGAAAATAAAGACCAAGTAGACTCTGTGTACATGGTGCTCTTGCCATGCCATGAACTGGGCCAGTTATGTGGTTTTTCTTTACCAAAGACAAAAGTTTCGTTTTTTTGACCTCGATTAGGCATTGACAGAAATACAATGAGACATTAATAAATATGTTTTTCTCATCTTTTTGTATTTACAGCCTGTCTATTTATCTCAATTATATTCACTAATACCAAAATTACCTATCTATTGATTTATTTATTCTCGTGAATATTCATTAAAAAGATATCTTTTCACTACCAAAGAAATATTTGCAATGCACTTTGAATACTTAATAGCACAATCCTCTAGAATTTTAAATATTCGTGTCTATATTTCTTGTAATTCTATTACGACATCTGTTTCATGCATAATAAGTAATCATTATAGAATGCAAATGAAGAATCAATTGTATCAAACATAAATTCTGTCAAAGGCTGCCTATTTTCAAATTGGAAGCTAACTAAAAGAAGATAAAAAGAAGTAACAAGAATTATAATTGGATTCATAATTATATTATTTCTTAATTAGGCCAGGTTTAGTAAATCATCAATTATTGGAACAAGAAAGAAGGTTAAGCATGCAATATAAAACATTTTCAAACAAAAGTACATAAGAATTAAACAAAAAATTAGACTGATAAAATTAGTAATTCAATTGACATGTCACTAATCCACCAAGGTATGGGTAACCAAATAACTTCCTAGTTCAAGCATAGATAATAATCGTAGATTCTTTATTAAAAAAGGACAAACATTTCGATCAGTAGACCAACATTAGCAGAAAAGGAAGGACATAAATTAGGTTACCTACAGCAACTCATTAAGATTGTGGTTTAGTCTAAACTATACATATCAATCCCTTCTGTTATCATAACAGTACTCGTCAAAATTAAGCATGCAATTTCATAACAAAAACAACGGAATTAAGCAAACAATTTCATAAAAAAATTATCTGAGAGCAGTGATCGAATTCGAGAAGACGTGGAATCTGATGGATGACGTCAAAGCAACGTTCGATCGATTGAGGTGGAAGGCTCTCTGGCGATTTAACCCTAAATAAGCACGGGAAAAAAATGAAAGCTAGAAATACGGCTATAAGCTGGAAATAGAGGCATAGATTTTGATACGGCTATAAGCTGTATCAAATGTTAATACGGCTTACAACCGTATTAAAATATATAGATACGATTATAAGCCGTATTAAAATTTGATACGGCTTATAGCCGTATCAAATGTCCCACCTAAGGTTGTGCCAAAATCCTATCTATGGTGTACTGAGTTACCTTGAATCAAATATTCTCTTCTGCATATCTGTTAAGCCGAGATCTTCAAATTTCCTTCCGCAATGCAATAGGTAGTTTTCCACTCCTACTGCAACCTCGGTTCCTAGAAAAGGCTTTTCTCCTAGACTAGCATAATCCCTGCTCATCTTTGCATAATTATTGCCAACTGGGCCACCGAATAAGCTCCTCCAGCATTCCCTACAGCCACTCCTGCAGCTGCTCCAGCTTGCATCATATTCACGAAGAACTGATACATTATCCCTACATCAGTCAGTGGGATCTCAGCACTAACATTAGCATTTGCATCTGGATTTACATTTGCCTGTCGACCCTGGTTGCTCCTAGTATTAGGTCGAACATTCCACTTGTTGTGGTGCATCTTCCACCCTAATTCACTTTTCCGTTTCTTCCCTCCATATCTTACTTTCCTACTACCTAAAATCCAATCTTTGTAAGATAAAGAAGAACGGTCTAAGAGAGTAGAGAATGCATACTTAAGTATTTATAGCAAAGTACACATACGTTATTATAACGCTTAACCAAGCCCAACCATATTTTCGATTCATTAGATTGTGCTTTAAAAATATTTTAAGGTTTAAATTCCTTTTAGGTACATAAACTATGCTCTGATACCAACTTGTAACATCCCAGCTTCTGAGGCCTAAAACTAACTGCTACTAATGCTGCAGTCATCCATAGTTGTTATTTCTTAGCGACCGAATGCGACATTGTTAATATTGATAAACATGAACATATGAATGTGAAAAAAAAATTAAACTTCCCATAAACTGATTTTTCATTTCATGCAAATTTCACTTTAAGATTTAATTACTAATCCTAGACGTTAACCACGTTCAGGTCACATATACATTTACAAAATATGATAAGAGCGACATATGAAGATGCCCACTTATGATGATCAGAAAACCAATAAATATGAACTTTACAATTCTTAGTACATCACAGCGGAATACACAAAATAGCTCCTACATAGCTAACCTTGCTTCCTACACATCGTCGGAAGCTTATTCATCAAAAACCGAAAAGTCTTCCACTCTCAGACTACTCAAATTAATGAGCACCTGAGAGTTTGTGGAGAAACATAAACTTCAAGTCAGACAATACGTCTGGTATGAATAATCCCCTATCAACTTATCATATAGATATATAGTGAAACCATGCCGCGGAACGGGTTTTTCCCTCACTGGTATCCCAAAATAAAACATGCAAATCATTTGCTATGCCCCCGCACCCAAAATGATTAGTCTTAACATAATATGAAATAAAGCCATAAATCATATAGTTGGATATCCCATCCACCCATTTATTAGATGTCCCATCTAGAAGCAATATATTAGACTTCTCATCTAAAATCAATTTATTAGAGTTCCCCTCTAAAATCTTTAAATGACTATCCGTCATAATTTGAAAGGACTACCCGTCCTAAATCCATTTAAAATAAATGCAGATTAACCATCGTACATTGTTTTATAAAAGTTGGTGTGGGTTATCCACCGCATACTCCATTGTTTTCCTAAGATAACTATGAACCCTTGAGTGCCAAATCTCAAGGCTAACTACCTATGGCAAAACATTCTTTACTTTAGAAATCTGATGTGGGCCAGACACCGCACATTTCATGGTTTTCCTAGGTTAACTAAGAACTCAACACATGGCCAATTAAAGTATCATGATCCTCATGTTTATGTATAAAAATTCATGATCCCCATGATTATTTATTTTCCCCAGGTATACCACCTATTTAACCTATTCCCATTGGTAGCCCCAGTTAGGTTAAATTAAATAAAAACATTGATAGCCTCAGTGTATATTTTCGAAAGAATATTTTTGTTTATAACCCCAAACTATGTATCGAGAACATTAAACCCACCCCGGTGTTCCCAAGGTTTATTTACATCCAATTCATATAAGGATCCCCCTTACATATTCAAACAAAGATAAGTATTTTATGCTATAACCCTTCGAAGTAACCCCTTTGAATTAGCAAAATTTCACTCAAGGAAAAATGGCTAAAACAACCCTTTAAACCCCTTCAAATGAATGCCCATTCGAAAGAAAATAAACATCCAAAGTAAGCCTTCCTTTAGAAAGCATCACAAAGTCATACCTTTCGATCTTGTCCAAAGGTTTTTTCGACCTAGTCGAAAGGTTTCACCTTTCAACTTTGTTCAAAGTCTGGGGTATTCCACCTATAAAACCATTTACAAATCTTTTGAAAGCAATGAAGCTCAAAACCTTTTGAAATCATTGAAACGGAAAACCTTTCGAAACCAAAATGTTTCAAAATTAAAACCTTTCGAAGTTAAAACATTTCGAAACTATTCAAAAAGAGTGAAGTGTTGGTGATGGAACCGGCCCTTCGAAATTAATGGAGAGATGTGGCAAGTTTTATAAAACAAAAGATAACCTTTGACTCCATCTGGGTCGAATGGTTTGGCAGCGGCAACTATGCTTCTGACCCTGTCGAAAGTTAACCTTTCAACTTTGTCAAAGGTTTCATTTAAAACAAGAAAGCAAACCAACCGAAACCTTTTTCTTTAAACCATTTGACAATGTCAAAAGCTCTTTGTCGAAAGCTAGCAGGCATATTTTTTTTAAAACCAAAACAAAGTTTCATCTCCTTCGAAAGCTTTAACTTTTCATCCTCAAACCTTTCGACTCCTTTCAATTCACTGCGTACCAGTCACCAGATACCATGTGCATTGATTTTTGGCCTAGTTAAAAGGTTTGATACCTTTCATCTTTGTTGGAAGGTTTGGAATGGAGACGGAAGCTCTTGCCAAAAGAGTTAAAACAATGAAAATACTGTTTAAAATAGTTCTTTTGTACACCACCTGCCTTGCTTGTTTTAATCTGATTGGTTGCCAGAATTTTATATTCATAACTGCTGCCGAATTTCCTTATTTAGAAATTTAATTAAATTTGAAGAAACCCCTTTCTCCTTTATAATTATACAAAACATTTAGGTCTCATAGCTCAAACAATTTTATATAACTATTAAAACATGTTGAAATTCTGGAAAAATTCCAGAAAATCAATTACTACGTTCTCTTCAACATATTAAAATTTTAAAGAATATAAAGATCAAAACCACTCGGAATTTAACCAAAACTGAATAAAAAATGTGTTAATTAATCCATTAACATTTAAAAAAATCTATTTCTTATCCAAACAAAGGTTAAAATGGTTATATCCTAACCAAGACACAAACATGAATGGGGTATAACTGGTAGCCGATCCAATAGAGAAAATGAGATGATAAACATTATTATTCACTTTGATTAGTTGATTGGAGAATGAGAAAATTTCCTAGCTTTAATTTCTTAGCTTTTTTTCAATTTATTTCTCTTCCTTGAGCTTTTAGTGGCCGGCTGAAATATTGGTGAGGAGTTATGAATGAGAAAGTGAAAATTTATTAAGGTGGAGGAAGAGATTTATACTAAGGAATGTAGCTTCATTTCCAAGTTTACCCTTTAGGAAAATTCCTCCTTCTAAATTTAGTTAAGTCTTATTTTAGTTCATTCATTAAGATATGGACATTAGATTTATTAATCTCATCTCACTTATTATTCGCATTATTCTATTTAATTTATCCAATTAATTAGACATTTTCTTTATCCATAGGAAGTTGACACTTTTTGGCTGCACTTAACCCTTCTCCATCTTCTTCCCAAAGAAAAAACGTTGACTGTTTCCACTTCTAGACCCTTTATTTCTCCAGGAACTTTCCTCAGGTAATTTTAGTTATTCTTCGAGTATTTCCATGCATTCTCATAAGTTAGCTTTATCTTATATTAGAATCATGAAATTCAGACAACTATTCACTTTTACAAACAAATATGGAGAAAAATCAAAAATATATTGAAATTTTACTAGACAAGAGTGAAATATAAATTCTCAAACTCAAGGGAGGGTGAAAGACTGTGTAAAAATCTCAATACTGCAAGAAAATTACATGAACCTTCCAAAACGGCTAAAAACCATGAATATTTTCATAATATAGAGTTTCCCCCAAACTTTGAAACCCTAAATCGTCCAGACCACTTATCGGAAACACAATAAAGAGCTCACTATACTTTTTTCGATGCTCATAGAGGATCGAGACATGCTCATTTGCAGTATTTACTGGGTCTACATTAGATTCCTTACAACTGATTTCTCATTTCTTAGTAATGATTATTTGGGCCTTATCAGAATGCTACATAGGAACTACCTTAATTAATTCGGTTTTGACCACATCCAAGGAATTTTTTAAATTTACTTGGTTCCAACACCATTCGTATTTCTATCAACATGTTGCTTCCAGAGAAAATAAGGTTTAACTGGGATAGATATATTGCCAACTACATTAAAGGATCCATCTCCATGAACCGTTATAACCACATTTGTTGTTTTACTTGGGCGTGTATTTCCTTTTATGATGTAATTTAATGATGAAACCTTTGTAATGTAATTTATGATTATAGTTTTCCTATATGCTTTGACATATTATATAGTTGCTATATTTTCCAAACAATTATGAAACTGGTACTCCATCAATTTCAAAAGGTAACTTAGGCAAACATGTTAGGCTAAAAAGGACATTTAGGGAGACTGCTTCAATAAATGATAAATATCTCTTAGAAAAACACTATTTCCATTGTGACATTTTCTATGTTTATATTCATTTCCTCATGTTAGAATATAGTTTTCTAGTTCACAAACAAGACTAATTTCTGGGTGAAACTCACCTAATTAAGCTAAATTGATATGTAGTAAGTTCGACAGTTCATTTGGTTTGGTTTTTTCTCCCTTAGACGACTATTATCAGTAAATATCCCTTAGTAAATTGTTAGGGACTCCATTGCAGCTACTTTCCCAATTTCTTCCTTAGCTTTTCAAAGAATTCACATTGCAGTTTTAAAGACTGATATAGTAGTTTTGCTTAATCTTAAATAAAGTGTTTGCTTATTTTTTTTATAAGTCCCTTATCTTTCCTAATTGCAATATTTGAAATCTTATGTTAAATCATGAACAAAGTTGTTTTTGCTTCATTTACAATTGCTTTAACTACATCTATCAATTATTTTTAAAAACAAAAGTGAAAATTTAACCTTCAGTGATCCTAATTTTTTCAAAGACTCACTAAAATTCAAATAGGCTTATTTAAGATGTATGTAATTATGATCCATAATTTCCTACCCGCACATTGAAGAGTGATAAGACAAAAGAGAATAAATGGCATAGTAAATATATACAAATAAAAGAAAGCCTTAAATTTATTCTTAGATGGTTACAGACCTGGAGGGTTGGGTTTCACTTTATCTAAATGCAAAGAGGCATTAGAACACTTTGCAAATATCTTACCATAGAAAGTTCTCAAATTCTCACTTCCTTGACCCAGCAGGTGAACCAGATCCCATATGGGCCACCTTAATTAACAAATTTTTGATCTAGAAACCAAGCTACAAAAATCCAAAGATTGGTATAAATTGTACAAATTTTTACTTTAAGAAGAAAGTATTACCAATTCCTTTGTAATGCAAAACCCAACAACTGGTTAAGAGATTATGATATGAGGTTCTAGAAGTCGTGATTCCACTTGAGGTATTATCAAATGCACAAAATTATCTTATCGCCCCTTATATATCCTTAATCTAATTAGACAAAATCCTAAAGTAGAAAAAGAAAATTCTTTGGAATTGTAATAAGTCTTGAAAAAGTATTTGAATAAAATTTTTATGATGGAGATCTCAAATTTTATGTCCTCAGATTGTAACTCTTGAAACCGAAAGTAATGTTCTAACTAAGAACACAAGAACCTAAGGAATGCTAATAGAGATCTTTAAAAAGGTTTCAATCCTAATGAGGGTATACCTTCAAATAGACATCGCATATCTCAAAAACATTGTTAAGAAGAAAGAGAGAAATCTATGCAAAGTTTACTTGTAACTATTCATCATTTGACTAATCATTCTGATGTTGTGAAGTCCTTACAAAAGGTAGTGGAAAAATGTGAAGAACGACCCATGCTCCATTATATTTCATGGGATTCTCAACTTGATGCAGTGGTTGACTATCTTATAGAAACTATTGTAGCATCCAATTTCAAGATAAAAATTTCATTTCTTGGTTTGGAGGAAAACACATGTCTTTGAAAAGCCATAATCTTGGACTACTAAAGATGTCAACACCTCTCTCTTCATGGCTGCTCAGACGACCTTAAGGACACAGGTGGTCCTTCTGTTTTAGACAAAGAAGGTGCATCTTTAAGTGGTAACCATTCTTGCATAATTTATGTTATTGGCAAGGGAAAATTACTTGTCTACTAGTATGTCTTTAACTTATGATACTTTTTTTTCTACATTATAACAAATTTTAGCACTATTGAGATAAAATGTAAATATTAATGTATTGATAATCCATATTCTAGCATAGTTGATGTCTTGACTCATGAATGTTAAAATTATATAGCCTATGATGGTCAAGGAAACTTTTTCTAAACTTGGCCAGTGTCCGTAATGTTGCAAATTATTTTACTTTGAGTATTTGATAACCAACTTGTTTGTGGTTGATTTTTAGAACATTTTCCTAAAAATGATTATTTGATCAACCTTTAACTAATAAGTTTCATGCATTACGATTATTTGCTATACCATTTCCTAAAATGGTATTTGACCAATCTTCAATTGGTGAGTCTTGTGTATTTGACAATATTTATGTGATTACGTGCCATCCGTACTCTCTCTTCTTGATGGTTGCTTTGGACGGGGTGAACGATGAGACCAAAGGCTTTCTTGGACCTTCCTCAACACTCTTCTATGAATATTCGAATGGTTTCCTTCGCAACCATTACTAAGGGCTTCACAATTATTCCATTGGTGCCTGATAACGGATCTAAGCTATTTACGCTACCAAGTGCAAAGGATACCTTAACCCAAAAATCTCACCAACTTCTTTAAACCAAAGGTTTTATTAGACTTGGTGTATCTTGAAGAAAGACTCGCCTCACCATGAGGTTAACCATGGATGGAGGGAATAAGTAGATTCTCCTTAGCATGAAGTTAATCCATGAATTTAAATCATATTTTCTTGAAACAATCCTTTCTTAAGAATTTTTGTGAAAACATAGGATTTATGAAAGCTAGTATTATTAAAGAACCACTTTTACTGTTAAATGAGGATTTAAAATTAAACGCTTGAAGAAAAAAACCATATTTTTGGTTACTTCTTTGGCCTAAGGGTATTCAACTTAAAGAGAACAATAATTCATCAAAAAAATTCATAGCTAATTGAGCTTGATGGATTCCTTAAGTACTCCTCTTCTTATTTATCTTTCAATCATCCTAAAAAGTGCTCTGTGGTTATTAGTCCCATGTCCATTCACCATTTGGTTTTTGCAATAATCTTCTCTTTTGTCTTCCTTCATTCACTTTTTTTTTCTTTTTTGGGTGGACAATATCCATCAGTTGAAAGCTATATAGTTTCATGTGGCAGTCGGATAGGGTTATATTTCCTAGATTCAAGAACATTCTTGGATTTATAAGAAATGACTCATTTCAAATGGAGTCCGTTTTCCTTTATTGTCCTCCACCTTTTCCCTAAAGCATTATCTTGCCTTATTTTTTTAAGCGAGTGAATCAAGGTTTCTTACGTTAGAATAAATTACTTTCCTCCTTTTTTACTCATAGAGTTGGTTTAGTTAGTGGAGCAAGTTTGTGTCAAGAATTTTCCCTTTAGCTCGAGATTGGATAACCATGCATATTTGTTCAAAGGGGTCATGTGATGACCCACAATTTCGTACCCTTTGAGCCAACAATAAAGCACACATGTCCGACCTAAATTGCATGGAAGCATGGATTATCAAGGGCAGTAAAGAAAAATACACAGAACAAAATCTCACATGAATTAAATAATATATAAAATTGAATAAATCTTTATAGCGGAAAACTTTTTAAAATACATCTATCGGAATCTAACCTAAATTCAACTTGGATAGTTATAAATATCCATCCTTACAATTTCTGACAAACAAAAAATAATAAACAGACAGCAGCGGATAATAGATTATGACCATATGTAGATGAATATCTCTAGCTCTCCTCTGGAAACTCCAACCATCTCCGACTAAACTTGAAACTCCTCGGATCTAAGCCAAGTATTGAAAATACCCGGATCAGGCTTGATAAACCAGCATGAGAAAACTCAATAGTAAATGACAGTGTCATATATCAGTCTTTAAATTAAATTCTTTGAAAAGAAAGAGTATCTCATAAGACCACGTCCACACATAAACACGGACGGGTTTTTCCATTATGATAACTAAAACACTTTTATATCAAAACATTTTATATTATTTCTAATGACATTCTTTGAAAACATTTGCAAATAAACTTATTAATCTTACCCGAAATTGTTACCATTATTAAGTTCCATCATACTAGGCTCTACAAACAAATCATAGGTTCTTATTGGAGAATGAATTTCCATACAAATGACCAGGTGAAAGGACTATCTTCCGATGGGTACACCTCTAAATGGATGTCCCAAGGCACAGAACAACTGCCCTCTACCAACACAAGCCCAGCCTACCTCTTTAACTAGATAGTGTCGAATATTTCATCCCCCGGCCGTTATCGACCTTTAATCGAGCGTGTTTTAGCTTACAAACCACATTAATTTACATCTCAAACGTCATAGCGGGAAGAAATATATCTAGAAGGGGATGATCATACCCTAATTGGGAATGAGCCACTTAGCCTTGCTTAACCATGTTTCGGTCATTTTCAGTTGATGAGGCTCGAGGCTACGATTACCTTTTCACATAGCACATCTTCTTTTACTTTGAATACCACATTGCCATTCCACATTCACACATTGATTTCTATAAACGTATAACTTCCTGATCTCGTATGTCTCGAGAAAGGGTGTTAAGCTAAGAGAAAGTGTCTTCTCTGCCACCGACTGACATACATTTGTAAAGATCACTCATTATGATTTGAAATGCAAGGTCATAAATTCTTCTATACAAGTTCACTCTGGGACCGAACGAAACTGAATGTACTTTCCTCGGCCATTACTATACGAGAAGTCCTTGTGGTTTTTAGGTTTTTCATAATAAAGAGACCACTCTACAATATAGTGAATCGGTAGTCTATCACCAATTAATCAACAAGTAGTCCCTCGTGATTATTCATCTCAATATCTCCGTCTTCAAACATCTTCATTTTTCGAACGCGTAGACTGGTTCAAAGTAGTTTTCGGATAGGAATTACCCAAATCCGACTCTGGTTATTTCGAAATCCAATTATCAATAAAAAGTGAATATGAGTACACATGATTTATTAGGTCTCTTTTCACTTTAATTCTTTTTGGATGATTACAAAATCTTCGTTTTGTCTGGGAGTAAGTAATTCATTCTTTTGCTTTAGATAATACCAATCTTCTTTTATTTTAGAAAAGTAATATAATCTTTTTAGAGCATCCGGACTTTCCTTTCGATATGTTCTCTCCTTGCCTAAGAAAAGAAAACATAGGCCAGATAAGTTCAGGGCACGGGTTGCTCCATCCCTAACCTTAGCTAAACACCTTGTTTTATCTTTCCAGATCTCACGGACGGGACAAATGTACTAGTCGTTTTCGCATACTCGGTTATCAACTTTATTTTGGAATTGATTATAAAATATTCCAAATTATCTTTTAAACGCTTAATTTTCCTTTTAAAAACATTCATATATTCTAGGAAAAATCGTTACATTTAAACTTATATTCCAAAAGTTATAGAATTCGCAGCATAAAAGTGCTACGGAAATTGCTATATAAGCTTATTTGATTTAAAAAACTTTTAATATTTGAAAATTCATATTTTCCACTTCAAATCTCTTCTAAACTATTTAAATAGATTTATCAAATTTATTCCACATTTTTCCATAATTAAAAATGTCCATTTAAACAGATTTCCTATTATTGTCACCTTACTGCATTAGCACGATTTTTCTAAAAAATTGATTTGGACATAATTCAAAATATACTGAACGAAATTTTGATTTTCTTTCTTCGTTTAGAAGACATGGTCCGAAATTTTCTTATCTCGAAGTATTCCAAGCTATATTCCACTCTATATAATCATTTGAACTTTTCTACGCGAAATCGCGAACTACCGTTTTGCAACGCGTTTAGTTTTAACTATTTTTCAATACTTGAAAAATATATTCAAATTGAAATTATTTACTTATAAAATTATTACAAATCATTTTAAATCAATATTTTCACTTTTTAAAGTATTTAAAATGTATTTCCAATAATTTCATATTATAATATCATTTTATTCCTATTATTTTAATATTAAATTTTAAAATCCAATTCCAATTCAATTTCAACTCTAACTTCAAATTAAACTCAATTAAAACATAGATTTCAAATCTAATTTGAATTTTAATTTCAATTTCAACCTTAATCTCACTTTCAGTTTTCAAAATCGATTTCAATTTCACTATTCATCTCAATTTCAATTTTAATTTAACTTTCTATTTCAAATCCAGTTCCACTTTTAATTTTAAATTCTCTTTTATTTCTACTTTAATTTCAATTCTGAGACTTATTTTTCCAATATGTATCATATCACCAAATTAGTGTCTTATTTAACAACGGGAATACTTAATCAAAATGAGCATAACCAAGTTTAACATTTATCATTAACATAATTATGGTCCATACACAAACTAACATGATAAATAATCACAACTATAAACACTTTCAACTATTCAAACATAACACAAACATATCCAAATATCTGTAACAATATTTCAAATGGGTGTATACGTGCATATGTAATAAGATGATTATTATAACAAAATAAAAATACGATCTTTTAAAAGCGGCGAGAACTTTCTCACCTTCATTTTCACTCCTTCAATCTTTTACGTAAGATACGCATATCTCAAGCTATTTTCAAGCTTCTCGAATTTTGTCGTTTCCTTTCCCTTTTTTTTCTTCTTTTCTTCTTTTTTTATTTTTATTTTTATTTTTTATTATGTAGCCGTCGGCATTTAAATAGAGGGTACGGCCTTTGTGGATGTGGGTAGGTGGGGTATGCGTGTGTGTGTGGTAATGCAGGGCTTGGATAGGTGAAAAGGAAGGGGGTGCGTGTGGTATTAAGGTGGGTAGGTGGCTTTTGGGGGTATGTGTGCTTGGGTTTCGGTGTAGGAGGGTGGCGCGTGTGTTATAGGAGGGGGTAGAGACAGGTAGGTGTGTATGGGTAGCAAAGGCGTGGGTAGGAGGAGTTTAAGGTGGTAGAAGGTGAATGGCTTGGAGGAGTAGGAAGAATGGAAGATGTGAGAAGCCATGGATATGGAGATGAAGAAGATGTGGAAAGTGCAGAGAAAGTAAGGAATGGAGTGTGCAAAAATGAAGAAAGGGTGGTCCTATTTATACACGAAGCTTGGTTGGCAAATGACTACACTAACCTTATCAACTTTTTTGGCTTTTCATTTACTTTTTTTATCCTTGATCTAACACCTTAAGGACATGCATTAATTGTGGAAGAGATGGTTTGATTTGAATTTGTACATAAGAAATGATGTTTGCCTTATTTTCTTAAACTTTAAAATGTTAAAATAACATTTGCTTCTTTTCCATGTATATTAGTAACATCTCATAAATTTGATATGAAATGAATTTAAGTTTACTTTTTCTTATATAATTCATTAAATAATAATTAATATTAAAAGTGTTTCTTTTTCTTGCATGATTAGACCTTTGGGTACATAAGCATTTATGATGAAAGAAGGTTATGTAATCATTATGTTACTTTTCAGATTAACAATATGTATAAAATAAGAAGTGTTTATTTCCATGCTTTAGATTTGACATTTGAGGGTTAATGCATTATTGAGAAAAGAGGTGGTAAGTCCTTTCTGTAATGATGAGATTTACTAGTTTTATTTAAATGAAAAATTGTCAAATCATGTTACTTTGTGAATTTTTTGTTTAATTTGGCTTTTCAAAATTAATTTGTTTTTATATGTTATAAATGAAAGTATTATATAGCTTGTAAAGTTCATATATGTGTTAGAAAATATATCATGTTGCAACAACTTAATGATAACTTGTTTTGGTTGAAAATGGTGTTTTTGTTGACATATTTTACAGTCCAAATTTGACGTTTTTGTTAAACTATATATTTAAGTAAACCAAACTTAAAAATGAAATTTTTACTTCTTTAAATAAATTAAAACATATCTATTCATATTTTTAAATTATATTTAAATAATATCAAAATCTCTATTTTTTACAGTGTATGTAAAACTGATAAAATGCGACATAATTTGGATATTTTTGTAAAACGATTATTAATACACTTTTAAATATTTTAGTATACTTTTATTATCTTTATTAGATGTTTATAATAAAATTTATCATTTTAAATAAATATTTAAACCTATTTATTTAAGCCTTTATTTATTTTAAACAAAACTTAACTTTTGCCGATTTGTTCTAAAATTCAAATTTATACATTTAAATTATTAACTATAATAATAAATAATTTATCTATTATTATTTATTATATATAACATATCTATTTATGTTTTAATTTTTTTTCAAATTTAAAATAAACAAAATCTCTCATTTTCGAAGTAGCAAAAATACGGGTTGTTACAGGTTATTATTTATCATTCTCGCTTTTCTTATCCTCTGATTTTGACTCCTCAAGTTCTTCTAACCCTCGAACGATAGTGAAAATTGGTTTTTTCTCTAATATGGGTGGGATTCAGTCTCCATTGATTTGGAGAGTACAGAGGGAATGCTCCCTTCTTCTCTATAGTTTAGAGAGACAAATTTCAACTTTGCTTATTTATTTTTCGTCATAATGTTTATTTTTCCTCGGAGTTAGATTCTGAGGATAGGGTTGGTAAATGTGTCTCTCATCATAATATGGCTCTAATGAATCTTGTTGTGAGGATGACATTCTTGTACAAAAAAGAAATAATTATAAATAAGTTGATTTTGTTTTTCCCTGAGTTTAATTCTTAATGAAAGTACCAAAATATTAAACCAACTACTCAGTCTAATTTTCTTAGCTAAACAATAGAAGACTAAACAACAAGTATGAGAGAAGACATCACTATGTAATAAATGGAAAATTTCTTTTATTGAGTCCTTGAGTAAATGTCAATTTTGATTTGATGTTAACAACCAATAATGCCTAAAACATAGCTTTTACAATTCTTTTGGCATTACAAATAACACCGAGGAAGAAAAAGATTCAGGATAAGGCCTCTTCTTATATGCGTGTAGATTCCTATTTATAGTAGTTCTGGATCATTAGATGCTTGATAAGCGCCTTAGTTTATGGCTCTAAACTTTTTTAGATTATCAAATAGTGGTAACTTGGGCATTGAGATCACTCATTAAGACGATGATCTGGGGCATTATAGGGATGACAAGTGGAAGTTTGAAATGACTTCAGCAAAAAGTTATAATTTTCTTTTATATTTATAGTAACGTGGTTAAGATGGTCAAGTTTTTGATAGCTCATTTTAATACTTCCGTTACTACTGAACTCTAGTATTGTTAGCCCCAAAGTATCCTTCCTCTAACTTCAACTCTACATTTAATTTCCCCTAATCCATGTCTTCATTTGCATTCTAATCCAATGTTTCCATTAGCTTATATATATACACATTAGTTGGCACTACAATCTCATATTGCCATTCTAAGTAGCCCCATGTTTTGTTATTGTTAGCTCATTCTCTTTTCCATTACCACTTTTTCTTGTACCTCCCTTCATTTCTTTAGAAAAATATTGGGTTCATCTTATATTAAATTCAAATATGTACACATTTGATGTGATAATATTTTTCCACGTATGGGATAAAGAAATCATGATAAGAGGTAAATAATGATTCAAATGTGGTTTAAAATAACAATATTCTAACATCTACATTATTACACTATTTCACATTATTTAATACTAGCTGATTTATAAATATGTTTTAGTAGTTCTAGAAAGTATATTTTTAATACATATAACATAATATAATATGAGAAATATACATAAACCATGAATATCATGTAGGCTATCTTTTTTGAATACTAACATAAACTGGACAGATTCATTAACTCTTAAGTGAGCACACCATATAATCTCCACACTCGAGCCAATTAACAAATTGATATAATGTTATTACGAAAATTGATCTTTGCACCTCTTCATTATCCCTGATGACAAGACCAGATAAGCTACCACTCACATCATAGTCCAATTTCTATAAAAACCAAATATTTTTTCCTTTGCTTCAAATAATCATACCACTATAGTAATTGAAAAATACAAAGATAGCATAATACAAGGGAAAATAGTGTGATGTGCTTTGAGAAATGTGGAAGATAAAGTGATTAATGATCAAAGTATGTAAGCAATTTGAGTGCAATTTGAAAGCTTGAGAATAGATGAGAACTCAAGAATGTCAAAAGTAAATTCGGTGAATTGTTTGTTAAATCTGTAATCTATTTATAGTGTATGAAGAGTTGCAATAATAGATGAAAAGTTATATTGAAAAGAATAGGTGCAACCATTGATTTTGAAGATGTTTCTCTTTGGCGAAGAGAAGTGACTTATCAAGAAAATAGCAGTTAGAAATATTCAGATGTCTGAATATTTTCATTCAGACGTCTGAATATTGTGAAACAATATTCTGGTTTTAGCATTCAGACATCTGAATGAAGTATTTCAGACGTTTGAATTTAGCCTGTAGCAAAGTAGCATAGCTCATTTGGTTAGAGCACTTGCCTTCTAAACTAAAGACCCGGGTTTGAGTCCCGCTCCATGCAATTTTTGAAAACTTGATTTTTCATTTAAAATATGAATGTATATATGTGTATACCATTTGGAGAAGATTTTAACATTTGTAAACTCTAGACATGACACTATATGACTAATAATACTTTGTTTGTCACTTCTTCTTGTCTCTATCATATATATCTCTTCTTGTATCTCCATATACATTCTTTCATCCTTTTGTACTGTGTATCTTCATTTTGAACGTATTTGATTATCTCTTTTTGATGCTCATGTACCTGCAAATTAGCTTAGAAATTCTTTGACATAACTGTGTAGTTATTGTCATTAAAATCCAACAATTGAGGTTCTACAATTATTCCCCTTTTTGATGATGACAACTATAAATTAAAAAAAATATTCTTTCTAAAAAATAATATTAATATGTTTAAAGCTCCCCCTAAGTATAATATTTCCCTTTATCAATATGCATATGAATTTCTCCCCCTTTGTCATTATCAAAAAGAATGAGGGAATATAATAAATTATATAAAATATCTTGTACATAACGAATAAACTCATTATTAATTGTGGAGGAAAAATAAAATAGATTTTACCATATTTGCTGAAGTCCATATTTCATTGTAAGCACGTAATTCTATTAAACTTATGGAACATTCTTTAAAATTCCAAAATCTACCTTTTTCCTTTTGTTTCTCCAAGTACTTGCAAAAAATAATAATCATTTTCAGTACCCACTTATTATGTTAGGGTCCAGGGGGTTAGGTCTTAGGAAACCATACCCAATTGGGTGTGGTTGAACCTTTATAAATATAATTTTCATTATTAACTACCATAGCAAAATAATTATCAATGTATTTTTCTCTACTTTTTCAATTAATAGGAATGCAATTACTTAGATAATTTTTATTCATATTTTTGTTCAATGATTTTGTACTTCTAGAGAAATTATAAACATTATTGGTCATAGCAGTATTTGGGTTTCTACAAAAATTGGATTTAGACTTTACTCGAAATTTAGTACTAGCACCAACATTTTTACTATACATGAAAGCATATCTAATGCTATTTCTATGGTCAGTTTTATTATATCCTAAACCACTTTTATCATTGTGAGCTTTTGAATTCTTAACATAATCTAATCCCTTCTTATTTGAAGCAGGTTGAGAATTTTCAATAATCCTGGATAAATTTTCTCTCCCTTTATTAAAATTGAAAATATTTTTAGCAATGTCATCAAGCTTAGTTTTGAGACAAGTGTTATCTAACTCAACAATTTGAATTTTTTTTAACTCATGATTCTCAGAAGCTAAAGCATTATTCTTTTGTTTTTGAGCTTCTATTTCTTGACTTAATAGAGCGAGTTGAGAACTGTCTGAATCTTGAATTTTCTCAGGTTCTTCTTCTAATATTTTCTTCTCGCCTTTAAGCATATATCTTTTGAATTCTACTTTCTTCTGATTTTCCAGAGCTTCCTTATATTTTCTTTTGAGACTTTTTAAAGTGTCTAGAAGTTTTAAATTTATTTCTATCATATCATCAAAATTAAAATCACTAACCTCGTTTTCATTAGCCATAAAGCAAACATTAGCTTGCTCATTTTCATTGTCACTGCTGCTATCTAATGAAGAGGTATCTGAATCATCCCATGTAATAGAGAATGCCTTCTTTTTCTTATCTTTTCTGCCATTGTTGAAGTATTTTTTTTCTTTAGTTCTGGACATTCTTTCTGGATATGACCTTTCTTATGACAATTAAAACATTCTAGAACCGAAGATGATGGTTTGTTTGGAAAGTTCTTTTTTCCATTATTTCTGTTGTTTTTCCAGAATTTCAAGAACTTTTTGAAATTTTTGGCAATAAATGGTAGACTTCTTCATCTGAATCTTCATCTTTTTATTCTTCAGCATGGAAAGCTATGTTCCTTTTGTCTTGTGCTTGTACTCGTTTTGCCTACAAATTCACTTTATAGAAAATTAGATTTCCTATTAACTCTTCTGGTTTATGGTAGAGAGGTCATTAGCTTCGTCAATAGCCAAGACTTTTCTTTCCCATTCATCCGTTAAAGAGTTTAGGATTTTTGATACAATATCAAAATCAGTGTACTTTTCTCCTAATCCTAATAGTGAATGATATATATCTTGAAATCTAGAGTACATATCATTGATGGATTCATCTTGTTTCATTCTAAAGTTTTGAAACTGAATTTTAAGCATGGAGATTTTGCTTTGTTTGACTTTGTTAGTTCCTTCATGAGTGATTTTAAGCATTCTCCATATTTCATAAGCAGTTTGACATATGCTAACACGATTAAATTCATTTCTATCTAGTGCACAAAATAACATGTTCATAGCTTTAGCATTGGCAGTAGAATCTAATTTTTGTGTGTTTGTCCAAGTGGAGTATTCTCCAATAGGAAGAGTAAGTTCATTTTGTGTGATATTCCATGATTTAATACTATTTGATTGCATATAGATTCTCATACGAGTAGCCCAATAATTATAGTTCAAACCATTGAAAAATGGAGGTCGTGTAGTGGATTGACCTTCAATAAAACTAGTTTTAGTGATAGTGTTAGTGGTAGTGCTGGTATTGTTTTCCATATTAGCAAGATATCAGATAATTATGTAACAGTTATAAGATGCCTTGCTCTGATACCAAATGAAAATGACTATGTGGATCGTGCTATATGGAATTATATTATACTAGTGCGAAAATAAACTAAGTTACTATAGCAATGTGAATAAAAATAAGTAAAATAAAACAAGCACACAGGAATTTTTATACTGGTTCGAACTTCCCGTTCTACGTCCAGTCCCAGACTCCTTCTGGAATTTCAACTACAACAACCCTCACTTAACCCGAAGGAACAAGTTTACACTGCCTGAGCAACCGAACATGACTTCTTTACAAATAACAAATGTATCTGACTGTAGTGTGTTCTTAAATAACACTGATAAGTCAATTGAGTATAATCTTCCTATAATCTTCTCCTTTATGATATATAATGTGATGTGCTTTGAGAATTGTGGAAGATAAAGTGATTAATGATCAAAGTATGTAAGCAATTTGAGTGCAATTTGAAAGCTTGAGAGTAGATGAGAATTCAAGAATGTCAAAAGTAAATTCGGTGAATTGTTTGTTGAATTCTATAATCTATTTATAATAAAGAGTTGCAATTATAGATGAAAAGTTATATCGAAAAGAACATGTGCAACCGTTGATTTTTAAGATGTTTCTCTTCGGCGAAGAGAAGTGACTTTTCAAAAAAATAGCAGTTAGAAATATTCAGACGTCTGAATAAAAAAATTCAGACTTCTGAATTGGATTAAAACGCAAACAGCAAGAAAATATGCTATTTTTGGCCTTATTCAGACGTCTGAATATTTTCATTCAGACATCTGAATATTATG
Source organism: Allium cepa (assembly GCA_030765085.1). Lineage (NCBI taxonomy): Eukaryota > Viridiplantae > Streptophyta > Magnoliopsida > Asparagales > Amaryllidaceae > Allium > Allium cepa. The sequence continues at coordinate 216,828,425 of CM060929.1, forward strand.
GAACAATATTATGGTTTCAGCATTCAGACGTTTGAATGAAGTATTCCAGACGTCTGATTTAGCTTGCAACAAAAAGTATCATAGCTCATTTGGTTAGAGCACTTGCCTTCTAAACTAGAGACCTGGGTTTGAGTCTCGCTCCATGTAATTTTTGAAAACTTGATTTTTCATTTAAAATATGAATGTATATGTGTGTATACCATTTGGAGAAGATTTTAACATTTGTAAACTCTATACACGACACTATATGACTAATAATACTTTGTTTGTCACCTTCGTCTTGTCTCTATCGTATATATCTCCTTTTGTATCTCCATATACATTCTTTCATCCTTTTGTACTGTGTATCTTCATTTTAAACGTATTTGATTATCTCTTTTTGATGCTCATGTACCTGCAAATTAGCTTAGAAATTCTTTGACATAATTGTATAGTTGTTGTCATTAAAATCCAACAATTGATGTAACGACCCGTAAATTTTCGATAATTAAAATAGATAATTTAATAAGATTTCATGATTTAGTGTTAGAAAAAAATTGTAATTCGTTTGGAATAATATTAACTAGAATGAAATGCAATAAATTTTATCTAAGTTAATTATTTATGAATTGAATGAAATCCCAGATCAATTGAAATAATATGTAGTCAAAGGAAATTGAATGAATTTGTATTGAATAGGTAATTGTGACACTTGTTTATAAATAATAAACTTATAAGTAATTAAAAGTAACGGTGATAATTATTTAAGTTACCTATTCATTTAGTTAGTCGAATTGAATTTGTGAACCAATTGCAATTGAAATGAAAGTTTATATATTAGTTGAATGCATTATCTCCAACTGTAGTTAAATAATAAGGTGGAATTCATTTGATGTAATATAGTAAATCGACGGATAATAAAAAATTTATTTAAAAATCCAATATTGAAATCCGTCAAATATCGAACAATTAAATTGTTTAAATTTATTATTTGAAATTTATTGAATAATTGAATAACGGGAATCGAATAACTGTGTAATGAAAATGGTTGTTCTATAATTTGAATTTGTTAGTGATTTAATATTACAAAAGATAGTGATTTAAGAATAATCAAATTTGTTTAAATTTAATATTACAAATGTTAAATAATTAAATTCCGAATTTGATACGATTAATTTGATATTGAAATTTAATATATGAAAATGGAGTGAATAATTGAAATTTGATTTAATATGATTCAAATGGGTTTCCAAAGTGAATGTAAGTTGTATTGGGATTATAATAGAGTTAATAAGATTTTAAAATTGGAATTTATTGGATAATTGAATAACGGGTTTAATATGATTAAGAAATGACTTGTAAAATTTTATTTTATCATATTAAAGTTAGAATGATGTTGTAAAACTTTTAAAATCGAATTAAAAGTAAATTTGTGAAAATCGCATATTTTAATATTTAATTATCAACTGGAAAATAGCCAAATTTTGAACAGTCTCAGAATTGGACGAAATTAGTTCCATTGGATCCGTAATAGTTAGTTATTATTGGATTTCAATTTTTCGTAGCAATCGGAGTTGTCGGTTGACCGTGGCAGCTCGAAACGCGTTGAAATTGTTTTAACATTAATTTGCCGAGTTAAAATAGCCATTTTTCAAACTGTCTCGGATTTCGACGAAACTAGTTTCATCGGATTTGTAATGTGATATTATTGTAATATTTCAAATTTCGTGTCAATCGGATTTACCGTTTGTCCGGGGCGAGCCAAAACGCATAGAAAGTCGTTCAATTGGTTTAATTTAAAATCGATCGTTTATTGCCATAACTCGCACAAATGATCGAATTAGCTTCCGAAACCTGTTCCATTGTGTCTGGAACGCGGGGTAAACCCTAGAAACGCCGGTTACCGTGCGTAAATCGGGGTTCGGAAAACCGGAATGAATAGTGTTCGTCGTTTCTCTATATAAGCACTTCATTTATTTCATTTTCAAGAAAATAAATAAAACCCTAACCCTAGAAATAGCCGGCCGCCATTTTCAAAACCAATGGCCAGAAATCACGTTCCTTTCCTCCTCAATTACTCTCAATCCACAAGCAATTACGCGAAGCGTTCAACACGAAAGTCGTAGAGCTCGAAGAGAGCTTTCAATCCATACGGGGTTGATGGGTTATGGCGCAGTGTAGGGGAAGTTTTTGGGCCGCGTATGGCTTCAGGTCACGCGTGAAATTCGAGGCGTTGGTGGCGCTATGGGGGTGCGGTCGGAGGCTGGAGGTAGCTCAGGCGAAGGCGCACGCGGTGGAGCATCCTGATCGAGCTTGATATCGTCGGAGTTGATTGCGTCATTTAGGGTTTTGGAGGCAAGATGGGTGCGTACGTGAATTGTCTGGGAACGAGCGCGTTTGGGGAAGAGGTTATCACGCGGCCACGATTTAATCTAGGGGAATCCTACAGCCAGAATTTGCAGGGTATGGAATGTTAAAATAAAATTTGTAATATAGTTATATTTTAATTCGTGTAACCTTTAAAATATCATATCTTTGTGATACGAGGTCGGAATTGCACGAAACGAATTGCATTGCAATCGTTTTGTCGAGCACTACACAATGCAAATGGATTGGAATCATTTGGAGCTAGAGAAAATTTTGGGTTAAATCGAACGTCGTTCGATTTGATTTAAAATCTTAAAAATCAAGATGAGTGTTTTATAACGCTCACAACGTACTGAATATCTTTATGCTAGTTAAATTGACATTATGAAGTGTTATGTTTTATTTGTTGTTGTTTGATAAAATTTAATTGTCATTTGAATTAACCATTGAAATTAAATTGACAGTTAAATTGAAATTGAAATTGATATTGAATTGCGATTAAATTACCTGACATTGATAACTATGAAATTGCCATGAATTGTATTGCCTATTGGATGATGTATTTCGATGGATGCTATTGGTTGATATTTAAATGTTTGGATGTTTATTTGCTTACATATATCCTATTATGGATACATATGAAACTGTGATTTGATTTAAGTGATAAATTCATCCCTGACATTTAATTGAAATAAATAATTACTTGGCCATAGGATAGAGAATTATATACGGACGCCGAATTGGCTAAATTAATAATTTTAAATCGTCGATTTGAAATTTATTTAAATGCTTGATTTAAAAGTTATAAATAGAAATCAATTTATAGAAATCGATTTTATCGAAATTTGAGTTTGGAATGTTGAAATAAATTTTGGTTGAAGGAAATTGCTAAATAATTTAAGTTGAGACTTTGGAATTTAAAATTGGGATATGGTTGAATTTCGAAATCTACTTGCTTTAAAGATTGAACATTATTTCGAACTTTGAGTATTACTACGTAAAAGCGATATAAAAATGATATTTTGAAATTGAGCTTGAAATTGAATCATATTTTAAATTTGGATTTAAATTTGAATATTGAAGGATAATTAAGTAAAAGTGATATAAAATGATATTTTGAAATCGAGCTCGGAATTGAATCATATTTGAAATTTGGATTTAAAAGCTTGAATATTGATGGATAATGTTGTTAAGTGTTATACATGGGTATTTTTGAACATCAAGCTCCCAATCGATATAAATTGAAATTGGATAAATTAAAGGTGAATATAAAATTGAATTAATTTGAAGTCAAAGTTGACATTGATTTGAATTGAAATCGAAATTGAATCGGTAGAATGGAAATTGAAATTGTTTTGAATTGGGAAGTTATTATTGAAAGGGTTTGGTTTTGAAGCTGTTTTATTTTGTTTTCCAAATTACTCAGTTATATAAACCATTTTTGAATACTTAAACTATTTTAATCTATTTTAAATCTACTTAACCCAATCTAAATTATTTTAAACTAATTTATCTATTTCAAATCCATTTTAATATTTTAAGTATTTTTAACTATTTTAATTATTTAAAACTACTTTTAAACTCCTTAAAACTTTTTCTAAAATTTTAAGCTGGTCAATGAGGTGAAATGTTTGTATTTAAATCTTGAATTTAAATACGAATTGGGTTAAATAAAATTGCAACCTAAATTGAAATTCGAATTGATTTTGAAATCGAAATAAGATATTGAGACGAAAAATGATTTTTGAAACGGAATCCGACATTTTAATAGATACGACGATATTTGAAATAAATTTGATTTTGAAGCGAGTATGATATTTTGATATCAATTATGAATCGATTTGAAATGCAAAAGAGCCAACGGTGTAATAATACGTAGTTATTAAAGAGACCGGGATCGGATATGGACATACTCTCTGTCGATACCGAAAACCACTTTAATAACTATTATACGCGGAGTGTTGATCCAGAATGAAGTGGATGGTTTGGTGAACGCGTTGACTGAAGAAAGAGAACGATATTGGATGGCCCCTGACATGACTAAAACAGGAGCTGCGCCGGGCCATCGAGGTTCGCCACCTCTAGCGGACACACTTCTTCGATACCATATCTATTACATTTGTGATTCGATTTGGGTGCACCCCTTGATTTGGGAGTGTTGTTTCGCGGTGTTGGGGTAGCTGCTGGCTATGCTCAACATCAGTCCGGATCACGCAACTACTAGTATCCTAGTTGGTATCGCCTCATGTACCTTGTCATACTGATTATCCTATTCGCGACCACTACGTTTTGTTTTGTGTTATACCTATGGGGTACCCTCTGATAACCACCAGTTTATGGTGGGGCTTACGGTGCTGTATAGACTATGGCATTATAAAAATGTGTTAAGGGGGATTATGGTAACGCCTTAACGCTATTTTGATACTTTATATTACTGATAGGCATTATCTGCTTAGCGTACATTACTACATAGTAGATAGTTTAACGGATCCTTGAGGGATGGAAATCCCGTAACATCTCTTAAGTTATTGCACGCACGTTGACACTGGATATGAGATGTCAAACCCCATAAACATCTCTGACGCCGTTACACTCATATTTATTTACGATTGATTTAACTTTCATAAGGATATTTTAGTCCTGACTCGAGTGTTTTGTCTTTTCATTACGCTCAGGTCAGTCCTGATTTTTCAGATTTTTGAAGATCTATTCTGGAGGACGAAGACGAAGATTTGGTACACTATTACTATTATTATCTATGCATCATGCTGTCTGCTGCACTATTTAAATTGTTCTATTGTATATGTATAACTCTGATAAATGTTGTATAAATAATTGTCAAAGTATAGTAAACAGCTTCATGAACTGTTTATTTGACTATTATATTTTATCGTTCCGCTGCGAGATTCTGTGTTGTTTCATTTCCTTTATTACTTTTCTTTTCTTTTCTTATTTACCCCAATAACTATCTGCCCTTTTGAATGGTTTGGAATCGACATGTGTATTTGATCGTCAGTTTAAACTGTCCAAAAAGGCGGGTCGTTACAGTTGGTATAAGAGCTTTGGTTTAGCGATAAACCTTGGCTCTAGTGGGGAATAACTCATTGAAATAGAGGTAAACTATGTGAATGAGTTGAGTGTATATGAGAGAGCGTACTTGTTATTTGATATAAAATGGTTTTATATTGTGTTTAACTTGGTTCCGTTGAGTATTTATGAATTCTGGTCGATACTTGGGACGCCAAGGCGTCGATAGGAATTTCTAAACACTCGAATAGGACAAACCAACACAATATCATTTTGGAATATATTTTATATAAAAGAATTATTTGAATATTTATTCATTTTGATTGAATTGATTGTTAGGAGATGATAATATTAGATTATTATCGTTATTGTTTGATCAGTCAATATTTACCAAAAAAAAATTTGATTAAATAATAATGGATTTAGGAAAATGAAATCAATTGATAATGAATATAAATGAATTTTAACTTGGATTTGGGAATTTAAATTCCGGTGTTTGAAATTGACTTACAAGAATTTGAAAAATATAATATGAGTATTATATGATAGTATGATTGAGTTGAAATTGTTTTCGAAGGATTTTTTTTAATGATAAGTGTTATATTCCCTTCTCTTGACGCTAGAAAATGATTTCGATGATGAGTGCACGCATCATCGGCGTTTATTTTCGAGAGTCCGAGTGGGGGAAATCACTTAATAGCTTGTCTAAACCTTGTTTTGATTCAAATTTTATTTTATTTTGTATTCTTTATAGTATGATTTGATATATAAATTATATAAGTATATATTATTTCAAAACTTGATTTGAAATGAAACCGGGATTGGAATTCTTAAGTCCTTTAATAATTAATGTTTTTTTTAAATGATTGAAATGAATTTAGATTAGAATCATTAAGGAACTTCTGAATTGTGAAATGAGAAATGAACCTAAGAGCTAAATCAAAATATCAATTGAAGTAGAAATCCTTAGAATTAGGAAATTAAGAACTTAAAATAAAATTGAAACTGTAAAACTTGCATAGTATTAAATTTCATTCTATAGCATAGATATAACTTACCAAAATATTTAAGAAGTTCAAAAATGTTATATGAATTGTTAATTGGATAATATACAAGTCTACGTTTGAATAATGAAATATGCATTTAATTAATGGTTTGCAAATATAAATAAAATTGTTAGTAAATAATTGGAATTTAAATTAACATTTAAAGGTGATTCACAATTATGTTAATATAAAATGAAAATACTATATGTGAATATAAATGTGAAATTAAATTATAGTGAAATTTAAGTAATGACTTAAGAATTAATTAATTGAAAATTCAACTTTAAATGAAAAGAAGTTGTATGTTGTTTAACTACATTATATTTGAATAACTATAACTTACCAAATACTTAAAAGGTTTAAAATGCTAATAAGGATAGGTAGAGAAATAATATACCAGCGTGAGAGTGAATAATAAAATATGAAGATCTATTGATAGTTGTAAATATAAAAGAAATTTAAGCTGTAAAATGAATGATATATCTAAGTGAATAAATAAAATTTAAAATTAATGAAATATAAAATTGGTAAATGGAAACTAATTAAATTTGAATATAGCTAAATGTCAATAAACTTGGAAGTGTATGAAAAAATTGACTTGGAAATGTATAATTGATTTAGTGTAGATTTTGGATGGATGTTAATGTTTGATATGCATTGGTTGTTAGATGGATGAAAATTGATTAAGTAGAATTCATTAGTGTCAATGGAATTGAATAAACGGAATAAAATTTTAAAATAATTAAATTCAAATTTGAAGCAAAGTGAAATTAAATATAATTCAATTCAATTTAAATTGAAGCAAATTGACTTGAATTTAAAATGTGAATGAAACAAACTTGAATAAATCGGAAACAAATTGAATGTAAACCTATTGCATGGATGAATAAGAAAATAAATGACTTTGTGTTTATGATTGTTCTTTAGAAAATTTGAAGTTTGATGGTTTGTACTTTGAAATAATAAAAGCAAATTTTGGAAAAAATCCAAAATTGTCCAATATATGCTGAAACGAAAACAACCATAACTTTTAAATGGCTAAACGGAATTTTACGATCTTGGACTTTTCGAAAAGCATAGAAACTATAGCACAACTTTTGTTTAGATAACTTGAGAAAATTCGTTCGTCTACTAGGTTAAAAACTTGAATGTTACTCGCTGTCCTGTGTAAAAATAAGTAAAATCAGTAGTATACACCCTTAGTATTTTCGCCATATCTTTTGACTGGTTTATCGGATTTTAATGCTCTTGCACTTTCTGAAAAGCTAAGAGCTTAAGCTAAAACTTTTGTTTTAAATTTTTTGTGTTTTGATGTCGTTTAGAAGGTCGAAAACGCGGGTGAACGTCGCTGACCTGCGCAATTCATTGCACAGGCTGAGGCGTATCCTCTAAGTAAAACGACCATAATTTTTGAACGTATGATCCGAATACGATGATTTTGGACATTCCGGAAACCTGAAATGAATGCTACAACTTTTGTTTAGATTCTGTTGCCGAATTTTATCGTTTAGGTGTCCTAAAACTAAGATTTGTTTGCTGTCCTGAAATTGGAATCTCAGTTTTGAAGTTAAATATGTTATATATATGTTGTGTAGACTAAGTATATCGATCTATCTTTATATGCATGGTTCTAACTTAGTTATTGAGTGTTTAGTAGGTGCGGATTTCGCTAGCTTCACATTTGGAGCTCGCTTTCGCGCTATATTAGCCGTATATGCTCGCTAACAATATATAAGGTACATATCTCGGATTACATATCGTATTTTTACACTTTTTCCCTGTGGGATGCTTCATCACTTGATGAGATGTATATTTATGATATATATACTATTATATTTTTTTTCCGATCGAGCCGCGCAAAGGAGACTCTGCCGAAATTTTCCGTAAAATTCGGGTGTTAGAAATTTTTTCAAGTTTTAAATTTTTTTATAACTTGTTTTGTTTACTAACTTTTAAAGTTAGGAAGCCATTTGGAGTAACTTAGTGGAAGCGTAGTTATGACTTTATAAATGGAATTTCATTGTTTTATAAGTGGATAATTTTGAATAAAATATATCAAATGTTGAATTCTTTACTTGGTTCCTTTTCTCTTCTTTTTTCTTTTCGGGGACGAAAAGTTTTGAGTGGGGGAGAGTGTAACGACCCGTAAATTTTCGATAATTAAAATAGCTAATTTAATAAGATTTTGTGATTTAGTGTTAGAAAAAAATTGTAAGTCATTTGGAATAATAATAACTAGAATGAAATGCAACAAATTTTATCTAAGTTAATTATTTATGAATTGAATGAAATCCCAGATCAATTGAAATAATATGTAGTCAAAGGAAATTGAATGAATTTGTATTGAATAGGTAATTGTGACACTTGTTTATAAATAATAAACTTATAAGTAATTAAAAGTAACGGTGATAATTATTTAAGTTACCTATTCATTTAGTTAGTCGAATTGAATTTGTGAACCAATTGCAATTGATATGAAAGTTTATATATTAGTTGAGTGCATTATCTCTAACTGTAGTTAAATAATAATGTGGAATTCATTTGATGTAATATAGTAAATCGACGGATAATAAAAATTTTATTTAAAAATCCAATATTGAAATCCATCAAATATTGAACAATTAAATTGTTTAAATTTAATATTTGAAATTTATTGAATAATTGAATAACGGGAATCGAATAACTGTTTAACGAAAATGGTTGTTCTATAATTTGAATTTGTTAGTGATTTAATATTACAAAAGATAGTGATTTAACAATAATCAAATTTGTTTAAATTTAATATACAAATGTTGAATAATTAAATTCCGAATTTGATACGATTAATTTGATATTGAAATTTAATATATGAAAATAAAGTGAATAATTGAAATTTGATTTAATATGATTCAAATGGGTTTCCAAAGTGAATGTAAGTTGTATTGGGATTATAATAGAGTTAATAAGATTTTAAAATTGGAATTTATTGGATAATTGAATAACGGGTTTAATATGATTAAGAAATGACTTGTAAAATTTTATTTTATCATATTAAAGTTAGAATGATGTTGTAGAACTTTTAAAATCGAATTAAAAGTAAATTTGTGAAAATCACATATTTTAATATTTAATTATCGACTGGAAAATAGCCAAATTTTGAACAGTCTCAGAATTGGAAGAAATTAGTTCCATTGGATCCATAATAGTTAGTTATTATCGGATTTCAATTTTTCGTAGCAATCGGAGTTGTCGGTTGACCGTGGCAGCTCGAAACGCTTTGAAATTGTTTTAATATTAATTTGCCGAGTTAAAATAGCCATTTTTCAAACTGTCTCGGCTTTCGACGAAACCAGTTTCATCGGATCCGTAATGTGATATTATTGTAAGATTTCAAATTTCGTGTCAATCGGATTTACCGTTTGTCCGGGGCGAGCCAAAACGCATAGAAAGTCGTTTAATCGGTTTAATTTAAAATCGATCGTTTATTGCCATAACTCGCACAAATGATCGAATTAGCTTCCGAAACCTGTTCCATTGTGTCTGGAACGCAGGGTAAACCCTAGAAATGCCAGTTACCGTGCGTAAATCGGAATTTGGAAAACCAGAATGAATAGTGTTCGTCGTTTCTCTATATAAGCACTTCATTTATTTCATTTTCAAGAAAATAAATAAAACCCTAACCCTAGAAATAGCCGGCCGCCATTTTCAAAACCAATGGCCAGAAATCACGTTCCTTTCCTCCTCAATTACTCTCAATCCATAAGCAATTACGCGAAGCGTTCAACACGAAAGTCGTAGAGCTCGAAGAGAGCTTTCAATCCATACAGAGTTGATGGGTTATGGCGCAGTGTAGGGGAAGTTTTTGGGCTGCGTATGGATTCAGGTCGCGCGCGAAATTCGAGGCGTTGGTGGCGCTATGGGGGTCCGGTCAGAGGCTGGAGGTAGCTCAGGCGAAGGCGCACGCGGTGGAGCATCCTGATCGAGGTTGATATCGTCGGAGTTGATTGCGTCATTTAGGGTTTTGGAGGCAAGATGGGTGCGTACGTGAATTGTCTGGGAACGAACGCGTTTGGGGAAGAGGTTATCACGCGGTCACGATTTAATCTAGGGGAATCCTACGGCCAGAATTTGTAGGGTATGGAATGTTAAAATAAAATTTGTAATATAGTTATATTTTAATTCGTGTAACCTTTAAAATATCATATCTTTGTCATACGAGGTCGGAATTGCACGAAACAAATTGCTTTGCAATCGTTTTGTCGAGCACTACGCAATGCAACTAGATTGGAATCGTTTGGAGCTAGAGAAAATTTTGGGTTAAATCGAACGTCGTTCGATTTGATTTAAAATCGTAAAAATTCAAGGTGAATGTTTTATAACGCTCACAACGTACTGAATATCTTTATGCTAGTTAAACTGACATTATGAAGTGTTATGTTTTATTTGTCGTTGTTTGATAAAATTTAATTGTTATATAGATTGTCATTTGAATTAACCGTTGAAATTAAATTGACAGTTAAATTGAAACTGAAATTGAAATTGAATTGCGATTAAATTACCTGACATTGGTAACTATGAAATTGCCATGAATTGTATTGCCTATTGGATGATGTATTTCGATGGATGCTATTGATTGATATTTAAATGTTTGGATGTTTACTTGCTTACATATATCCTGTTATGCATACATATGAAACTGTGATTTGATTTAAGTGATAAATTCATCCCTGACATTTAATTGAAATAAATAATTACTTGGCCATAGGATAGAGAATTATATACGGACACCGAATTGGCTAAATTAATAATTTTAAATCGTCGATTTGAAATTTATTTAAATGTTTGATTTAAAAGTTATAAATAGAAATCAATTTATAGAAATTGATATTATTGAAATTTGAGTTTGGAATGTTGAAATAAATTTTGGTTGAAGGAAATTGTTAAATAATTTAAGTTGAGACTTTGTAATTTAAAATTGGGATATGATTGAATTTCGAAGTCGATTGGACATTATTTCGAACTTTGAGTATTACTACGTAAAAGCGATATAAAAATGATATTTTGAAATTGAGCTTGAAATTGAATCATATTTTAAATTTGGATTTAAATTTGAATATTGAAGGATAATTAAGTAAAAGCGATATAAAATGATATTTTGAAATCGAGCTTGGAATTGAATCATATTTGAAATTTGGATTTAAAAGCTTGAATATTGATGGATAATGTTGTTAGGTGTTATAAATGAGTATTTTTGAACATCAAGCTCCCAATCGATATAAATTGAAATTGGATAAATTAAAGGTGAATATAAAATTGAATTAATTTGAAGTCAAAGTTGACATTGATTTGAATTGAAATCGAAATTGAATCGGTGGAATGGAAATTGAAATTGTTTTGAATTGGGAAGTTATTATTGAAAGGGTTTGGTTTTGAAGCTGTTTTATTTTGTTTTCCAAATTACTCAGTTATATAAACCATTTTTGAATACTTAAACTATTTTAATCTATTTTAAATATACTTAACCCAATCTAAATTATTTTAAACTAATTTATCCATTTCAAATCCATTTTAAGATTTTAAGTATTTTTAACTATTTTAATTATTTAAAACTACTTTTAAACTCCTTAAAACTATTTTCTAAAATTTTAAGCTGGTCAATAAGGTGAAATGTTTGTATTTAAATCTTGGATTTAAATACGAATTGGGTTAAATGAAATTGCAACCTAAATTGAAATTCGAATTGATTTTGAAATCGAAATAAGATATTGAGACGAAAAATGATTTTTGAAACGGAATCCGACATTAATAGATTCGACGATATTTGAAATAAATTTGATTTTGAAGCGAGTATGATATTTTGATATCAATTATGAATCGATTTGAAATGAAAAGAGCCAACGGTGTAATAATACGTAGTTATTAAAGTGACTGGGATCAGATATGGACATACTCTCTGTCGATACCGAAAACCACTTTAATAACTATTATACGCGGAGTGTTGATCCAGAATGAAGTGGATGGTTTGGTGAACGCGTTGATTGAAGAAAGAGAACGATATTGGATGACCCCTGACATGACTAAAACAGGAGCCGCGCCGGGCCATTGAGGTTCGCCACCTCTAGCGGACACACTTCTTCGATACCATATCTATTACATTTGTGATTCGATTTGGGTGCACCCCTTGATTTGGGAGTGTTGTTTCGCGATGTTGGGGTAGCTGCTGGCTATGCTCAACATCAGTTCGGATCACGCAACTACTAGTATCCTAGTTGGTATCGCCTCATGTACCTTGTCATACTGATTATCCTATTCGCGACCACTACGTTTTATTTTGTGTTATACCTATGGGGTACCCTCTGATAACCACCAGTTTACGGTGGGGCTTACGGTGCTGTATAGACTATGGCATTATAAAAATGTGTTAAGGGGGATTATGGTAACGCCTTAACCCTATTTTGATACTTTATATTACTGATAGGCATTATCTACTTAGCGTACATTACTACATAGTAGATAGTTTAACGGATCCTTGAGAGATGGAAAATCCCGTAACATCTCTTAAGTTATTGCACGCACGTTGACACTGGATATGAGATGTCAAACCCCATAAACATCTCTGACGCCGTTACACTCATATTTATTTACGATTGATTTAACTTTCATAAGGATATTTTAGTCCTGACTCGAGTGTTTTGTCTTTTCATTACGCTCGGGTCAGTCCTGAGTTTTCAGATTTTTGAAGATCTATTTTGGAGGACGAAGACGAAGATTTGGTGCACTATTACTATTATTATCTGTGCATCATGTTGTCTGCTGCACTATTTAAATTGTTCTGTTGTATATGTATAACTCTGATAAATGTTGTATAAATAATTGTCAAAGTATAGTAAACAGCTTCATGAACTGTTTATTTGACTATTATATTTTATCGTTCCGCTACGAGATTCTGTGTTGTTTCATTTCCTTTATTTCTTTTCTTTTCTTTTCTTATTTACCCCAATAACTATCTGCCCTTTTGAATGGTTTGGAATCGACATGTGTATTTGATCGTCGATTTAAACTGTCTAATAAGGCGGGTCGTTACAATTGAGGTTCTAACAAAATTAAGAAGATTATCAGTTCAAATTTATGTAATTTTATTAGAATGGTGTACCATGCATGGTGCAAATTAGCTAATAATATATGTTTTTCTTACTATGCTTGAACTTCAAATAGAAAACATGATTTCAAAATACATATTATATTTATATATTTAATATAAATTGTTAACTATGCATACACTTTAAGTTTTCAGAAGAACTCAATAAAGATGGGAAATATGAATGTAACTTTGAACTTTAAAGTCAAGCACATACACTTATTGACAAGCGTTCCTCAAAGCATTCATTGATATTAAAATTCAAGACCCAACTGTTTTTAATATTTAATGACCTATGTGCTTAAAATGAGTTTTGGGCATTTAATGCTTCATATCATTATTAGAAAACTATGTATGTTTCATGGGATCTTACTATTTCAAAATTTTGAGTATATATATTATATTTATGAATAAATTTCTAATGTTTCAAACTTGAAATGTCCATGTAAGACACAAGTTAAAATTACCATAATAACTCTTTCTGAGTTATAATATCTTTTGGATTCATATTACATAGATGTTTAATATACTTTTTCATATTCTTATATATATTTTTTTGTCTTTTCTTTTAAAAGAATATTTTTTAAAAAACCCTTAAGTGTCCTAGTTAGTATTGAAAATAAGAAACAATATACGCTGACACTACTTGATAGGGTATTTTAGTTTTTTGAAATTTACGTAGGAGACAGTTTAAAAAAAGGGCAGTGTAAACATGCAAACTGCTTGTGCATTTTAAAAGAGCATTAATATTATCTAGCTCCGTATACACAACAACACTTAAATAATATCAATCCTTCGGTTATAACATTTGCAGTTACATAGGCATAACTCTACACAATCATATTACAACCACGATATTACATTCATATGGAAGGTCAAATCACATATGATATCAAACAATCAAAGCATAACAAATAGTTCCAAAACAATTACACTACATCAAATTCCAAATCGGTTTCGCCACATAATTTATTTACCCTTACACTATATGAAAATGAGAACTTATGTTTTTGGACTGAATTTATTTAGATTTTTTTATTCCATACTATTAACAAATGTATATTAATAGATCTATTTAAGTAAAGCACATAAGATATAGCAACTCATTTTAGACAATGGATTTACACAAAATTCACTAATGTCAACTCCTAAATATTCCTTATTTTGTAAGCATTACATCATTGAGCATGCCTATTAATTTAATCAATGAATAAGCTCAACATAGGTTCATCTATATAAAATATAAACTCGAATATGTACACATTTGATGTGATAATAGTGTTCAATATATGGCATTAAAAATCATGTTAAGAGACAAATAATGTTTCAAATTTGGTTTACAGAATAATATTTTAACATTTTCATTACTACACCATTTCATACTATTCTATACTAACTGAATTCAAAATATATTTTAGTAGCTCAAAAAGGTATATTTTTAATACATATATAATAACATAATATGAGAAATAAACGTAAAATAGAAATATCGTATAGCTGTCTTTTTCGAATACCAACATAAACTAGATAGATTAGTTAATTCCCGAGTGAGTGCACTAGAGAATCCCTACACTCTGGTAATTAATAAATTGATTTGTTGTTGTTTTCATAAACCAACCTTTGAACTTCTTCAATATCTTTAATGTCATGACTCAATAAGCCACCACTCAAGAAAATCATAGTCTAATTTCTAGAAAAATAAACTAATTTAATCACTTAATTCAAATAATCATAGCACCATAAAATTGAACAATATACAAAATAGCATAATTCAAAAGATAATAATGTATCAGCATTAGAAAGATTAGATATGGAAACTGTTAATATCAGAAGTGTTTATTTTAATGACAATGACCGTATAAAAACTGTTATCAATGATTTCCAAGTTGTGCAGCTAATTGTGCAGGAATTGCAAGTATAGTATTAAGATGTATTATAGAAATATACACATACGTATGGATTATACATCAAGACTGAATAGTAAAAAATTTAAGAGCACAATAAGAAAACAAAAGAAGAATTAAGATAATAGGAACAAAAGAAAAGACTAAAAGAACACAAGGCGATAAGTGATTCAAGGACAAGACTGGAAGGACAAAAGAGATTCAAGAACAAGACATTACAATTGGTTAGAAAAGTATTTGTCGATCTTTGAATTTTCACTCTTACTAGATTCCATTTTCATCTCTAGTATATTTTTTTATAAATGTACAGTAATATTAAAATATTAAAAATCAAAAATAGTTTTACATGGTGTTTTACAAAAATCAACTAGCATATGTCAACATACCATTCTAGCATAAGTCGACATAGTAACAATTAAGACATTATTTAAAAATCCACATGGATATGTTGATATACCCATTAACTATATGTCGACAAAGAGACCGTTGAAAATATTTTCTACTTTTAACGAATGGATACTTTTCTTTAACCTTTTGCCAAAAGTTATATCTCTTCATCTCCTATATAAAGCTTTGGAAAATTAGATTTTAATAACATTCTCTCATTTTTCTCTTACTCTTTCATCACTGTTACTTAAAGTTCTCTTAATACTTCTGTATTTATTTTACAAATATTTACTCTCTCACCACATAAGACTAGAGAGTTCATACTTGAATTCTTGATCAATTCTCTTTGGTCTCATATACTCCTCTCGATTTTCAAAGTCAAACTTCTATCTGATGTCTATATGATCCTTGCATTGAAGATTGCAAGGATTTTTATTAAAAGATACAATTACTTGTCATATTACTTTACTATTTGAAAATAGATTAGGTGCATCATACCACTCATCAAAAGTCAAGATTTTATAGGTGTGTCTTGCCAACCGTAGTAAGTAAAAATAGACGTTCTTGTTTCTTGGTTCAAAGTTAAGAGGTCATGCGTACCCTACCACCAATGAATGGTAGAATTGTAATCGTGTACTTACCGCCCATGGAAAGTAAGTTATTATAATGAAAATTCTATATAGGGTACATGTAATGATCCAGAATTTAATTATCTTGATAATGAATATTTAAATATATTTAATTAACTAATTAATGGATTTTATAACTCAAATAAACTCCATTTAAATAATAACTAAATATGGTGAAATAGTTTTTGTAACGGCCTAAAATTTCACCGCTTTGATTCGCGAATATTTAATAAATTTTAATTATTCAAATAATAGGTATTATAATGAAAATAAAACTCTTTTAAATAATAATTAATGATGGTGAAATCATTTTCGAATTTTTTTTACAGAAATAATTAGTTCAAAGAAAAATAGAACATGTGCCCAGAAATCGTTTTTCAAATTTTTGACATTTAGGTGTCGAAAAGTTGTCGGAAAACATTGTGCACATTTGTGTAATGCATACACACACTTTTATAAATGAGTCAGACGTTTAATATACGCACTTATATATTAACATAAGAAATGTAAAAAATATGATACGAATTTTTATGTAAATGTTTAAAAAATATATATATATGTAAATAAAAGTGACATAATTGTCATATCTTTAGAAACATGAAGTAACAAGGTAATAAATGCATGTTAGATTGGAAAAACGAAGGGGAGGCAAGGTAAAAACATTGGCTAAAGGAGGGAAACATGCATGGTGATGTGGCAGAAATCTAGGGGAGGCTATGTACTTAGAGGGTGATTTGGTAATTTTAAAATTCCACTTAGTATGTAAATCTTTTTTCTAATTTATTTTCTTTTTAATCATTCTTATCTTCACTTCTAAACTTCGTAAGCTTGTAAAAAATCTTTCATGGCTACTTGAAATATCCCAAAGTTAAAAGAAAAACTTAGTTTTCTACTTGAAATTTCTATAAAAGCTTGCTAATGACTTATACACTCATTACTTCACTTTCTCTTCCAAAATCAAGCACATCTTTACCTTAAATAGCCAAGGTTGTACCCCTACACGTCTATAGCCGAACCATATGGAGCTTAAGCTAAGCTCATTTTCAAAGTTTTAAAGCAATGTTCAAGTCTTTCCATAGGATTCAAATATCCTATGTCTTTTTGCAAAAGTTTGAAAAGATTTCATTCAAACTAGGTGGGTAAATTTTAACCTCTTTCGGAAAGATGTTTTCTTATATATATGGTGATTATATGTTGTATACATGTTTATTATTTGTATTATGGCATGGTTTGGGTGTATGTGTATGTGATAGCTTATGTTTTAGTTTGGGACTTGAAATGATTGTTTAAGTGATGCATGTAGTGGAAAGATGGTATGTTTGTTATATAAGTTATGGTTTTGTTTATGTATGGAATGGTATGTTTTGTTTGTATGAGCATGGATATCTCATGAATGGTTTGGAAGTTAGAGTTACAATATGTTGAAAAAGGACTTGAGATTCTCTTTGAAAATTAAATTGTTTACTTGTTTAGCTTAGTAAATGTTCTGTTTATTTTTAATTCTAAATTGATTAAAGTTTTAAACTTTCTTCATTTACGTTTTCTTTTAGAGATAAAAAAGAGTGGAAGCTTAAGTTTTGGGTGGTAACTTAGAAAAGTAATTTTAAGTTACGACATCCATAGTGATAGTCGTTGTGGATGTAGTTCGAAAATATACGATTTTCAAGTTTTTAATGTTACATTTTAAAATTATTTTGAAAACCATTTCAAACTCAATTAGTTATCATAAAACTTAATTAAATTTTAATTTATGAGTTAAAAAATTATATTTATTTACTAAAAACCATTATTAATTAATTAAGTAATTAAGTTAAGTGATTAGGGTTTAAGAATTAATTAATTAAGTTAATCATTTGTAGTCAATGAAAAAGTTTTAATTAATGATTAATTAAGTTAAGGGGTAATTATTGTAATTGATTTTGCTTAATCAAACTAAATTTAAATTAATTATTTGATTAGTATTTAATTATTACTTAATCAAGAGTTATTTATTTACTTAATTATTAATTAATTAAGGTTTAATTTATGATAAATATTTGTTAAATAAAGTCTAAATATTTATTTATTTTTAAATAATTAGGATTTAAATATTTTTCAACTAGATTTTAATTATTTAGTTAATTTTTGGTTAATAAATTGTAATTATTAGTAATTAATTAAGACATAACTAAGATAATGAAGGTTTAAATTTTGATTTAACTATAACTAACCAAGGATAAATTAAGCTTTAATTTATGATATAATGATGATTTATTTATTAATTAAATTATTTTAAAACTCCAATAGTTCTTTATTTTAAGTCAACCTTTTCTCTCAGCGAATTGTTTTCAACATAAGATCTCTTGTTCATGCCATTAAGTAGCCAAACAAATTAAAGCAGTTATAGTAAAATGTTGACATGTTTTGTTGAAAGAAAGTCGACTTGTACTTATCGTAAAGACCGCATTTCGAAAACATGATAAATGTATGGGAGTTAATTTTGATAAGTAGGTCATGATAACTTAAGCATATGAATGGTAATTCCATATGTAAAACCTTACACCCAGATAATGGATTTGTTCACTATTTACTACATGATAAGTTTTAACTCAGGATATATGTTGTGTATATTAGAGTTTCTCAGTGAGAACTCGAATACTATTATATATTTTCAAAAGAACCAGAGTTGAGTTAGTCAGGAATTATCACTTAGTTTGGCAGCACTCGTTTCGGGTAAGTATAATTTATTCAAACCACTCCAAACTAATAACGTTCGTGATGAATTGTTATGAAGTATGTTATGGAGCTATACTATTCTTCTCGAGGGTGATTTCAAAATGGATGATAGTAAATGTTGAATGTTTGTTCGAACCCAGAACAACTTGTATGGATGAATGCTAGCATTGCATTGGTTGCCTGGAGGGTAGTGTTAGCATTCTAAGATGGTTTGCTTAAAGGAAAGGTTATCATAAGATCAAGCCTCACAACCAGTAAATGACTAAAGCAGGGAAGTGTAGCAGGGCTATGTGGTTCGCTTCCATTGTGGTATGATCATCGCCAAATCTAGAGCGATATATTTGGTTTATGTATGCTTCAGGATCCCTTTTTATGGTTGTTGATCGCAACCAAATGGTGATCATATTCGGCGCTATCCAATAACGGGTAGGGTCGGTCGAGTAGCAGAGGTGTAATGCATTGTGGCCTACTGTACATTTTATCTAGAGGTGCACAGATTCGGTGGGTAGACCTTACCTTTTCATAGTTGGAAATCATTTTCCAATACATGCCTTCGGACTTGATTGTATACCTATTATGCTGGAATTTAATAATGTAACAATTTCGGCTATGATTCCATTTTTATTTTAGGCCTAGCAATTATGATAATATCAGAGGATTTTATATAAAATTGTTTTGGTTATCGTAATGTAAAAACTCGTCTGTGTTATGTGCAGTATGGTCTTATGAGGTACCTTTAATTTGAAAGTTTTTATAAAGTTAAATATATGTTTTACTCACACTAGACTCATTTCTCACCCAGAGTTTTATTTCTTTCCCTTAAACTCTCGAGTACTCAAATTTTTATGAAGGTTACTATCACTTAGCTTGGTATTTTATCACTTGGAAAAGGTTGTTATCATTAAACGTGGTATTTTTACTTTTACGAAGGTTACTATCATTTATCTCATAAATTAACTCTTACAAAGGATATTATCGCTCACTTGGTACTTTATCCCTTGCAGTTTTACTATAGTTCACCTTGGTATTTCATTTATTCAGAGGTTACCACCATTCACCATGGATTAGAAGACCTTATGCTCTTGCTCTATTTACTCAAAAGTTATTATTACATCATATGTCATAGGACTTGTTCACAACTTCCTATCATCGGTAAGCATCCCCCATCATCCTACTCATATGCATGTGCAATATGATTATACCTATTATAGGGTAAGGCCTATGCATCTAGACTAGTGATAGGTGATATTGGTGTAAGGAAACCACAATCCAAGGAATACCTCTATGGCTAGTCAATCGTTCTTCCTAATATCTCTCAATTCTTATCATGATAAAAAATTCTCCTTCTAACAATAAAAAATTAATGTCATCGTAGTTGTTTCATGATGACTTATGTAAGTGCTTCCTTGATTAACTCTAAAGGTAAGTAGATAAGTAAAAATGCACACATTTCATACTTTAAGTCTCTATTTTATAATATTATATTGGTGTATACCTAAGCGTATCTTTAGTAATCTTGTTTCTAGAGCCCAAATGCCAAAGCACTTGCTATCATACGAAGAAGATTCGCACAATTTCACGTCAAAGCCCTTGGTTACACCTTGGTATTTCTTTGCATCAGTTATCTTCGGCATCACTATTTCATAACCAAGTTGTATAGGTCTCAGATACAGTTGAATCACAGTGCCCGATCGACCTACTAAATTCAGTATGATTTTTGTAGCCCTTTGCATGACGTAATCTTTAGGGTTTCATATTTTCAATGAAGATTCCACACTTAAAATTTTTACTTAGCCATTTAACTTCTAGGTTAGTTTTTCTTTCTTGTTATACCTTACTTATCACATGTTGATTCATTAACTGTCAGTAATTTTATTGCCTGCTCTTTAACTCAAAACAATATCTATGGATGTCTTCTTTCCAAGGAAACCAAGGTACATAATTAAACATTTACCATTTAATTTCTTCCTTTTTTTATTAGCACTAAGAAATTTCAAAAATTTATATCGACTAAGAAATCTATCAGAAGACTCTAAAAAAATCTTTGTATTTATAAAATCAGTTTCTCTAACAAATATTCAGAATTAGGTAATAAAGGTGACTTTTTTCTATGAGGTATTGACTATTAACTCTCTTTAACAATCATATTAACCTTTAAAAATCCATATAAATTTATATACTCATAATCATATGAAATCCTATTTCAAATATCTTTAAATCAACATTGCAATTCGGCCTTATGTGATCATTTACATAAATTAAACGGTTTTAGAGGTCAAAATCTTCTGCTTTTTCCATTTATCATGTTATAATACACATTTTAGTGACAATAATTATTACCCAACATATAAATTAACTTGTAAATTATCATGTGCAATTAAACTAGAATTATCTTGCATTTGAATTAGTATTGCAGTACATTAATAACCAATTTCTAATGAGATTAGTAGTCTAAGTACTCTAATTCTTGCATAGCTATCTCATTATTTTCTTTTAGTATAGCTATTATTTTTGGAAAGTTTGATTCACTATTTATTTCAGAAAGTATTCTAAAATAAGGAATTTTTATCATACCTTTTGTATATATATCCATCTTCGTTGGGTAGCCAAAAACAGATGCAATACGACTTATTCCCTCCTTTATCCAAAATTAAGGGGATAATCATGGAAATCGAACCCACATAAGAACCATTTGAAAAATTATTTATTTAAATTTAGCCTTGGATCCCATCTTTTCATCACAACTAACTTGCGGTTATAAAGTAAAAACCTCCTTCCAAAATGTTGCTCAATTTTCTCGCAAATGTGATTAGCAGGCCGAATAGGCACAATCCGACCCAATCAAAGCCGACCCAGCACAACTAGCCCTACCGGTACATGCCAGCACAAGAATAGTCTAGCCATAGTAAAATCGTCTACTAAGTAACCCTTTGGTCAATTATCGACTGGCTCATGATCGAATAGCCAACTCTCCAGGCGAGATCAACTCAAGCATGACCCGCCTTTGGCCTGGCTTCGTTACAGCCCACCCCCGATTTATTCCAAGCAGCCCGTCTCATGGCTAGCCTAGTTCCTCCCTTGTAACTTGGTCCTTAAAACTATTCAACTTTCTTCAGCTAACTTTGTTGCTAAGAAACCGGCACGCACATGGTGGACCATATCCAATTTGGATGTTGGTTAGCTCGTCAAAACCAGCTTCATTGCTGGCCGGCTCAACTCAAGGCGACTTCAACAACCAACTCATTTATCAAGATTGGCTCAGGCATGACCCGCCTCAAGACAGGCATCACCACGGCCAATCCTATCATATCACAACCTGCTTGGAACCCTCTTTGCATCTTAGTCCTTGGAAGAATTCAGCTTTCTTCGTGTCTTTAGATACTCATCCACCTTGCCACATATGCATGTAAAAGTAAATGAAAAGCCATACAGCTAACTATAATAGGTGTTTTAGCAAAGCGGCTGAGAGTATACCAACTCCTATAGCAAGCCGTTTGTATTAAATGCTCATAAAATGTAATGCTTGTGCCTAGTACGAAGGGATGATTAACATGCTTCACAACCATATATTCTAGCCTTCCTTTACAGCTATCTTCCATCAGCTAAGCGACCGGATCGACGATTGAACACCCTTCTTGCCGATTTACCTGCATGATCGCAGCCATCCATTGTCTCCTGCATCCACTATAAATACCCAATGTATTGCCACTACAAAGAAGTTGGAAACTATTAGAATTCTAGTCATTAGCTCCTATCCGGAGCTCCTTACATAGCAAATAAAAACCCCAAGCTCTTAAGATTAGCCATTATTTCAGTCTTAGGTGCTTATTACTGATTATCATGTAATTCCTTGTACTTGTAAGGAAGAAACATATTAAGAGATCTTCATAGTGGACATAGGCAAGCTTCCCACACCACTTTATATTTGGTGCCATTTACTTTAATTTGCTTTCTTTCTTCCTCATTTTATGTTTTTACGCCTCGTGATTAGCAGGTAACATTTACTATCACACATGTATTGGTCAAATTCCTAGGTTGGATGATTCTTTAGTCAACCTTCTAATGCTAGAAGGAGGGCCACCTCCTAAAGCTCCCACCATTCGTCACTTTTCCACTCTATAAAATGTGACATGTCTTATTACCACTAACCAAGTTTCTAAGATTGAAGATAATGACTCCAATGAGCATGGAACTAATGTCAATACTATCGACGGTGCTGCTTGCCATATTCTTGGGCTGGGCAATGATATGTGTAGTACCATGTTGTAACAATTAACTAAAGTAGGTGATCTAGCCCATGAAGTGCAAAGTCTAAGGATGTGGTTAGATGCCCAAGCTATTATAAAGTATGTCCCACCGACGCCTCTTGCAATTGACATTATCAATGTGCATATTCATCCAACTGCCTTTCCCGTCACCTGTGATCTCATGAGCACTACTGAGGTCCGAGATAGAGTGGTGGTTGAAACCCCACTATAGATGCTCATGCTCGTCTAAGAAGATATACTTTATGCATGCCTAGCCATGTTTTTGATATTTCTCTAGATATGGCTACATCCAACGAACCAGGACATTACCATTCCTACTCAGCGAAAGGACCACTGGTTCTAAGTATTTGTGGATGTCTTCTTTTAAAAGCCTCAATAGGTATGCTCTTTCTATTGATAGGCAGCATGAGCTCCCTCGGCACACTCCAAATCTCATAGGGGTGTGGCTAGGAATAGGTCAGGGAAAGGGCGGACTGGTAGCGCTATGTGCATAGGGAGAGGAGGCCTCCTTCTCTAGCTCATCATTGTCGTCATCGCTCCCCTTCCAACTGTTAGATTCTACCTTTTTTTGTTTTGATTGAGACAACTATACAAACAAATATACATATACATATATATATATAGGTTCTAATTTACAAGACACGAGATCCATGGAGGCTAAAATGCAAAAAACATTAGACGAATATTAGAGATTGAAGAATTCAAGAAGTATGAGTACAAGTCATCATCTTTTGTTAGTCTTAGCTATGTAAAATTGTACAATCTCCTTGATGATATTACATACAAAAGTTTTCTAAATTTTTTACATAGGAAAATATTGAAAATATACAAATTTATACTT
This sequence comes from Allium cepa, assembly GCA_030765085.1. Classification (NCBI taxonomy): domain Eukaryota; kingdom Viridiplantae; phylum Streptophyta; class Magnoliopsida; order Asparagales; family Amaryllidaceae; genus Allium; species Allium cepa. The sequence continues at coordinate 216,852,705 of CM060929.1, forward strand.
AGAAATGTTTTAAAAAGGAAAACATTGTTTTATTAATTTCCAGACATCTGGTAACTTTTTTCAGATGTCTAGATTAAGTGTTTCCAAACTATTTTGCTCTTGGGTTAATAACATACCTTAATTAGACATTTGAAGCCAAGGTTCAACCATATTCTATATATTCAAACATCTAAAATTACACTTCAGACGTATGATTATTATGTTACTTGTATATCTTTTTTCCTTCTATGTCAAACGCATATAATCTTCAACCAGACATTTGGTCGTAAATTCAAATGTCCGATTGAAGTTTTCTAGATGTCTAAAACAGTATCTTTTTAAACCCAGGAGGTGGCTTTTCAAATTTAAAAATCCAAACGTCTTAGTTTAAATTTAAATGTTTGAATTTCTATAATACTCAAAAATAAAACAACTAAACGGACTTCTTCTTCCCAAGGGTTACATCATTTTTAATGGTTGTAATATTTTCTAATGATTGTAACTTTTCATTGGAACTCTTCAAACTTTATAAATACATATTACTTTTGAGTTTTTATATCAAATTGCTATTCTTGTGATTCTTGTGCTTACAACTCTTACTTTTTAAAAGTTCTCAAATGCTCTTACTATAATTCAAATTCTTCCTATAAACTTTCACGTTCATCTATACGTCATCAAGGGATATTATATGAAAGGTTTTCTTGAAATTCACTAATTCGTGTTGAGAAGAACATTTTGAAGTTGATAAGAAAAGTTTTTGCTTAAGATTATTGTGAAGTCTTGTTTGGTTTCTTAGGTGGTTGTAAAACTGTTCCTTCAGGTGGAGTGAGGGTTTTGGTTAGTAAAATTCCTAAGAAGAGCTTAGAAACTGGATGTAGGATGGGAGGTCTGAACTAGTATAAAAATTCTGGTGTAATTGGTCACTTTCTTACTTATTATTTATAATTAGATTAGATAAGCAATATACTTGTTTTTAAGAGAATTATTCATATGGCTTAGGATCCTATTGAATTCCATTCGGTATCAAAGCCAATATTTATTAAACTGTAACAAAGTTTGTGAAACTTGTTAAGTAATATGGATAACACAATTGCCACGTTTCCTGAAGGTCGATCCACTGTATGACCACCACTATTCACTGGTACTAACTATGCCTATTGGTTAACTAGAATGTGGAAGAGTGTGTATGTGTGTTTATATACTTACATATGTGTGTGTGTGTGTGTGTGTACATATACATATATGTATATGTATATGCAAGCCAATAGGTATGAAATACGGAATGCTACACAAGTTCAATATAACATACCCACCAATAAATATACCACATGGTCTAACACACAAATATCATATAACATTAACAATGCTAAAGCTATAAATATATTATTTTTCTTTTTAGATAAAAATGAATTTGATAGAGTTAGTGTTTGCAAAACTGTTACGACCCGTGAATTAATCGCTTTGTATTTGAATATTTAAATAATGGATTTTAGTAACAAATAAAAACCTTTTAAACAATAATTAATGATGTTAAAATTATTTTCAAAATTAGTTTACAAAAATATCTATTTTAAATAAAAATAGAAAATGTGATTGAAAACCGTTTTTTGAAATTTTGACTTTTCTACACCAGAAAGTTGTCAGAAAACGTTATGAGCATATATGTGCATGTGTACACATATAAACACACATGCCATGTTAAGTTAATAATTTGGTTAGTGTAAATAATCATGCTTAGCTAATATAAAACATGAGTTGACATTATATGCATATAAAAAATATTCTAACCTTAGAAAATTAATTAAACACACAACCATCACCTAAAGCTAGCTAGGTTAGTACATGAAAACATGCTAACGGGGGAACCTAGGGGGATAACATGTGCAAGGAGGGATGGAGGAGGTATGGAACTCCATTAACTTTATATTATTTAATTCCTAAGTCAATTTACTAAATACCCTCCTCATTTTCCTATAAATACCTTTATCCTAACACATTGCTTCAATTTAAATTCTCTTTCTCATTTCCTAAAACCTTTTTGTGTATTTTTAAACATCCATGGCTTCTTAGTTTCTAAAAATCCAAAATTTTCACTTTTTCTTTAAGTAAAATCGCTTAAACTAGCTAGTTCACTCTCTATCTCATTCTACTGATCAAACAAGACCCATAACTCCCCATTTCAACCATGGTCGAACCCTATTTAGCCATGGCCAAATCCATAACAGCTCATTAAGGGCCTAAAAGTTGGGTTTTAGGTGAAGTGAAGGTAGTTCGAGTGATTAACAAGTGGTTGTAGTGATTCGTCTTGATTTGCAAACAATTTGGTGATTAAAACTTCACCTTTAAACCAATTTTTTTTAAACCATACTTGTAAAATCCCATATCTATAGATGCTGCAGTCATCCATAATATTAACTTCCGATGACCAAATTCGGTAATGTTAATGGTATCCATATTATCAAAAGCACTTGAATATGAAATAAAATCATAACAGATTAAAACACTTTTCTAATTACATTTCAAAATGACATTACAAATCCAAGTTACATAATCCCAAATGTTTCCTAGGTTCAAATCAAATATAATTATTACAAAATACGTCAAGAGTGACATATGAAAATGCCCCCATGGATGACCAGAGTACTAAATAGTCATAACAGACTTAATACAACACAACGGAAATAAAACAAAGCAACTCTTAAATACAGTTAGCATCAGCCTCCTACTCGACTTTGGAAGCTTTATTAGTCCACATACCAGAACCTAAAAATCCTCAACCCTCGGTTTACTCAAATCAATTTTGAGCACCCGAGAGTTTATGGGGAAAACTTTAAACTTCGAGTCAAACATAAAGCCTGGTGTGAATAATACTATACATTTCGATTATTTGATATTATGTAAGACTACGCTGCTTAGCGGAATGAGTTTTCCCTCACTAATATCCTTTTAAAACGTATCCTTTGCAAATCTTAATCCTACAACCAAAACTGGTTAAAATAATAATATCAATATCATGAAAGCATATAATTCAGTTAACAAATGGACTATCTATCCGAACAATATAGTATTGTTTGGCTAACTACTAACCTTTGGCTGACTCATGACTACCAGACAAAATACGCAGATAATCTAACTTCTGTTAGATACTCCTCTTCTGGACAGTCTGTCCCTAACTTAATTTTCCAAGGTCAACTTATTCTAATGGTTTTGCAGGCTCACTAATAATCGGTCCTCACTCTGTATATTCCTTTCTATGTGTAACATCATTTTAGTATTACCTGTGACAAAGCCCTACACACTGAAATTTTGGACTAAATTAGCTTGGGCCTAATAGCTAATGTATAGGGCGCAACCCTATACCGGTCCCATCTGGTACTCTAATATCTGAGTCATTTTATTTAGGGTTAACTACCCATAAATTTCCTTGAAAAACCTTTTCTCTCAAATTGATTTAAATCTTTAAATCGATATTTACACAAGAAAAATATACTCTATTCTTTACTCAAATCACCTTGCCATGTTATATATACTTTACATAAACTTTGTTGATGAAAATATTTAACCTTTGAAAGCACCTCTTTCAAATCCATTGAAAGTATTATGTCAGCAAAAGGTCTTAATAAGGGAAGATGAGAAGATCCAGTGGCTGTTTAATTATGGAAAAAAAAGGTTCATCAACCATAAAACAAGATGTAATAATCTGGAGAAGGTTGCTTTCGATCTGCTCATGGTAGCCTGGAAAATCCAGCTGGATTTACATGCTCATCCCATCAAAGTCATAATTAATCAGCCTTTGAAGCAAGTCATTAGTCGATCGACACATGGGCCGACTATTGAAATGGTCTGTTGAGCTTGGACATCATTGCACCCCTTTTCAGCTTTGCGCTTTTAGGCTTGGTCATGGCAAATTTCATTTCCAAATGCTCTAGCTGGGTAGCGGTGAAAAGGACTTCATCACAAGTCGACAAGTTTGGCGCAAGTTTCTAAAGGGAGCATCAAATGAAAGGCGTAGGGACCGACAATGTTCTTATCATGCCCGAAGGAAGAGAATTGAGATTTATGGTCCACCCTACTTTCAAGGCAACCGATAATGAAGAAAAGTACTCAGGATTGAAAAAGAATTGCACGTGGAGTCCATCCATGTATTCAGTGACTTGTCGCTGGCCGTCAATCGGATCAGCGAGTACTTTCAATTCAAGGGTAAGAATTGCCTTAAATGTTTTCGTGGCCCAGAAGATAATCAACACTTTTTCCGAGTTCAATTTAAAGCAGACACCTAAGGAAAAGAACGCCAACTTGTCAAGGCAGCAAGCAAACCTAAGGAAGTTACTTCTTGGGCTCTTGTAGATGTTCAAGGCACTCTTTGCTTTGAGCTAAACAAAAAAATAATGGGGATGGAAAAGCCATCCATAAACAATTGGATATTGCATATTTCCAAATACTTAGTAAGCGAGGAAATTCCCACTGACCGAAAGGAAGCTATGAAGTTGCTCTATTGGGCTTCCTATTCAAAAGTGTGGATAGGAAGCCCTACAAACCGGGTTACTCAATACCACTTCAATGGTGTGTGTCTGAAGACGAAGCCGACCAGATATAGGAAGAGCTGCATGAAGGATTTTATGGGGATCATGCCCGGGGATAAAGCCAAGAAAAAGGGCCACCCGGCAACACTACTATTGACCTACTATGATCCCCAACCCTCTCATACCCTCCTTACTCCTATGACTTTCCCATGGTTGATCGACATGTAGGGTATCAACCTAATCTGTATGCTACCTAATTCCAAAGAAGGGTCGAATCACACTTGAGTCTTCATTGACTACCTCACTAATTGGGTTAAGGCCGAGCCTCTTATTGGGGAACATTGTCTGCCATTTTTTTAACAACACGATTTTTTTTATTTTATATTAAAGTGATTAAAATGAATTTTTAACAAAAGGATGGACTGGATGTCATATTTATAACTGTTGTGAATGTCTTTCTAAGGCGATCAGTCTGGTATATAATTTTGATGAGTATAAATTATGGTTTGCAAAATAGAAGCGTTATAGTGTTTAAATATGGTACGTAACCACTTTTGGGCCAAGGTTACATATGACTGAACTCACCTTGTTGCCTATATAAGTAACACACTAAGAAATCCTCGGTGGTAGCCATGATATTAGTCTCTCTTCCTCGAAATTCTTCCTAAACACATTTTATGGCAGATGATTTTTGCTAATTACAAATAATTTTAAAAAATAATTTTTTTAATATATATCGAATTATATATCATTGCGAAGCTCTTGAAAAATGGAGTTTATATGTGGTATTTACATGCTAATATGGTGTTTGGTTGGGCTAAAATCATGTCATAATTAGGAGGCGAAACCTTAAATGATCGATTTGGCAATTTTCGATTTGGCGCTAAGCAATGCAACTGGGACAGTGAAACTTTAGAGCATGAAGAGAGAAGCATGAAGGTGGTGGTGACATAGTTTATCATTATAATGGAAGTTTGTTTTGGTCGGTTAGGGTTTGGCCAACCCTGATTTTTCTTGGCGATGATGACAGTCAAAGGGGTAGGTGGTGATGTCGGTCAAAGGCCCAGGGTCGAGGAGGCTGACGGTGGCAGCAGCTAATCCCAGGTGGTTGGAGGTGGGGGATAATGGTAGTCAAAGGTGACCATGGGTGGATTGAAATGTAAAGTCAAGGAAGATATGATACTGTAGCAAGGTAAGGAATTTTGCACTTAAGGCCTAGTTTTTTATTTTAATTGCAAATTAAACCCTAGATCTTCAAATCTCCATGTCTTTCAACTACGAACTTTGATTCACATGCAATTTCTTCCGCTGGACACATGGCGGAATTCCAAATGATTTAGCTTAGGGTTTGCTAAGTTTGAAGGCTATTAGCAAAATCATGTTAGTATGGTCCATTTAATTAATTGAATTTTAAATTATAAAATACACAACTTTTGATGAAAAAGAACATATTTATTGATATATGTTGTGTTCTATGGATAACTGTTTGGTAATAATGATATTTTTGATGATATATTCCTTGACTGAATAATTATTGTTGATTATATTTTTAGAAGTTTAAAAATGAATATTTGTTTTGGATTGGAAAAATTATTAATTCTTTAAACCATATAATAATGATAAATTAGATAAATAAATAAGAAATAAGGTTATTTATGGATTTTGAATGGTTTTCATAAATAATGATGATTTAACAAACTTTATTGATATCATATTATGGAAGTTAGTAAGGCTATTATTTATGAATTTCTAGGTAAATTCATAAATAACTATAATTATATTTTTAATTAATATTTAGGAAGATTATTATTTTGTAAAGTAGAATGAGACTTCTGAATAATAATAATGTGAATTTCATTGAAATAGTATTGTTTTGTATAAAGTGATGAATGATAGATTTTACGATATTTATAGTTAGAAATATTATTATTACTATCTAATTTATAATATAAAAAGGCATTTTTTGGATAATAGTAAATATAATAAAGAAATATTTTCCATAAGTGATATTGGATAAAATAGTTACTATTTTGAGATAAATAGAAAGAAAAGGAGTTTTAGTGAATTAAAGTAAAATACCATTAATAATGAATATAACATTCCTCGATTTTAGCTAAGTCTGATTTGATAATTAATTTAAACTTTGGGATTAAATTTTGAAATATTTGATAATTAATATCGAATAGATTGAAATAGAATTTGAAATTAAGATTCAAATTTAAACATCTTAGAAAATAAAATTGTATTTGGATTTCTGATATGGTTAAACCAGATGTATGTTTATTTATTTATATTTGGGATTTGATTTAAAAATAATTCATGGATAGGTATTTTATAAATAATATTGAATTTATTAACTTTGTATTCCAAAGAACTAATACATATAGTTAATCGTAATATTGAATAACTTGATTTCAAATCAGTTGTTCTGAAATTGTCTAAGTATAAAAATAAAATGTGATTTTGAAATTAAATAAATGTATTGAGAATAAAAGCGATTATTTGTTAATATGTGGTCAAGATTTTTAAACCATTCTTTTCTTTTAAAAGTTGTACAAAAATAAATGTTAAGAAAAGTATGAATGTAAAATGTTTAAAAATATATGTATATTAAAATCTTGAACTAAATTAAAATTGTAATGTGAAGAATAATTGAGATAAGGATTTTTTTTATTTGTGTATATATAAATATAAAAGAAGATATAAACATTTTAAAAATAAAAACATAGGTTGTATATCAAATGGATTTTAACTTGGAATTTGATTATAAATAAATATTGGATTTATCAAACTTTATATTCCAAAGATAAATAGGATATGTGTTTATTATAAATAAGAATTTAATTTGATTTTTAAAATAAATAGATGATAAATGGAATATAAAAATATATTTATAAAAAGGTATCTGATTATTTATTCATTTATAAATACAAATTGATTATACATTAAATTTTGAATTTGGAAATTTAAAAATAAATTGTTTTTAATTCATTTTCTTTTAAAAAGTTAAATAAGCATAAAAAATAGAAAAATCTATGAATTAAATATGAACATTCCTAATAACTTGAATTTAAAATGTAAAATTAGATTTGATAAGAAGATTTAAAACACATTTTCTTTTGAAATAAATATATATATTTTGTATATTCATGAATTTAAAATGTAAAACTTTTACATATGTTAAGTTACAAAATATACATAATTAAAAGTTTTAAAATAAATAAAAACAATGGTTATATAAAAATTTATAAATGAATTAACAAAGAGGATTTAAATATGAAAATATTTATTTTGGCATTTGTACAATTGGAAAACAAGCATTTTAACAAGTGTAAATGTTTTATAATACAATTTGACTAATGTAGGTAAATGACAACATGCATTAAACACGTGGCATTGATTTTATTAAAAATGAATTAAATTTTATATTGAAAAAATAAAAACTAAATTACCTTTCTTTTCTCATATCTTCAAATCTGAAAAAATAACCCTGAGAAAATCCAAGCAAAATTCAGATTTAAAAAAAACTGGAAAAGCAAGATCAAAACAGAATACAAGCCTGTAGCAACTACTCAACTCAACATAATCAAGTTTAAATCAAAAGCACGCCACAAATTAGTTCAACATCAATCTCGGCCTGAAGCAAATTTAAAAAAAAAACTACAAAAGCATCTCAACCTGAAGCAATTGAAAACAAAAATCAGAATCAAACAAAATAGGAAATGCAAAAGAAACAAAAATCTGAAGCAACTCAACAATCCAGATCAAAGGAAAAGATTAAAGCAAAACCTAAGGGATTTAGAGCAAAAAAAAAAAGTTTAAGCATTCAAAACTGAAGTAAATCAAAAAAGCAAATTCAAATTTCAAGTCCCAGGCCTACATTCTGTCTCTGTTCTGCTCATACTTCCAGGTGAGCAAATTTTTATTTTAAAACCTTTAATCTATAACTAAAACGCCTGTGGTTGATTCCTGAAGCAAGATAGTTGCATGAATGTGAATGTGTTTATATATGTATATACATATATATGAATACATATATATGAAATGGTTGCATGTCTGTATATCTATATGTAATTCTGTTTTCCAATTCACAGGTTTTAAAATTAAGGTTTAAAACTCAATATCTCTTCCATTAATCGAATTCAAGCTATAATTTCTGAAAATAAGATGATTGTAACAAAGCAACACAAATGTTAAAAATAGTTTTAAAGATTTACATTGAATAATCATTTCAATAATATAGAATTTACTGTTAATTCATTTTTAAGTTAGGAAATCAATAAATTTAATTTGGTGATTTGATTCCATAATGGGATTAGTGTTATTATATAATGAATTTTATTACAAATATCTCGATTTTTAATGATTGGATTGATGAGAAAAATTAAGTCGAATGGGAAACAAGCTTTTGGCAAAATCTGGTGATCTGTGGCGAACTGTAGGCCATGCTTTTTATCAGAGGTGGTTGGAGGATAGAAGACTAGGCGAAAAATACTTGCTTAAATTCTTGTTCACCGTGGTGGCCGCATGAAACCAATTTAGGGTTGAAGCAGTTTTAGTCGATGATGGAAACAGGGGTTGTTCAACGGCAGGGTAGTATGGGAGTCATAGGAACTTGAGGAAATCGATGCATTGAGAGGTGGTGAAGCTTTGGACGAATTTGAGTGATTTCTGGTGAACTTGTTGTCGTCGATGAGACATTTTTGGTCGAAGCTGTTGGTTCCAGGAAGAATGGTTTTGCTCGAATTTGAATTCGAAAAGGAAACGATGTTCTGGGTTGCTGTTTGGGATGAGGAGATCGTGGTCGACTTGATGGCGTCCTCGGCGATGACTGGAGCACTTCCGATCATCTGTGCACGTACACAAAGGGGTTGGTGTGTGTCAGGGAGTTGAGGAAGGAGATGAAGATTAAACCCGAAGTTGTACTCAGGAAATTGGGGTAGACATCTCGGGGTCTTCCTCGGGTTGAATCTGGGTCGATATGTGTGTTAATAACAGTTTAAAATTTTGAAATAAAATCAAATTTAAAAAAATGGGAGACTCGAAGGGTTGCTCAGGAATTTGGGGAAAAGCTTGGGTGAAGACCTGAAGTGACTTGGGCTAAGATGTGTACTAGTTCTGAAATTTAAATTTAAATCAAGTTTAAATAATTTCTTGTTCAATTCTTTTAAATATAATAAATGTTTATTTTGGGTTTTGGAACTGGTTAAAGATTTAAAATAAATATTTTTAAATATTTTTTAGATATTTTATTATATACCTATTATTTAAATTTAAATAAGTTTAAATGATGTAATGGAATAGCTTTAAGCAACTTAAAGGTTTTAAGTTGAACTGTGTGTTATGAAGATTTATTGCAAAGGTTTATCAAGTAAATTGGAATGAAAATAATTGATGAATAAAGATAAATAACTTATCTTTCAAATTAATTAAGGTTTTGAGTACTTAAACGAAATTTGAAAATGATATTAAATTATTTAAAGCAATTAATCAATGGTTGATTAATTGATGTGATTAATTTATCAATTAATTTCAGTATAATAACTTAAGTAAAAGAATGATTAATTAATAATAAGTAATTGAAGGTTAATTACTTAATGAAATAAGTTAAATATAATTATTTAATGTAATAAATAAAGGATAATTACTTAATATAATTAAGTTAAAGGTTGATTAATAATTAAAGGTTAATTGTTTAATGATTAAGGATTAATTATTTAGGATTGGTTAATTTATGATTAAAGGTACATTAATCAAATGATTTGTAATTAGCTAATGTTAATTAACCCAGATTAGTAATTAATCTGATTTAAAGTTAATCAGATAATTATTTGGTCTTGCCTATGGATGTGTGAATTTAATTAAATGTTGCTTGATATCTCTGCTATGTGATGCTATGTGATATGAATTTTTTCTGGTGTAATCTGTGACGAATGTAATTTATTTATCTGTGATGAATGTATATTGTTTATATGTGAATTTGTGAGTGAACGATAAGCATTATAGATTATACCGCTTATCAATATCGATGTGCTTGAATATGTGATGTGATGATTGATGATGTTGCACTATTGGGTAAAACCCCTGGACTATACCATACACACACAAATATGGATTGTACGAGGAAATCGGTTAAGTCACAGATTTTAGAAAATAATTTTGAAATTGAATTCAAATAATTTTGGAAATGGATTTGGGTTAAATATAAAAAGCTTCCAAAAAAGAGCTTCAAAAATAAAAGTTAATTTGAATAACTTGATTAAGTTTTGGAATTTAAATAATTTGATTTAAATTTGAATTCAAAATTTAAAGTTGAATTCTATGTTTGGAAACTATGGTTTAAAGTTGTTGTACAAGTTATATATGGGTTAAACCATTTTAAAGGTATTGATTTGGGAATTTGAATTTAACTCAAGCGCTTTAACTCGTGCAAATATAATTAGATTTTTTCGAAACGAGAACTATTTGTTTCCAAATAATAAAAGCTTTCATATAAGGAAAGGATTTCCAATTTGTGTTGAAAAGTTTCAAGTTTGAAATGAAATTGTGAATTGTTTTGGAAGCTATGAACGAACCTTTGTGAAAGATTATTAAACCTTGTTTTGAAATCAAAGAAGATTTTAAATGGTGTATCTTTTATATAAAAGATTTGAATTGGAAACAAGTTTGAAAGCTATTAAACTTCGATTTAAAGATTGAATCAGTTAATCCAAATTGAAATGGAAATTGTTTTGAAAATCTATGAATGAATCTTTGTGAAAAATGGGTGAACTTTGTGAAGTGAATTTTTCTTGATTAAAGATTTGAAATGATAATTTGTTTAAACCATTTGAAAGAAAAGTTTTGGATTTTAAGTTGTGACTTAACTGAAATCCCAATATCCGTATGTTTTTAAATATTGTGCTCATTATTCGGTTTAGTTGAGAGAGGACCTTTGTGTCATATAACCCATTTCGAATAATGATACGACGTTATGGATAGCATTTGAAGACCGGTGGTGAAGACCGGATATTTTCAAAAGCGAAATGATAACTCGTCGAATGTCTCTGCACTGAATGGCCTCGGTATAGAGATCTCATATATGACGGGAAGTCCGGACGTGATTAGGGATTATCTGGATTTGCAAGGGCTTTTTCGAAAGTGCCTTCAGTTCTGTTCGAACCCGGAACAGACTTGTATGGATGTGTGTCTGATATTACACTTTGAGATGTAAAGCTGGTTTCTATCAAAAACATTTCTGTTTGGTGATTTATCCTCTTAGCTTAACACCCTTCTCTGAGACGTACGAGCTTAGAGGTTATGTAATTGATGGTTACTAGTGATACATTCCCAATTTGGTAATGTGGCATACGAAGTGCGGCTGGTCATTTGTTGATCAAAGCATGACTTTGTGAAAAAGTGTAGCTTTGTGGACGAGGCCTCATCGAGCCTCACAACCAGGTAATGGTCGAAACAGGAAAGATGCGGCAAGGTTTCAGGGGTAGCACCCCTAGGGTATGTCCACTCCTTTTGGAAAAGGGTGGTATTATGGTATGGAGCCTAGATACTTACTCAAGTGGACACTGTATATTTATTACTGTGTGATGTTGTTGGTGTAGAGGATCCTCGGATAAAGGTCACAAATGACCGGGGGTGGCATATCTTAGGTTTTTCCCCCGGGAAAGGGGTAGACCGACCTTGTTGTTTGTCCGTGAGATGATGGTTTTGATGACAACAACCTTAGAATAGATTATAAAATATAAATACTAACATTATAAAAGTATAGATATATATGTATACGCAGGATTTAACCATGCATGTACCAAGAATTAAGACTGTACAGTATAGTGATTCAAGATATCAAAATTATCAAAAGTTCTAGACTTCAAGAATAAGTATTTTTATTAGGAATTTTTGTTAACTCGTAGAAAAGCACTGGCATCTTAAAATCTAATTTATTCGTGGAATGGAATCCACTTCGAGCCCGTTAAAGGGATGAAACCCTAAGTAGGATGGAACCTACGAAAATCTAGTGGAACATTGTTTTGTATCCACTAATTTTAATTCAAATGATTTTACAAAATTAACTTGTTTTCAAAATGATTTCAAAACTTTCCTTTTAAACAGATTCAAAACTCTCTATCCTGATTTTAAATAATTTTAGCCTCAAAATTATCTTTAATTTCAAAGTTAAATTACTCTTGATTTTAAACTATCTTTTTAATAATATATTTAACTTTTAAATATTTATACTTAGATTTAAATATAAAATTATAGTTAAAGTCTATATATATTATTCTCTATATTAACTTATGAATTTTAACTATAGTCAAGTATTTTTATAAAGTTTAAAATAGTTTTGATATAAGATAAAGGTTATTTTCAAAGAAAATCAAAACATCAAAACATCCTTTGGGATGTCGACATGCCTTGGACGACCATGTCGACATGGTGACAGTTTGATTCAAAAATTCAAATTTCAAAAGAAGTGTCTATTCGCCATAACTCTTCATGAATGGTCATGGTTGTTGTTCTTCTATAAATAGGGGTTAGTTTCAACGAATTTTTAATCACTTTTTCTGGTTTTTCACTTCTCTTCTTCTTCCTCATTTCTTAATACATATTCTTATCATTACTCTGCCGAAATCAACATTGAATCATACTCGATTACTCCTAGTTTGATTCTCTATCACTATCTCTACAAGGTTCTCAGTGCTATTCAGAGTTATAGACTTCTTTGTAATCTATTAAGTGAGAAAAGTGTGATTGTAGCCTTGGAAATCAATCAAAAGGTAAAAGGTGTGATTGTAGCCTTGGTAAATCAATTAGGTAAACTTGTGGCTCAAAAATCAAGTATCTCTACCTAAAGGATCGAAATTCTTGGGGGGGGGGGGTACCTCATAGCCTTGAAACCGAGGGTGTAATTGTACAATTGCTTTTGAAAGGAAATCCGTACTTGTGTTGCGGGACTGGATGTAGGGTAACTTCGAACCAGTATAAAATCCGGTGTGTTCTTTCCTTTACTGCTTTTATTTTATTTCTGCATCTGTGATTTTTTTCTGTGATCATATCCGTGTCTGTATATTGCATATTTTTGTGTATAAATTAACATAAATTAAAAAGATTTAGTAATTCTTTATTAACACTATTCACCCCCCTCTAGTATTAATCTTGGCCTTACGATCCATAATCCGCATTTCTCACGATTGGTATCGGAGCAAGGTTTTCAAAGTTTTCATAATCTGAATTTTGAAAATTATTAAAATGGCAATTTTTTTATAAAATTATTAACACTGTTTCCAAATGAATATGTCACAGAATCATCATGATATTTTTATTTAAAATCTATGTTTAGTTATTTTGAAAAGTCACTTGGTTCTTTAAATGGTTATGTTGTTTTGCAGGAGAAGAATTATGTCTAATGACTGTTGATTAAAAGATATCAGATAATCATTCATCGATCAAGAAGATCAAGTGGATATATATTGGAAATCAACAAAGAAATGGGTACCAGATCAGTACAAAACTTTTGGTTCTCATATACAACTTGATTTAATACTGTACTTCTCTCCATCTGCTTCACAATGCCACTGGTTTCGTGCGAATCCGTCAAGAAATGACCAAGATATGGTCAAATGAAATTTTGGTGAACAAAGAGAAAAAAAGGCAAAACTGTCAAATGTATTCTTCAAATTGCATCCATAAATTTGAGTATTTTTTTCCCAATCCATTTCAAGATTGTAGTTCTTGCTCTCGCGGTCGTTTTGACGGGTGGATCCTCAAATTCCGATCAAAATTGAGTGAGATATGACAGTTTGAAGTTGGCTATCCAAAACTGAAAAACTATGTACGAGATCTTCTACATTTCTTCTACTGTTCGGCCTGTTGCATCACAATACCATTCAAATTCGACACCAAACTATTACTAGATCGTAGTCGTTGCCTTCTTCTTCAATTTGCCGCTAGTTTCATCCAATTCCGCTAAGAAACGAAGGAGATATGCCCTCTAGAAGTTTGATAGTATATAGAAAAACGGGAAGAAGAAGAAGAGGAGGAATTTTTATGAAAAGTGGTGACCGTTGGGCCTATTTATAGTGGTTGAAGTGTCCATTCATTCAAAATTCGAATTCAAAGTTCTGGCGCCAAGTTAGTCGATATACTAAATCATCTGTATCTTTCTCATACGGTCTTCAAATTTAGCAAATGAATATACTACGATGATCAGAAAAACGAGCCCGTCGCAATAGAATAGATCTCGTCGTTAAATTCTGAAAGATATTAATGTGTGGTTCACAACAATGAAAGAGCAACAAAGTTAGAAAGATGGAGTGCAAAAATTGGTACGCTTTACTATTATTTCATCTTTATTGTTGCATTTAGGAAATATACTTATGCATTTAGTTAGGTATAGAAATTTATCTCTTTTATAAATTTTGATATTTTGGTCCATATATCGACACGCCATAGTATAAATATCGATATATAAGTCTAATATTTTTTAAAAGTCTTTTAAAATGTGTTTTCTTTCAAATAAAATCTACAACTAATTTATTACAACTATACTAAGTAGAAAAGCATACCTTCATTCACGATTTCAACTTTTCTAATGTTATTTTTATTTCTCATACTCTATTTTCTTCTAAGATGCTAATTTTATAATTTTAAGAAATTAACAGAATGAATTTAGAATGTTAGAATAAGGATCTATTTATATTTTTCTTCAGTTAATAATATTGCACCACATCACATGACCGGAATTTTAGATAGCATTTCTAAAATGCTTATTTTCTTCTGCAATGTTTTGTATGTACTGCAAATTCGTTTTTATAGCATTTCTGTGCTTTGAAACGCTGTAGAGTTTCAGAAACTTTACGCAGCATTTGGTAAAAGCTACAGTTTTAGTTTTATAAAGTTTCGAATATATTTTATTGCAAATTTTTTTTATAACATTTTGTAAATGTTGTCTTTTCTGTTTGAGACTTTAAATTATGTAAAAAATAATATTTAAATTAAGTATTTTTCTCTATTCTTTTTAGAAATTATTTTCTAATTTATATTAAAATTTTAATTTCATGTTTAATTTTTTTAGTAATTAATTATTATTTTTAAAGTAAGAGGTCATAATATAACACATGTTTATTTTAGTTTTCCAATCTTTATTATTTTATTTCATTATGATATTTTGTAAATTTAAAAGATGTTTAAACATGTTTCTAAATTTTTAAACCAATAATAATTTATTTTTAAAAAAAGGGAATTAAATAAGGAGGATATTAATCTTTATAAAAACCATATTTGATCATATATAGTATAAGTCCTTATTCCTTAGCATTTTGTTTTAATATTAAGTTTGGTTACTACCTTCCACAACTATGTTATAGTTTTAATATCATTTATTACCTTCAAACTCTTTCTTTACAACTCTTTCAGTCCCATTCATTAGTTTTCTTAACTTAAGTCTAGTAATTGGTGTGTTTTACCTTTGTATGGTTGAAGTATAATAAATAGTTTGATATATGTATACATACATATATAGACACACACACAGATATATATATATATATATATATATTTGCTTGCCAATTAGATATTACTTATCACTCGTGTTTATCTTATAGTTTGAATATCTCTTACCATAGTATATATATTATCATATCATTCTGCAAATTATTTTACTTTATTTTCATTTTATTACATATCATTATGCATCCTATTTCATATCACATTTCATTGCATATTACATCATAAATTACAATGCATATCATAATCATTTGCATCATAAGTTGCACTTCATTTTGCATATTATATCATGCTACATTGCATATGTCATACATTTCATACTGCATTACAAACTACATAAGTGTATTTTATTTAGGAGGATTTTGTAGTATTGTCTTATAATATAGGATTATTAGTTTTTGATTTGTTTGGTATGTTTTGATTGACATTTTTGATTTGATTGACTTGATTAACTTGTTTGATTTGATTGACTTGATTGACTTATTTGACTTGTTTGACTTGTTTGACTTGATTGATTTGTTGGACTTGTCTGACATGATTGGTTTTGATGAGTGTGTTGAAATATACTTAATAAATCATTTATGTTCTTATATTTTATTTCTAACTATTATAAGTATTATCATAGATTCTTAGTTAGGATAGTTAGTAATTTAGGATTAAGTTTTAGTTTTTAGAGTTAAGTGTTGATTATTTATGATAACACTATCATATAATCACATGTCATATAGTATTAGATTAAGGAGGAGTTATATAGTTTTGAGTTAGTTTTCGTTGATGACAAAGGGGGAGAATTATAAAATAGGGTAGTTAGGCATTGATTAAGGGGGAGTTGTTAGGATAGAAGTAATATTTTATAAACAAAGGTTGTCATCATCAAAAAGGGAGAAATTATCAGTCCGTGAGATGATGGTTTTGATGACAACAACCTTAGAATAGATTATAAAATATAAAGACTAACATTATTAGTATAGATACATATGTATATGCAGGATTTAACCATGCAGGTACCAAGAATGAGGACTATACAGCAGAGAGATTCAAGATATCAAGATTATCAAGAGTTCGAGACTTCAAGAATAAATATTTTTATTAGGAATTTTTGTTAAAACTCGTAGAAAGCACTGGCATCTTAAAATCTAATTTATTCATGGAATGGAATCCACTTCGAGCCCGTTAAAGGGATGGAACCCTAAGTAGGATGGAACCTACGAAAATCTAGTGGAACATTGTTTTGTATCCACCAATTTTAATTCAAATGATTTTACAAAATTATCTTGTGTTTCAAAATGATTTCAAAACTTTCCTTTTAAAAAGATTCAAAACCCTCTATCCTGATTTTAAATAATTTTAGCCTCAAAATTATCTTTAATTTCAAAGTTGAATTACTCCTGATTTTAAACTATCTTTTTAATAATATATTTAACTTTTAAATATTTATACTTAGATTAAATATTAAATTATAGTTAAAATCTATATATATTATTCTCTATATTAACTTATGAATTTTAACTATAGTCAAGTATTTTTATAAAGTTTAAAATAGTTTTGATATTAGATAAAGGTTATTTTCAAAGAAAATCAAAACATCAAAAAATCCTTTGGGATGTCGACATGCCTAGGATGACCATGTCGACAAGGTGACAGTTTGATTCAAAAATTCAACTTTCAAAAGAAGTGTCTATTCACCATAACTCTTCATGAATGTTCATGGCTGTGGTTCTTCTATAAATAGGGGTTAGTTTCAATGAATTTTTAATCACTTTTTCTGGTTTTTCACTTCTCTTCTTCTTCCTCATTTCTTAATACATATTCTTATCATTACTCTGTCGAAATCAACATTGAATCATACTCGATTACTTCTAGTTTGATTCTCTATCACTATCTCTACAAGGTTCTCAGTGCTATTTAGAGTTATAGACTTCTTTGTAATCTATTAAGTGAGAAAAGGTGTGATTGTAGCCTTGGAAATCAATCAAAAGGGAAAAAGTGTGATTGTAGCCTTGGTAAATCAATTGGGTAAACTTGTGGCCCGGAAATCAAGTATCTCTACCCAGAGGATCAAAATTTTGGAGGGTGTACCTTGTAGCCTTGAAACCGAGGGTGTAATTGTACAATTGCTTTTGAAAGGAAATACGCACTTGTGTTGCGGGACTGGATGTAGGGTAACTCCGAACCAGTATAAAATCCGGTGTGTTCTTTCCTTTACTGCTTTTATTTTTTTTGCATCTGTGATTGTTTCTGTGATCATATCTGTGTCTGTATATTGCATATTTTTGTGTCTAAATTAACATAAATTAAAAAGATTTAGTAATTCTTTATTAACACTATTCACCCCCCCCCCCCTCTAGTGTTAATCTTAGCCTTAAGATCCGTAATCCGGATTTCTCACACTTGTGTTGGCAGAGAGCTGGATAGGTTCTCGGGGCGTCCCTCCAGAGGCGTACCCATGTGGCAATAGGAAGTTCCTTAGCCTGACCATTTGTTGGAAATCCAATCAAACAATACGAGCCCTTTACGATTGCAGATGTATTACCTGCCACCTCAGGTGGTAGCTATAGTAGGCATAGTATAATGGTACCTATGCTGGCTAAGATTAATATTATACTTTCGAAATGTTTTCCACTATGCACTAATAATAATATCAAAAAGGATTTTGTGTAGTAAGCATGTTTGACTATCATAAGGAGAAATCTCCCCCAAGTGTGCGATTGCATGGTGTGTGTGCCGGTAGGCCTTATGGTAGTTTCATTTTCCAAAAAACTTTGCGGATTTCAAATTTAAATTCTTTTTTTTGTTTTTAAAGATAAACTGTTTTTGTTTGCTCATACCAGCCCCACGACAAACCGGAGTTTATTGTTCCTTTCTTAAACTCTGGGTGCGCATAATTTTCCACACGGGCAGTCTAGAGTTTGGCTTTTTCTGATAGTCAGATAGTAGATATCGATTTGGTAGCCTTCAGCTTTCGGTTTGGTATTCTTTGGAGCCTTTGGAGCGCACGAATGCACTTGCTTATCTTTGTGAAACGTGATGGGGGTTCGAGCTAGTGGTTTGTAGTTTTGGTCTTGGAGCATTGGATTGGAGTTGCAGTTCGATATTGGAGTTATCTCTTTTGCTATTTGTTTTCCGCTATTGTTTATTGTCACTGATATTCTTGTATCATATTGATATCATTGTTGTATATCGTTGGATATTGTATTCATTGGATTTGTATATGATATTCATTTCCTTTTCTTCCACTATATTGTTATACTTAATGTGTTATAAGCTCCAGCGAACTAGATTCGACGTTTGGATCTGCGGCATTTGAATACAGATGACGTATTCAGTGTCTATTTTCGAAGGTCGAGTCAGGGTCGTTAGAATAAATTAGTTTTAATACATATTTTTGATGTAAAATAGTGATACTATCATTTTGAAATATAATTTGATGAAGATTACTATCTTTAATTTAAAATGTGATGTTTGGAAGTATTTGAAGAAAAACAAGAATATGAAGTGTTTCTTGGATATATTACCATCTCTAAAAGATTTTTTTTCAATATATATAAATAAAGGAGATTTTATAATAAATAATAATGAGATGGTTTTATATCTAAGAGAAAAATGATTATTGCAAAAATAATGTTTTGGATAGATGTACATAGTTAATTACTTATTTAAATTACCACATATGTTTGTTTTACAACAATGGAATCGCACTAGGGTGTGGATGCGATATTTTACCATTTTTACTACTAGACGATGGGTAGTTTATTATGGTTAATTGAAGTTGTGCTACTATTATGAGGTGATTAGTAAACATTTTATGATTTATACTTACATTGGTAATGCATTACTATAATGGTTGTTTAGTATGATGTAATTATATTTATATTGGCGTTATATTCTTAACTGATGATTGGGATTAATATTACGTGTTGCTGATGTTGAATGACCATGTATGTTATTATTTTTGTTTCTCATATGATGATTTGTTGTAATGGATGGGCAGGAATATTGTTTTTTGCTTCTACTATTTTCATTGGTTGCATTGGTTATGATGGTTGCTTGGTTGTGATGGTTGCAATGATTGCATGGATGATATGGTTGTTATGTACTAACAAGTGTCTTGATGCAGGAGAAGAGTAAGAAATAGAACCACGTAGGCTTGATCCCCTAAAACGTTATCGAGGCAGTCTTTTTCTATGCAATAGCCAATAGTTCCTTAAGGTTAGGGTGCACAGAATTGGCACAAAACCAAAAATAGTTGACACCTTTTCCTTTATTATATTTGCATAAGTATCTTCAGAATTTGCAGGTAGGGGCAAGTGTGGGGCAGTGGTCTAAATCAAAAGGTGTATTTGCAGAATATTGTTTCGGTATATTTTCCATAAACTACAGAATTGTTGTTATTCATTAATTATAATTAATGTATTGAGAATGTTGTTGTCATTTGATGTGTTAAAATAGTGTAACATTTCACATTATTAAAGGGGCAATCTTGTATAATAATTGTATTACTGAATTGATGTACATATATAGTGAATTTTTAAATTCCTTTGTGAGGTTTCTCTTTTATAATTATTGTTTTAGAATTTTAAATTTTGTGTACTTACGATCCATTGTCTTTAACATTGGAATTTAGTTGTAAGCATGCTTTGTCAGCATTTATAATTATTTTTAAATGTTAAAATGGTGGGTTGTCGTATGTTTTGGCCTGCCAAAGAAGATCATAACCGACAATTGCACTCAATTTGAGAGCAACCTATTTCAAGATTTTTACTTAAGGAATGAAATCGAGAAGCGCTTCTCTTCCATCTCCATCCTCAAGCCAATGGAGAAGTCAAGGATATCAAAACCATCGAGTCCACACTCAAGAAAGACCTCGCGAAAGCTAGGGGAAACTGGGCGAAGAACTTCCACTAGTTTTTTGTTCCTATAGCACTTCCAACCGCACTTCAACCGATCATACTCCTTTCTTGCTATCATATAGGCGTGAAGCCACGTTTCCAGTAGAAGTAGATAGCCCATCTGTGACGACCCTGACTCGACCTTCGAAAATCGGCACTGAATACGACACTCGTATTCAAATGCCGCAGATCCAAACGTCAAATCTGGTTCGCCGGAGCTTATAACACATTAAGTATAACAACACAGCGGAAGAAAAAGAATATCAATATATACAACATTGATACAATACAGATACAATATCATACAACAGAATGATACAATGAATATACATCAGAGATATGATACAAGACAATAACAGCGGGAAGAAAAGATAACACTAGCAGCGGAATAAAATCTCCAATATGGTCTTCAAGAGAGAACTCCAGAACTGTAACTCCATCTCCAAGGCACCAATCCAGAAATAGCTCGAACTCCCAAATCAAGATGAAGAGAAGCAACTCGATCCAAATACGATTGCCAAATCTTAAGGCTGGAAGCTATCGAATCGACACCTACTATTGATTATCTGAAAACCCTAACTCTAGACTACCCGTGTGGGAAAATAGTGGGCACCCAGAGTTTAGAATAGGAACAATAAACTACAGGTCAGTCATGGGACTGGTGTGAGCAAACAAAAGCAATTGGTCTTTTAAAACAGACAACAAGAGAATTTTAAAATAAATCCGCAATGCTTTTTAGAAAATGAAACTACCATAAGGCCTCCCGCCACACACACAATGCAAATGCAGAATTGGAGGAGATTTCTCCTTATGATAGTCAAATATGCTTGATACGAGAAAATTTCTTTGATATTATTACTATAAGTGCAAAGTGAGGAAAAACCATTTCGAAAGTATAATATAAATCCTAGCCAACATACGACCAGTATCGTATGCCTACTATAGCTACCATCTAAACAGTGGGGCGCCACCATAAGTAAATGGCAGGTAATACAACTAAAACCGTACAAGGCGCGTATTGAAGAATGGATTTCCAACAAATGGTCAGGCTAAGGAACTTCCTACTGTCTATGGGATCGCCTCTGGCGGGACGTCCCGAGAAACTAACGTTACGGTTAGATCTCTGCCAACACAAGGCTGGGTTGCCTCTGTAACTAGGTAACTACTACACGAGCGTGCCATCCCCCGATCCTTTGGGACCTTTATCCGAGGTACCTCTAATCCAACAACCACAAAGCAATCACAAAGTAATAGATCTGCAGTATCCACATGAGTAAGCATCTGGGCTCCATACCATGATACCACCCTTTACCAGAAGGGAATGACAAACCCTAAAGGGCGCGACCCTCATAACCTTGCCGCATCTTTCCTGTTTCGACCATTTCCGGGGTGTGAGGTCCTGATGCAGTCTCGTCCACAAAGCTACGCTTTATACAAAAGCCATGCTTTGATCACAAATGATCATCATCACACAGCAGCACTCAGCATGTCACATTACCAAATTGGGAACACATCACTGATAAATATCAACTACATAACCTCTGAGCTCGTACGTCTCAGAGAAGGGTGTTAAGCTAAGAGAATAAATTCTCCGCCACCAAGCAGAAATGTATTTGATAGAGATCAGTTTAATATCTCAAAGTGTAATGTCGGACATACAACCATACAAGTCTGTTCCGGGTTCGAACAGAACCGAAGGCACTTCCGAAGAAGCCCTTGCAAATCCGGGTATCCACAATCCCTATCGGACTTCCCGTCACTAAGGGAGAACTCTATACCGGAGCAACTCAGTGCAGAGTAAATCGACAGGTTATCCTATCGTTCTTGAAGACACCCGGTCTTCAACATCGGTCTTCAAATGCAATCCATAACGTCGTATCACTATTCGGAATGGGATATATGACACAAGGTCCTCTCCCGGCTAAACCGAATAATGAGCGCGATAGTTTAAAACATATGGATATGGGATTTCAGTTAAGTCACAACTTGAAAATCCAAAGCTTTCCTTTCAAATGGTTAAACAAATTACCATTTTAAATCTTTTCTTTAAAAAGATTCGTTTCACAAAGTTCACCTAGTTTCACAAAGATCTATTTATAGATTTCCAAAAACAATTTCCATTTCAACTGGATTAACTCATTTAAATCTTTAAATTAAGATTTAGTTTATAGTTTTCAAACCCGATTCCAAAGGTTTATTCATATCTTGGAAAACTATTTCCATTTTAAAACTTGAAATCCTTTTAACACAATTTGGACGTTCATTTCTTACGTGGAAGCTTTTATTACTTGAAAACAAATAGTTTTCGTTTTAGGAAAATCCGATTCCTTTTATACAAGTTAAAATCTTTGGGTTCAATTTAAATTCCCAAATCAACACTTTTAAAAATGGTTTAAAAACCCATATAAACACATTTATAAGTTGAATAACCTTTTTAAACCATAATTTCCAAATCATAGAATTCAATTTCAAATATTGAATTCAAATTTAAATCAAATTATTTAAATTTCAAAACTCAATTAAGTTATTTAAAATAACTTTTATTTTTAAAAAAAAATTCATTTTCAAAAGCTTTTAATTCTTGTAACGACCCAGGATTTTTATTAATTAAAATTTGAATATTTAATTAATTTTAAATATTTATAAGTGAATTTATAATTCGAATAAATTTTATCTTGAATTATTGGATTTAATTGAATAATTAAATCGATAATTTAATACGTTAAATTATGGAAATAATTGAAAATTGAGTTAAATATGATTGAAAATGATTTGTGAAATTTTATTTTATCATATTGAAGTTAGAATGATATTTTAGAACTTTTAAAATCGAATTAAAAGTTAATTTGTGAAAATTGAATATTTTAATATTTAAATCGACTAGTGAAAATAGTCAATTTTTGAACAGTCTCAGAATTGAACGAAACCTGTTCCATTGGATCCGTAATAGTTAGTTATTGCCGGATTTCAATTTTCGTGTCAATCGGAGTTATTGTTTGATCGTGGCAGCTCGAAACGCATCGAATTATTTTTAATTTTAATTTGGCGAGTTAAAATAGCCATTTTTCAAAAAGTCTCGGATTTCGACGAAACCAGTTTCATCGGATCCGTAATGTGATATTATTGTAAGGTTTCAAGTTTCGTGTCGATTGGATTTACCGTTTGTCCGGTACAAATTAAAACGCCTAGAAAATCGCTTAAATCGGTTTAATTTAAATTGAACGTTTATAGCCATAACTCGCACAGATGTCCGAATTAGCTTTCGAAACCTGTTCCATTGTGTCCGGAACGCGGGGTAAACCCTAAAAACACTGGTTACGGCGTGTAAATCGAAGTTCGGAATTTCCGGATGAATAGTGTTCGATTTTTTTCCTATAAATAGCCCACCATTCTAAAAAAATAAAAAAAAGAACCCTAACCCTAATTATAATACGCAGCCGCCTCCTACTCAATCAAAGGCCAGAATTTTTCGAAATTCATTCCTCAATTACTTCCAATCCGTGAAGTTTTAGCCAAAGTGATCAACTACAACATTGTAGAGGGTAACGAGAGCTTTAAATCCATACGGTTGAGATCGTGTTTGGAGCATCAGAGGAGGAGCAGGAGGGGGCCGACCGTGACCAGTTGCGCACGCAACTCGAAGAGGAGGAGGGGGCCGAGTTCTATGAGCTTATGGCCGAGTGTAGCTTGTGCGAGGGGCTTCAAAACCCTGGTCTCCGATCGTGTTCAAATTGAGTGTGGTGATCGAAAAATTAAAACCTAGTTTAAGATGATGGGTTTGAGTGTGCGACTATGGTTACAGGAGAAGAACGTGAGAGGGAAGAAGGGGGAGAGGCCTTGGATTGAGATCTAACGGCTCTCAATTGATGAGGGTTATAAATTATAAAAGTATGTGTAAATTTGTGTATATAAAAAATCGTGTAACTTTGAAAAATCATAACTTTTTCATACGAGGTCGAAAATGCGTGAAACCAGTTGCGTTGGAATCGTATGGACGAGCACTACGCGATGGAATTGGATTGGATTCGTTTGGAGTTAGTGAGAATTTTGGGTATATTCGAAATAAATCGCTAAAACGAAATTGAAATCAAGGTGAGAACTTCTCACTCAATCGAATCAGTTTCGAATTTTATTTTAAATAGTTAGATTTAAAATATTTGAATGCATGTTTGAATGATGATTGTTATCTATTGATTGTTAAAAATAGACATTATGCGCCGTTAGTAAGCGGATGTTATTTATTAAAAACATATACCGCGAATATTTCATAAACAGTGAAATTGGTATTATATATAATATCAATATATATATATATTGGCATATGTATATATTGCAGTTATTGATTTCCCGCATTTTTTGTTTAGCGGATGAGACCCTATTGCGCCGTTATTAAGCGGATAATATTTTAAATCCCATATACCGCGATAATTTCGTACTGGAGCGAAATTGGTATTGTGCTAATGTTTGTGAATGCAGGAAAACAGGTTGGAGGGATCCAACTGGATTCCTCAACATTTTTTTATTTGATTTCAGATATTTTGATATTTGATGGATTATCATTTCGATATATGATATCGTTGTAGTCGTGATTGACTATTTGGTGTGTAGCATCATTGGACCAAATTTTGAAATTTTAAAATGATTTTTTTAAAGTGATTTTTGAAAGTATACGTTATAAAAGATTTTTGGAATTGATTCATTTTAAATAAATAAACGTTATACTTTTAAAAGTTATAAAATTATATTTTTGAGAAAATATAGTTAAAAGCTGATTTTTGAGAAATAAGGGATTAATGATTTTATAAAAGAGTTTAATCGGGATTTTTGAAATTATTATAAGAAGTTGAAAATATAGGATTTATAAAATTTAATTATTTTATGAATAAAAAAAATGGTGAAATTATAAAGGAATTTGAAGACGTTTTAAAGAATGATATAAACTGATTTATATTAAGAGATTTATAAATGGATATTTATAAATTGAAATATTGACATTATAAAACGAGTTTTTATAAGTGTTAGAATAAATTGCAAATGAATCCCATAAATGAATGAAATTTATAGAATTATAAACGGTGAAGTTATAAATAGAATTTTATAAACAGTAGGTTTATAAAATTTGTAAAGTTATTAAAATAATGGTTTTGGATAAATAATTGAATCTTATAAGTTATAAGATTTATAATTATGAAGTTCAAAGGAACGATTTTGTAAAATAATCGTTTTATAAGCATTTAACTTATAATATGAATCTTTGATTTATAATTGAGTTATAAAGTGAATAGGCTAATAAAGAAATGTATAAAAGGAAGTTGTTATAAAATAAATAGAAATGAAATTTATAAACGTTGTTTTATAAATTCGCAAATGACTTATTTTGATAAGTTAATTGTTGAAACCTATTAATGGAGTTATATTCACATTTTTGACTGTGAATAACCCTTTGAAATAAAATGAATAGAAGTGATGAAAGTTGTTAACGTAGTATATTCACGTTTTTGAATAGTGAATAATATGTTAAAGAAAATGTTTGAATGTGGTGTTTTAAATAGAATTAAAAACAAGTTAACGATGTTTCAATTGGATGAGATTCGAAACCATAGATTTCAACATTGATTGTTGAAATAGACGTTTTCGAGAAATAAAAGGGAATGGTGGACTATAACACTGTTGTTATAGTAAATGATTTCCGAAAGGAAATGTTTTGTGTAGTATTGGGATTTATATATCTATCTTAAATTCGAATCCCTATACTAGTGATTTTGGGTTGTCGTAACGATGTTTTACGCAACATTCGTTTTAGCCCAAATAAATATGTTTAAAAGAATGATTTCCTTAAAGAATGAAATATATACTTAATTTTGATTGAAGTATATTGAATATTTTCCAAGTGTTGAAAATAAATATAATTTGTGAATTACTTATTAAATAAGTATGGAAATGTTTTCCAGTATAAAATGAATACTTTGAGAATTTATCTTTTTGAAGATAAATTGAAAATGAATATTAGAAATCGAATTGAAGTCGTATATTCATGAATATTTTAGAATGAAAATTCACTATGGAATTTGTAAAAGAAAGGGGAACTTGTTTAAAAATAAATGTTGATTTATTTTTGAAATATTGAAAATAATATATCTTGTAAAGATATTTTGGAAAATAAATAATTTGGAAAATTATTTGGAATCTGGTGATGTGTGCATATCCATTGATAGTTCAATGACCGACTATCAATATTTCCCTTTGAATGGGTAATTGATGTGATTTGTTTGAATTTGAATGCCACACTTATTTTTGAATAAGCGCTCACTATTCGGGTTAACCGGGAAAGGACCATGCGGTCGTATAACCCATTCCGAATATGTGATACGTCGTTGTGAATTGCATTGAAGATCGGTGTTGAAGACCCGGTATTTGCGAGAGCGATAGGATGACCTGTCGATTGACTCTGCACCGAGTAGCTACGGTATAGAGTTCTCCATATGTGATGGTGAATCCGATCAGGATCGTGAATATCCGGATTTGCAAGGACTTCTTTGTAAGTGCCTTCGGTTTTGTTCGAGCCCGGAACAGACTTGTATGGATTGTATGTCTGACATTACAAATTGAGATATAAAGCAGATTTCATTCAAATATATTTCTATTGGTGGCGGAGAATTTATTCTTTTAGCTTAACACCCTTCTCTGAGACGTACGAGCCCAGAGGTTATGTAGTTGAATGTTATCAGCGATATATTCCCAATTTGGTAATGTGACATGCTGAGTGTTGCTGTAAATGATCATTGTGTTGATTATTTGTGATATGATCATTTATTTGATCGTCTATCCTGGTGATCATTTCTATGATCATTTGTTGACCCAAAGCATGGCTTTTGTATAAAGTATGTTTTTGTGGACGTGACTTCGTCGAGCCTCACACCCCGTGAATGGTCAAAACAGGAAAGATGCGGCAAGGTTATGAGGGGTAGCGCCCTTTAGGATGTGTGCATTTCCTTCTGGAAAAGGGTGGTATCATGGTATGGAGCCCAGATACTTACTCATGTTGAAAACACTTTGTTATGATTGTGTGAATTGATTACGAGCGCTCGGTGAAAGGTCCCAAAGGACCGGAGGATGGCATATTCGGTCAGTTGTTACTCAGTTAGGGGTAACCCGGCCTTGTGTTGGTAGAGATCCGGTTTGGTTCTCGGGGATGTCCATCCAGAGGCATTCTCATGTGGCAATGGGAAGTTCCTTGGCCTGATCATTCGTTGGAAATCCAAAGAAACAATACGATCTTGTACGGTATTAGTTGTAGAACCTATCATTCACTTATGGTGGCGCCCCACTGTTTGGATGGTAGCTATAGTAGGCATACGATAATGGTCGTATGTTGGCTAAGATTTATATTCTACTTTCGAAATGAATTTTTCTCTACACTATGCACTAGTAATAATATCAAATGTTCTTTTAAATGCTTATCAAGCATCTTTGACAATCATAAGGAGAAATCTCCTCCGATTCTGCGTTTGCATGTGTGTGTGTGCGGGAGGCCTTATGGTAGTCTCATTTTTAAAAGCATTGCGAATTGACTTTAAAAATATTCCTCTATTTTGATTTTTAAAAGATAAATAAACTGTTTTGAGTTCTCACACCAGTCACATGACTGACTTGGAGTTTATTGTTTTCCTTCCTAAACTCTGGGTGCCCACCAATTTCCACACGGGCAGTCAAGAGTTTAAGGTTTATCAGGATATTCTGGATATTCTGGAGTTGCTGGAGGCAAGCTGGATGGCATGGCGTATTACTAGTATATAGTATTTCTTTTTCCGCTGCACTGTATGTTGTTGTTGTTGTACACTCTGATGATATGATGTAATGTAATGTATAAAATGTAATAACTGATAGTTCTTTGTTTAAAGATTATTCATTTATTATTATATGTTGTTCCGCTGCGAATTGTGAGATTCTGTTATTGTTCTGTTGTTTTCTGTTCCGTTCTATCTTCTATCTTCTTCTCTTTCTTTTCTTTTTCTTAAACCATAACATTTCGGGTTTCCGGCCTTCGATTTCTCGGCAGTCGATAAAGTGAGTATCGATGTTGAACTTTCGAAAGTCGAAAATTTTCGGGACATTACAATTCTAATTCCAAAACTATTTTGGATTCAAAAATTCAATCTTTAAAACTATTTCAAAATCTGTGACTTAACTCATTTCCACGTGCAATCCATATTTGTGTGTGTATAGGTGTGGTCTAGGGGGTTTTACACATTAAAAGTGCCACGTCATCAATTAACACATATTCAAATACAACAATATATTTAATAAGTGGTATGAACTATAACGCTTATATTTGATAAGCTGTACAAATCAATTGTAACGCTTATCTTTCATTCACAGATCACAGGTATGTATCACAGATAATAAATTACAGTAAACATAGCTCAAATCAAAACAGAGCATCACAATCAGGGATATCAAACAATTCAATCATCCAATAGAATCCAAACATTCATAAGTAAGGTCGGTTAATTATCTGATTTGTTCAAATCGGATTAATTACTTATGGGTTACTAATCTTGGTTATTTAATATTAATAAATTTCAATTCATTTTGATTGATTATTCTTTAATCATTTATTAATTAACCATTTATTAATAACTAAATTAATCTTTAATTATAAATTATCAACCTTTAGTTATTAAATAATTAATTTTTAATTATTTAATTCACCCTTTAATTAATTAATTAACCCTTAATTAATTATTTTAAATTAATTATTCTTAAAATTAATTACCTTAATAAATCACCTTAGTTAATTTTTCTTTGAATCCATTGACCTTCAACATTTGATAAATCAATCTTTAATCATTAACCTTTCATTCTTAAATTACCAAGACTTGAAAAATTAAGATGAACCATATTCCTTAATTAATTGCTTAATTATATCCTTACCACTTATTTGAATTGAAACAAATTTATTCAAAACCATCTCCTAATTAAAGTTTTAATATACTTATTTTAAACACTTGCTTAATTCAAGTATTATCAACTCCATTTGAAAATATGTAGAAATTTATTCATTATCAAAAATCAATTAATCTTCAAACAATTTAAAAACTTTTAACCTTAACCTTCCCCTCTGAAACCTATTCATAATTTTTTTTTGTTTTGTTTTAATACATAGTAATATTTGTTTTATAACTTTAAACCTGATACAGATTTTATTTTTAAAATTGCCAAAACCTGCTATACTATTAAACTCACGCCAACGCCTCGATACCAGACTCGAACCCAAATCACTAAAACCACGAGAACAACCCGAGGCCACCCCCTTCTTTCTATGAAATTTTATAAACCACCGTATATAGTAAAACTAGCGATCGTCACTGCATCCAACTCGAGCAAAATCCATGCCATCACGCGAACGTCCCGAGAGTTACTTCGAGTTTAATGTCTTTCTTCTCCAAAAATTTTTTCCCACCGACATTCAATATACGCCGTGCATGTGTACCATTATTCCAATCGTCTCTGATCGTCGCCGAGCCCCTCCACAAGTCGCCGTCGACTTCACCGACCAACACGACTTTCCAGTTCGAAGCGATCGATGCTAAATCAAAATCAAGCATTCACGTGCTAACTGGAACTAACCCACCCATCGGAAAAACTCCTCGTCCCATCGACCTAGTACACCAGAGACCACGAAATTTTGGTCGGAGCTTCGACAAACTCCAACGCACCATTCCCCATTCGTGCGATCGGCCCAAACGCCTCGAGGTTGGCGCAGTTCCTTCCCAAACCCATGCGAGTAAACTAGCTTCAAAAACCCTAAAATGTCATCTCGCCATTGCCACAATCAACGAAAAAACGTGCGAGTATTTTTCCTATGATCACTGACCTCCAACCATGCTCCAACTCCAATTTCAAGATTAATCATCACTCCAATATCCAGGAATTGACGAAAATAATAATTTTGTTCAACTCTAAAATTCACGACATTCCTTAACTTAAAAATTATAACCTTAACATTAAAATGCATTACTCTCTGGCACGAATCAGGATATGTAAGTGGAACTTGAAATTGATATACTTGAATTTTCTGATTTATGATGGTTTCACTGTAAATAAACATTTTCACAGTATTTACTTGATATTTTTTTTCTAAAGATATTTTTAAAATTAGCATTTCTTTGTTATAAATATTTCACATTTAGAAATTAAGTCCTGAAATCGTCTAGATAGGATGATTTTGAATTTTGATCAAATTTTTGTTTCCTGAACTAAAAACGGAAATATAAAAGTGCAACAGACATTCACTGTTTATTCTTAGTCTACAGTAAAACCATTTGATAATTTAATTTGAGAATATTTTCAAAACTTGGATATTGATTTCATAAACATAATTTGTTTAAATTCTTAAGTCCACAAAGAATCAAGGAAAAAGCTTTTTTTTGAATTTGTTTTGAAATAGGGGCTGGAAACACAGAGGCAAGTTATTCTTGCCTGCACACAATATACACACTGTCCTCACATTTATTAGGACATGCAAACCCAATTTTCCATCATCCAAACATAATTCATAACATAAATCAAATATAGATCCAAACATCAATGGATATAGCAAAGTTTAGGGGAATGTTTGCTCACCTGGTATTTAATGTTTGAAGGCAGAGAAGAACAGAGAGGAAGCAAGCCTGTATTATTATTTTTTTCCCTTTAGTTCCTTTTTTGAAGCTTAGATCTGCAAGAGTTTATTGATACAAAGCTTTGTTTAACTTCCTGTTGTATTTGCTCACTTACTTTATTAATAACAAACAAAAGAATTTATTTGCTTACAGTTTGAATTTGTTCTAAAGCTTCAAATTTTGCTTTATTCTTCCAGGTAGAACTTTTGCTTGCACAGGAATTTCAGAGTTGAAGCTATGGATTTCCTTCTGTAACTGATTAAACATGATTGTTTAAATTTTTGTCTTTGTTACTGATTACTAATATCAAAACTTAAATAAATAAATAAATAAAAAGAAACTTGCCTTCATTCTTTTTTTTCTTTTTCTTTTTCAGAGAAACTGCATTTATTTCCTGGCAAAACTGCAGTTGTGAATTCATTCATAAATCTGCAAATTTGGAATTGTTTTTATGTAAAAAAAAAAACTTGATTTTTGAAGTTACAAATTCATTAATCTTTAGAGTTAAAACTAACCTGAGATTGATCTTGCACTTGCTTTTCCTTTGCTTCGGATCAATCTTTGATCAGGTTTGTGGCTTGATTTCTAACTTGCTGTTTTAGCTTGCTATGGTTTTGAAAAATTTAAATTGCTTTTGTTTTTGAACAGCTCTATGGTTTTCGAAATGTGTGATGCAAAATCTTTTTTTTAGATTTTGCTGAGATTTGCTAAGATATGTTATATGATAGCATATGGGAAGATGTGAAGTTTCTTGTATTTTTTTTATATTTCATTATTTTAAATAAAAGTAATGATGCTATTTGTATGTATATAGATATGTAAGATCTAAAGGTATGTTTACATTTGTTTTGTTTTCATGTACTTTAAACTTTACACTTTCAAATTATGCATTCATCTCAAAGCTTTGTATAAACAAAATTTTGATATGTATATTAGTTTACTATTAGTAATATATATTATCTATATTCTCTATTTATATGTGTATAACTTAAAGAAAATGAATATTAAACTTATTTCAAACTATTATATTTAAAATAAGTAACTATGCATATATCTGTAGGTATGCAGTTTATACTTTTCAATACTTTTAAATGTATTCATATTTACAATTTCAAAATACGTGTGTGTATATATATATATCTATAACTTAAAGAATTCGAATTTTAAAATTTATTATACATTAATAAATAAACACGCATATATGCATGTATCAGAATTTAATTCCAAACTAAAATCCAATTCTTTTTTTTCAAGATATTTATTTTAGAATTTCCAACTTAAATTTCAGTTCTATTTTATTTTATCTTTGTATTTCAATCCCAAATAAATTCTAAATAGATTCATGATTAAATCCAAAATTTTAACTTTCAATCTATATATATATTTATTCAAATTAAATTCCAAAATAAAATTTATGGTTGATATAATTTTTCAAAATATCTATTTTTTTAAATTTTCCAGTTAGAACTATATTTTGTTTTAAAAAATCATTTTTATATTCATTTATATAAACAAACAAATATCTATTTAAATTTGGAAAATACCCAATTAATTCACAATTAATTTTCAAAATAAATCTGATTGCCAAATTAAACTTGATAAATTCTCAGGAATGTTACAGATTTCCCCCCCCCCCCAAAAAAATTTCGTCCTCGAAATTTGCTAGGAAGACGAGAAAGAAAAGATGATAGATAAAGAAATAATTGACCAATTCATATCGAAATATTTATTCTGCATTCAGTTTACCAAATCAGAATATCAACAACATGAGAACAAACTCATACAATTATTACACAAGATATTTGGGTCCACCGGTCTACGAATATGCAAGGTCATTGATTAGTTCTAAGGGATAACTAATCGTTCGTAGAATATATCGGATCCCAGAGAATAAATAGATGGACTCAATCTTTTAAGATTTCTCAAACACTAAATATGGATTCCAAATTCAAGTCGAAATACTCCAAAGTATATACCAATTTGTCCCTCTTCGGACTTTGATATTCACAAGAAATTACAATAGAATTTCAAATTTGGTTTTAAACGAAATCGTTTTATTGATACTATTCAAATTTAGCTTAATATTAGTTAACCAATTTAACTCAGTTTAAAATTTCCAATTTGTTTAATTTAAATTTTCAAATTCATTAAAGTTTAGATCGAAAAGCTGATAAGAAACCGATGAAGATACGAAGTAAGGATTGTCTACAACGATTCGTAGGGCCACCATCACATCGAAGCTTCTTTTGGAGTAGTCACGAAGCAATCAAAAGAATTCCGAAATCGAATCAAAGGAGATTGATAGAGAAAGGTTATTCCGCCGTTGCAGGGTATCGACCATTTGTCCTGGTATTTCCCCGTTCCCTATCTCGTCCTCTTCTCGCACTCATACTTACTATTAGTGGATAGTAAGAGAATTTACTGAGGCATTCGAACGGATATCTTAGGGATTACTCATTCTAGGGTATACTTCACCCTATCTCTAATGAGTTACTTAATGTGTTATACTCCTGAGCTAAAGTTTTAACCTTTAGCTCTGATACCAAATGTGACGACCCTGACTCGACCTTCGAAAATCGGCACCGAATACGACACTCGTATTCAAATGTCGCAGATCCAAACGTCAAATCTGGTTCGCCGGAGCTTATAACACATTAAGTATAACAACACAGTGGAAGAAAAAGAATATCAATATATACAACATTGATACAATACAGATACAATATCATACAACAGAATGATACAATGAATATACATCAGAGATATGATACAAGACAATAACAGCGGGAAGAAGAGATAACACTAGCAGCGGAATAAAATCTCCAATATGGTCTTCAAGAGAGAACTCCAGAACTGTAACTCCATCTCCAAGGCACCAATCCAGAAATAGCTCGAACTCCCAAATCAAGATGAAGAGAAGCAACTCGATCCAAATACGATTGCCAAATCTTAAGGCTGGAAGCTATCGAATCGACACCTACTATTGATTATCTGAAAACCCCAACTCTAGACTGCCCGTGTGGGAAAATAGTGGGCACCCAGAGTTTAGAATAGGAACAATAAACTCCAGGTCAGTCATGGGACTGGTGTGAGCAAACAAAAGCAATTGGTCTTTTAAAACAGACAACAAGAGAATTTTAAAATAAATCCGCAATGCTTTTTAGAAAATGAAACTACCATAAGGCCTCCCGCCACACACACAATGCAAATGCAGAATTGGAGGAGATTTCTCCTTATGATAGTCAAATATGCTTGATACGAGAAAATTTCTTTGATATTATTACTATAAGTGCAAGTGAGGAAAAACCATTTCGAAAGTATAATATAAATCCTAGCCAACATACGACCAGTATCGTATGCCTACTATAGCTACCATCTAAACAGTGGGGCGCCACCATAAGTAAATGGCAGGTAATACAACTAAAACCGTACAAGGCGCGTATTGAAGAATGGATTTCCAACAAATGGTCAGGCTAAGGAACTTCCTACTGTCTATGGGATCGCCTCTGGCGGGACGTCCCGAGAAACTAACGTTACGGTTAGATCTCTGCCAACACAAGGCTGGGTTACCTCTGTAACTAGGTAACTACTACACGAGCGTGCCATCCCTCGATCCTTTGGGACCTTTATCCGAGGTATCTCTAATCCAACAACCACAAAGCAATCACAAAGTAATAGATCTGCAGTATCCACATGAGTAAGCATCTGGGCTCCATACCATGATACCACCCTTTACCAGAAGGGAATGACAAACCCTAAAGGGCGCGACTCTCATAACCTTGCCGCATCTTTCCTGTTTCGACCATTTCCGGGGTGTGAGGTCCTGATGCAGTCTCGTCCACAAAGCTACGCTTTATACAAAAGCCATGCTTTGATCACAAATGATCAACAAATGATCATCATCACACAGCAGCACTCAGCATGTCACATTACCAAATTGGGAATACATCACTGATAAATATTAACTACATAACCTCTGAGCTCGTACGTCTCAGAGAAGGGTGTTAAGCTAAGAGAATAAATTCTCCGCCACCAAGCAGAAATGTATTTGATAGAGATCAGTTTAATATCTCTAAGTGTAATGTCAGACATACAACCATACAAGTCTGTTCCGGGTTCGAACAGAACCGAAGGCACTTCCGAAGAAGCCCTTGCAAATCCGGGTATCCACAATCCCTATCGGACTTCCCGTCACTAAGGGAGAACTCTATACCGGAGCAAATCAGTGCAGAGTAAATCGACAGGTTATCCTATCGTTCTTGAAGACACCCGGTCTTCAACACCGGTCTTCAAATGCAATCCATAACGTCGTATCACTATTCGGAATGGGCTATATGACACAAGGTCCTCTTCCGGCTAAACCGAATAATGAGCGCGATAGTTTAAAACATATGGATATGGGATTTCAGTTAAGTCACAACTTGAAAATCCAAAGCTTTCCTTTCAAATGGTTAAACAAATTACCATTTTAAATCTTTTCTTTAAAAAGATTTGTTTCACAAAGTTCACCTAGTTTCACAAAGATCTATTTATAGATTTCCAAAAACAATTTCCATTTCAACTGGATTAACTCATTTAAATCTTTAAATTAAGATTTAGTTTATAGTTTTCAAACCCGATTCCAAAGGTTTATTCATATCTTGGAAAACTATTTCCATTTTAAAACTTGAAATCCTTTTAACACAATTTGGACGTTCATTTCTTACGTGGAAGCTTTTATTACTTGAAAACAAATAGTTTTCGTTTTAGGAAAATCCGATTCCTTTTATACAAGTTAAAATCTTTGGGTCCAATTTAAATTCCCAAATCAACACTTTTAAAAATG
Organism: Allium cepa; assembly: GCA_030765085.1. Taxonomy (NCBI): domain Eukaryota; kingdom Viridiplantae; phylum Streptophyta; class Magnoliopsida; order Asparagales; family Amaryllidaceae; genus Allium; species Allium cepa. The sequence goes on from CM060929.1 coordinate 216,889,084, forward strand.
GTTTAAAAACCCATATAAACACATTTATAAGTTGAATAACCTTTTTAAACCATAATTTCCAAATCATAGAATTCAATTTCAAATATTGAATTCAAATTTAAATCAAATTATATAAATTTCAAAACTCAATTAAGTTATTTAAAATAACTTTTATTTAAAAAAAAATCATTTTCAAAAGCTTTTAATTCTAATTCCAAAACTATTTTGGATTCAAAAATTCAATCTTTAAAACTATTTCAAAATCTGTGACTTAACTCATTTCCACGTGCAATCCATACTTGTGTGTGTATAGGTGTGGTCCAGGGGGTTTTACACATTAAAAGTGCCACGTCATCAATTAACACATATTCAAATAATACAACATATTTAATAAGCGGTATGAACTATAACGCTTATATTTGATAAGCTGTACAAACCAATTGTAACGCTTATCTTTCATTCACAGATCACAGGTATGTATCACAGATAATAAATTACAGTAAACATAGCTCAAATCAAAACAGAGCATCACAATCAGGGATATCAAACAATTCAATCATCCAATAGAATCCAAACATTCATAAGTAAGGTCGGTTAATTATCTGATTTGTTCAAATCGGATTAATTACTTATGGGTTACTAATCTTGGTTATTTAATATTAATAAATTTCAATTCATTTTGATTGATTATTCTTTAATCATTTATTAATTAACCATTTATTAATAACTAAATTAATCTTTAATTATAATTGCTCAACCTTGAGTTATTAAATAATTAATTTTTAATTATTTAATTCACCCTTTAATTAATTAATTAACCCTTAATTAATTATTTTAAATTAATTATTCTTAAAATTAATTACCTTAATAAATCACCTTAGTTAATTTTTCTTTGAATCCATTGACCTTCAACATTTGATAAATCAATCTTTAATCATTAACCTTTCATTCTTAAATTACCAAGACTTGAAAAATTAAGATGAACCATATTCCTTAATTAATTACTTAATTATATCCTTACCACTTATTTGAATTGAAACAAATTTATTCAAAACCATCTCCTAATTAAAGTTTTAATATGCTTATTTTAAACACTTGCTTAATTCAAGTATTATCAACTCCATTTGAAAATATGTAGAAATTTATTCATTATCAAAAATCAATTAATCTTCAAACAATTTAAAAACTTTTATCCTTAACCTTCCCCTCTGAAACCTATTCATATTTTTTTTTAATACATAGTAATATTTGTTTTATAACTTTAAACCTGATACAGATTTTATTTTTAAAATTGCCAAAACCTGCTATACTATTAAACTCACGCCAACGCCTCGATACCAGACTCGAGCCCAAATCACTGAAACCATGAGAACAACCCGAGGCCACCCCCTTCTTTCTATGAAATTTTATAAACCACCGTATATACTAAAACTAGCGATCGTCACTGCATCCAACTCGAGCAAAATCCATGCCATCACGCGAACGTCCCGAGAGTTACTTCGAGTTTAATGTCTTTCTTCTCCAAATTTTTTTTTTCCCACCGACATTCAATATACGCCGTGCACATGTACCATTATTCCAATCGTCTCTGATCGTCACCGAGACCCTCCACAAGTCGCCGTCGACTACACCGACCAACACGACTTTCCAGTTCGAAGCGATCGATGCTAAATCAAAATCAAGCATTCACGTGCTAACTGGAACTAACCCACCCATCGGAAAAACTCCTCGTCCCATCGACCTAGTACACCAGAGACCACGAAATTTTGGTCGGAGCTTCGACGAACTCCAACGCACCATTCCCCATTCGTGCGATCAACCCAAACGCCTCGAGGTCGGCGCAGTTCCTTCCCAAACCCATGCGAGTAAACTAGCTTCAAAAACCCTAAAACGTCATCTCGCCATTGCCACAATCAACGAAAAAATGTGCGAGTATTTTTCCTATGATCACTGACCTCTAACCATGCTCCAACTCCAATTTCAAGATTAATCATCACTCCAATATACAGGAATTGACGAAAATAACAATTTTGTTCAACTCTAAAATTCACGACATTCGTTAACTTAAAAATTATAACCTTTACATTAAAATTCATTACTCTCTGGCACGAATCAGGATATGTAAGTGGAACTTGAAATTGATATACTTGAATTTTCTGATTTATGATGGTTTCACTGTAAATAAACATTTTCACAGTATTTACTTGATATTTTTTTTCTGAAGATATTTTTAAAATTAGCATTTCTTGGTTATAAATATTTCACGTTTAGAAATTAAGTCCTGAAATCGTCTAGATAGGATGATTTTGAATTTTGATCAAATTTTTGTTTCCTGAACTAAAAACGGAAATATAAAAGTGCAACAGACATTCACTGTTTATTCTTAGTCTACAGTAAAACCATTTGATAATTTAATTTGAGAATATTTTCAAAACTTGGATATTGATTTCATAAACATAATTTGTTTAAATTCTTAAGTCCACAAAGAATCAAGGAAAAAGTTTTTTTTGAATTTGTTTTGAAACAGGGGCTGGAAACACAGAGGCAAGTTATTCTTGCCTGCACACAATATACACACTGTCCTCACATTTATAAGGACATGCAAACCCAATTTTCCATCATCCAAACATAATTCACAACATAAATAAAATATAGATCCAAACATCAATGGATATAGCAAAGTTTAGGGGAATGTTTGCTCACCTAGTATTTAATGTTTGAAGGCAAAGAAGAACAGAGAGGAAGCAAGCCTGTATTATTATTTTTTTCCTTTAGTTCCTTTTTTGAAGCTTAGATCTGCAAGAGTTTATTGATACAAAGCTTTGTTTAACTTCCTGTTGTATTTGTTCACTTACTTTATTAATAACAAACAAAAGAATTTATTTGCTTACAGTTTGAATTTGTTCTAAAGCTTCAAATTTTGCTTTATTCTTCCAGGTAGAACTTTTGCTTGCACAGGAATTTCAGAGTTGAAGCTATGGATTTCCTTCTGTAACTGATTAGACATGATTGTTTAAATTTTTGTCTTTGTTACTGATTACTAACATCAAAACTTAAATAAATAAATAAATAAAAAGAAACTTGCCTTCATTCTTTTTTTTCTTTTTCTTTTTCAGAGAAACTGCATTTATTTCCTGGCAAAACTGCAGTTGTGAATTCATTCATAAATCTGCAAATTTGGAATTGTTTTTATGTAAAAAAAAACTTGATTTTTGAAGTTACAAATTCATTAATCTTTAGAGTTAAAACTAACCTGAGATTGATCTTGCACTTGCTTTTCCTTTGCTTCAGATCAATCTTTGATCAGGTTTGTGGCTTGATTTCTAACTTGCTGTTTTAGCTTGCTATGGTTTTGAAAACTTTAAATTGCTTTTGTTTTTGAACAGCTCTATGGTTTTCGAAATGTGTGATGCAAAATCTTTTTTTCAGATTTTGCTGAGATTTGCTAAGATATGTTATATGATAGCATATGGGAAGATGTGAAGTTTCTTGTATTTTTTTTTATATTTCATTATTTTAAATAAAAGTAATGATGCTATTTGTATGTATATAGATATGCAAGATCTAAAGGTATGTTTACATTTGTTTTGTTTTCATGTACTTTAAACTTTACACTTTCAAATTATGCATTCATCTCAAAGCTTTGTATAAACAAAATTTTGATATGTATATTAGTTTACTTTTAGTAATATATATTATCTATATTCTCTATTTATATTTGTATAACTTAAAGAAAATGAATATTAAACTTATTTCAAACTATTATATTTAAAATAAGTAACTATGCATATATCTGTAGGAATGCAGTTTATACTTTTCAATACTTTTAAATGTATTCATATTTACAATTTCAAAATACGTGTGTGTATATATATATATCTATAACTTAAAGAATTCGAATTTTAAAATTTATTATACATTAATAAATAAACACGCATATATGCATGTATCAGAATTTAATTCCAAACTAAAATCCAATTCTTTTTTTTCAAGATATTTATTTTAGAATTTCCAACTTAAATTTCAGTTCTATTTTATTTTATCTTTGTATTTCAATCCCAAATAAATTCTAAATAGATTTATGATTAAATCAAAAATTTATCTTTCAATATATATATATATTTATTCAAATTAAAATTCCGAAATCAAATTTATGGTTGATATAATTTTTCAAAATATTTATTTTTTTAAATTTTCCAGTTAGAACTATATTTTGTTTTACAAAATCATTTTTATATTCATTTATATAAACAAACAAATATCTATTTAAATTTGGAAAATACCCAATTAATTCACAATTAATTTTCAAAATAAATCTGATTGCCAAATTAAACTTGATAAATTCTCAGGAATGTTACACCATCACCTCAGAGTCTAACCTTTGAGTCTAAGAAAAAATGAGATACTCAAGCTTGGACTCAATAGTATAGAAGAATAAAGAGCCAAAGCCGAACTCCACATCAAATCCTACAAGACAAAGATAGCCGAGCGCTACAACTCTAGCAATTCAATGTCGACGATCGTGTCCTATACCATGTTTTCGCCAAAATAACAAACCTAACAGAAGGAATTCTTGGCCTAAACTGGAAGGTTTTGTATGTCATAAGAGTCGTCTTAACAAATGGTGCTTACCGCCTTACTCACTTGGATGGAATTCACATTTCCTGTGCTTAGAACCCCATGCAACGTTGGGCCTATCACATGTAATAGTCGACTATAATTATAAGATTGTGTAATACATCTTTTGTGAAGAATGCATCGAAGACTCGAGAGCAAACATTGCTCAGCACATTCGCCTAGTCTATCCAACGAAGGATGAGTTATCATGTGCATATTACTTTATTAAAGATTGCCGACCTGTGTTTCCAAGGACTACACGAGCCTTGCTCCCTTCCTTACCAACGGACTATTCATGAGGATAAATTATCCTACATTCACTTCCTTAGGAACCTTCGAATAGCCCAAGTTATCCAACAAAGAATGAGTTATCATTGCTCATTACCTTATTATGGACTACTAATCTCTACTGAGAAGGACTATGCGAGCCCTGCTTCCTTGCTTGTTGGCCAACTTTCCACGATGATGAATTATCGTGCATTACCTTATTTGTCAAGAACTGCAAACTAACTGCAGGTTTGAGTCAAGCCCGTCTACCACTCTCAACTGGCAACGTTTCACCCTAGAGAACCTTTGCATAACTCAGGCTATCCAACAATGTATGAGTTATCGTGTGATTAATACCTTTTTGGGGACTGCAGACCTCTGCCGCCAAGGACTGCGCGAGCCATGCTCCCTTCCTTCTAGGCAGCTATCCATGAGGATAAATTACCGTGCATTCACTTCTTTGTCCACGACTACCACCTAGCATTTACGTTCAAGCCGGACCCATCCTCCACTCTTAACTTGCACTATATCACCTTGGAGAACCTTCGAACTACTTAGCATTTCCAATGAATGATGTGTTATCTTGTAATCATTACCTTATTATGGACCGTCGACCTCTGTCGTCAAGGACTGTATGCCACACTTCCTTCCATGCCTATCGGTTATCCATGAGAGTGAATTATCGCATATTCAATTCCTTTTTAGGGAATGTCACCTAGCATTTAGTTTCGAGTCAGGCTCATCTACCACTCTCAACTAGCAGCGCATCACCCAAGAGAACCTTCAAACAACCAAAACTATCCAACGAAGGATGAGTTATCATGTGCTCATTATCTTTTTGGGGGCTGCCCTCCTATGCCGCCAAGGACTGAGCAAGCCATGTTTGCTTCCTTGCCAGCCGGCTATCAATGAGGGTGAATCACTTCCTTGTCGAGGGCTGCCACCTAGTGCTTGGGTTGAAGTCAGGCTTGCCAACACTTTAAATTGGCAGCATGTTACCCTGGAGAACCTCAAGTAGCCCAATCTTTTTCTTATAAAGAGTCACCCTATTGGGCAATACGGTAAAGCCTGACTATCATATGATGGCCTTGACGCTTAGACAAGTAATTGGGTTGCACGGTCAATGCTCGCTTTCGAGCCTTTTAACTGGCCTAGCCTATTTACCACAATAAGTTGATCAATTTAGTATAGAGAACTGCCAACTAACAAAAGCATGCTACACAACAAACTATGCATAGACAGACATAAGCAGATAAAGCAATAATACTCAAATAGATTTCAATAAAATAAATTCTATTAATAAAAGTGCATAGGCACATTGCCCGCCCTGCTAGGTTATAAAAGGAAGAAAGAAGAAAATATTTACAAGCCGGATTTATTAATTGATTGGGTCAAGGAGTCCAGTTTTTACTTGGTCAGCACGGTCAGCACCTAAACAGCTTCTGGCCTTATCTGCTCATCCACCTCTACCTAAGCCTTTGTAAAAGTTAAGGCATCAAATTTTATAATAGAAATTAAGAATAGATATTAATACCCAAGCAGGATCATTGTCACGTCCCTTGGTCAGTTTTGCCACTAGCCTCCTGCTCCTTCCTAGCGGAAGCGATGTCTGCATCTGTTTGGCCTTCAGTCCTATACTCTTTACGGTCGGCCCATATTTGGTCGGCCTCCTTTTGAGCCTTGTACAATCTCTACTTGAGGTCCACCTCTGCTTTCTCTGCCATCTCAGCTCTCACCCTGAGATCTGCCTCCTCCTTCTCCCCATTTCCATCCCTCTCCCTAGCCTCGGCTGCTTCTCGTGTTGACTTATTGGCTGCCTCTGCCACCACCTTCTCCTCTCGAGCCATAATGGACCCTACCTTCGCTGCCTGTTGAGCCTCCACCTCAGCTTTTAGATCACCTTGCATCTTTTCCACATCCCCTCGAATGCATGTACAATGGTACCTGACCTGAAGAAGAGCGAGTATTATAATATCTAATAAAAATGAAAACATGATCGAAGTTGATAACTCACCAATAATGAATTCTGGGTCTATAAGTCTATCACATCTTCTAGGGACTGTTGGTTCAAACCAGAATGGGTGCGGTGGTGGTAAGAGAGAACCTCCATTCACATCAGTTGGAAGGCCGAGAGCATCTTCTCCATATCAATGACATTATTGACATGGTGAAGGTCTGCAGTAACCTACCTCGACATCTATACCTAACAACAAATCAAGGTAGAAGCATGACGACCGTCTCCAGGGCGTGCCCAGACCGTGCACCCAATGAAGGCCTCCAAACAACTAAAACTCCTAAGCTAAGTAAACTGTCACTTTACCCACCTTAAATACTTGAGCCCTCTACTACCTTTGAAAAAAGCAAACCATTATAGCCAAAGGTATAAGCCACATGGGGCACACATTAAATGCATAACAGACGAGCCAAACATGTAACACCTCATAATTTTTAAGATAATTAATTTAGAAGAAATTAATTAATAAATAATAGCACCAAAATATATATTTTTTACAAACATTGGAATTTGACTACGAAACTTGCACCATGGGGTTTGTGGTGGTTTTATGCTCCATTTCCATATATAAAATTTGGATCGGTGTTCAAACGAAAAAGTTATTGACGTTTGAAGTTTTTGCATCGAAAATAATTATACATGTAATTAAGAAAATAAAATATAATTAATGAAAATAAATTAATGTTAACTTTTGCTTAGGGTTTGACAAAATTTAGTGTAGAAATCAATTATCTCGGTCTGGTGTGAAAGGAAACAAATCAACCAGATTAAAAGGCATAATTAATTAATCAAATACAAAGCAACTGGCCGACCCCTATTATTGACCGGTCGACTATTAGTGGTCGACAGGTAGCGGAGATGGTCGATCGGTTGAGTTATTAAATATGAGATTTTGACATGGTCGAATGGGCCAGATTTAAAATAAAATAACCTAATGCCTAACATTGATTCGAACCTCTATAAATACAGACATAACCCTCACTTTCTTCTCATATTTTCTAAAGCGATGATGGAGCTCTGCCATTTTTTCTTCTCCACTAAAAATTTAAATTCTAGAAAAAATTATAGCTATATACGTATATACAAGTGGATAATAGCAAAGGATAATTAAGAAAAAGAATAAGGTCGAATCAAATCGTCATAGCCGAGGTAAATTATAGATCTAGATCTAGAATCTAAATCAAATATAAATCACTTCTTTGATCTAGAATTTTGATCGGTATAAATCTGCTTGCGATATATGTACTTAAATAGGGAGAAAAAGGGAGTCAAACTAATTAACAAAGACTAGATCTAGAGATTTGGGAAGCTAAATAGGTAAGCGAGAAACTATATAATTTTATATAGCATTGGATTTATATCATTCTAAATTTGTTCTTATATGCCTAAATGTAATTCCAGAGTTGTAGGCCTAATTATACATGTGTAATGAATTTGTAAACTCTACCTATATATTCTTTGGTCGATAACTTATATTTAATATTGCATGTACCTAAGTCTAGAAAGTACTATGTAGTGGTAGTCTTTGAATTTAGTATTGGGTAGTAGTCGTCGCTGAATTTGATAAATTATATTATAAATCCATATTTGTTGATTAATTTATTTAAGAAAATAAATGAAAAATTAGAAGTTATCATAATAATTTGTTAAGATTTAAGTGTTATTTTATTTCACTGTAATGTAGGGTGTTGCAATGGAAATTTCTATGGGTTATTAAGTTTGTTTTTACAAAAAAGTGTATTGTTTGAACAAGGAATATGCCTAAAAAGAGAGTATAAAATAGGATATTTTACCGTATTTTGTACCATCTATTTTGATAATTACAAAATATAATCCCTTCTAATTCCAAATGTAACTCAAATTCCCTTTTTGGATACAATATAGAGATTTGTAGTGTTAACCTTTCCTTTGGGGAAGATGCAATTCCAATGCATTAAAATGGAGACATCCCTAACTATAAACTAAAGAATTGATGTTGTGATAATAATAATGAGTAAATTGTTATATATATATAGGTATATGTAATACGTATATGTATGTATGTATATGCAATAGAGACAGGATGGAAACTGAACTCTAATCAATAACATGGTAGTCTAGTAACAAAATGAGTAATGGAAAGAAGTATATAGAATATACCTCTATGGACAGTCCACTAAATAAGGGAGGATAATAAAGGTAAAAAAGGAATAGAAATAAAAATTCATTAATGAGATAGAGAAATTAATAGGAAATGATATTTAGATCTTTTAATAAGAGCGGGAAATGACAGTAAATTAATATTAAAAGGATAAGAAATAAATGCATTGAAAAAAGTAAAGTAAAATTATGAACCATTCAACATTAGAGGCGTAATATTAAACAATTATGAATGCAAATGTGTCGCAACAAGTATGCATTTATGACGGGTATGAACTATTAAAGTTAGCTAATAATTTAGACAGATAATAATGATATATTCATTAAAATGTTTTGAACGCGACATCGGTAGTGTTATACAACAGAAGTCTGCCTATTGCAAAGGGCTACCAGGGGTTGTGTATACATCATACTGATGTGGAACATATCCAACTATAGGACCCATGAAATTATATGCACTCGCATATAGGTGAAGGAATACCCTAATAGGATCTACTTTAACTTTTTAGTAGCGGTATTGCTTTGATTGTATTAGGAAATCTAAATATGATGGTGAGTAAGGCACGACACTATGTCAGTGTGTTTGGTGCTGTATTTGGAAGTAGGAGCTGTATATAAGTCGTGAACGTCATCGGTCCTGAGCGGCCAGTAGAAAGACAAGGGTTACACCTTAATTTGCTACACCTCCTACTAGTGTAGGCCATGTTTAGGTCATGCACCGCCATAGTTGTTAGTTAGTTTATTTGTTGGATGTTAGTTTTTTTGTTGGGTGGAAAGGCTAGATAAATCCTAAGTGAGGTCTTTCAAAACGAGTGGGGTAGTCCGAGGAGCTGTGCACTCTATAGTCCTCGGACCTGAGTACTTAATAAGAAATAGACAAGTAAGTAAATCCAAGGTGACATAGAAGACAGAAAACCAATTATGATGTCGTTATTAGGCACTATGAGATTTCCTTAGTATGCACGATGATGAGGACATGATACCGCATTGATGAAGATGCTGACGAGGTGTTGGGTTTTGTATACTAGCGGGGATAGTATCTTGGTCCAAAGGGATACTGTGGTACTTCTATATATAGTTATGGTCTACATAGGGTAGACGGGGTGTATGGTGTGCATACGTGAAATCAATTCGCATAAATTACTAAATAAAGTAGTGTGATGGAAGGTAATCAACACAAACTAGTGTTATATATAAAGTGTATAATTTACCAGCCACTAGAAAGTTATTCTGACCCCCTCCTTATTACAACCCCATAGGATAGCTTTAGAGGGACAAGTAATCGTGCAAGGCAAGAACTATGGAAGGACATGTTTCCTTATGCATGCACGGCACTGACAAGAACACTAGACATTGAGAGTGCCAACCTTGGTCAACAACTATATGATTTGTTATACTTTACTATTCTATTGTGAGTTATATCGATAGTGCTCTGATATGCATTTATTTATTTATTTGTAAGATACCAAACTAGCAATAAGTGTTTAGATGGACTTGAATTTTTAATATGGCAAAAATTTAGATCCACTAATGTGCAGGTTGTCACATTTACTACTAAAGCTTAGGTTAGTCGGTGTTGAAAAATTAGGAAACATTAAGTGAACATTTTTGTATTTTGCCAATGAATAAAATTATATTAGACGCCAAATCCTATGAATTCCAACTATAGAGTAGCTACAACTGTAATGTTGGGTAAGTCGATTAGAAGTCGGAACAATGAATGAAGTTGAAGATATACATCTAATATGATAACCCCATCAAAAATAGGTTATATGGGAGAGGCATTGACTTAAGAAGAGCGTGAGTGCAACATATGGAAGGTCCCTGAAGCTAGATAGTACTGGACTTCCTAATTAGGCTCTCGATAGCCCAATGGTTGCAAATTCCTGAAGGATTGCCGACTGATGATAGATGATGTACAATAGGTCTAGATAAAGGGAAAGTAGGAATCTATGTGTTGTAGAAATCCTGAAACAATCTGAAGGAAGGCATGTGGTAGTCACTCCCGGATAATAGCCAGATTTTTAATATTTTGAAAAAAGATAAGTTGGTAAGTAAGTAGAAAAAAGAAGAGTCCATAAGAAGGGACAAATAAAATTCCACTCTGAGTCTGACCCCATACTAAAGAATTTAATAAAACTGAAATGGTTTTCAAAGGAATTATTTCAAGGTAGAAAACCCTATATTTGAAAGATAGGTAAATATTAAATTTTTGAAAAAAATATATTTATATTTTATTTAAACAATATTTTTTAGTAGAATTGAAATTAGTTAGATTGGAAATTTCTATAGATGAGGTTTTAATAAAAAGCATTAAAAAAAATCTATAGAGCGTATGTAAAGCTTGATGATATTTCTGAAGTGATAAATTTTAAGTTGTAAAATTATTTTTAGGAGTGGACAATAGGAAGTGGTACAAGTTTATTGTAGGGTGAATAAAATGAGGAAAGAAGATTAGAACCCAAAAATAAAGCAATAGGGTAACGCATTGCAATGGTTCAACAAAGAAGACAGTTAAGTGAGGGGAAAATGTGTATAAGAAGAGAAATTTAAATAAGAAAAGTTTAGGTAGAAGATGGTTAAACAGTCTAACATTATATATAGGAATAATATTAAGAATAATTTCCACTATTGTGTGTGTTGGTTGCATGTGTTTTTTCAAACAAGTCCCCCCTCACATGATATTAGGGACTCTATGTCACAAACTGGGATTTCGACCTTCAATAATCGATACTAATACGTCCACTGTATTACATGTCGAACAATCTAATGCCCAAAAACCCAATAGTTAGGGGAAAAGAAAATGAAGAGGTAGAAGAAAAGAGAAACAAAAACACAGAATCTCACAATCGTAGTGGAACAATATATAATAGATAATAACATGTCTTTACACAAAAAGAACTACACTGTTATTTATACATTAATCAGTAGAGTACAACAAATAAATAACGCAATAATGGACAGTTATAATAACTCAATCCTTACTAGTGCTGACTACACAACCTAACACACACAGTGGAATATAGTCAAATACGTGGAATGCATCTTTGTCATCCACCTCGTATCCTAAGCTCCATAGCATCCTAACCCGAATCTATAATACTCGGTCTGACCCGAGCATTATAATAAAATAACACCCGAGTTAGTCTGGAAAAACAATGTGAGAAAACACACTCAAATTTGAATTATTACTATTTTCAAAATCCTTTGAAAAACAAAGGTATCTCGTAAGACCACATCATACATAAACACGATGGGTTTTTCCCTTATGATAACCAAAAATTTAATATCAAAACTATCTGATGTTATTATAGTGCCTATAGAAAGTAAATAGAAAATAGCTGAAATGCTTGCATCTCACGTTTCAGCATAGTTAGGCACAATCAAAACCATATGGCGCTTATTGAAGAATGGATTCCATACGATGACTAGGCACTGGGGTACAACCTATCACGGTACACATCTAGAAAAATGTACCGAGGACATCATCGAGATCCCCTACAACACAAGACCGTCCCTATCCCTAACTTGGATAGAACCAAATATGTTATCACCTCGGGTATTTCCACCCTTACCGGGAGCGCTATTTCCATGCACCACTGTATCCATAATTTATAATATATCCGAGGGTATCTGGAAAGGTGATAACATACCCAATTGGATGCGACCCACTTAGCCTTGCTGCATCTCCCCTGATTTTCAGTCATTCCAATTGATGAGGCTTGAGGCTACGATTACATTTTTAAGGAATTTTCACTTAGAATGCTCATTGTCGTCCAATGACAATGTACCGATAGCATTCGTCATATAAGTTATCCTGGGTTAAGCACACTAAAACATCGTCTTCACCACCTTCACGGTATCCATTCCTAACGCTCAAATCGGATCGAAGTGGTTTTCGGATAATTAAATCCGATTTTAGTCTCTTAAAATGACCAACATAATTGGCCAATGCTTGATAGTTGGCTATTTAACCATCAATATAACATCCATAAGCAGTCACTAGGCCCATTTATAATTTTCCAAAATTTATTTTTAAAATATCTTTATAAGATATATATTCAAATTTTCAATATTTGAGACAACTCAGATACTTATATCCATATCAGGATATTTCAAACCATCTCTTGTTTCAACACTTAGAAAAAATATTTAAAAATATATTCTCTAAACCCCTTACTTCCCAATACTTAGGAAAGTTCCATTTATTTCTCTTCTCTCAAAAACCCTTCACAATTTATATTGCAAATTCCTTAACACGTTTATAACGAATTTTGTACGTTCCGGGTTCCTTAATTAAATCTCTTTATTCAAAAGTATATACTTATCTCACAGAAATAAGTATATTCACAAACCATTCCCTTCAAAAATATTTGAAAACTTTTTAAAATAGATATGGAAAGCACCATGCGGTATCAATCATCGATTCGTAGCTCAATAATTACGTCTCTACCCTAGAGAAATCCAAATTTAACTACGGGCAATCTCTGCTTCCCGATTTCGCCATAAAAGTATATCATTACTTTCCAAATAAATTATTTAATAATTAAATATAATTTAAAAATAAAAGTAATTACATAACTTTGAAACAATAATTAATTTTGATATCTAATAAAATTCTATTGATTTACAAGATTGGTCTATAAAACTTTTAATTCATTTTGACAATTTAAAAATATTTAAATAATAACTTTCTGAAATATTTTTATGCCAAAACATATTTAAATTACCTAATTTAAAAATTAAAAATCATCTTTTTAAAACAAACTCAGATTCTAGATAAAATATTTTTTTTTCAATTCCAGTATAACATTTTTAAATCTCTCTCGATTTATCACCAATCGATTTACGTTCCTGATTTCATAAATCCCTTCTTCACATTTCCAAAAGTAAAATCTATCATTTCTTTTTAAACCAATTTACCCAACTCATTATAAATTCTTACCGTGAATTTATATCTTCAATTTATCAAATGACAATAGTTTCGTTCTATTTATAAACATTGTTTATAAATCCTATTGTCTCATTTTAATTTTACAATGGTTTCACATCACATAAACCCTTTTTAAAACGATTTCTAAATTAAATTTCATTTATAAATTAGCTTTTTAAATAACCCAAACTATATTCCAAAACCAATCAAATCTTGATTTTACTTCCATTTCGTAATTTAAAATCTCATTTATGCTTTGGTATAACAAATTTCATATTTATGTCCAAATTCCCTTTTATTCTAAAATCTATTTAAAATCTCGATTTTTAAAACCCTTTAATATCTAAACAAGTATCAATTAAGAATTATTCTTTAAAATCCTTCGTATACATTATTCCAAAATCTCTATTTGCAATATCACGAAATAGTTAGGTACAAATTTAAGTCAAACCATTTATTTTATCCAATCAATTTCTTTTAACTAATCCAAAATTCTATATAGATACTTCACCTCAAAAATCACTTTTTAATTTCTTTTCAAATTCAAAATATATTTATGGTATTTTAAAATACCAAAATCTAGGCCAGTGCTACCGTAGCATCAATAAATTTAAATCACACTACAATCTATCACGGATTATTCATACATATAATATATCACAGATTATTCAAACATATATTATATCAGTATATATGAAATTAAATACAATATTTTTGTGGAATCTAGTTGGATCTCTCCAACCTATTTTTTTGCATCCACAAATGTTAATACAACACGAGAATACCAATCCTGCTTCGAGGAGGGATATCATGGTAATATAGAGTCATCAGCTATTATGTGGGGAGGGGGCATAGGGTCTCATCCACTAACAATATGCGGGAGTATCAATCCAACTACTAATATAAATACTACTATATATAATGTCACATTCAACTGATAATAATTTTATCAGTTCAACCAATCACCCAAAAATTAATTTTAACAATTTAAAAATTCAACCAATTATCCAAAATGAGTGAGATTTACTCACTTTGATTCTCTGTTGTCGCTGAGACGTTCCGTTTTGGAGCTAAAACCGGACGATGCCCGATATTAGCCCAAATTTTGATTGTCTCGAAATTCGTCCAATCCAGTTTCATTTTGAAGCTCCCATCACCACAATCGCAGTGCAAAAAGTTTCGTCCAGTTTCGACATCGCATGTGAGAGTTATACATTTTATAAGTTGACGATACTTAATTTAAAATTAAACACTAATATAACCTAACCCAAATAAATACATTACCCAGCTATTTAAAGTCCGGCACGCATCCTTCTTACTTTTTTTTCCCCTCATTATTATTACTCGACCCAAGGCCCAACTCCTAAACAAATCAAAAGAACCCGCCATCATCATCTTCTCTTCCCTTTCAAATCTCTAGAACGCGAACAAACCCATGCCAACCCCTGCATCGTGCATGTGCATGAAATCTTTTCTCCACCATTCAACCCAACGAATCCACCAACGCATCGCCCACCTCCTCCTCACCTCGTCCACCACCACCACGTAGTCCCCGCCACCCCCTAGAGAATCGCGACCAATGGGTTCGAACGTGACTATACTATAGTCGCGAACTCCAAAATGCCACTGCACCTCGTGGAAGTTCACCATTAGATGCTCCTTGCCACCAAAAATTCGATTCCACCCCCATATCTCTAATCGATGCTAGAAATTTAATAAAAACGCAACCCTAGTTCGAATGGAAAATTTTAAGCACCTTCAAACCATGACCGCACCCTTTAAAAGCATAACCAAGCGAATCTTTAGACGAAACTAGAATTTTGAAAGTTGTTTCAAGATTTTCCATCGAGTATTTTGCACGAATTGGATTTTTAAAGTTTCATTGTTTTTTTTTCATTGTGAATTGTTCTCGGTTGGACTTTTAAAAAGTGAGGAAGGGAGGAAACGTATTTGAAAAGGAAGGGTATAGTGATTGAGTGAAAGAAAGAATGGGCTGATAAGGGAAGTGTGATAGCCTAGTCAAAGTCAAAAATTACATATATACATATTATTTAATTTTTCAAATTATCTTGATTACGTAACTTAAAATTTCGAAACCCTATCGAGGCATGCTGCCAGGCATTCAAAACTTTATACCCCTATTCCGATAGCAATTGAAAAGGTTTCGATTCCTAATTCAATCGTATGGAGAAGATAGCTTTTTGGACCTGATTATTTTATTGAATTTTCAATATTAATTTCAAGCGTTTATATCCCGTATGACCAAACGATAACTCCAAACGCTATGAAATTTGAAATCCAATAATAATGCACTATTACGAATCTAATGGAAATAGTTTCGTCGAATTCCAAGACTGTGCCTCGGAAGGCTATTTTTACTCGTAAATATATACAAGTTATTTTTAAAATCGAACAAATCACTTTTAAATCTAATATAAAAGTTCTATTACCTTCATTCTTATTAATGTAAATTTAATAAGCTTTTAAATTATTTTTATCAAGCTTAGAACTCAAGATTCAATTATTTGAGTAAATTTCTAATTATTAATTTATCGAATAAATCATTATATTTGAAATTCAAGTTAAAAATTAACTTTTAAATATTTAAAATCAATTAAATATTCCAATTTCAAAAAACCAAAATTTTGGGTCGTTACATTCCTTTCAATTAAAAGAATTCATCTTCGAAAGTGCGAAGGTAAGAAGGATGGTCCAAAACACAATAAGTTTCCAAAATCAATCAGTCGAAACAACTTCCCAAATAAATTTGTTAAAATCACATTATCACCTATTCTAGTTTCCAAATTCATCCATAGATTCCAATTCATATTATTTACTCAATCATATGAAGTTATATTCCAAAATAAAATTTTAGTTATCAAAAATTTTCTGTAAAAATTTCGAACTCCTTAAATTTTCGAAATTTTTTGCTGGCGTCTCCTTCGTGCGGCTAGATCCAAACAGCTACAAATCGCCACTACGGGCCCAAATCAGCACAAGAAAAAAAACGCCAAGTAGGCCAATCATAACATCATTAATTTCTAACAACAATTTAAACATGTACCTTTTAGTCAGCAATCCAATTTGCTTTTGATATCGAAGACATCAATTTAGTTCTTGCTTTTATATACTTGCACTCTACTTACCAATGATATCCAAACATATAATTCGAAATCATTTTATTTTTATCAAAATCTTTAATATTTGCTTTACTTAAGCCCGTATGATGTACATATATCATCTGTACGTAATATCAAATTTGATCGCTTGCTCCATCATACAATTTTACTTCCAGACTAGTATCGTTCACATGACTCTCTAGTGCGGAGTCAGATCTAGTTTCTTGATCAAAAATCATCATTCTCCTTGCATAGCCATTCACTATGATAGAGAATCCCAAAATCAATCAAAATCCATATCCAGCGTTCGTCGTCGAGAATCAAGTGAGAAATCCTAACTAGGATCGATATAAATTATCTCAAAATTCTGTGCTCGAATCTAGATTAAGTCTTTATGCGAATAAAATTGCATATGTACAACTTACGTATTTATTTCAATTGATTCTTAGCTATATCAATTTATTTTATTCACATTTACTTCATTTCCACTCAATTACTCACAGTTATCATTCACATTTATACTTCACATTCACCTATTTATTTGGTATATCCCTTAAACACCAATTCCACTTACGAATTCCACCATCAAATTTTCCTAAGTCAATTATAAACATTTTACACAAAAGTTCTTACATTTATTACCTCTTCACCACTTAAGCTTATATCCATTTCTATTCAAATTCAATTTCGATTCCATTTAACTCAATTTGTCTCCTAATTTTAAATATTGAATTTTATCTACCATATCTCAAACCATATTAAATTAACTAATTATTTTAATTTAGTTGGTTCCCTTCATTAGTTAATTTCAATCTGAACAAACTCCATTTCCAACAATTTCTCCATCCAGCCTAACTTAGGCTAAATTTTCAAATTCCACTCTCTTTAACTTATCTTAAGTTAAACTTTTACTCCACAGTTCAAATTTCAAATTTTTAAAGGTTATCGAACTTACTCTTATTCCATAAAACATTTTAAATAAAAATCTCAAAGTTAAACCCTTTGTTCTAAGTACTTCAAGTCATTTTTGAAATCATACACACACACAAAATCCCTTGGTATATCAAACTATTCCTTTGAATTTCAAAATCAAAATCAGTTTTACCAAAACAAAAACTCTAATTTCAAATCATTATGGTAGCAATTTCTCCCTTGGAGACTCGAAAATCAATGTCAATGATGCTGCAATCATCACCGAAATTATTTTCCAACGGTCGAAATGAGTTCAGTGCTTTTATTCCTTTAACGTTCCTCTTAAATATTTCTAATTCAAAAATATTCTTCAAATAATATCACTATTATTTTCCAAGACTTTAAAAACATTTCAAAACCAACTGGATTTAATATCCCAAATTTCCAGCTTTTAATCCTTTATAAATCGTTTTTATAAACCATATCAATTATTAAATCATATTTACAAAATCATCTAGTTATGCAATCCTATTTTGATTATATAAAATCATTCCTTAACTTTTGATTATAATATCAACTTTATTTAATCACCACAAAAACAAATGATAATAGTTTAATATTATCATTTCCTAACAACCAAGCACACCGTATACAACTGTAATAATCTTTCCGGAAAATTATTTCTTTCATAAATAAAAATAATCTGGGTAAAATTATTTAATTTATCCATTTCAAAACAATACCATGTCAAGTTGCTTTGTTCAAGTGTTTAGAAATCCCTATTGATAACGTTAAAATTACTCGCATTGACCAGGATCCATAAGCCACTTAACAAATCAACCAACACAATACAAAACATTTTATATTCACTAACGAATACGTGCTCATATCTATTAATACACTTAACTCATTCTAGAGTACCACTGACCCCATCTCTAATGAGTTACCCCATCAAAGTCAAGGTTCTCGTTTAACCTTCAGCTCTGGTACCAAGTGTCGTGAACCGGGATTTTCGACCCTTGAAAATCGACACTAATACGTTCACTATATTACATGCCAAACAATCAAATGCTAAAAAACCCAATAGTTAGGGGAAAATAAAAGGAAGAGGAAGAAGAAAAGAGAAATAACGACATAGAATCTCACAATCGTAGTGGAACAATATATAATAGATAATAACATGTCTTTATACAAAAGAGCTACAACTTTTATTTATACATTACATCATCAGAGTATAACAAATCAATAACTCAATATTGGACAATTATAATAACTTGCCCTCACTAGTGCTGATTACACAGCCTAACACACACAACGGAATATAATTAAGTATGCCTTTGTCATCCAGCTCGTCTCCTGAGCTCCATAGCATCCTAACCTGAATCTGTAATACTCGGTCTGACCCGAGCATTGTAATAAAATAACACCTTAGCCAGTCTGGAAAATCCGCGTGAGAAAACACATTCAAATTTGAATTATTACTATTTTCAAAATCCTTTTAAAAACAAAGGTACTCGTAAGACCACGTCATACATAAACACGATGGGTTTTTCCCTTACGATAACCAAAACATTTGATATCAAAATCATTTGATATTGTTATAGTGTCAAAAGAAAGTAAAATAGAAAATAGCTGAAATGCGCGCATCTCACATCTCAGCATAGTTAGGCACAATTAAAACCATACGGCGCTTATTGGAGAATGGATTCCATAAAATGACTAGGCACTAGGGTACTACCTATCACGATACACATCTAGAAAATTGTGTCGAAGACCTCGACGGAATCCCTTATAACACAAGACCGACCCTATCCCTAACCTAGATAGAACCGAATATGTTATCACTCGGGTGTTCCCACCCTTATCGAGATCTCTTTTTCCATGCTCCAATATATCTAAGGGTATCTAGAAAGGTGATAACATACCCTAATAAGGTGCGAACCATTTAGCCTTGCTGCAACTCTCTGGATTTTTAGTCATTCCGGTTGATCAGGCTACAATTATATTTTTAAGGAATTTTCACTTAGAATGCTCATTGTCCTCCAATGACAATGTACTGATAGCATTTGTCCATACAAGTTGTCCTAGGTCTGGACAAACCGAATCACTCTCTTCACCATGTTCACGATATCCATTCGTAACGCTCAAATCGGATCGAAAGTGGTTTTCGGATAATTAAATCTGATCCCGGTCTCTTCGAAACGATCAACAAAATTGGCCAATACTTGATATTTAGATATTTAACTATCAATATAACATCCAAAAGAAGTCATTAGGCCCATATTATAATTTTCCAAAATTTATTTTCAAAATATCTTTATAAGGTATATATTCAAATTATCAATATTTGAGACAACTCAAATACTTATATTCATATCAGGATATTTCAAACCATCTCTTACTTCAACACTTAGAAAAAATATTTAAATATATATTTTCTAAACCCCTTACTTTCCAATGCTAAGGAAAGTTCCATTTATTTCTCTTTTCTCAAAAACCCTTCACAATTTATATTGTAAATTCCTTAACTCGATTATAACGAATTCTATAAGTTCCGGGTTCCTTAATTAAATCTCTTTATTCAAAAGTATATACTTATCTCACCGAAATAAGTACATTCACAAACCATTCCCTTCAAAAATATTTGAAAACGTTTTAAAATAGATATGGAAAGCACCACGCGGTATCAAACATTGATTCGCAGCTCAATAATTACGTCTCTATCCCAGAGAAATCCAAACTAAAATGTAGGCAATCTCTGCCACTCGATTTCGCCATGAAAGTGTACCATTGCTTTCCGAAAACATTACTTAATAATTAAATATACTTTTAAAACAATTAAAATAACTACATAACTTTGAAACAATAATTAGTTCTGATTTATTATTAAAATTCTATCGATTTACAAGACTTGTCTATAAAACTTATAATTCATTTTGACAATTTAAAAATATTTAAATAACTAACTTTCTGAAATATTTTTATGCTAAAATATATTTCAATCACCTAGTTTAATAATTAAAAATCCTCTTTTTAAAACAAACTCAACTTCTCGACAAAATATATTTTTTCCGATTCCAATATAACCAATATAACATTTTTAAATCTCTCTTGATTTATGTTCCAAAATTTCATAAATCCCTTCTTCACATTTCCAAAAGTAAAATCCATCATTTCTTTTTAAACCGATTTACCCATCACATTATATACTGTGAATTTGTATCTTTAATTTATCAAATTATAATCATTTCACTTTATTTATAAACATTGTTTATAAATCCCATAGTCTCATTTCCAGTTTTACAATGGTTCCACATCACTTAAACCCATTTTAAATGATTTTTAAATTAAATTTTATTTATAAATCAACTTCTTAAACAACTCAAGCTATATTCCAAAAATAACCAAATCTCAATTTTACTTCCATTTTGTAATTTAGAATCTTATTTAAGCTTCCATATAACAAATTTTATATTTGTTTTCAAATTCCATTATTCTCCAATATATTTAAAATCTCGATTTTTAAAACCCTTTAATATTTAAACAAGTACTGCTTAAGAATTATTATTTAAAACCCTTCATATACATTATTCCAAATTCTCTATTTACAATATCACGAAATAGTTAAGTACAAGTTTAAGTCAAACCATTTATTTTATCTAATCATTTTCTTTTAACTAATCCAAAATTCTATATAAATACTTCACCTCTAAAATCCCTTTAATTTCATTTAAAATTCAAAATATATATTAATGGTATTTTAAAATACCAAAATCTAGGCCAGTGCTACCACATCATCAATAAATTTAAATCACAGAATAATCTATCACGGATTATTCAAACATATCATATATCAGTATATGTGAAATTAAATTCAATATTTTTGAGACATCCAGTTGGATCCCTCCAACATGTTTTCTTGCATCCACAAATGTTAATACAACATAAAAATACCAATCCCGCTTCGAGGTTGGATATCGCGGTAATATAGGGTCATCCACTATTATGTGAGGCGCATAGGGTCTCATTCGCTAAAAATATATATAAATATCAATCTAACTACTAATATATATATAATATCACATTCAACTGATAAATTTTTATCAGTTCAACCAATCGTCCAACAATTAATTTTAACTATTTAAAAATTCAACCAATTATCCAAGATGAGTGAGATTTACTCACTTTGGTTCTCTGTTGTCACAGGGACGTTTAGGTTTGGATTTAAAACCGAACGTCGCCCGATTTTAGCCCAAATTTTGACTGCCTCCAAATCCATCCAAACCAGTTTCATTTCGTAGCACTCATCTCCTAATCGCAACGCAAAATGTTTCGTCCAATTTCGACCTCGCATGTGAGAGTTACAAATTTTATAAGTTGACGATACTTAATTTAAAATTAAACACTAATATAACCTAATCCATATAAATACATTACTCAGCTACTTAAAGTTCGGCCCACATCCTTCTTACTTTTTCTTCTTCTTCTTATTATTACTTAGCCAACCAACTCCCAAACTAATCAAAAGAACCTGCCATCATAATCTTCTCCCCCTTTTCAAATCAATTATATGCGAACAAACCCATGCCGACCCCTGCAATGTGCATGTGCATGAACTCTCTACTCCACCATTCGACCCAACGAATCCTCCAACGCATCACCTTCCTTCTCCTCATTTCGACCACCACCACTTCATAGACCCCACCGCCCCCTAGTGAATCGCGACCAGGCTACAATCACTAACTCTAAAACGCCATCGCAGGTCGCAAAATTTCGCCCTTAGATGCGCCTCGCCACCAAAAATTCGATTCCACCCTCCAAATCTCGAATCGATGCCATAAATTTAAGAAAAACGTAACCCTAGTTCGAACGAAAAATTTCAAACACCCTTAAACCACGATTGCACCCTTCAAAAGTATACCCAAATGAAGCCTTAGACTAAACTAGAATTTTGAAAGTGGCTTTAAGATTTTCCATTGAGTATTTTGCACGAATTTGATTTTTGAAGTTTCATTATTTTAATTTTTTTCACGGTGAATTGCTCTCAACTGGACCTTTAAAAAGAGAGGGACGAAGGAAACGCATTTGAAAAGGAAGGGCCCAGTGATTGAGTGAAAGAAAGAATAGGCTGATGGGAGGGAACGTGACAGCCTAGTGTCAAAGTCAAAAATTACACACATACACATATATGTTCATAATGTTATACCCCTACTCCGAACGTAATGGAAAATGTTTTGAGTCCTAATTCGATCATATGGAGAAGATAGCTTTCTGGACCCAATTATTATATTGAATTTTCAATATTAAATTCAACGCGTTTATATCCCATACGACCAAACGATAACTCCAAACACTACGAAATTTGAAATCCGATAATAATACATAATTACAGATCCAATGGAACTAGTTTCGTCGAATTTCGAGACTGTGCCTTGGAAGGCTATTTTTACTCATAAATATATATAAGTTATTTTTAAAATCGAACAAATCACTTTTAAATTCAATATAAAAGTTCTATTACCTTCATTCTTATTAAAATAAATTTAATAAGCCTTTAAATTATTTTTATCAAGCTTAAAACTCAAGTAAAATTATTTGAGTAAATTTCCAATTATTAATTTATCCAATAAATCATTATATTTAAAATCAATTAAATATTCCAATTTCAAATAACCAAAATTCTGGATCGTTACACTCCGCCAAGGATTGGAAATAAAGATATAATGAGTAATAGAAAAATAATAGGATGGAAGTGTCCATGTCTATCCTTGTTTTTATTGTTTAAAATTGTGAAAGATGTTTTGGAAACATTTTATAGTGTATTGTTAAAGAAATGGTTTGGTATAAGAATTGATTTTTTAAAAGAAAAATTAATAAATCGTTTGTGTTAAAAATCCTAAAAAACAAAAATCCTTATTGTTGAAAATGGGCTTTAATAGAAAAGTTGATTTAAAGAAAAGGAAATGAACTTCTTAAAATTAAATTCTTAATCTTTTAGACTTGAGGAATAAAGCTTATATCAAAAATCCTAAATTATAGTTTTAACAGTTAAGACACCATGTTATTTTTGAATTTAATAAAGAGTTTCTCAGTTTGTACTTCTAAGGATAAAAGTTTTTGGATTGAGTGCTTCAAAATTTTTAAAGTTTTAATTCCTAAAAAAACCAATTTTTTTTAATGTTGAGTAGATAGAGATGAGTTCCTAAGTAAGATAGGGTAAAAGGTAAGGCTATGAAGAAAATAGCAATGACTGCTCATAGAGTAGTGATAAGAAATCCCCATAGAGTGTAAGGAACGTTTGTTAGAACCTGGGATGATTTATTAGACATCTGCGCAAGTCATAAGAAGAACCCCCAAAGGAATGGTGAATGATATCAATATACATTTCTGCGAGTTTTAAAACAAACTCGTAGGAAAGGTCAAAGATAAAGAAAGTAAATACCAAAAAAATTGGAAATACCATCAAGAGATTTGGATTAAGAGAAGATAATCACATAGTGTAATAAGATGGAGAACATACATAGTGGATGTTGGTAAACTCAAGATTAAGAAAAACAAGATAGATGGTGGAAAAATTATTCTGTCAAGTTAGTTTGCCATTGAGTTATTATAAATGTGCGTAGTTTATATTTCTTACCCACTACAGTATAGGGATGCACAGTTTACCCTATAATGGGTTGTGATAATGGAAGTAATAGATGAACCATAATTACTAACAGCAAAAAAGAACGTGGTTTATAATGGAATGACATGTTAAAAATGTACATTTAATTTTAGTAGGATAACAAGGCCACAACACATAAATGTCAGTTGACGTAAAAGGGCAGCTTCCAGCAATTGATTCTTTTAGGTTTGGGTTGTAAGCATTAGTTGTTTTGGTTGCATAAAACACATATGGTATCACGAGAAATATTTCTTTTAAAAATTGCTTTTCTGGATGGACCGTTATATTAATTGGAAAACTGTGCGAGTAAGGAAATATCATGTAGACACTTAACTAATCAAAATAAATAATTAACAGCTAGAAGTTTATAAAATAAATTAGCAAATTTATTAAATAATTACTAAAAGAAAATAAAATTAAGTCCTAAAAAGTGATAAAGGTATGGGAGATAAGTTTTAGCAAGCAAAAGACAAGGAAAGCCTATTGCGATACCACGAGTCACTATCCCAATGCCTTAAAAGCCAAAATTTATAAATGAACTTGTGTGCTGGTTGTTATTTTAAAATAAATGAACATGCTTTTGGAATTGACATTTGCCGTGTAACAAAATAGGTTCATTATGGACGTTAAACTATTGACTAAAGCCCGACTGCGTAGGACGTTACATAATTTGTTTTGGAAAAAAAAATATAATTCGAAATTTTTTGTTTAAAATTCTTGGTTTTGGAAAATAAAATACTTTTATAAAAAGTTTTGAAAGGTTTTGTAATGAAATTTTGGATTTTAAAATTTTCCTAAATATTTCAAGGGTTTTATATAAAAAGTTTTTTGAGCGGGAAAAATGGAAAATATCTGATTCTTGAAATGTCGCATGCTTAGCATAGGGAAAAGTCAACCAGTTAGCAAGTGTGAATTTTAATGTGCAACAGTAGTGATAGTAAAATAAAATGTAGTTATTGATAAGGGAAAAAATTGTTTAGCTATGAAATATCTTACCTTGTCAATAGGCGAACCAAACTTGTTTTAAAATAACTCTATTTTAAAATTTTAAAAATATATTTTTGTTTGTGGATTGTACTTGGAAAAGTTAAAAAAGAACTGGGGGGCTAAAGAGAAGTTCCAAGTATAGTGGAAAAGGGTACCCAGTAGATGGATGGAAACAAAGAATTCGCCATCCAAACCCTTTTTCGATATAAGAGTGTATGTTTAGAAAATCGAATTTTTCAAATATTGGATGTTAGCAACGATGTGCTAGGATTTGAATAATAGGGATTGGATGAGAAATTGGTTAAACTATACTCCTATTTGTAGAAGTGTGGGAAAATTTGGATGCAAAAACAAAGTTTTTGGTTTTTCAAAAATGCATACATATAGAACTACCGGTATATATAGGTTGCATGTACCATATTTTTAAAATCGTTTTACTGAATGCACAGTAGGCACCAGTTATAATTATTCTGCATACATACCATATGTATTGTAATACACCATACACTTGTACATAATTGGCTGCAAAATTAGTAGCACACTAATTGGTTAGTTAGTTTAGAGTGGTTGTGCATTGTATTATATGATTCAACCCTTGCAAAATTTAGGGGATGAAATTCTTTTAAGGGGAAGAATGTAATACCCCATAATTTTTAAGATAATTAATTTAAAAGAAACTATAAATAGTACTACCAAAAAATAGAATTTTTTCAAACATTAGTGTGACGACCCGGAATTTTGAGCAATATCAATTTAATAATCTTTGATAAAAATTAAATTGATTTGATCATTTTATATTATAAATTGACAAGTTAAATTTATATTAAAAATAAATGATAATAATTTGTTAATATCTATTCATATTTTTCTTTGCAATATGAATAGGCAAGATCAATTCTTTTGAAAGCTATTAATAATCTGATTTGGAAATATTTATTTTGGTAAATAAGATGTTTTAATGTAATAAAACTTTGTATTCAAATTATAATATATATGAATGTATATATATTGTGATTTGATATTTGTTTTAAAATTTAATTTGGAAATTAATAAATATAATATTAGAATATGTTTCTATTTGAAATGTGTATATATATTTGTATATATATGTTTGAAATAGGAATTATTAATTTGAATCTAATAAGAGTTTTCAAACTTGAATATATTTAGTTTTGAATTTAAAATGATAATTTGATTTAATGACTTTGAATTGATAATTGAGATTTAAATTTAAAATAACAAAGTTAATTCCTTATTTATGATAAATATGTACTTTAAGTTTTTAAATAAGATCTAATTTAAAATAGAAGTTTCAAACATATAAACATGATTGAATTAAAAATGTAAGCTACTTGTTTCATATGAATATTACATAATAAATAAATAATTAAGCCTTAAAATACATTACATATATATTCACCTTTCATGTAAAATTTAAAATAAAAATAACATCTAAAAAAAAACATTAATAAAACAAGTATAACACTTGTAAGTATATTAAATTATGTAAATTACATTTGTAAGAATATAAACCTTTAAAGGGACACATGGCACTCTCTTGTAAATATAATTAAAAATTTAACTTGTAAATATAAAATATGAGTTTTATTTTCAGCTGAAATATTTTCTTTGAACTCAAAACTGTAAACTTAATACAAAAGAAAAATGCAAACCAAAACAAAGATCAAAATACAAACAAATCAAAGATGAGAACAAATCTGAAATCCAGGAAACCAAAAGGAAGTAAAATCTGGAAAATACAACAAAGCAGAAATTCAGATTTTCAACAGCTACAAGATTTTTAAATTCAAATTACATGCAAGCTCATTTTCAAGAACAACTCAGTAATCATGCATTAGGATGTACATCTTCAACATGCATACTGGAAATAAAATCATCACTTCAACTTGCAAAGGGAATTGGAAGTCTGGAAACATACAGCTTCTGTTTTCTGGAAAATTGTACAGGTGAGTAAATGAGCTTTTAAAAACAGTTTTAAACCTGAATTCTACCTTGTTATTGTGAATGAATATCTGATGGTTTTCTGAATGTTTGAATTAAAAATTTATGCATGTTTGAATGTTAAGCATTTTGATGACTGTGATGATGAAATGACTCTGTTTGTTATAAACAGGTTTCACCTTCTTCATATAATTCAATAATTCAATTTTAAATCCAAACTAGCTTATGATTTGAAAATAAAGTTTGTTAGAAAACATGTAGTCTCCTTCTAAAAATAATTATAGGATTTTGTAATGGATATTTAGTTCAAAGTTGAAAAATTTACAGTAAATCTTAATTTGGGTCAAAAACTAATTGAATCAATTTTGAATTTGATTTATATAATTGAATTCCTAGGGAAAAATCATGATTTTTAAGATTTGTATCATGGTTTATAGATTAGAAATTAAAGAGGATTTTCGTGTTAATGGTTTTGGGGTTTTTGGCCGATTTTTGATGAACGGTGATGAACTGGGTTTCGGGATTGAGCATGAAGATGAAGGGGGCCATGGGGATCATAGGAAAAATGAGATTTGATTTTATTTTGGATCGAGTTGATCAGGAATTGAAGGATTAGGGTTTATCACCTGTTTTTTTTGCCGTTGTGTTCATCTTGACTTCGCAACTTCGAGGGTGTTCTGGAGGCTATCGCGAGGGGTTAGAGAGATGAGGGGAAGTGAGAGGAAGCTGCGGCGATGGCGGCGTGGTCTCCGGTAAAGGGGATGGTCGGCGGTGGGAGATTTTCTGGCTGCAGTGTTTCGAATCTGATGGGTTCGAGTGTGATATTTTCGAGTGACATTCGAATTTGTTTTCTGGGTTGAGCATTGGGATGGAGGGGTTGAACGTGACTTGTCGTGATCGGAATGGTGGTCGTTGGCGATGGGAAACACGGTGCACGTTGCACGGCTGTGTGCATCAGGAAGGAGAAGGGGGTATTGGGTTCAGGGATGTGAAGAGAGGGAAGACTCGAAGTACACCCCGTGTTTTGGTTGTTATGGCTCGAAGCAGAGGTTGGGAGAACTCGGGAATTTGTCGTGTGAGTTTCTGAGTGATTTCTCGTGTTGCCAGCATACTTTAGTTTGAGTTTAGAAGTTTTGAAATGTTTAACAGTATGGTTTCTAAAATTTATACAAAGTAAATAAGTTTATATATAAAACTAAATTTGTTTCAAAATTATGTTAAACAAGTTTTATATATATTAAATATGAAAGTTTTAAATAAGATAAGTGGATTTGAAATAGAGTTTGTATTAAACTTTAATAAGTAAATTTGGAAAGATTTTAAAGATTTAAAGTTCAATTTAAAATATGTTTAAATTTAATTGTTTTCTAAATTATTATATTTTATTTAAATTAAGTTAATGATTTAGAATTTGATAATCAATTGTAATAAAGATTATCTTTAGTTATTTTGAATTTGATTTAATTAAAGATAATTAAATTTGTAAAGATAATTGAGATAATTAAATTAATTTTAATTATCAAGTTTTTATTGTTAATAAATGATTTAATTAAGATAATGGTTTCTTAATTAAGAATCTTTTAATATAATAAGATTAAGAATCATTTAATTAATTTTAAATGATTTAGTTAAATAGTTAATTAAGTAATTAACTTGTGATTAATTAAAATAATCACTTATGGATTAATATAATATAATTACTTGGGAAGTAATTAAAGTAATTAAGTGATTAATTACCAAAGGTAATTAAGTAAAGAATAATCACTTTATGAAAAGTAATTAGGTAAATGTGATTAAGGAATAATCACTTTAGTTATTAATTAAAGAATTAATTATAATTAGTTAAAGGTTTAAATTATTTGATTAATGATTAATTACTTGATTAAGAGTAATTAATTAAGATAGAATTTTAATTAATGAGTAATCATTAATTAATGAAAATAATTAATTAATTGTTAATTAATAATTTAAAAATAATTAATTTGTAATTAAGTTTTAAATTACTAAATGTAATTAAAGTAATTAATCAAAGGTGATTAATTAAAAGTAATTAATTAAGTATGATTAATTAAGAGTAATTAATCAAATGTGATTAATTAAAAATGATTAATCAAGTGTAATTGATTAAAGATAATTAAGGAATAATTACCAGAATAATTAGAGAATAATTAATCAAGGTTGATTAATTTAGGAAGTAATTAAGGGGTAATTACTTAATATAATTTGGAGGTAATTAATCAGGATGATTAATTAATTTGGTAATTAAGTAATAATTACTTACGTAATTAAGTGATAATTAATCAGGGAAGATTAATTGAAGTGGATAATCAAATGATGTTAATTAATTAATTTGTAATTAATTAATGAATAAGAAGTTGGATTGAGGATAATCCAAGTGATTTATTAAGGATTAATTTAATTTAAGGATTAATTAAATTAATCAAGTTTAAATCAAACTTGTTTATGAATGGTTAATGATTGGATGATATATGTATCATTGAATGAGTTAATGATATTGGTTGTTGTTGGATGGCATTGATTGATGGATGATGATATGTATATGCTATATCTGATTGTGATATATATGCTGCTTTGTGATATGTATAGATGCATGTGATAATAGATGCTTATCTATCTGTGTAATATGATACATTCATTTGTGTTAAGTGATATTTTCTAAATATCTATTGTTTAAATCCCTTAAGTACAACTTGGACATTAAAATGGCGTTTGGTTTCGATGAGACCGGGATCGGGTTTCCATATTTGGAATCCGAAAACCACATCGATTCCAATTAAACGTTGGGTCGTTAATCCAAATGGAGCAAGTGAAGACTCGAGGTGTAAGGGCTATACGTCAGTATAACTCTGTGGGTGATTCCGTAATGAGTTTGACGGAATAGTGCTTATAGATTCGAGATGGTGAATCAGAGTGCAAGGGCTATGGTCGTTGACTCTGAGGGTGATTCCAAAATGAGTGCAACGAGATAGTGCCTTCGGTTTCGTTCGAACCCGGAACGAACTTGTATGGATTGAATGCTTTCAGCACATCGTCAGGCGGACGATGAGCATTCTAAGATAATTGGTCCTATAAAGGTAATCGCAGCCTCAAGCCTCATCAACCGGGAATGGCTAAAACAGGGGAGGTGCAGCAAGGCTTCGTGGGTCGCGCCCACTGGAGGGCAAGATACATCCCTGTCTAGAGGTCCCTTTATATTTCGGCTGTGTGGGTAGTTGGTCTGCAGCCAACTACGGGGTGGTCTTGTTCGGGACTATTCAGTAAGGAATGGTCCCGGTCTTGTGTTGCAGGGGATGAAGGGAGTAATCCTCGGTACGGTGATCTAGGCCACGTACTGTGACGGGCGGTACCCCAGTAGCCCTGCCATTGTTGGAAACCCATTTTCCCTACGAGACCCTACGGTTTTGTTTGTATTACCCACTTTTGTGGCTAGTAGCTGGAATTTAATCATGTAACAATTTCGGCTATTTCTTATTTATTTGAAAACCCTAGACACTATTATAATATCACTGGATTTCCTATCAAATGTTTTGGTTAGCGTAAGGTAAAAACTTTTCCATGTTTATGTGTGGGAAGTCTTACGTGATACCTTTTGTTTTCAAAGGTTTTTCTAAAGTTAAGCAATCTTAAACCGTTTACTCACACCAGACCCCTGTCTGACCCGAGTGTTTATTTTCTGTTTTATTAAACTCTTGGGTACTCATATTATATATGAGTAGTCAAGTGATTCAGGTTATCTCTTGACGAATTCTGGAGGAGCTTTGGAGCAGGAGGCTTCAGCGTGTAGATATGATTAGAGTTTCCGCTGTGTTGTTGTCTGTATGATGTCTGGTATTGTATTAGACAGAAATGATATAACTGTCTAAATTGAGATGTTTAGTTGTGTACTCTGATGTATATGATACTCTGTATATGTTCTATATTATATTTAAATCGTTCCGCTGTGAGATTCTGATGTGTTGTTTTCTCTTTCTTCTCTTTCTTTTCTTCTTCTATCCCTTTCTTTCTTATTTAGTGATGCGATTTTCCGGGAGTGGAAAGTCGGGTCGCTACAGTTGGTATCAGAGCATTAGGGTGAGTGAATACCTAGGCTCTGGAGTGGTGTCTATCTTGAGAGAGCGTACTTGTAATTTTTTTTATATAAATATATATTTATATAACTACCCAATCTGTTGGGTTATCTGTTCGGATTTTCCAACATAGGCTATAAAGGTAGATAAGGTAGGAGTGTGTGGAACACGACTACCACTTTTGGTTGAGACTCATATGTTGTGGTTGGAGATGTGTCTGTCGGGATTGTAGACCTAATACTGTCTCGAATAAGTTTTGGTGGATTGTAGAAAGGATTTCTTTGAGTCCAAAGGAAGTCTTTTTCAAGAATTGGAGTATATTCTTGGAGTGTGAAGTTGATTTGCTCTCGAGTGAGCGGGATTTCTAATAGTTGAGTTGTCCGCTGAGTAGAAGCAGTGGTGGTATCTTGATGACTTCAAGAAGAAATAGCTATGATGAGATGCAGTTTTCATCGATGGTTCTGAAGATGTTTCTTTTGAAGCCAGTTTTAGATGGTGTTGGAAGAGCATTGATGTCTACTGCAAGGAAGATTCAGATGTTTAGAGATTTTCTGGATCTTAAGTAAGGATGTCTTATCTTTATTGAAGTAGGAGACTAAGGTCGATGAGTTACCTCATTTCGGACATGGTCTCATTTGTTTTCTTAAGAAGATAAGTGGTTGGTGTTTAGTTTGGAGCCGAGTTTCTTGAGGAGATGTCTACTCGTCTCAAGGATGTTTTAGAGGAATTGGATGTTAATTTTGAGTTTCAAGGAGCTTTTGGTTAAGGATGATCTTTTGGTTTAGCTGTATCATTGAAGTGAAGTTTGGAAGTAGCAGCATGGGTCTGTTTCTTCGATGATTCAGTAATCTGTGGGATTCTACTATTAGCAGACCAGGCAGATGGTGAAGGCTTATTCATTTCTTTGGAAGGCTCAGCAAAGCGAGATATTTGTTGGAAGGGATCTATCAGTTTCTGATAGGTGAGCCATTCTTGAAGATTGATCTTGATTTGGGAAGCTGTTCTAGTTGGGGAGACAGTTCTTTGAAATCAGAACTGAGTAGGATCGCAAAAGTGACTTGCGATTAGGTTGGGAATCTTGGAGCATTCCTTGGTTTGATATTGAGGCGTCTCAAGTAGAGGTGGAAGCTATGGAAGTAGTCGGAGGTTCTCTAGATGTTTTTGGGGAAATCTGAGGTCTACCTGAATCGAAGATTGAGATTTCTTATCGACTTGGATTTTCAGGAGTAGTATTGATGGTTCAACCTTATAGTAGGATGACTCTTGGAGCGAGAAGAGTTTGGAGAGGCAGCTCAGGATTCTTTGGATTGATCATCTTATTCTAAGTTGAGATTCTGTTGAGATGTTTTGACCAAGTGGAATGGTCAATAAGATTTTTATGAGTCGGATGAACTGTGTATGGAGAAAGATTGTGCTTGTGTCCTTCGATAGCATTCTTATCTGCTCTAGATCAGAGTTGTGCAGCGGAAGCAAGTTGGGGATTATTCTGGAATGGGAACAACCGGATGTTGCAGTAGAGGATTTCTACAGGAAATTTAAGTATGAAGGAATTTTTCTGGATTTGGTAGGCAAGGTTGTCAAGTACAACTGTTGGCTATTCCAGATAGGAGAGGTATGTTTGAAGTCCATTGATGTTTGTGGTATAGAGTTGTATTTTGGATTTCAGCAAATTATTTTTGGAAAGGCATTTTGTTGAGTAGGACCTGGAGATTTGATTTAAGTTGGTGCTGTTGTTTCATGGAGCAATCAGCAAGGGTTAGGCTAATCAGGTATATTGAAGGTGACTCAGAGCATCTGAAGAGTTGTGCAGATAGAATTGAGGAGATTTTGGAATGTGCAGTTAGATTTTGAATATTGATTGGGTTTTATCCAATCAAAGGAGATACAAGAATGGGTAAAACTGGAGAGTTAGCTTTGAAGGTATTTGGAGTTTATCTGTGATCTCTAGAGATTTGATTTTGATCTACAGGGTTGAATTGCCAGTTTGGATAGCTGGAATTCATTGTATTTCACATATCTCTGGGGAATATGTGTATGATTCTTTGAGTAATAGAATCAGCAGTCCAGAAGGATTTGGTAGTTGAGCTGGTTTTGGGTTTAGTCTGATATCTTGTTCAGATTTGAAGAATCAGGTAAGGGAGTTCTTGGTTTTAGTAGTGTAGTTAGTTAAGATTTGTAGAGCGAGTATTCCAGTATAGGTATCTGGAAACTCTAGATATTAGGAAGTTCTATTCATAATTTTGTTTGGATAGATAAAATTGTTTGTTAGAATTGGTTGCTATGATTGATTGTATGATTGCTAATTTAAATTTAAATTTAAATTCTTTAGCTGGGTTATTAAATTATCTTTGCTTTTAAATTTCGGGGACGAAATTCTTTTAAAGGGGGAAGGAATGTGACGACCCGGAATTTTGAGCAATATCAATTTAATAATCTTTGATAAAAATTAAATTGATTTGATCATTTTATATTATAAATTGACAAGTTAAATTTATATTAAAAATAAATGATAATAATTTGTTAATATCTATTCATATTTTTCTTTGCAATATGAATAGGCAAGATCAATTCTTTTGAAAGCTATTAATAATCTGATTTGGAAATATTTATTTTGGTAAATAAGATGTTTTAATGTAATAAAACTTTGTATTCAAATTATAATATATATGAATGTATATATATTGTGATTTGATATTTGTTTTAAAATTTAATTTGGAAATTAATAAATATAATATTAGAATATGTTTCTATTTGAAATGTGTATATATATTTGTATATATATGTTTGAAATAGGAATTATTAATTTGAATCTAATAAGAGTTTTCAAACTTGAATATATTTAGTTTTGAATTTAAAATGATAATTTGATTTAATGACTTTGAATTGATAATTGAGATTTAAATTTAAAATAACAAAGTTAATTCCTTATTTATGATAAATATGTACTTTAAGTTTTTAAATAAGATCTAATTTAAAATAGAAGTTTCAAACATATAAACATGATTGAATTAAAAATGTAAGCTACTTGTTTCATATGAATATTACATAATAAATAAATAATTAAGCCTTAAAATACATTACATATATATTCACCTTTCATGTAAAATTTAAAATAAAAATAACATCTAAAAAAAAACATTAATAAAACAAGTATAACACTTGTAAGTATATTAAATTATGTAAATTACATTTGTAAGAATATAAACCTTTAAAGGGACACATGGCACTCTCTTGTAAATATAATTAAAAATTTAACTTGTAAATATAAAATATGAGTTTTATTTTCAGCTGAAATATTTTCTTTGAACTCAAAACTGTAAACTTAATACAAAAGAAAAATGCAAACCAAAACAAAGATCAAAATACAAACAAATCAAAGATGAGAACAAATCTGAAATCCAGGAAACCAAAAGGAAGTAAAATCTGGAAAATACAACAAAGCAGAAATTCAGATTTTCAACAGCTACAAGATTTTTAAATTCAAATTACATGCAAGCTCATTTTCAAGAACAACTCAGTAATCATGCATTAGGATGTACATCTTCAACATGCATACTGGAAATAAAATCATCACTTCAACTTGCAAAGGGAATTGGAAGTCTGGAAACATACAGCTTCTGTTTTCTGGAAAATTGTACAGGTGAGTAAATGAGCTTTTAAAAACAGTTTTAAACCTGAATTCTACCTTGTTATTATGAATGAATATCTGATGGTTTTCTGAATGTTTGAATTAAAAATTTATGCATGTTTGAATGTTAAGCATTTTGATGACTGTGATGATGAAATGACTCTGTTTGTTATAAACAGGTTTCACCTTCTTCATATAATTCAATAATTCAATTTTAAATCCAAACTAGCTTATGATTTGAAAATAAAGTTTGTTAGAAAACATGTAGTCTCCTTCTAAAAATAATTATAGGATTTTGTAATGGATATTTAGTTCAAAGTTGAAAAATTTACAGTAAATCTTAATTTGGGTCAAAAACTAATTGAATCAATTTTGAATTTGATTTATATAATTGAATTCCTAGGGAAAAATCATGATTTTTAAGATTTGTATCATGGTTTATAGATTAGAAATTAAAGAGGATTTTCGTGTTAATGGTTTTGGGGTTTTTGGCCGATTTTTGATGAACGGTGATGAACTGGGTTTCGGGATTGAGCATGAAGATGAAGGGGGCCATGGGGATCATAGGAAAAATGAGATTTGATTTTATTTTGGATCGAGTTGATCAGGAATTGAAGGATTAGGGTTTATCACCTGTTTTTTTTGCCGTTGTGTTCATCTTGACTTCGCAACTTCGAGGGTGTTCTGGAGGCTATCGCGAGGGGTTAGAGAGATGAGGGGAAGTGAGAGGAAGCTGCGGCGATGGCGGCGTGGTCTCCGGTAAAGGGGATGGTCGGCGGTGGGAGATTTTCTGGCTGCAGTGTTTCGAATCTGATGGGTTCGAGTGTGATATTTTCGAGTGACATTCGAATTTGTTTTCTGGGTTGAGCATTGGGATGGAGGGGTTGAACGTGACTTGTCGTGATCGGAATGGTGGTCGTTGGCGATGGGAAACACGGTGCACGTTGCACGGCTGTGTGCATCAGGAAGGAGAAGGGGGTATTGGGTTCAGGGATGTGAAGAGAGGGAAGACTCGAAGTACACCCCGTGTTTTGGTTGTTATGGCTCGAAGCAGAGGTTGGGAGAACTCGGGAATTTGTCGTGTGAGTTTCTGAGTGATTTCTCGTGTTGCCAGCATACTTTAGTTTGAGTTTAGAAGTTTTGAAATGTTTAACAGTATGGTTTCTAAAATTTATACAAAGTAAATAAGTTTATATATAAAACTAAATTTGTTTCAAAATTATGTTAAACAAGTTTTATATATATTAAATATGAAAGTTTTAAATAAGATAAGTGGATTTGAAATAGAGTTTGTATTAAACTTTAATAAGTAAATTTGGAAAGATTTTAAAGATTTAAAGTTCAATTTAAAATATGTTTAAATTTAATTGTTTTCTAAATTATTATATTTTATTTAAATTAAGTTAATGATTTAGAATTTGATAATCAATTGTAATAAAGATTATCTTTAGTTATTTTGAATTTGATTTAATTAAAGATAATTAAATTTGTAAAGATAATTGAGATAATTAAATTAATTTTAATTATCAAGTTTTTATTGTTAATAAATGATTTAATTAAGATAATGGTTTCTTAATTAAGAATCTTTTAATATAATAAGATTAAGAATCATTTAATTAATTTTAAATGATTTAGTTAAATAGTTAATTAAGTAATTAACTTGTGATTAATTAAAATAATCACTTATGGATTAATATAATATAATTACTTGGGAAGTAATTAAAGTAATTAAGTGATTAATTACCAAAGGTAATTAAGTAAAGAATAATCACTTTATGAAAAGTAATTAGGTAAATGTGATTAAGGAATAATCACTTTAGTTATTAATTAAAGAATTAATTATAATTAGTTAAAGGTTTAAATTATTTGATTAATGATTAATTACTTGATTAAGAGTAATTAATTAAGATAGAATTTTAATTAATGAGTAATCATTAATTAATGAAAATAATTAATTAATTGTTAATTAATAATTTAAAAATAATTAATTTGTAATTAAGTTTTAAATTACTAAATGTAATTAAAGTAATTAATCAAAGGTGATTAATTAAAAGTAATTAATTAAGTATGATTAATTAAGAGTAATTAATCAAATGTGATTAATTAAAAATGATTAATCAAGTGTAATTGATTAAAGATAATTAAGGAATAATTACCAGAATAATTAATCAAGGTTGATTAATTTAGGAAGTAATTAAGGGGTAATTACTTAATATAATTTGGAGGTAATTAATCAGGATGATTAATTAATTTGGTAATTAAGTAATAATTACTTACGTAATTAAGTGATAATTAATCAGGGAAGATTAATTGAAGTGGATAATCAAATGATGTTAATTAATTAATTTGTAATTAATTAATGAATAAGAAGTTGGATTGAGGATAATCCAAGTGATTTATTAAGGATTAATTTAATTTAAGGATTAATTAAATTAATCAAGTTTAAATCAAACTTGTTTATGAATGGTTAATGATTGGATGATATATGTATCATTGAATGAGTTAATGATATTG
The DNA here is from genome assembly GCA_030765085.1 of Allium cepa. Classification (NCBI taxonomy): domain Eukaryota; kingdom Viridiplantae; phylum Streptophyta; class Magnoliopsida; order Asparagales; family Amaryllidaceae; genus Allium; species Allium cepa. The sequence continues at coordinate 216,926,907 of CM060929.1, forward strand.
GTTGTTGTTGGATGGCATTGATTGATGGATGATGATATGTATATGCTATATCTGATTGTGATATATATGCTGCTTTGTGATATGTATAGATGCATGTGATAATAGATGCTTATCTATCTGTGTAATATGATACATTCATTTGTGTTAAGTGATATTTTCTAAATATCTATTGTTTAAATCCCTTAAGTACAACTTGGACATTAAAATGGCGTTTGGTTTCGATGAGACCGGGATCGGGTTTCCATATTTGGAATCCGAAAACCACATCGATTCCAATTAAACGTTGGGTCGTTAATCCAAATGGAGCAAGTGAAGACTCGAGGTGTAAGGGCTATACGTCAGTATAACTCTGTGGGTGATTCCGTAATGAGTTTGACGGAATAGTGCTTATAGATTCGAGATGGTGAATCAGAGTGCAAGGGCTATGGTCGTTGACTCTGAGGGTGATTCCAAAATGAGTGCAACGAGATAGTGCCTTCGGTTTCGTTCGAACCCGGAACGAACTTGTATGGATTGAATGCTTTCAGCACATCGTCAGGCGGACGATGAGCATTCTAAGATAATTGGTCCTATAAAGGTAATCGCAGCCTCAAGCCTCATCAACCGGGAATGGCTAAAACAGGGGAGGTGCAGCAAGGCTTCGTGGGTCGCGCCCACTGGAGGGCAAGATACATCCCTGTCTAGAGGTCCCTTTATATTTCGGCTGTGTGGGTAGTTGGTCTGCAGCCAACTACGGGGTGGTCTTGTTCGGGACTATTCAGTAAGGAATGGTCCCGGTCTTGTGTTGCAGGGGATGAAGGGAGTAATCCTCGGTACGGTGATCTAGGCCACGTACTGTGACGGGCGGTACCCCAGTAGCCCTGCCATTGTTGGAAACCCATTTTCCCTACGAGACCCTACGGTTTTGTTTGTATTACCCACTTTTGTGGCTAGTAGCTGGAATTTAATCATGTAACAATTTCGGCTATTTCTTATTTATTTGAAAACCCTAGACACTATTATAATATCACTGGATTTCCTATCAAATGTTTTGGTTAGCGTAAGGTAAAAACTTTTCCATGTTTATGTGTGGGAAGTCTTACGTGATACCTTTTGTTTTCAAAGGTTTTTCTAAAGTTAAGCAATCTTAAACCGTTTACTCACACCAGACCCCTGTCTGACCCGAGTGTTTATTTTCTGTTTTATTAAACTCTTGGGTACTCATATTATATATGAGTAGTCAAGTGATTCAGGTTATCTCTTGACGAATTCTGGAGGAGCTTTGGAGCAGGAGGCTTCAGCGTGTAGATATGATTAGAGTTTCCGCTGTGTTGTTGTCTGTATGATGTCTGGTATTGTATTAGACAGAAATGATATAACTGTCTAAATTGAGATGTTTAGTTGTGTACTCTGATGTATATGATACTCTGTATATGTTCTATATTATATTTAAATCGTTCCGCTGTGAGATTCTGATGTGTTGTTTTCTCTTTCTTCTCTTTCTTTTCTTCTTCTATCCCTTTCTTTCTTATTTAGTGATGCGATTTTCCGGGAGTGGAAAGTCGGGTCGCTACAATTAGAGTTTGGCTATGAAATTTGCACCATGGGATTTGTAGTGATTTTCTGATCTATTTTCATATATAAATTTTTCTGATCGAGGTTCAAATGAAAAGGCTATTGGCATTTAGAGTTTTTGAATCGGAAATAATTATATATGTAATTAAAGAAATAATATGTAATTAACAAAAACAAATTAACATTATTTAACATTGATTTTTGCTTAGGGTTTAGGAAAAGTTAACGCAGAAATAATTTATCTCGGTCTGGTGCGAAAGGAAACAAATCTACTAAACTAAATGGCATGATTAATTAACCAGATACAAAACAACCGGTCGACCCTTAATATCGATTGGTCGATAGTTAGCGGTCGACCAGTGCGGGCCGACGGTTGACCGGTTGATTGATTCGAACCTTTATGAATACTGACCTATTCCCTCACTTTTTTCTTATATTTTCTGGAGCGACGACAAAACTCTATCGTTTTTTCTTCCCCACTAAAATTCTTAATTCCAAAACCAATTATAATTATATATGTATATACAAGTGGAGAATAGTAAAGGATAATTTAGAAGAAGAATAGGGTCGAACCAAATTGTCAAAGCCATGATAAATTATAAATCCGAATCTAAAATCTAAATTAAATACATCTCTTCTCTGATTTAGATTTTTGATAGGTATACGTATGCTTACGGTATAATTATTCAAATATGGATAGAAAGGGAGTCAAACTGAATAACATGGATTAGATCTGGAGATTTAAGTTCATGGAAATTATATATTTTTATATAATATTGGATTTGTATTGTTGTAAATCTGTTTTTGTATGCCTAAATGTAATTTTGGAGTGGTAGGCCTAATTATACACATGTAATGAATTTATAAACCCTACCTACATATTCTGTGGTTGATAACTTATATCTAATATTACATGTACATGAATGTGGAAAGTATTGGGTAGTAGTAGTCCCTGAATTTAGCATCTAGTAGCAGTAGTCCTAGAATTTGAAAAATTATGTTGTGCTTCCAGATTTGTTGGTTGATTGATTTATGCAAGTAAATGAAAATTAGAAGTTATCGTAATAGATTGTTGTGATTTAAGTGTTATTTTAATTCATTGGAATGTAAGGTGTTACAACGTAAATTTCTATAGATTACAAAGTTCAGTTTTTCAAATAAAAATGTAACATTTGAAATAACAAGGAATACGCCTAAAAGAAAGAGATGTATAAAATAGGGATATTAATTGTATTTCATACTGTCTGTTTCAATAACTATAAAATATAATCCCTTGTAATTTCAAACGTAACGCAAATTCTCTTTATGGATAAGATATAGATTTACAATGTTAACATTTTCTTTTGGGGAAGATGTAATTCCAATGCATTAAAATATAGAAATCCCTAAGTATAAAGTAAAGAATTGAAGTTGTGATAATAATAACGGGTAAATTGTAAAGGCATGGAAATCAAAGAGTAAACGATAACAAGGTAGGCAAGTAATAAAATGAGTAAACGCAAGAGGTATATAAAATATACGGTATTGGAAAGTCCATTAAATAAGAGAGGGTAGTAAAGATTAAAAAGAATAGAAATAAAAATTCATTAAGAGAAAGGGGAATAAATAGGAAAAGATATTTAGATCTTTTAATGCAAGCGATAAATGACAATAAATTGATATTAACCATTGAACATTAGTGGTGTTATAATTAAACAGGTATGAACACATAGATGTAGCCTCACGTTTATAATAGGTGTGAATCATTATAGTTAGCTAATAACTTGGGTAGATAAGAAAGCCATATTCACTAAAAAGGTTGGAATGCAAGGTTACTACCACACAATAGAAGTCTGCCCACTACAAGGGGCTACCATCAATTGTATGTACATTATACCGATGTGAGACATCCAATTGTAGGACTCGAGGAATTATATACGCTCTCATATAGGTGAAAGAATACCCCAATAGGATCTACATAACTTTTTTAGTAGGGGTATTGCCTTGATTGCATTAGGCAATCTAAATGGAAAGATGAGCAAGGCTTGATGTTATGTCACTGTGTTTGGTACCATATTGGGGAGTAGGAGCGGTACATAGGTCGAGAACATCATTGGTCCTGAACGGTCAATGGAAAGAGGAGGGTTACACCTAAGTGGGCTACACCATCTACTAGCGTAGGCCATGTTTAGATCATGCACCGCCACAGTTATTTATTAATTTGTTAGTTAGGAGGCATGGTAGATAACCCTTAAGCGAGGCCTTTCAAAATGAGTGGTGTATAATGTGTTGAGTCCTCTGTAGTCCGTGGAGCTGAGTTCAACAATAAGAAGCAGACTAGTAAGTAAATCCCCAAGGCGAGATAAAATACGACTAAACTATTGTGACGCCTTTATCAAGCACAGCGGGAATTCCATGGTATGCACGACGACGAGGAGGAAATGACACTGCATTGATATGGATCTTGACGAGGTGGTGGGTTTATTGTAGAGATAATATCTTGATCCAAAAGGGGACTATGGTACTTATATATTTATATATATACGTATGTAGTTATTGTCTACTTCGGATAGATGGGGCATATCGTACAAGTACGTAGAGCCGCAAAGACTAAGTAAAATAAAAGGACATAATATATAATGGAAAGTAATCGACTTAAACTAGTGTTATGTATAACGTGTATAATTTGCCAGTTAGCAAAATGTTGTTCTAACCCTCTCCTCGTTACAATCTACAAGAATGCTTTAGAGGGCCAGGTATTAGTGGAAGGCGGGAACAATGGAAGGACGGCTTTCCTTATACATGCTCGACACCAATAAGGCGAAAATTCAGACCGACTAGGGTGCAGGATGTCACGAAACAAAATTATCTTTGTAAAATGACAAGCCCACCTCTTCTTACAGAGCGGCCCAATCAAGGCCATCCTGGCACAACTCAGACCAATCGGTACATGCTAACCCAAAATAGTGTGGCCCCAAAACATTCCACCTATGTGGCAACCTTTTGGTCTACTGCCAATTGGCTTGACTCATGAGTTCTCCTACAGCTAACTCACCAGGCAAGACCGACTCAAGCATGACACGTCTTTGGCCTGGCTTCATCACAGCACGCTTCCGACTAGACCTAAGTAGCTCATCTCGTCATCTTATGGCCGGCCTAGCATCTCCCTTGCAAGTTGGTCCTTAGCACTATTCAACTTTCCTCGGCAAACTTGGGCATTAAGTAACCGACACACTCATGGTAGTCTACATCTAATCTAGCTCCAGTCTAGCCCGTTGAGACCAACTTCATTACCGACAGGCTTAGAACAAGACGATTTCAATAGCTAATTCATCTTTCAAGACCGGCTCATGCATGACCCAGCTCTTGACCGACATCACCACAACCCATCCCATCATATCATCGACCCAGCACCCTCTTTGCATCTTGGTCCTTAGCAACGTTTATCTTTTTTCGTATCTTCAAAAACTCACCCACCTTGCCACATTGGCATGCCAAATGAAGGTGATGTTCTAATACCTTATTCTAACTTTTAGACTTATTAATTTCAGTTTTCAATGTGAAATGATTGTGGTATTCTTTCCATTTGTCTACGTAAACTCTAGGCTTTGCTAAAATGGTTTAATCTTGTTTTATGGCAAGCTATCACAAAGGTTTAAGGTGAGTTAATCCCTCACAACTATCTTTATTTTGATTTCAAGTTACTAAATTTGTTATTTTGGTAAGTTGTTTTTGGATTGATCTCAAATTTGCGTTCTATCTATTATCATATTGAATCTTGTTTTTTGTTTGTTAAACCTTTACCATATGATCATTAATCATTAAATTGTAGTTGGATTCATATTTTCATGCTGATAAAAATAATGCTCTAGAGATTAGAATCATTTACCATCAGAAAACCCCCACCGACGAAAACCGAGAAGGCATAAAAATCGCTTGAGACTTCACCCAGGCGACGCCACTGGTGGGTTGTCCTCATGGACCGGTGCACCGATCATGCACGTAGGCAAATCCCTAGGTGATGTTTTCATGCCTCCCAATCGCCTGCTCGACCATTACCCGATTGTTTCTTTGATTGCTATATTGTGTTGCCTTTATGTTTTATTGATGTATATGCATGGTTTAAGGTTTGTTTGATGATATTTTACTTGACCATTCCAAATGTTTAGATCCCCATTTGGATACTCCTATCTTTACAGAGAAAAGGCTCTATGTTGCTTTGCCTAATATATTATTTCATTGCACTGGTTTATAAAGTTCTTACAAGGGGAATTATTTTCGGAAAGTAAATTGATTTTATTATATATATATATATATAGAAAATATAGGCAGTTTGGATAAGAAGGATTTTGGAGAATATGTATTTATAAATATCAAAGAATTCAAAGCAAGTTTCTTGTAAAGTATAGATATGTTTTAAATCTTATTTCTACTATACATATATTATAAATATTTTAAAATCAATATTTTTAAATTAGCTTTCAAAGAAAAACCTTTTTATTATAGAAACACACTATCTCACTTGGATGAGGAATTGAATTAAACAGTTTAATAAAACAAGTGACAATAAACGTTTGCGTTTATGTCACCGGTCAATTCGTGGACTTGTTCAAATGAACATTATTTGGACAAGTGGAATTTATTAGCTAGTAGGTATTCGAACGTCGCCAAGTGGTTATGGGACATTAATCGACGGTCTTATAATTACAATCGAAAGTGGATAGCACTTACTTAATGAGTTTTCAGACTCATCCTTAGGTGATCCATTTAGGTGGATTAATGGGTTTTCAGGCCCATCTCATGATACTCGTTTTCAAGTGAGTTATAATTTGCGTAGTGCAACATCTTTTATTGGCGTGCAAAGTGTGTGTTTCTTGTATTGATCTGCGAAGTGCGTATCTATTACTTGCATAATTGGATGCGATTATCTATGCTCTTGTTGTTGTGGTTACTTTTACTTTGATGAATGTTCTAAATGAGCATAAACTTAATTAAAATCCATGAATCATTAAATAAAGTAAAATTGTGTTAGTGAAGTACAACTTATGGATATTTATCCTTGTCATTTGTGCAAGTTTATTATTATCAGTATCTCACCTTTTGTGATAATTGGAGATAGTCTGACTCGGGTGTTATTTTGATGCTCGGGTCAGACCGAGAATTGGCAGGTGCAGGGACTCAGTAGCTTTGGATGTGAGCTAGCTTAAGAAGTCTAATTTGATGTTGTTATATATTGTGATGACCATTTGACTCTAGTATAAATGCTTGAATATGTTGTAAACCTCTATGGTTATGTATATATTTGAGACCTGTTCGTGATATATATATATATGGATATAAATCGAAGTCTAGTATTTTATTTTGTAGACTCATACTTTTGTGAAGATATCGATTTATATTATTTCCATTGCGACATTTGATTATGTGTTGTATATTATGTTGTGAATTTTTCTGAATTATATTAATCCTTTTATTACTATTTTGCACCTGGATTAGATATATCGAATTACCACTTATGGAAAGAAAGAAAAATTTGGTCATATTATTCGACGTATTTGATACTTGCCCAAAGCAATTTTATAGATGGTCACTTATAACCAACCTATATTGACTTAGAGTCCCATCTCCTGGATGTGCCAGGTAGAGTTTAGGATTTATATCCTATTTAAAATAGAAGTATAAATGGTTATTAGGAATAATCATTGGGAGGTATTTGTGAAAAAATTTAATTACTTTATAAATTATTTTTATAAGATGATTTCAATAATTAAGTTTTGTGTAGTGGAGTCCTGATCCGTTAGTGATTAGAGTTGCGTAGGGGAAGCTGATAGGTTGTTTCCACTAAGCGCCATAATTAATTATCTATATATGTTTGTTGGATTGTATGATGTATGCATGCATGAGTGAATTTCTTTTTAAATTGCTATTAATAGATTTTCAATTTTATGAATATATATATATAGACATACACACACACAGAGGGAGATTGATAAAGGAATATTTTGAAATTAGTTTTGTGTTAAATTGCCTATTGAGTGGGTCATGAATTCTGACCGATGCACCTGATCAACGTTATCAGTAGGAATTTCAAAACTCTTCGATGAGATAATTAGGTATAATGTTTTGAGTTTTAATATTTTATAAATATATTGTAAGAGTTACAAATAATATTTAAAAAAGAAGATATAGTTTTAATTGAGTTAAGTATTCTTTTGAAATGAGATGAATGTTTTGAAAAATATATATTGTATGTATATGTAATGAATTTTGGAAATAAAAAGATATTTTGGGAAAAGTGTTAACTTTAAAAGAAAGTATTTTCAAGATAAATAATATTTTTAAAAGAAATATTGTGAGCTATATGTTTATTTTAGAAAAGAAGAGATATTACATGGAGTTTTAATAATGTTATTTAGATGATTTAGGAAATAATAATATTAGAATAATTTATGGAAGTATAATTTTTGGAAAACAAATTAAGAATAGAAAATTTATTTCTATGTAAATATATGTGTTTAATAAATTTTAATGGTTTAGAAAAATTTATTGAAAACTTTAAAAGATGTTATATATATATATATATATATATATATATATATATTGATTTTGATGACGGTTGTAGCCGTCGAGCATTAGCAATAGCAAAGAATAGTGGTTAAGCAATGTTGATTTCACAATTAACATTGCAGCCATCTAGTGAAGCGATTGGTTAAAAATTAATGGCAAGGCAATGATGTTATATTAATTTTGATACATCAGAAATTGTATACGATGCTTATACTTTGATGTGTATATCATTTTATGATTTAGATAGATGTTAATTTTGAGTTCTAATTTAAAAGAAGTTAAAACAAAACATGTAAGAAATTATGTAAATTTATTTGGAATTTAAAAGTAAATAAATAATTGGAAAAAAAGTTGAATTTCATAATTGAATATTTGGAATCTAAAAGGATAAATCTTTTATTTTAATTAATAAAAATAAATACTATAAGAATTTAGTATATTGTTTTGAAAAATATAGAGTTAGAAAATTGTTTCGGGAGAAAAGATTTTTCCGATATCAAATCAATTAAATTTTAAAAGGAAGTTTGGAGTTTTAAACTATAAAATTTTATAAGATAAATATTTTGAGAGCCTTAGGTATATAATATGGGGAGTGCTAATAATCAATTTAGCGTTACTGATTGGTTTAAATGCTCTCGAGTAAAGCTTCATCGAATATTGTAAAACCCGTTGAATAGAATATTTGAGTGGTACTTACTAGCTCACTAGTGAATACTAAAATTTCATCGGATAGTATGGGTTGCATTGGTTAAATTTATGATTGCTATTAGGAAATATTTAACACTTTTTGGTTGTATTCTCTTTTGGTGTTCAGTGGGATCGATAGATCCTTAAGGGAATACAGTTTAGGTTTTCCAATATAAGGGAAATTCTTTTGGTTTGTTTATTAGATGTAACTTCTTATTAGAAGTTAGTTTGCTTGTTTATCAATTTCAAATGAAGAAATTTGAATGAATGGAATTATACATGAATCATGGTTGAATATTTGTGATTTTCATGTTACGAAAAACATAATTCCTTGAAATGATGTTTGGTTACTAATTATTGATTTATAAAATAAGAACTATAAATAAAAAAATTCATAATCCGAAATGGTTATGAGACATTTGCGATCATCTTATCAATTAATTGTACGACTTGTATTATAGAATATTTGAGTAAGTGGAGCTTACCGATTTGTAGTAAATGTTCAAGTAAACCTGGGTGATTATGGGATGCATGGGCGTTACTCGAATGATTACTATTATAAGGTATTTAACACTATTGTGATGACGTGTGAAGTGCATGTCTTCGAATTGCGAATAGTAGTCAATTATGATAGGCCTTGATTCTAGACTTGCGATGTGCAGTCATTTATGTTAGACTTGATAGACTTGCAAAGTGCAGGTAGACTTTCGATGTGCAGTCATTTATGTTGGACCTTTGATGTGCAGGTAGACTTGTGATGTGCAGTCATTTATGTTAGACTTGCTATAAGTTCCCCACTTAGAGGCCCAAAACTAATGGTTATGGTTGCTACAGTCATCCATAGTAATTAATTCTCGGTGATCAAATGCGGTAATCTTAGATACATTGATATAACAGAAACACATGGATATGAATTTTTATTAGAACCATTAAACAAATTTCTCATTCCATTTCCTTCATATTTCAAATTCATTGCATAATCTCAAATTCGAGAACCATGTTTAGAGAAAATATAATTACTATAAATTACACAAAGGGCGACATATGAAGATGCCGTCTTGGATGATCAAAGTCTAAACATAGGCAATTAAACAACTTTGCCTTTATATCACAACACAATGGAATCAAAAAAGAAAAGAAATCCTAATAGCTAGCTTGCCTCCTGCATATCCCCGGAAGCTTACTCTTCTAAAGGAGCACCTGAAATCCTAAACTCTCAAACTACTCAAAATAAATTGAGCTCCTGAGAGTTTAAGGGGAAAACATAAACTTTGATTCAGACAATAAGCCTGGTGTGAATAATAACCTACCATCTCGAACCATTTAGATATCTAGTGAGACTATGCCGCTTAGCAGAACAGGCTTTCTCCTCACTTGTACCTTACCTAAAAATTTATAATAACCATATACTGTGCTCCCGCTAACATTATTGTTAAAAACATAGCAATTTAAAATATCACGATGATATGTAATCAAGCAAAATATCTTGTATTTCCCATCACCATACATTTCACTATCAGCCTCAGTTATAGTTTCTAAGGTCACTATTAACCTTTTAGTTTTTATGGGCTAACTAATAACCTATTCAAAGATTATGGACTATCTGTCTGGTTTCATAGTTTTCATGGGATCACTAAGAACCTATTGGCTCCTGCCAATAACTTCATCCAATTATTTAACAGGTTCTCCCTGAACCTATTGTTATCTCCAATAACTTCTCTTATATCACAGTTTTCACGGGATGACTATGACCCTAATGATCTTTTTCAATAACTTTATCTAGATATATTTTTCAAGGGATCACTATGAACCTATTATCTTCTGCCAATAACTCTTTTCAAACATAGTTTTCATGGGTTTACTATGAAACGGTCTAAACTGACAACTTCTTGATCAGTCTTTGGGCATCCTATGCTCTGGTCTACCTGACCTCCTGGATGCAACTCTACTGATTTATGAGTTAACTCAATTTATACTCACTACTGGGTCAACCTAGCAGGTTATTTTGCCTCTTTCTCCCCAAAATACAGTTATGGGTCCATCATATAGTGAATATATTAATAGAAGAAGCATATACAATAACATAACAATGCCAACGTTTTGGTTTAATATCCTTAAAAAAAATTCCACATAAAATTTGGTTAATCCCTTTAACCTATTATTTTAATAAGAAAGCTTCTTCAAAAAATCCAAAATTAACAACCATTTCAAAACTCTTTTATATCGCCATAGGTTTCCCTTTAAAAATGAGATTGGGTTCTTTGTTTTGAAAACTAAGGGTTTTGAAACCTTAGACCTTTACTTTCAAAACCATTAGAATATATCTTTCAAAAGCATTCAAATCTTCTTTTCAAAACACCTAAACATATTCCTTTTGAAACACTTTAAAATATCTTTTCAAAAGCATCAAAACCTTCCTTTCGAAACCATCAAAACATTCCTTTTGAAAGTATTAAAGCATATGTAACATCCCCCTATTTGGAGGCCCAAAATTAATGGCTATGGATGCTGCAGTCATCCACAGTTATTAATCCTCGGCGACCAAACATTGCGATATTAGATACATTGATACACAAAAATACAAGAATATGAAAAAACTTAAACATCAAAATAAACTCCACATTCCATTTCAAAATATTCCAAATGAATTACATAATCCCAATTCGTAGACCGTGTTCAGACACTATATAATTATTACAAAATACGCCAAGAACGGCATATGAAGATGCCCCCTTAGTAGATCAAAGTATATAGATAGGCAAGAAAACAATTTGCCTTTACAACAAAACACACAACGGAAAACAAAAGACTCTAATAACAAGTTTGCCTCCAGCATGTCCTTGGAAGCCTTGTTAATCTAAAGATCTCCTAGAAACCTTAACTCTCGACCCACTCAAAATCAATTGAGTACTCAAGAGTTTAAGGAGAAAAAAAACTTCGAGTCGAACATAAAGCCTGGTATGAATAATAATTTACCATCTCAAACCAGTTAGATATCTAGTGAGACCACGCTGCTTAGCGAACCGGATTTTCCCAACAATAGTATCCTAAAACATTTATAAAACCATATACTGTGCTCCTGCATCCACAATGGTTAAAACATAGTATTTCAAAATATTATGATGATATGCAAAACAAACAAATCTATTATGGATTACCCATCTCATTCATTCTGACTATCTGTTTTAATTATAGTTTCTAGGGTTGCTCTTAACATGTAAATGTTAAAGATTATCTGTCTAATTACTTGGTTTTCATGGAATCACTGAGAACCTATCGGTAACTCCAATATCTAATTTATTATCCTAGTTTTCATGGGCTAACTAGGAACCTATTGGCTGACTGCCAATATCTTAATCTGGATATAGTTTTCATGGGCAAACTACAAACCTATTTGCCCGTGCCAGTATCAAATCATAGTTTTCATGGACTGACTACGAACCTATTGGCACCTGCTAATATCATACAGTTTTCATGGGCTTACTGTAAACCTATTGGCCCCTGCCAATATCTTTAAATTAAAATTTAACATCTATTAAGTTATAATCACTAGTGGATCAACCTAACTGGTTGTTTTGCCCATTCCTCAAAATACAGTTATGGGTTAATAACAATGTGAATAATATTTCAAAATCTTTGGTTATGCCATGACTATTGCTTTAAATTGAGATTGGGTTTATTTTTGAAACCATAAAAATATCTCTTTCGAGACCTTTGGACAGCCACCTTCGAAGCAAAGAACTCTTTTAAAAACATTGTATACATACCTTTCGAAGCCCTTAATGACCATTCTCTTTCGAAAACTATTATACCTTTCGATGGTGTTAAATCATCTTTTTAAAATATAGAGCTTCAAGATAAATGAAAGTAACCCTTCCGAAAGCATTGGGTTTACTTCTTTAAAAATATCATTTTGGTCAAAATGGTTATATACGAAACTATCTCCTTCGAAACCAACTAAAATAAATTTGGGGAAAAACTGATGGTGTCGGAGCCAACTAATCGAAAGCAAAAGACTTTAAAAATCAAAACGTCGAATGTCTAATTCGAAACCCCCTTTCGACTCCATCACCTTCAAAATCCCACCGCTTTTGAAAGCAGTTAGGAAAAAGGCTTAAATTAAAACAGAAGTAACCCCTTCGACAACATAGATGACTTCAATGCAGTCGGAAGGGGGATTAGCAACTTGGTTTCGATTGGGATGTAACCTACCCTTTCGAAAGAAATTATTTAAAGAAAAAGGTACTCCTTCGAAAGCAAATACTTTAATACAACATGACAACCTTCTTTTAAAGCTAATTATAAAACCTTTTCGAAAGCTTTAGGTAAAACTAGGAAAGACTTTAACTTATGAAAACAAAGTAGGGATTCGACTCCATTGGAAGCTAACCTTTTGAAACCAAGGCTTCCACCCTCCTTCCAATCCATTACATACCATCTAAGTGATATCTTGTGTATTGTTTCGATTAGGGTGGTTTCGACTATATTGATTTCGACTGTGATGGGGCAGAATCAAAGGAGTCGAAAGGTACTTACTTACAGGAGCGAAACACCTTTTTCTGGTATAAACGCTGAATTATAGCAACTTTTAGTAATCACTTTCTAACAACTTGCCTATTTGTAAATCATTATTTGGTTGTCATAAAAAAAATTCAAATACTTTACCTTTATAACTATCACATTTATATCATATTAAAAAAACCATTAAAATGCAATATTTTAGCCTCTCCATATGCTAAAACCATTTATTTCATAAAAGCCCTTCTTTCTAAATAATTTATTTTCCTTAGTAAATCAATTAGGAAAATTCCATAAAAATTACAGAAATTCAATTTCATCTTGTAATCAAACATATTATAACTTTAGACTAGACCCAATTTCTTCCTGAAATTCTCGAAATAGATTTTAAACCCAATTATATATTGTTCTTCATTAAAAATTCATAATAAAATTTCCACAACTTGGAAAACTCTGAAAATTAAAACCTATCTCCAAAATCATGTTATACTTAATATAAAAAAAATTCATGGCAATATGGAATAATATACTCTCGGTTTTATACTAAAACCATAAAAATTCATGAGCTTACGAATTAAAACAAATCATCATAATATAACTCAAGCATACCATCATCCATTTTATCACAAAAATGAATTGAAATCATAAATCCAAAACCGTATAATCATAGAATAAAATAGGGAAGGTAGAAGATTATTATTCACCTTAAACTTGATAAGGAATTTGAGATTTGATATTGATTAATCCTCCCTAGCCTTTGATCTTTAGCTTTTGATTAAAATTCTTCTTCTCCTTTGTTAAAGGCCGGCTCTATTAGGGTTCTTGCGTTTATTTTGATTTGAGAAATAAAAATGAACATGAATGGACAAAATGAGAAGTTATAGGCATGTATAATTAATTGGCTAATTTACTAATATGCCCATATGTAGTTTAATTAAACTTTAAACCAATTTAAAGCCCATTAACTTTGTTAGTAAGCATGGCCCTATAAATATAATTTAATCAAATCTCAATATCCTTATCACCATTATTCTATTTAATTTATCTAACTAATTTTTCTGAATAATGTCATAAAAATTTAGGGATGTTACAGGCTTCCCACCTAAAGAATTTCGTCCCCGAAATTCAGTAAGGACTAAATACTAAACATAGCAATCATCTGAAACAACACCTAACATCCATACCAGTCTAACTAACTAGCAACTATCTATATAAATCTAATATACACATACCTTTAGAGAAAATCAGGATAAGTATCTCTAATCCTGTCCTTTGTCTCCCAAGTACAGCCCTTCTCGTTATCGCTCCATTGAAATTCCACCAACCTGACTGTCTTGTTCCTTAATCTTTTCTCATCTCTAGCTACAGCCCGAATTGGTTGTCTAAAAAAGTAAAATTAGGCTCCACCACTAAGTCATCTAACCTTGTCGGAGGAATAGTAGTCACTAGATCATTCCCATACTTGTGAAGATGAGACACATGAAATACATTATGGACACCTGCCAAACTGCTCCGCAACTCAATTCTATATGAGGGCTTTCCAATCCTCTCTACAATCTGTAATGGACCTACATATCTTAGGGCTAACTTCCCCGACTTTTCAAATCGTACCGCACCGTTCATAGATGATACCTTAATGAAAACCTTATCTCTAACTGAGAATTCTAGGTCCTCACGTCTCTTACTGCGTTACTCTTCTGTCTCGACTGAGCTTCCTTCATCCTTCCCCATATTAACTCAATATTTTCAAATGCCTCTCCAACCAAATCTAGACCTAAGGCTAATATGTCTCTAGTCTCCAACCAACATGCTGGTGATTTGCATAGTCTTCCATACAAAGCTTTAAACGGCGCCATTCCTATACTAGTCTGCTAACTATTATTATAAAAAACTCAACCAGATGTAGGTGATCCTCCCAAGATCCACCAAAGTCTAATACACAAGCTCTTTGTAGATCTTCAAGTACCTTATTGACTTTCTCTGTCTGCTATCTGTCTATGTGTGCTACGCAGTACTCATATTAAGATTGATAACTATCACTTCCTGTAGACTCTTCCAGAATTCACTAGTGAATAATGTATCTCTGTCACTAACTATACTACTAGGAACTCCATGCAGTCTAACTATGTTCTTCAGGAACAACTTAGCTAAAACAGGTGCTGTTTTAGTTGACTTAACTGGAATGAAATGGGGAGTCTTGATCAATCTGTCCACTATAAGCCATAAACTTTCATTACCTCTACATGACTTTGGCAACCCGTCTATAAAATCCATGGATATTGAACCCCATTTCCAAACTGGAATCTCTAAAAGCTGTAGTAACCCGCTTGATTTCTGATGTTCAGCTTTCACTTGTTGACAGTTTGCACATTATCTAACCCACAAGCCAACACCCCTCTTCATTTCTTCCCAAAAGAAGCTCCTCTTCATATCCTGATACATCTTGGTTCCTCCAGGATGAATCATAAACTTGGATCAATGACATTCTCTAAGAACTTCTCTCCTCAAGTCCTCCACATTTGGAACACACAATCATCCCTTCTTTCTTAGCCACCCTCTTTGGTCAAGGCTAAAATCCTTTAAATCATCGATCTTTGTTCCAACCTCGAGTCTTCTGACCCTCTCAACTAATACCAGATCCTCCTTCTGCTTAGAAGAAATTTTCTTAATCAATACTGGTCGAACTTATAAACAAGACAACCTGGTAGTACTCTGACTAGAACCAACAGTCGATCTTAACTGCATACAATAACTGGATAAAGCTTGTAAATCTTTCCACTGTGCCAACATAGCTAACACCACAATTTGATGTTTCCTGCTAATAGCATCAGCCACCTTATTACATTTTCCTGGTGTATATTCTATACCGAAATCATATGCAGCTAAAAACTCTAGCCTTCTGAGAGAATAAATACCATAAATACTTATGATCGGTATGTAACTCAAATCTCTCCCCTAAGAGATAATGTCTCCAAATCTTCAATGCAAAGATCACCGCTACCAACTCCCAAACATGTGTAGTATATCTAACTTCATGCGGTTTCAGCTGCTTAGATGCGTAGGCAATGACTTTACCACTCTGCATCAACACCGCTCCTAATCCAGTCCCACATGCATTAGTATACACCACTAATCATTGGTTCCCATTCAGAACTACTAACATGGGTGCATTGGTAAACAAATGCTTTAATTCAAGGAATGCCTCCTCACATTTGTTAGACCAAAAAGACCTCACTTCCTTCCTAGTTAGCTTAGTTAGGAGCGATGCTATTCACGAGAAATCCTTAATGAATCTCCGGTAGTAGCCCGCAAGTCCAAGAAAACTCCTGATCTCAGTCACTATCTATGCTCTCTTTCAATTATTCACAGCTTCGATCTTATCTGGATCAACTGATAATTCTTTCTCTGAAACTATGTGAACAAGAAACTTTACCTCTTTCTTCTAGAAATGAAACTTGATAAACTTTGCCTTTAGTTGATTCTACCTCTACGTATCAAGCACCACTCTATGATGAACTTCATGCTCTCTCTCATAGTTAAAGTACATTAGAATGTCATCTATAAATATTAGTACAAACCTAACCTAGTCCTCTTGGGAAAGTCGGTTCATCAAATCAACGAAGAAAGGTGCATTCGTTAATCCAAATGGCATTACCAACCACTCATATAAACCATATCTAGTTTGAAATGCTGTCAAAAGAATACTATCCTCCGCCACTCTCAACTGATGGAAACCTGTCTCCAAGTCAAACTGGGAAAATACTCTGGCTCCACTCAACTGATCAAACAGATCATCTATTCTTGGCAAAGGATACTTATTCTTAATTGTCCTTTTGTTTAACTTACGATAGTCGATACACATCCTTAATGACATATCTGGTTTCTTCACGAACAATGCGGCTGCTCCCAAGGCGAACTGCTTGGTCTATAAAACTCCTTCCTTCTAGATCCACTAGCTGCACCTTTAATTCCTTCATCTCAGTTGGTGTCATCCTATTAGGTGGTCTGCTTATAGGTTCAGCTCCAGGCAAAAGATCTATTCTAAATTCAATAGCTCTTTTCAGGGTAGTCCAGTGACTGGCTCAAAGACATCTGCAATCTCCCTTGCTACCCGCACCTGACTTAACTCATTTCCTACCTCCGTAGTATTAAGCATAGCACTAGCACTCTGGTCAGTATTCTCTACTAAGAATATCACTCGCTTATCACTATCAAGGTGTCTCAGTGATATTTCTCTATCATGGCAAAATATTCTAGCCTCATGCCTACTCAACCAATCCATACCCAAAATGATCTTGAAATCTACGAAAGCAATTACATACAAACTGCATGCAAACTTATGACCTAACAAGTCAAGTTCTAACTGGTCATATCTTAATCCTAGAGTTGCATACCCTCATATTGGATTCGCAACCTTTAAAGAAGTAATAAGGTAGGTGGGTTTTAGACATAATCTATCAACCTAACACTGAGATATAAATGAATGTGATGCACCGGTATCAAAAAGTACTCTAACTAAAATACTTTGAATAAAAAGCGTACCTTCCATCATAGTTTTTCCCTTATCTACTGCAGTAGGCCTAGCTGGTCCTATAGCAAAAACTTTTCCTTTGTCCTTCCTAACTGGCTCTGGATACTGATTCTTATAATGTCCAACTTGATCACAGTTGAAACATTTCACATTCTTCTTAACTGCAGCTTTCTTTCCATTCCCTGATCGACATTCATTCGTAAAGTGGCCTTTCTTGTCACACTTATAGCAAACTACATCATCTTTTGACCTCTTAGCTGAGTCTTCCCTCTGGGCTCCCATCAACTTCCTTTTCTTCCCTTGAGAACCCTGGGTCTCCACTGACTTCTCTTTAGCTAAATCAGCAAGCAACTTCTCATGGCGAATAACCATATCCACTACTATATTACAAGGATCATGGATAAGTGTCAAGGTCGTTCTAGCAAGCTCGGGCCTCAGTCTCCAAATAAACTATCATTCCTTTTGATATCAGTATCTATAAGGGCATATCCATATCGAGACAGCTCTTCAAACTTAGTAGCATACTCAACTACTAACCTCTCTCCTTGTAATAAATCCACAAACTTCCTCATCGGCTCCAACTTAGCAAACTCAGATACAAACTTCTGCTCAAATCTTTCTTTGAAATCATTCCAAGTTAACTTCTCTTCTAGCACTCTGCAAGTGACACTATTCCACCAATGTAGTGCTGACCCTGTAACTATCTAGAGGCTAACCTCCTCTTTTATCCGTCATCCAGGCCTAAATTAGTGAATGTACGCTCACAATGCAACAGCCAATTCTGGACTTCTACGACACTCTCCATTCCCAAGAATAGCTTCCCACCCAAACTGGTGTAATCTCTACTCAGCAAAGCAATATTCCCTACTAGAGCCATAGGATTAGCTCCTCCTGTATTCCTAGCAACTCCAGCAGTAGCTCCTGCTTGCATCAAGCTGGTAAAGAACTGATACATCATCCCATATCTACTGGTGGATTTCCAGCACCCATATTGGTTTCAGCATTTTGGTTACTGGCATTAGTCAGTTGGCCCTGGTTTCTCCTGGTAGTGGGTCGAGCATTTCCACTAGTTGCGGTGCTTCCTCCACCTAGATTTCCTCTTTCGTTTCCTACTTCCATATCTCCCTTCTCGTAAGTCTGCATGTGAGTCTTAGTAAGACACAGAAGAACGATCTAAGAGAGCGGGGATACGTACTTACATACACACATACATGTACATGTTCATATATATATATAAATGTTAACCCAAACCCCAATCTTATTATCTGATTCATTGGATTATGTATGGAAAAATCTTTTAGGTTTAAGTTTCTTTCAAAGTTTCATAAACCTATGCTATGATACCAACTTGTAACATCCCCCTATTTGGAGGCCCAAAACTAATGGCTGAGGATGCTGCAATCATCCATAGTTATTAATCCTCGGCGACCAAACACGACAATATTAGATACATTGATACATTGATACACAAAACACAAGAGTATGGCAAAAAATTATATAGCAAAACAAACTCCACATTCCATTTCTAAATATTCCAAATGGATTATATAATCATAATTCGTAGACCACGTTCAAAAAAAATATAATTATTACAAAATACGCCAAGAGCGTCATATGAAGATGCTCCATTGGTAGATCAGAGTATATAGATAGGAAAGAAAACAATTTGCCTTTACAACAAAACACATAGCGAAAAATAAATGACTCTAAGAACAAGTTTGCCTCCGGCACGTCCTTGGAAGCCTTATTCGTCTAAAGATCACCTGGAAACCTTAACTCTCAACCTATTCAAAATCAATTGATACCCAATAATTTAAGAGGAAAACAAAATTTTCAAGTAAGACATAAAGCCTGGTATAAATAATAATTTACCATGTTAAACCATTTAGATATCTAGTGAAACCACGCCTCTTAGCGGAATGGGTTTTCCCCCACTAGTATCCTAAAACATTTATAAAACCATATACTATGCACCTGCATCCATAATGATTAAAACATAGTATTTCAAAACATTATGATGATATGAAAAAAAAAATCGATTCTGGATTTTCCATCCCCATTCATTCTGACAATCTGTCTCAATTATAGTTTCTAGTATTACTCGTAAACTGTAAATGTTAAAGACTATCTGTCCAATTACTTAGATTTCATGGGATCACTAAGAACCTATTGGTAACTCCAATATCTTATTTCTTATCCTAGTTTCCATGGGCTAACTAGGATCCAATTGGATGATTGCCAATATCATAATCCGGATATAGTTTTCATGGGATAACTACAAACCTACTAGCCCTGCCAGTATCAAATCATAGTTTTCATGGGCTGACTATGAACCTATTGGCTCCTGCCAATATCATACAGTTTTTATGGGCTTACTATAAACCTGTTGGCCCCTGCCAATATCTTTAAATTAAATTTTAACATCTGTTAAGTTATATTCACTACTGGGTCAACCTAACTGGTTATTCTATCCTTTCTACAAAATACAGTTGTGAATTAATAACAATGTGAATAACATTTCAAAATCTTTGGTTATGCCATCGTTATTACTTTAAATTGAGATTGGGTTTATGCTTTAAAACCATAAAACATCTCTTTCGAGACCTCTAGATAGCCTCCATCGAAAGCAAAGAACTCTTTACAAAACATTGTATACATACCTTTCGAAGCCCTTAATAAACATTCTCTTTTGAAACTTATTATACCTTTTGACGGTACCAAATCATCTTTTTAAGATATAGAACTTCGAAACAAATGAAAGTACCCATTTTGAAAGAATTGGTTTACTTCTTTAAAAACATCATTTAGGTCAAAATGTTATATACAAAAGTATCTTATTCGAAACCAACTAAAATAAATTTGGGGAAAACTGACGGTGTCGGAGTCATCTAGTCGAAAGCAAAAGATTATAAAAATCAAAACTGTAAAGCTCTGAGTCGAAACCCCCTTTAAATTCCATCTCCTTCAAAACCTCACCCTTTATGAAAGAAACTAGGAAAAAGGCTTGGGTTAAAACAAAAGTAACCCCTTCGACAACATAGATAACTTCAATGCAGTCATAAGTGGGATTAGCAGCTTGGTTTCGACTGACGTAACCTACCCTTTCGAAAGCAATTTTTTAAAGAAAAAGATACTCCTTCAAAAGCAAATATTTTAACACAGCATGACAAACTTCTACGAACGTTAATTATAAAACATTTTCGAAAGCATATCTTTTGACTCTGTTGAAAGCTTTAGCTAAAAGTAGGCAAGACTTTAACTTATGAAAACAAAGAAGGGTTTCGGCTCCATTAGAAGCTACCCTTACGAAACCAAGGCTTCCACCCTCCTTCCAATCCACTGCATACCATCTAAGTGATATCTTGTGGGTTGGTTTCGACTAGGGTGGTTTCAACTGCGTTGGTTTCGACTATGATGAGGCGGAATTAAAGGAGTCGAAAGGTACTTACTAACGGCGGTGAAATACCTTTTTCTGGTTTAAAGGCTGAATTATAACAACTTTTCGTAATCACTTTCTAACAACTTGCCTATTTGTAAACCATTGATTGGTTTGTAGGATCTATATTAACCCTAGAGGGGGGTGAATAGGGTTATAGCAAATTTTATCGATTTAAACACAGAAACAAACTGCAGAAATAAATATGCTGAAAAGTAAATCACACACAAAATTTACCCAGCTTCGGCAACCCCTTCCTACTGCTGCATTCCTAGATTTCTATTAGAATTAAACAGTATCCCGCTTACAAACACTCTAACAGACTCGCAAACCCTGCTCCCGCTTACAAACACTCTAATAGACTTGCACCCCCTGCTTCCGCCTATAGAGTTTTGCAAACTCGCAAACCCTTGCTCCCGCCTATAGAGTTTTGCAAACTCGCACACCCTGCTCACTGAACTAATTCTAACTAGACAATCTGACACTACCTACAACCTAGGTGGTGATTTACCAAGAATTGATTTGAAAAGAAAAATAAAAAATAAAACTAATAAACAAAAAACCCCCTTTAAAAATAAATCCTAAATAAAAACTAAATCCCCTTTATAATAATAAAGCCAGCCCTTTTATTCTTTAACCCGATCCACTTCTTTTGGCTTGTGAGAATAATGACGGCCGATCCCCTTTGCCACTAAATTAGGGCTGCGTTCCCTTGTGAAAATTGGGGCTTTGATTCTTCGTTCGATCTGATTTGTGTTTCTCTTGCTCGCGCTCGTTCTCTGATGATCGATTCACTTGAGATCGGTTGCTTGGTTGACTTCGAGATTGCGAATCGTTTGCAGCTGCTCCTTTGATCGAGTTCGATAGATTGGTATGTATTCTCTTTCGTTGCTGGTTTTAATTGCTTGCTTGAACTCGATGCCTATGATGAACTCTTGGGTTTGGTATTTATATGAATTCGACACTTGAGTTTGTTCGTATCAATTCGATACTTTCCAAAATTGTTGCTTTCCTGATGCGCACGACTTTCCTGATATATTTTGTTTGACTTTCCTGTTTTCGGCAATTTCCATTTTTGTACTGCGTTGATTTCTGACTTGGTCAAGTTGTTGCCTTGATCATCACGGCACTGTTTTGATTTCGTGAATCATATCCATGGCTTCAACTTCTCACTATAACTTAACTGTGGTTTTTGTTGACTTTGGTTACACCAATCATTATCTTATTATCCATGGCTTCAATATTTACATTGTTCATCTCTGTTTTTGCTGTAGTCATTTGGGTCTGCACATTCACCTGTTGTTGTTGTTCAACCTGATGCTGCACTGTTTACTGTATATAATGTTTCTGGTCAAACTTTGTACTACCTGTTCATTTGATTCTGCTTCACCACTGAGCCTCAATGTAGTTGTGGTTGCTTATGTGCATTTGCCTGAGTCACTTGCATACTCGGTCGTGCTGTCCACTTGAGTTTAAGCATTTGTTGTCATGTGTATTGGGTATCACCGCTGAGTGTTGTTAGCTTTGTGTTTGTTGATTTAGTGGTCCACTTGCTTGGCCATTTTGTACTTCTGGTCTTTGTTTGTTTAATGGTTGTTGATGTGTATGTAGAGGTTGAACCTGAGCATTACTGTTGTTTGCATTGCATCACCACTGTATCATGCTTGGCTTTGTGGTCTGGTTTCACTTGGGCTTGTAGTTGTCTCTGACCTGATGGCTTTTGTTTTCATTGTCCACACATGTACATGCTTTACTGCAGCTTGTTGTTTGTGGACCGATCATGTATCAATGTGCACAGAGTTGTTTGCATTTACCACTTGCTTGACCTTTGTTGCCTCTGTTCATTGTGGTAGTAGCTGTCTTCACTGTCCACCTGCCCTTTTTCATATTGCTGGTTGTTATGCATATACAAGTTCATTCATATTGCATTTCCCATTCACTGTTGCCTTGAGTCTATTGTAACTGGGCCTGTTGGACTGTTTTTGGCCATTCTTGTCATTGTTATTGTCTCTTTCCATTCAAGTCTTATACTTGGTCTTGATAATTTCCTGACTTCGATTGTTTTAGTTTGAGTCTTCTGTGCATTGTGCATATTACTTTGAACCTGGGCAGGTGTACACTTGGTTACATTCTTGGTTGAAACTGGTCATTCATTGTTGCCTGTTGGTCTTCATGTGTCTGGTTCAATGCTTAGTGCATTGTGCATTTGTTTTGAACTTGCAGTTTGAATTGCATTGAGTTGAGTCGAGTTTGCAGTGATGGCTTGACCTTTGCACTTTGTTTGTTATTTAGTGCCTTCTTGAATTTGTGTAGACTGTGCATTACACTTGAGTTGAATCCAGTTTTACAACTCGGGTTTGACCTTGTGCTGAATTCGAGATTTTATTTATGTTGCACCTGAGTTGAACCCGTCTTTTTATTTGGGTATGATCTTGTGCTCACCTGTCCCTGTAAATCGATCAAGTGTATATCGATGTGCACGGCCTTGTGGCATGTACAGTGATACACTGTGCATGTCGCATTGTTCGTGTATGATGAATTCAAATGTGAATGATGACGAACAACCCAAATAACTGAGGCAAATAATATTTTCAAAAATCCATATTTTATTTTATATTGCAAAAATATTTCTTTTTCAATTTTACTGCGTTAGTGAATATTTTTGCAGATTTCTCAGATGCTGGATTCAAACTGGAATGAAGTTGAATATAAAACTACGAGTGTGAGTGGTATGTAGTGAGGAATTTATGTAAACTGAATTGTGATGTAATTGTGATGTAATCAAAAATGTATATGTATAGTGAGAGCTTGAATTTGTACTATTCAAAATTGTAATAAATATTTGTTTGAATAAAATATCTGTTTGAATTCAAATTCTGTGTAATTTATTTTATTCTACAAATATTTGTTTAATCTATGAAAAACAAAATAGTACATTACCAAATACATTTAAATGAATATATATATATATATATATATATATATATAATCATCAAACAAAAATCATATAAGCGCAAAGCGCATATTCGAACAATCCCCCCTTTTGATGATAACAAACATATATTTAAGATTTTGATTGTGTTAAATGTATTTGATCAATGATATACACTAATTGCTCCCCCTATTTAAATGATTCCTCTCTACATGATGCCCCCTACATATATGCATATAAATAGAAATATACAAATGAGCCTAGATGCAAATGGAAAATTATTTGACCTTTGCTTGATTTTATTTGACAAAATCTTAACTTTTCTCATCAGCAAAAGAATAATAGTGTTAGAGAAAATAGAGATAAAGTGATCAATATTAATCCAACATTAAACTCAAATTGAATATAAATATTAAACTTCAATAAAAATCAAACAAAAATCATAACTACCCTTGTTAGGCGCATATTCCACTTTTAGAATGATTGGAAATGATGTTCTAATATAAAATAAAACAACTGTATCAACTTGTGGTACATTTATATCAGGAATTTGAATATCTACTAATCATGCATAACCGTTAGGACTTTTAAATGAGATTAGTAGTATTCCAATTTAATTTTAAAAAATGAAATCAAGTATCTTCTAACCACGCATGACCGTGAGGACTTTTAAATGGGATTAGAATCAACTTGTCTATTTAATCAATTAATTTTGATATGCGTTCCATACATGCATAACCGTAAGGACTTTTAAATGAGAATGGAAGCACATAATCAAAAATCCAAGTAATTCACCCATGCATAACCGTGAGGACTTTTAAATGAGAGTGAATACTTTGGATATTTATTTATTTTTACAAAAAAAAATATGACATGAAAAACAAATGATTCCTGATTATAGTACCACATATCGACAAACTATATTTAAGTTTTGATAAACAATGGTCGATAGAAATATGATAGATATAGAAATGGTCATGGAATCTTTACCCAACAAAAAGTTTTATAACTCTTGTTTGAATTCCTAAAGAAATTTTCCAAATATACTCTCTTGAGTAATGTATGTTAAATATCAACACTTATCACCTTTTCAATCACTATTTATCTTTTTGATAATTAGTAGGGAGTCGGATTAGTCAAAATTTGTCATTTAAAATCAAATAAAAATGACTAATCTAAAAATATGGTCAAAAAATGATTTTCTCCAAGGGGTTATATGAGAGAATTTTATGTTATTTGAAATGAAAAATATGCAGATATTTTCTTTGAAAAACGATGCAGTTACTAAATGTCACAAAAATCACGTTCAACTAGTAATTTTTCTATAAACTAGATTACCAGTGTAATCTGCATCTGAATTTCTTTTTCACTCCAAAATATCACTAACTAAATTTGATAGACCAGACCATGAAGAGTGCATCAAAAATTTCAAACTCAATTTTAACAACAATTTAAATGACATTCTTTGAATTTGAATAGAAGCCATGTAAATAATCAGAAAACCGTGAATATAGAGTTAGCCGTATTATAACCAAAAATATTATTATCCAACAGAACACTATTTTTAATCCAAACAAATATGTATGAAGTAATTCAAAGAACAATGTTTTTGGCATAAATATAATTGGCCAACTATGTTGAACAAGCCAGAAAAAATCATCTCTTTACAACATCTCAATATTGGCTGATTTCATTCAGAATACGGTGCAGATTATCACATTTAATATACCATCACCTGTTTCACCTTTACGATAATTTATCGTGGTTGCCCATTGTGATTCTGTCACCTTTGTACTAGGCTAAAGAATTTTGCTTTGTTGTCCGTTGTGTTTCTGGAACAGCCAAAATCCAGATAACACTATTGTTGTTCCTTAGGCTGCCACCATACCTACACGATGAAAGATTTTTGTGACCTATTTGTTTTTATAGGTCCATGATTGTTAGTGGCTGAAGCATTGTGAATAAACAAACCCTTTGAAACCCAAACTTGTTTAGTCCTTTCATTCTTGTTCCAATAGACATGAAATTTGTTTGTAGAATTCTTAGGAACCCAAACTTGTATAAATTTTGTATTCTTGTTCCTATGACTACAATTTTCAACACGATGTCTAATTATTTCACATCTATCAAAGACACTCTTACCTTTTGCATTACCATCAACTTGTATTTTCCCAAAACCTAGTCTTTTTCTGTTCTTAGCAAAAATTTGATTTCCCAATAGCATGTTGAAAGATTTTTCGCCTCTTGAAAAGTTATCCAGAGTTTTCTCAAGATTTTGGACTTTGGTTTTTAGTGTTGTGTTTTCAGTGACAAGTGAGGTGCATCTATTTATAAAATCCTTTTTCCTAGTGTCAATGGTTTCCTTAAGACTCAAGTTTTCTTTTTCAAGATTCTCAGAGCTATTCTTTAGTCTTGATAATTCTGAATCTAAAATTTTACATTTTTTACATTCTAGGTTTTGAATATTTTCAAGTTCAGTTTATAACCTAAAATTTTCACGAGCAAGTTCTCTCCTATCAGATCTCAGTTTTTCAATTTTAGATTCAAGAGTATCAACTACTTTAGTAAGATCAAGACACATAAAAACAAGATCTTTATAAGAATAGTCACCTACCTCACTAGATTCTTCTGAGCTTGCTTCTGAATCCGATTTTGCCATAAGACACAAGTTAGCTTCCTCTAAGCTACTATTCAAAACTTCCTCTCCTTCTTCATTATCCCAAGTCGCTGCAAAGACCTTCTTCATCTTTTTCTTTCCTCGATTGTTTTTGAGAAGTGGGCATTCTTGTTTGAAGTGGCCAGGCTTATTGCAGTTAAAGCACGTCGGTTCATTATCGGAATGGTCAGAATCTTTTGGCCTATTACGACTTGTTTTCTTCATGCGTGGCTTGAATCTTGACCATTTTCTAAGATTATTGATAGCCATTGCAAGCTCTTCAATTGGATCTTCTTCATCTTCATCGCCCACTTCTTTGCTTTTTAAGGCAATCGACTTCTTCTTTGGTTCGGAGTTATTGCGTTCTTCCTTTGCTTTTAGCTCAAGCTCATATGTCATCAAGTTACCGATCAACTCCTCCATGCTTAGTTTACTCAAATCTTTCGATTCTTGGATTGCCGTGACTTTTGCCTCAAAATTTATCGGTAAGACTCGTAGCACCTTCCTCACAAACTCTACCTCGGTGAATACCTTCCCAAGCGCTCTAGCATTGTACACCAAAGTTGAAAAGCGTCCAAACATGTCCTTTATGCTCTCGCCTTTGTCCATCACAAAGTTCTCGTATTCATTGCTGAATAGGGCTAGACGAGACTCCTTGACTTGAGAAGTTCCTTCATGTGTAACATCCAAGGTATGCCAAATTTCCTGTGCAGTTTTACAATGAGAAATTCTATTAAATTCATTCTTATCAAGAGCACAGATCAAAGCATTCATGGCTTTAGCATTTGTAGTTTTTAATCTCTTATCATTAGCAGTCCACCTATCCTTAGGTTTAGGAATCTCAGTATCACCAACGGTTATAGTGGGAGATTTATAGCCAGTTTCAATAATATCCCAAACATCATAATCAACAGAACTAAGATAAATACCCATCCTAACTTTCTAATAAGCATAATCATTCTCGTTAAACATGGGTGGCCTAACAATAGATTGCCCCTCAGAAAAAGCATTATTTGATGAATTCATGACTCTAGAGTTAAAGAAAAATACCGTGCTCTGATACCACTTGTAGGATCTAGATTAACCCTAGAGGGGGTGAATAGGGTTATAGCAATTTTTCTCGATTTAAACACAGAAACAAACTGCAGAAATAAATATGCTGAAAAGTAAATCACACACAAAATTTACCCAGCTTCGGCAACCCCTGCCTACTGCTGCATTCCCAGATTTCTATTAGAATTAAACAGTATCCCGCTTATAAACACTCTAACAGACTCGCAAACCCTGCTCCTGCTTACAAACACTCTAATAGACTTGCACCCCTGCTCCCGCCTATAGAGTTTTGCAAACTCGCAAACCCTTGCTCCCGCCTATAGAGTTTTGCAAACTTACACACCCTGCTCACTGAACTAATTCTAACTAGACAATCTGACACTACCTACAACCTAGGTGGTGATTTACCAAGAATTGATTCGAAAAGAGAAAAGAAAAAATAAAAAATAAAAAAACCCCTTTAAAAATAAACCCTAAATAAAAACTAAATCCCCTTTATAATAATAAAGTCGGCCCTTTTATTCTTTAACCCGATCCACTTCTTTTGGCTTGTGAGAATAATGACGGCCGATCCCCTTTGCCACTAAATTAGGGCTGCGTTCCCTTGTGAAAATTGGGGCTTTGATTCTTCGTTCGATCTGATTTGTGTTGCTCTTGCTCGCGCTCGTTCTCTGATGATCGATTCACTTGAGATCGGTTGCTTGGTTGACTTCGAGATTGCGAATCGTTTGCAGCAGCTCCTTTGATCGAGTTCAATAGATTGGTATGTATTCTCTTTCGTTGCTGGTTTTAATTGCTTGCTTGAACTCGATGCCTATGATAAACTCTTGGGTTTGGTATTTATATGAATTCGACACTTGAGTTTGTTCGTATCAATTCGATACTTTCCAAAATTGTTGCTTTCCTGATGCGCACGACTTTCCTGATATATTTTGTTTGACTTTCCTATTTTCGGCAATTTCCATTTTTGTACTGCGTTGATTTCTGACTTGGTCAAGTTGTTTCCTTGATCATCACGGCACTGTTTTGATTTCGTGAATCATATCCACGGCTTCAACTTCTCACTGTAACTTGACTGTGGTTTTTGTTGACTTTGGTTGCACCAATCATTATCTTATTATCCATGGCTTCAATATTTACATTGTTCATCTATGTTTTTCCTGTAGTCATTTGGATCTGCACATTCACCTGTTGTTGTTGTTCGACCTGATGCTGCACTGTTTACTGTATATAATGTTTTTGGTCAAACTTTGTACTACCTGTTCATTTGAGTCTGCTTCACCACTGAGCCTCATTGTAGTTGTGGTTGCTTCTGTGCATTTGCCTGAGTCACTTGCATACTCGGTCGTGCTGTCCACTTGAGTTTAAGCATTTGCTGTCATGTGTATTGGGTATCACCACTGAGTGTTGTTAGCTTTGTGTTTGTTGATTTAGTGGTCCACTTTCTTGGCCATTTTGTACTTCTGGTCTTTGTTTGTTTAATGGTTGTTGCTATGTATGTAGAGGTTGAACCTGAGCATTACTGTTGTTTGCATTGCATCACCACTGTATCATGCTTGGCTTTGTGGTCTGGTTTCACGTGGGCTTGTAGTTGTCTCTGACCTGATGGCTTTGGTTTTCGTTGTCCACACATGTACATACTTTACTGCAGCTTGTTGTTTGTGTACTGATCATGTATCAATGTGCACAGAGTTGTTTGCATTTACCACTTGCTTGACCTTTGTTGCCTCTATTCATTGTGGTACCCTTTTTCATATTGCTGGTTGTTATGCATATACAAGTTCATTCATATTGCATTGCCCATTCACTGTTGCCTTGAGTATGTTGTAACTGGGCCTGTTGCACTGTTTTTGGCCATTCTTGTTCATTGTTATTGTCTCTGTCCATTCAAGTCTTATACTTGGTCTTGAGCATTTCCTGACTTCGATTGTTTTAGTTTGAGTCTTCTGTGCACTATGTATATTACTTTGAGCCTGGGCAGGTGTACACTTGTTACATTCTTGGTTGAAACTGGTCATTCATTGTTGCCTGTTGGTCTTCATGTGTCTGGTTCAATGCTTAGTGCATTGTGCATTTGTTTTGAACTTGCAGTTTGAATTGCATTGAGTTGAGTCGAGTTTGCAGTGATGGCTTGACCTTTGCACTTTGTTTGTTATTTAGTGCCTTCTTGAATTTGTGTAGACTGTGCATTACACTTGAGTTGAATCCAGTTTTACAACTCGGGTTTGACCTTGTGCTGAAGTCGAGATTTTATTTATGTTGCACCTGAGTTGAACCCGTCTTTTTATTTGGGTTTGACCTTGTGCTCACCTGTCCCTGTAAATCGATCAAGTGTATATCGATGTGCACGGCCTTGTGGCATGTACAGTGATACACTGTGCATGTCACATTGTTCGTGTATGATGAATTCAAATGTGAATGATGACGAACAACCCAAATAACTGAGGCAAATAATATTTTCAAAAATCCATATTTTATTTTATATTGCAAAAATATTTATTTTTCAATTTTACTGCGTTAGTGAATATTTTTGCAGATTGCTCAGATGCTGGATTCAAACTGGAATGAAGTTGAATATAAAACTACGAGTGTGAGTGGTATGTAGTGAGGAATTTATGTAAACTGAATTGTGATGTAATCAAAAATGTATATGTATAGTGAGAGCTTGAATTTGTACTATTCAAAATTGTAATAAATATTTGTTTGAATAAAATATCTGTTTGAATTCAAATTCTGTGTAATTTATTTTATTCAACAAAATTTATTTAATCTATGAAAAACAAAATAGTACATAACCAAATACATTTAAATGAATATATATATATATATATATATGTTTATTATCATCAAACAAAAATCATATAAGCCCAAAGCGCATATTCAAACATGGTTGTCATAAAAACTTTTCAAATACATTACCTTTATAACACCCACATTTATATCATATTAAAAGACCATTAAAATGCAACGTTTTAGCCTTTCCATAAACTAAAACCATTTATTTCAAAATAGATCTTCTTTCAAAGTAATTTATTTTCCTTAGTAAATCAATTAGGAAAAATCGCCAAAAATCGTGAAAATTCATTTTCATCGTGTAATTAAACATATTAAAACTTTAGATCTAGTTTCTTCCTGAAATTCTCGAAATAGATTTTAAACCCAATTATATCTTGTTCTTCATTAAAATTCATAATAAAATTTTCATAGCTTGGAAAATTTTGAAAATAAAAGCCCATCTCCAAAATCATGTTATGCTTAACATATAAAAATTTCATGGTAATCTAGAATCATATACTCTCGGTTTTGTACTAAAATAGTACAAATTCATGCGCATATGAATTAAAAAAAATCATCATAATATAACTCAAGCATATCATCATCCATTTTATCATAAAAATGAATTAAAATCGTAAATATGAAACCATATAATCATAGAATAAAATAGAGATTGCAGAAGATTCTTATTCATCTTAAATTTGATAAGGAATTTGAGATTTTTTGTTGATTAATCCTCCTTAGCCTTTGATCTTTAGCTTTTGATTAAAATTCCTCTTCTCCATTGTTAATAGCCAGCTCTATTAGGGTTTTTGCATTTATTTTGATTTGAGAAATAAAAACGAATGTAAATGGACAAAATGAGAAGATATAGCTGTGTATAATTAATTGGCTAATTTACTATTATGCCCGTATGTAGTTCAATTAACCTTTAAACCAATTTAAAGCCCATTTACTTTGTTAATAAGCACGGCCCTACAAATATAATTTTATCAAATCTCGATCTCTTTATCATCGTTATTCAATTTATTTTATCTATTTACATTTCCTAAATAATGTCATAAAAATTTATGGATATCTTTCCAACTTATAAAAGCAAAGCTTCGAAACCATTTGTAAGTATCCCTTTCGGAACCATTGGGTTTAATCTTAAATATAACTTTTGGGTCAAAGTGAACATAAGCGAAAGTGTCCCTTTTGAAACCATTAACCTTCAAGTAAAAGAGTTTTGGAAAACACAGATGGCTTTGGAACCATCCTTTTGAAAGCTTTAGTTTTTTAAGTAAACCAAATAGAAGGATAGCTTTGAAACACCTTTCGGAGCCATTGCCTTCGAAACATTTAGTTTAAATGGCTACTGGAGCCCTTTCGAAAGCATTGGGAAACGGTTTTATATTTATAAAAGCAAAGGATTACCCTTCGAACTTATTGAAAACTTCAACCAATTCGAATGGTATGAAGACGGCAGCAAGGTTTCGACTTGGTTCAAAACTACTCTTTTGAAAGCTTCTTTTTAAAACATTATATGCGGCACCTCATTCGAAAGCTACCGTTTAAACAAAGAGGTGGCAACCCCTTTCGAAAGCTTCTATTAAAAGCAAGGCAAGCGACATCTCTTTTGAAAGCAAAACAAAGACCTTCGAAAGCTATTTAAAATTGTCTCAATCCCTTTGAAAGCATTGTTTTAACTCTGTACCTTCCGCCTTTCTCCAATCCACTACGTACCAAAGCATTGATTCCATGTATGTTGGTTTCGAATTGGTTAGGGGCGGAGGTGTGGGGTCGAAATGTTGCTACTGGAAGTGGCGAAACAATACATCTGTGCGAAACTGTTTGTTTTCCTTTTTAGGTAAATGATTTTCAACTAAACTGCCTATCTGTAAAAATATAATTGATTGCCATAATCTTTACCAAATTTTTTTCTAAAGGACTGCCAAACTCATCCAAAATTAATTAAAAATAATTTACAAAATAGCCTTTCCCTTTAACTAAACAATTAAGACATTTAAGTCTTCCAACTAAAATAATTTAGTTTACGTAGTAAATTATTTAGAAAAAATCCTCAAAAATCATCATAATTCACCTTTACTATGTTATATAACATATATAAATTTTAGACTCAAAATCCTATATATAATAGGCGAAACAAATTTTAAACCTAATTATTTATTTCTTCCTTCAAAAATTCGTAATAAATTATCCATAGCTTGGATAATTATGAAAATTTAAACCCATCTCTAAGGTAATGTAATCTAATATAATGTAATCGAATATATATGATTTTAACCATAAAATCGAATAAAATATTTACCAAAATACTTATTTGAATCAACCATATAATGTAATCCAAGCACATCATTATTAAAATCATCATAAACATTTTAAAATTAAAACCTGAAATCAAGTACTCTTTAAAAAAGGAAAATGAGATGATTTTGATTATTATTCACCTTGCTTTGAATAAGAAACTTGAGATTTGATCTTACTTAATTCTCCTTGCTTGATTCCTTAGCTTTTAATTGATTTTTCTCTTCTTTTCCCCTAGGTTATGGCCAGCTTGAGCTCTTTGGTTTATGTATTAGAATTATGAACTTGTGAAAATGAAAAATGAGAATAAGGGTTTAAGGGTTAAGGGTTACGGTGGACGACTATTCTCCATAATACTCTTGCCTTATTCTCTTATTAGTTAACTTATGAAACTATTTCCATAAACTCGTTCTTTTAATTTTATTTAATTAAGCACGACCTCTGTTTACTTCTAAATCTCAATCCCCTTATCTCTCTAATCTTTACATTATTCTATTTAATTTATCTAACATAATCTTCTGAATAATGTTATTTAAAATTAGTGGTGTTCCACTTATGAAGTGCAGTCATGTATGTTGAGCTACAAAGAGCAATCATTAGTAGTAGATCTTGGCCCCTAGATTCGTAAAGTGCGGTCATTTGTATAGACAAGTGAAGTGCATGCCTTTAGTATTTGACAGGCAAGTGCTGTCTTTTGAGTTGGTTTGTGAAATCCATACTATTATTGATGTGGTGGATTTATAACTTGCTTTCATGCTATTTATTTGTGATGATTTGAGTTGATTTTTAGCTTGAATGTGATGGGGGTTGATTGTGGTCACGGTGTGATTTTAAATTAAGAAAAATCCATAAAAATGCTTTAAAATGAATTTGTAGATTGTGAAGTGTAAATTTTTGGAGAAATTAATCTTTGTTTTTTAAAATAGTACAATTTGTGAAGCACAAATTTTTAGAAGAAATTAATTTTTGAGGAAATAAATTTTTGAAAACATTAAGCAAAGAATATTTGAGATATTGATTTAAAAGAAGGGAATTTTTATAAAAAGAAGTAATTAAATTGGAAATTGATTGGAAAAAAATCTAAATCTTGGAAATAACTTGGATGAAACTGTAGTTGGATGTTTTAATCTTTTGAAAAATAAGTCAAAAATATTTTATTTGAGTGCGAATACAAGAATCTTCTTGTATATTGCTTGATTACTTTGTTGCTTGGATGTTTGGTTCTTTTAGTGCAGTGTATATTCTGAAAAATAGAAATACTATTGCAGTAATATATTTAATTTTAAACTTTTTCTCTAAATTAGAAATTACAAAGATGCAATTTATTTCAGACAGAAAGCTTGTAACAACCCTGATTTTTTAGTGTTGTTTTAATAGAATAAATGAAGATTGGAATTTGAGAAATCCGAATTCAAGTGTTAGTAGAATTTGATATGAGAATTTTAAACTGTGTATATAATTGGAAAAAGAAATATATCGTATTATGTGATGTAAAATTCTTGTTTTTAAACTTATTGAACAATGTGTTAGTGTTTTTAAAATAATGTGTAATTTTATTTAAGAAGGAAAATGGAAATTTTTGGAGTTAAATTGATTTATGTGTTATGTTGTCTTATTTTAGAAAATGCAAAATACCTTGTTTTCAACAATAAAAATAAAGGTTTAAAAACTATTAAAAAAAATTATTTCATCAATTAATCACGAAGATTAGGTGATGAAATTAATTTTAGTGTATTAACATTAATTTTTCTATGTTGAAATCATTGAGATATTGGTGTCTTAAAATGGTAGAAGTGAGAAAAAGAATGTAAAAGAATGAAATTATTTTATTTAATTAGTGGGTTTGGGCTAGAATTATATTTCAGCTTATTATTGCAAAGAGGAAGAAGTTTTTCTCTTTTGAATTTGATAGAATGAACAAATACATTCATTATCATTTTACAGTAAAAGAAAGTCTTCTTCCTTTCAAACCTAGAAGCAAATCAAGTTTTAAAATAAAAAAAAATCTGAAAATTAAGATGAAATGGTGGTGATGTTCTCAAACCCTATTCTAACTTTTGGACCTATTAATTTTACTTTTTACAGTTAATTGATTGTGGCTTTCTTTCCATTTGTTTAAGTAAATTCTAGGATTCGATAAACTGGTTAAATCTTGTGTTATGGCAAGCTATCACAAAGGATTAAGGATGATTAATCCCTCACAATTATCTCTATTTTTATTTCAATTTACTGAATTTGGATTTTTAGTAAATTGTTGTTGAATTGATCTCAAGTTTGCGTTCTATCTATTACCGTATGAAACCCTATTTTCTGTTTGTAAAACCTTTATCATATGACCTTTAAATCATAAAATTGTAGTTGGATTCATGTTTGCATGCTATTAAAAACAATGCCTTAGAGGTTAGAAGCATTTACCTTCAGAAAACCCCCACCGACGAACCACTAAAAGGCACGAAAATCGCCGGGGACTTCACCCAGACGACGCCACCGATGGATCGGTCCTTATGGACCGACGCACCAATCATGCACCTAGGTAGAGCCTCAGGTGATGTTTTCATGCCTCCCGATTGCCCGTTCGACCATTTGTTTGCCCAGTTATTTCTTTAATTGCTATGTTGTGTTGCTTTGATGTTTTGTTAATCTATTTGCATGGTTTAAGGTTTGTTTGGTCATAGTTTGCTTTACCATTTTGGATCTTTAAATCATTACTTAGATACTCTTATCTTCATAGAGTGAAGGCTTTATGTTGCTTTTCCTAATATACTATTTCATTGCACCGGTTTACAAAGTTTCTTACAAGGAAAATTCTTTTTGGAAAGTAAATTGGTTTCTATTATATGGAAAACATAGGTAGTTTAGACAAGAAGGATTTTGGAGAGTATATATTTATAAACACTCTAAATTTCAAACAATTCGAAGCAAGTATACTGTAAAGTATAGATATGATTTAAATCGTATTTCTATAGCACATATATTATAAATCTTTTAAAATCAATATTTTTTAATTAGCTTTCAAAAAAACCATTTTATTATAAAAATACCATCTCACTTGGATGAGGAATTGAATCAAATATTCTAATAAAATAAGTGGTGATAAATGTTTGTGTTTATTTCACCAGTTAATACATGGAATTGCTCAGATAAACATTATTTGCACAAGTGGAATTTACTAGCTTTTAGTAAATATTCAAGCGTCGTCAAGTGGTTAAGGGACATTAGTCCACACTCTTATAGTTACTAATTGAAAGTGGCTAGCACTTATTTAACAAGTTTTCAGACTCGTTCTTGGATGATCCGTTTAGGTGGATTAATGGGCTTTTAGGCCCATCTTGTGATAATCGTTTTCAAGTGAGTTATAATTTGCGACGTGCAACCTCTTGTATTGGCACACGACGTGCATGTTTCTTGTATTGACTCGCGAAGTTCATGTCTATTGTTTGCATAGTTGGATGTGATTATATATGCTCTTATTGTTGTGGTTACTTTGATTTTGATGAATGTTGTAATGAGCATAAACTTAATTAAAATCCATGAATTATTAAATGAAGTATAATTGTGTTAGTGAAGTTCAGTTTATGGATATTTATCCTTATCATTTATGCAAGTTTAGTATTATCAGTCATGTTTTGTGATGATTAGAGAGTGTCTAACTTGGGTGTTATTTTAATGCTCGGGACAGACCGAGACTTGACGGGTATAGGGACTCAGTGGATTTGGACGTGAGCTGGCTTAAGAAGTCTAATTTGATGTTGTTACATATTGTAATGTACCATTTAAATCATGTATGATGCTTGTATATGTT
This sequence comes from Allium cepa, assembly GCA_030765085.1. NCBI lineage: Eukaryota > Viridiplantae > Streptophyta > Magnoliopsida > Asparagales > Amaryllidaceae > Allium > Allium cepa. Next base: position 216,963,704 of record CM060929.1, read on the forward strand.
GTAGACCTTTGCGGTTATATATATATATATATGTGTATATATATATATATTTGAGATATGTTTGTAATATATATATGTGTGTGTGTGTATGTATGTATGTATGTATGTATGTATGTATGTATGTATGTATGTATGTACATGGATATAAATGTAAATCTACTATTTTCTTTTGTAAGCTCATTTGTGAGGATATCGATGTATATTATTTCTATTGTGATGTTCGATTCTATGTTGTATATTATGTTTTGTATTATTCTAAATTATATTAAACCTTTGTATTATTATTTTACGTTAGGATCGAATATGTCAATTCACCACTTGTAGATAAGAAAGAAAAATGTAGTCAAATTATTCGATGTTTAACGGCTTGTTTTCTATCGAGTTAGAAAATAATCGAAAATTTTCAAATTAAGATAACCGCAAGCGCACGGCGTACACTTATAGTACGTGGCGAATACGGGTCGATCCGCAAGGAATTAATGATTTTAAATTTCTATTCAATCAAATTAAACCAAAGTCGATGGAAAGTTAAGCTAGAGAATAACTAACTAACTAAAAGAAAAAAGGAGCAAATATAAGAGTTAAGTGACAATTTAGAGAATAAATCCACTCTCTAGATCAAGTACTTCAGCACATATGAAATCATGATCTCTCTTTTATGGTCATTAGTGCTTTAATTGATGTGTTTATCATAAGTATATCATACTATTGATTAGCCAATATAAGTCATCAAACTATAACATACCTCTTAAACCACTTATTAACTTTCATGAAACTTAACAATGAAAATGAAATCTATTTTAAGTATGGCCTGTTAACTATTAATTAGAAATATAGACCATCAAATTTTAATTTCAAACACTTTCTTTTGTCATAATCATATTTCGATGAAGAAGCAATTAGTGTTAGTGATTGTTTAGGCATAGCCTATTATGGTGTCAGCAATATAGGCTCTTAAATTCAAAGCAAAAACAATTAGTAAACCATTTCTACCATCATCATTAAGCACAAAAAGAGAGCATGAATTAACAAATAGTTGAAGCTACATAATTAGAGAGCTTCATTACCCCTAAATTGAAGGGGTTTAGCTCTCACATTTGTCATTTGATTAACAAATGTATCTAACAACATGAAAGCAAAAGGAAAATGAAAGCTTAATGAAAAAGAGAGCTAATTAACAAGAATTAGAACTATTCTACTTTGCATGAATGTAAATCTACACTACAACATGAAAGGAAATAAATAAGAAAAGAAAAGATAAGTATATTAAAGTTGCATAAAAATTACATAAAAGAAATGGCTAAGTAGCCATGAAAAGAGAAAGAGAGCTTTGAGTTTTATTTTGAGCCTAAGCTAAACTATGAGAGACTAGGTAAGAAGAGGAGGGTTACATGAAACATAAGGGGTATATATACATGTGTTAAACCCAAATTCATATTTTGGGGAATGCCTAAAATACCCCTGAGAAAGTGTGGAGGCCAAGTAATCATTAGCTTCTACTAATCATCATTTAAGTGTACATGAAGCCATTAATTCCATAGGCATGTGCAGTAGCCTCTAATTTGTACATTAAGGTAGGTGGATAAGTGGGGTCTCCATGTTCTTCTTACTTTAATTATTTCCATCTTCATTCCTTTGTATTCGTTTTGTGCCACTCCTCTTTGAGATCAAATTCCTACACAAATATATATAAATTTTCAATTAATTTTTCTCAAAGAAATATATGCACACAAATGACCGTTTTGCCCCTATATGAAGATGGATATATGACAATTTGGAATTAATATGGATTTTGGTTAAAACAAGTTAAAATACCCAATATGATCATTTATTTAATTTAAATAGATTAATTATGGTGGTAAAAATATGCACATTTACGTGCACATCAAATACCCCCACACTTGTCTTTTTATTCGTTCTCGAATAAAGAAAAACTAAGATAAATCCATTTTTATATGGAGCACGATTGCACTGAGCATATGCAACAAGTCGTTAAACTTCTGGGTGTGCACAGTAGGACGAGTGTTGTCTCGTGAGGGTTTTCAGCGGATACTACCTATAAAATCCAAATGCAGGATGAAAATATTTACAAAATGCAAGATTTATTTACAAAGAGATGAATGCAAATTTTTGGAAATATTTACAAATGAAGGATTTATTTTTAAATTGACATGAATAAGTTAAATATAGGTTTGGTTATTATCTTGAAAACTTTTAGTCATTTACTCGTCAATTTTTTTTAATAAAAATCAAGTTATCATAACAAATATACAATAGTTTAACTCGTTGTTTCGGTCGGTAATATAGTGTAACTATGAAATAGATCCTTAGTTGATTATAAAAGATTATTGAAGTGGTATTTTCATTTCTTTTCAATAACAAGTCAAATAAAATAATTTAAAATAGTGCTTGGATTTCATTTGCTTACTCTCTCTTATTTTTCTGCAAATTTTATTGATATTTACAATATATGCCTAACTCGGGTAAACTGAGGCCATATATATTACTCACGCACTGCCTTGCGGACTTATGTGAGGGGAAAACAGAGCGTGGTGAGTAAACACATAAGATGTGAACACCTATCGACTATAGGCATTATTAATAAAAGAATTTATACATACATACACCTAGCTCAAATAAGCCGAGGCCAGATATACCGTTCATGCACTGCCTTTCGGGCTTACATGAGAAAGGTACAGAGCATGGCGAGTGTACACACAAGTGTGTACATACTATAGGTGTTAATAGAAAATATTTACATATATACAAATGTTTTGTTTTTTAGATGTTTTTTTTCAAAAAAAAATTCGTGGAAAGAGAGAGTTTTGCAAAATCATCTTAGCACCAGTTAACTTAAAAGACAAAAAAATATTATATCCTTTACTTTAAATCAACCACTTTTAAAACAAAGATTTTCAATTAGGATGTATTTCATAATTAACACGTATGAATCTTCGTATATACTAGTTAAACCATTGTTATTTGTAATCAAACTTCATTTTTATTTTTGTTAAGATGAATTTAATAAACCAAAAGCATATATTTATCTTATAGTGTTTTTTTAAAAATAAATTTAAAGAAAAATTATTTTTGGGATATTTTTTTAAAATATTTTTGAGCTTATTTTAAAGAAAAAGAAAAAATAAACCTTGAAAAATTAAAAATGAAGACGAGTCTCCCCCCACACTTGATTTTGACTGTGTCCCCACAGTCAACCCAAGTGGAAGGAGAAAAATAAAAACATAACCTTTACTTTAATGAAAATTAACGGTATTAACACAAAATCAGAAAGTATATCGTCAAAAAGTAAATAAAACGGTCTTCTAGAAACCAATTCATTTGTCTCGTCAAGTATACGAGACACAGCTTAAGCTACCAAAACATAAAAGATTTCGACGTTGAATGTGGATTTGGAAAAACGAATGCCGTTTTATTGAAAATCGTATGAGCTGTTTTATTTCGATGATTTTTGGGTTGATAAAACCATTGATTGAAGTTCAAATTTATTTTCACCAATTTGAAATTCAAGCTTATCATTGGAAACATTTACAGAGTTATTGATTTCAAAATCAAAATGGTGTTTTTCATCTTCCCCGTCGGAATTTAACAACTCGTCATCCAAAAGTCCAAAAAATTCGTTTTCATTAAATTCGTCTTCCTTTGTTGGATTATCAACAACTTTATTACATGTCTCAAGTTCAAAATCCAAAGTTGTTGTATTCAAATTTTCGAAATCGAGAAAAGGAAGATCGAATTTTAAATTTGGTTCCACACCCTCAAAATAATTGAAACCCAACTCAATTACCATGTTTTCAACAACTTTATTATTTTCAATTTCAAAATTTGTTATTTGAAAATCATCAATTTGGGTAAAAGATGGATTATTATTTGACTCGTCACACGTTGGAATTTGATTTTGTTTTTCATGTTGTTTCATATATGTTTCAAACAAGAATTCGTATGATCATCATAAATTTCATTCATTTGTTCAACAAAATCCAATTTATAATTATCGACTTGAGAATTTTCGATTTGGATTTGTTGAGAACAAAAAATTTCAATTTCGATAAATGGTGGATTATTATTTGATTCTTTACAAGTTGAGATTTGATTATGATTTTCATGAAAAGTTTTATATTTTTCAAGTAATAAATCCCCGTTATCCTTTTCCATTTGCTCAACAAAGTCAAATTCATAATTATTAGTTTGAAAATTTTCACTTTGAATTTTTTGAAAACTAAAGTTTTCAATTGTATCGTGGTGGAGATTTTTCCCGTTTCCAAAATAATTTAAAAATTGGTTCACACTTTCATTTTGATTTTGAAATTCGAAATTGAATTGGCATGGGCTATACTCGAAACTGTTTGAATTTTGAATTGAATTCAAATTTTGTAATCTTTGACTCGAGTTATTACACAAATATGAATTACACAATTCATTTATATTTTGGTTTTGTTGTGTAGAGAGTTCAAGTAAATACGAAATGCTATTTTCAAGAGTCGAGGGTTGGTCATCGTTTTGAAAAATTTGTTGTTCGAAATTCGAATTATTTACACAATAGTTGTTGTTAAAATATCCATACGAATTTGGAGTGAAATCATATGGATTATATTGATTTTCACAACTATTGTTAAATTCAAGTGAATTTGGAAATTCAGACATTTTCAAGAATGTTTTTGGTCTTCTTTTAAAGAAAAATATTTACAAATAAAATTTATTTTTCAAAAGGAAAATTAATTTTTGTTTTTTGGTTTTTCAAATTTTTTTCTTTGTTTTTTGAAAAGATTTTTTATATATATTTTTTTGATTTAAAAAAAACTAAGTAATTTTTTTTGGATTTTTGATTTTGAAAATTTCAAAGGAAAGGAAACGAAATATTTACAATTTTTTTTGTTTTGACTTTGAATTTTTTTTAATATGCATGAACTAATGCAACTAAATGAATGCAAGGGTTAATTACAAATGGTTTATCCTAAGTTAACTCAAAATTGTATAATCACACTTTGTCTTAAATCAAGATAGTTCTCAGCTAGATAACGGGTAAGGGTTATTGGTACACCACGTATCACCGTAGCAATGCAGCGAATGTTTAAGTACCTTCAAAGGGACAACCACTATAATATTTACAAATCACCGTAATATTTATAAATGGTTATTATTCTGTCGTAGCCTAGAAGCCAAGAAATTAATTTTTTCAAAGAAGACAACTTGTCAATATACAATTAAAAATTATCGATGTCTAATTGTTATTATTAATCAAAATATAGGATGAAATGCAAAGCAGAAATCAAATGTGTATTTACAATGCAACTACGAATGAAATTCATGTTTTTGTTTTTGGTTTTTGATTTTTTTTTTAATAAAATGCAAGCAACCAACAAATGCAAAGCAAACAAAGACAATAGATATATACAATGCAAGGCAAGTAGAAAGAAAATTATAACCATGCTCAGCAGAACAAACAATTTATTTTAGCAAACACTTCTACTTCTTCTGCAATTCTGTTTTGGCAACCTGAAAAGAAGTGGACCAATATATGTATACAAATTTTTTATTATTATTTTTTAAAAACAAATTAAAACAAGCCAAAATAAAAAAAACGAAACAAATTTAATTTTTTTTAAAAGGATAAAGCAAAACTAAACTAAAAGGAAAGCAAACTCTTTTAATTCGGGTTGAACTTAAAGCAAATTAAAGCTAAACAAAAAAATTAAACAGATTAAAAAAAAAGGCCAACTGTCCAAATTACCCAAAAGCCCACCTTACCAAACAAACACAACACAAGGTGAATAAATGTTCGTTTATCTCCGTTAAAAAAAATGAAAACACAACTTCAATCAATTGAAATCGCAAATCCCAAAAAGAAAATTGTAATCGCTTTGAAACCACGAATCGATTGAGTGCTCTGGAGTCCTGAATTTGAAGGTGTCGCGACAATTTGAAGAGGTTGAGGTCGCTACAGGAAGGTGATTCAATGTTTTGAAGTTTGAAGAGGCGATTCGATTTTGGGTGTAGCGATTCTCGAGTTCGGTTTGATTACGAATTTATTGAGAATGTTGCGATTTGGGTGTTGGTTGGAGGTGGAGATGGTTGCTGGTGGTAGCTCGGTGGTAGGTGCTTGGTTGTGTGGGTTGTCAGGTGGTCGATTGGCGAATTGGGGGAAGTTGCGATGGTGATGTCGACTGTTGAGGTGGATACAGTTGAATTCGTCTAATAGCAGTGGTTTGCTCTGGGTTTTGAAGGATGAAGTCACGGTGGTAGGTGCAGTTTCGGTGAAACAGTGACGCAAGACGGTGGGTTTGTTAAGAGTGATGTTCTCAGTGGAGTGATGAAGGCTGGTAGGAGATGCAATATGGCCAGTTGTTTGTGATAGCCTGGAAGTTTGTTGCTGTCATGCACTGGAAGGAAGCAGTAATGGGATTTGAAGGTGTTCAACAGGAGTCTCGTTTGTAGAAATGCACAGTCAGTAGTATATTCTGTGGGGAATGGATGTGCAAGCAGTGTGGTAGGTGTTAAGAGAAGAGTGGGAGGTTGACGATGTTTTGGTGAATTGAGCGTAAACAGTAGTCAGGGGAGATTGTAGGCTTGTAGTAGCAGTAGGTTTGGAAATGTAAGTTTGTACAGTTTGGTTATGGAAGTTTGCGGAGGCAAGCAGTTTAATGAGTGATTGGTAGATAGTTGTGAAATATGCACGAATGTGGAGGAGTAGAGGTGGAACTGTGGATGTTAGTGGTGAAGTGCTTAAGTGTAGTGATGTTTGGTCAGAACTTGAAGTTGAGGGGGTGAAGCAGTTAGGGACAGAGGGTGATCTTTTGTGATGAAGTGTAGATGGAATGGCACTGATGTGGCAGTTAAGTTGGATGAGGGAATGTGGTAGTTGAGCAGTGCAAGACAGTGATGGCTTATGTTGTGAAATGTAGTTCACTGTTGTTTGAGAGATGCAGTGTTGTATGGGTGGATGGTCAGGGGGGTATGGGGATATGGCAGTGACTGTTTGTGGTGAATAGATGGAGAGGGTACTTACAGGGCAGTCTGAAGTGACCTGAGGAGATGGTACAAGGCAGAGGTGGCTGTTTGTAAGGTGGTTTGAGGAGAAGGGAGTGGTATGGCAAGTGGTTGTGATGTATATGAAGTGACAGATATGGGGAGTGAAGTGCACAGTTGTTCAGCGAGTAGTTGTTGTTTTTTTGTCGCGAAGGGATGGTGAAGTTGTGATGTTTTTGAGTTGCAGTGGTGAAGGGTCTGTTGATAGTTTGTAAATGTATGCACAGTCTTGAATAGAGGAGCAAGGCAGTGGGATATGCACAAGGGTGGCAAGGTGAATGGCAGAGTGGGATTGAAGTGGTTGAGTTATGACTATACGGATGCTGCTGACAGTAGATGGTTGGCAGCAGGTTGAAGGGTGATGGGTGATCAGTTGAAGTGTTGCACTGCACAGTGACGTGCACAGTGAACAGAAAATGCACTGTGCAGGTTTTTTTTTTTTTTTTTTTTTTTTTTTTGTAAATGTATGTAAAAAGGAAAGATGTAAATGTAAAACTTAAAATGCAAATGTGAATAATTTTTTTTTAGAATTTTTTTTGAAAATATGGAAATGCAAACAAACCAAACCACTAGAACAACGGGCACACACAAATGCAACAAAATTTACACAATCACACAAATTTTTTTTTGACAAAATAAAAACATACAAAAATCAAAAGAAAAATAATCCAAAGAATAGAAAATCAAAAAACAAAACAACTTCCTGGTAACGGCGCCAAAAACTTGTTTAGCAGCTAGTTTTCTATCGAGTTAGAAAATAGTCAAAAAATTTCAAATTAAAATAACCGCAAGCGCACGACGTACACTTGTAGTATATGGCGAATACGGGTCGATCCACCGGGAATTGATGATTTTAAATTTCTATTCAATCAAATTAAACCAAAGTCGATGGAAAGTTAAACTAGGGAATTAACTAACTAACTATAAGAAAAGATGAGCAAATATAAGAGTTATGTGACGACCAGCAAATGCGTACTCTTTGAATCGACAATGATCCACACATGTCCGACCCAAAAAGCACAAACTGACAGAAAGTCAAGAGAAAGAAAAGAAGAGAGAAGAAGGAAAGAGAAGAAAGAAAGAAGATAGAACAAAACATGACAATACAGAATCTCACATCGCAGTGGAAAACATATAATATCATATCAATAATCTTTACAAAACAGAAACTGTATATACAAACATCAATTAGAGTACAATAATCAATCGTTAGTTATCAGCCTGAATAGTTATAATATCATGTCCTTACAATTGCTGATAATATAAACAACTAAGCAATGCAGTGGATAATCGAAACAGATACATGTATACAAAAATGAAGACTTCCAGTTCTCTTGCTGAAGCTCCAAAAGCACCAAATCTGAACCTGTAAATATACTCGGTATGACCCGAACATTGAAAGGGAAGAACGCACAGATTAGTCTAGTAAACCAACGTGAGAAACACATTCAACTGAATTTATTAAATTACCATACTTTTTCTTTCAAAAATAAAAGTATCTCGTAAGACAAGTCCATATATAAACACGAACAAGTTTTTATCTTATGATAACTAAAACCTTTCATATCAAATCATCTGATATTATACTAGTGTCTAGTATACAAATAATATAAATCATACTTGAAATGGTTACCCATATAGCATTTCGAGGCTAATCATTACGCCTTTACAAACGAAATCGCAGCTCGTAGTGGGTTTTGGATTTCCATACAAATGACCAAGTGAAGGGACTACCTTCCAAATGGGTACACCTTTAGATGGATGTCCCAAGGCACAGAACATCTGCCCTCTACCAATACAAGACTGACCCACCTCTATAACTAGATGGTACCAAATATTTCATCCTCCGACCGTTACCGACCTTTACCGAGGGCCCTCTAGCATACAAACCACAATAATCAGATACACGACATCATGGCGTGTAAAGATATATCTAGAAGAGGATGATCATATCCTACTTGGAAATGACCCACTTAGCCCTGCTGCATCTAACCATGTTTTGGTCATTTCTGGTTGATGAGGGATGAGGTAACGATTACCTTTCACAAATCACAATCACAATCACATCACTTTGAATGCCACACGGCCATTTCCGTTGACTATTAATTGTCTTCCACAAAAATACAACACTTAAGCTCATACGTCTGAAGGAGGGTGTTAAGCTAAGAGAAGTTGCCTTCTCCGCCACCACTGATGTACATTTGTAAAAACCAATGTACGTAATCTATAGAAATGCAATGTCAGATAAACATCGATACAAGTTGTTCAGGAACGGGACAAACCGAAGGTACATTTCTACCACATTCTGTCGGGAAATCCTAGAATAAGTAGCGAATAGTCCTCGTATTGGATATTTCATAATGAAGAGACCACTGCTACTGGATGTATATTGAGATTTTAACCCTAAGTGATCAACAAGCAGTCCCCTACTATGAAAATCCAGAATATCAATATCATCACAAGCAACCTGCACAATCGTCGCATATACGTTAGTATGAAGTGGTTTTCAGATAAATCTGATCTCGGTCTCTTCGCACCAACAATGCAAAAGCGTTTCTCAACCTCACACAGAAACTAAGTCTCATAGACTTATCAAGTCTCCAATTTTCAACTTGCTATCCTTCAGCCAAGAAGGAAGCTCGATAGATTGGAGTAATTCTCCACACTATACGAATCATCATCCTCAACACAAACGATAATCAAGCCTACACCGACGTACTAAGTGCACGACTAAATAGTTCCCACATAAGTCGAGAAACTAAAAATTGGTCAAGTTTGGTAGTTGGTTATTTAACTATCAAAGCAAACAAACAAACATTTAGCACTATAACAATCACTGGACCCTTTTAATTTATCTTTTATTAATTAAATCACTTGCCAAATATTCACTTCAAATTATCTTTATAAAGATATATTTCAATATTGGAAAACATTTCCATATATTTATTTAATCATAAGTAATTCACAGTTCGATTTATTATCAACACTTAGAAAATATTGCATATACTTAAATCAGGATTAAGTATACATTTCTTAATTTTGTAAGGAAAACATTCTCTTAAACATATTTATCTGGGTCAAAACGAATGTTGCGTAAACCCAAAATCACTAGTATAGGAATTCAAAAATTAGATAGATATATATACCCCATATACTATACAAAAACATTTCCTTTCGAAAATTATTTACTATAACAATAGTGTTATAGTCCATCATTTTCTTATTTCTCGAAAACGTCTATTTCAACAATGAATGTTGAAATCTATGTATTCGATATTTGACACATTTTAAAAATATCTTTAAATCGTTTAACTATATTTAAATACCACTTCCCAAAAATATCCATTTTATTTAATATATTATTCACTGTCCAAAATTGTGAATATAAATCGTTTACCAAATTTAATATTTCTACACATTTATATTAAGGATAATCCACTATCCAAAATCGTGGATTTAATGCCTAATCAAATTTATTACTATTGCACTTTTAATTAAAGGATTATCCACTATCCAAAAATCATGGATATAATTCCTTTAATAAATTATAATAATTAACTTATCAAATTCAATCGATTTCGGATTTATAAAACAATCACATTTATATTTTATAAAAACTTCCATTTATAAAATTAAATTCCATTTATTATTTTATAAGAACTTTCATTTATAAATTCCCTTTATTAATACCATTTACATCTCATTTATATGCCAAATCCAATTTATAAGTAAATTACTTATAATTCTCTTATTTACCAAATCATTCTTTTTATAACTTCACAAATTTATAAATCTTATTACTTATAAAATCCATTATAAATTCTTTTTAACACTTATAAAACTCGTTTTATAATTCCATTATTTCGATTTATGAAAATTCAATTTTATAAATCTTATATACAAACCTTTTATAATAAATCAAAAATCTCAATTTGTACTACTTCACAAAATAGTTAACTTCCTATTTCAAAAATCATGTTCTTATTATATTTCCCAAAAATCATATTTTTTATAACAATAAAAATTATAACATCTATTCATTTAAAATAAATCAATTTCCTTAACAGTTCAAAATTCAATAAAATGTATATTTCCAAAATCACTTTGAAAATCGTTTTTCAATTTAAAAATCATTACTTTAATATTTTTAAATTAATAAAAATAGGCACAATGCTGCAACAGCACTAAATACATCAATCACGGCATCCAAAACATCATATATCATATGATAACAGCATATATATATATATATCAATATCTGTAAATAAATCAATACTGGTGAGGAATCCAGTTGGATCCCTCCAACCTGTCGCCTGCAACAAATATACATATTAGAATATGTGTACAATGTCCGCTTCAAGGCATACACGCGTACAAAGGGTCATCCACTCATACACGGGAACGTATAGGGCCGTCTGCTCCAATAAGCAGGTATACATCCAAATACCAATCAGTATATCATATATCATCCAAACAATCATCAATCATCACAAAATAGATTATTTCTCACTTATATGAAAATATAAGTGAGTCAGAAAGAGTGAGTTGTACTCACTCTGATTGTAACCGTCGCGATAGCGATTTATTTCGATTAAATTAAACAAGCATTTAATTTCAACCAAAATTTTCAATGGCTCAAATAAATTCCAGTCTAGTTCCTTAATGTAAAGCTCGTCAATACAGACCCAACACAATTTGTTTCATCAAAAACGAACCCCGTATGAAGAAGTTACAACGTTTTAAATATTACATGATTTTTATATAAATTAAATTCACAACTTTTATTTTACTTTAAACTTAATAATTTCTGGCCATTAGATCTGCCTTCTTTCCATTAGGGCCTCACCCTCCATCTTCTTCCCCCCTATCATATTTACGTACGCAACAACCCAGTGAAGCCGCCCTCTAACCCTAATTATCGCGACCCCGTCGACCAACTTCACGTTGATCAACATCCACCATTCGAAGCGCCATAGCCCACTCCACCTTTGGCCAAAGTATCAAGAAGCTCGATCAACTATAGGCTTTGAAAAATATGACAAAACGCGCGACCTTTGCCTCGAGATTCACGTCGATCCGCCTCTTCGTTTTCGATCATAACCGTTGAAACTATAGATCTCATTGCCCTCTAAAATTTTGTAGTTGAAACTTTTTCGAATAGATTTATGGATTTGAAAAAATCGAAGGAAGAAGCATGAAAATTTATGGCCATTGAAATAAAAATGGCGGCAAGCCCTAACCTCTCTAAGGTTTTGAGAAAATAAGAAATTTTAACGTCCTTTTATAGAAAATTACGCGACACTATTCATCACCAAATTTTCCGAACTCGAAATGAAGTATGCCGCCTGACGTTTATAATGTTTTACCCCTATTCTGGACACAATGAAATATATATCGAGAGACAATTTGATCGTATTTGGAAGATAGGTTTTTGAATCGACTATTTAAAATTTAAAATTCACTTAAACAGATTTCTAAGCATTTTTGCTTGCCCTGGACAAACGGTAAATCCGGTTGACATGAAATTTGAAATTATACAATAATATAACATTACGGATCCAATGAAACTAGTTTCATCGGAATCCGAGACTATTTGAAAATTGCTATTTTTACACGTCAATTAAAAATTAAAATATTCAATTTCTACAATTTAACTTTAAGTCAACTTTAAAAGTTCTGTAACATCATTCTAATTCAAATATAATTTAATTCAACATTATAAATCATTTTCGTTCACATTAAATCCAACTTTCAATTATTTACACAATTTCCAATATTAAATTAACAATTTAATTATCCAATTAAATCAATAATTTAATTATCCAATTAAATCACTATATTCGAAATATAAGTTATTCAACTTATAAAATTAACTTGTGAATATTTAAAATCAATTAAATATACGAATTTCAAATGACTGAAATTCTTGGTCGTTACATTCTCTCATACTTAAAAGAATTTCGTCCTCGAAATTACCAAGTAAGAAAAAGTCACAAAATCCATAAACTTTTCAAAATAACTTGTTCAAACTAGATATCAAATTCATTTAACCTTTTAACTTTTCCAAAATCATTCGTTAAACTTCTTATAAATTTTTTTCTAAGTTTTCAAATTCATTCATAGTTATCTTTTCAAAACTAACTAGTATTGTTTAACTTTTAACTCTATATCGAAATTATATTTATCACAAATTTTCCAAAACTCCCAAAATTTTCTAACACCTTGAATTTTCAAAAAAATTCGCCAGCGTCTCCTTTGCGCGGTTCGATTGTAGTAGGATCACAATATATATATATATATATATATATATATCACAAGTATACATCTCATCTTCTAAGATGAGGCATCTGGTAGGGAAAAGTATAAAAGTACGATATGTAATCTGAGATATATACCTTATGTATTATTAGCATGCATATACGGCTAATATAGCACGAAAGCGAGCTCCAAATGCGAAGAAAATGCTATCCGCACCTACTAAACACTCAACAATAAATGAGAAACATGCATATAGAAAGTAATATCAATATACAACATACACCAATACAACAACTATATATGCCAGTATAACAAAGGCAATCAAAAACAGTAAATCCAACCATCAAGCAACTATCATCCAACTAACTAATATCTATCCAATCAAATCATAACAAAACCAATATAATTTTACTTCACATTAATATTCATTAAATTGATTTTCAATTTAATCACATTTGATTTATTAACATTGGATTTTACAAATATCATTTATTTAAATTCAGTTAGTTTATATTCACTAATTCACATTCAAGTTGATTCACTTTCAATTTAAATCAAATTCAATTCTATTTTGATTCACTTGCTATCCATTTGAATTCAGTTACTTAGCTTTCAATTTTATTAATTCAATTTCATATGAATTTCTATACAATTAACTGACATTCATCTAACAACAAATGTATATCCAACATAACCAAATTTATTTACTTTACTTTCAACATTCATTTTGGTTTAACATATTTAATTTCAATTGGTTTAATATTCAATTATTCAATTTAGATTGAATTCTAGTATTCACTGTATTCACATTTCTATACAGCATTTCTAATATTGTTATCAATTCACAACTTCTTAACTTAAGTTTTATCCAATTCTTAACAACAACATTTCTAATGCTGATTCATTTTACAACTAAAGTTGAATTTCATTTATATAACTCAAGTTCATATTCATCACTTCATTTTATCAATTCACTTTATTAATTTACTTCGATACCAAAATCAACTTCATTTAACCTTACTTAAGCTATGTTTCATTTCATTCTTATTTGCATTTACTTCCACTATACAACTTAAGTTCACTCTAATTTTAATTGAAATTAGTTTTTACTTAACTCTTACTTAAGTCAAATTTTATATCAAATATTCAAATTCAGATTTTGTTTTGCTTAACAATTTTTTTAACCATTTTAACATTTGGTTTTACTTACTTTTTCTCACTTAATAAGTTATACAACTTATTATTTAAACTTCCAAGTTCATACTATGTAATCACTTACCCCTTACGTTTAATTTCCATTTTAATAACTTATTAAATCTGGCTCAAATCCAATTCAATTTATTTAACTTCCATTAGTTAAATTTCAAATCATATATTTATTATACTAACTCAAATTTATTTCAGATTTACCAAAGCTAAAATTTTATTTCATATTATAAATCCAAAACTCATTCTGTAACGACCCATATATTTTTATTTATTTTATAACGTATTTAATTGAATTTTGTGAAATTTTAAATAATTGAATTTGAAATAAAATTTAATACTTCGATTATGCCTATTTTAACATAGAAAATGGCAAATTTTCATCTGATAATATGTAAGTTTATTTTGTTGCGTAATTTCATTTCAAATTAAATCAGTTATATTTGATGATGATAAAATGTTTTCCAAACATGAATATTTTTACACAGTAAATTTCTAAATCATCTTCTAAGTGAGGCGTCATATTTCGTTTTTCCAAATTTGGACTGTTATTGCTCCGTTTATCTTATTTCTGATAGATCTGCAGCATTTTCAATACCGATTATCGACTTTTCATAGGATGATCGTACCATATATATTCGTATACCGTTTTGATCGTCTCGTCGTGCTGATCCCCAAAATATATTCGTTTATGTGTTTTGAAGTCTGATACACAGCGTAACCGTGTAAACGACAACCGCATCGGTTAATGTACCATGCCTTGTGTTTAGTATTTTTTTTCAATTGAACACTTGCTTGAAATAAATATTAATCGATTATTGAACTATTGGGTTCCTCTAACCATTGACATTCCACCTTGTTAATAAATTTTTGTTCATTCATTTTTATCTCCTTGGCCTCTCCTTCTTCATACATGTTCACGACCATTCTTATCCCACTGCTTCAAATTCAAACTAATGGTCTTTTCATTTTTTTCCCTTCTCGGTGCTAGTTTGCATAAGGAAATATACATATACTATATTATAATTCACACATCTTCTATAAACTTCCTCACCTCCTATGCATCTATTCGCTTTCTTCCTTGCCACCTCCTCCTCTGAAATCTTCCACTCTATTGGCTATCGCATCCTCCCACACGCTCGCTACCCGACCCATCACCTGCTTCGTACCCACACTCCGCAGCATCGCCTTGTGCTTTCCCACCAGGAGCCGATGCCATCACTTTGCGGCAACCAGTCTCAACTTATCCGCTCCCTTGCTCGTGCTCATCTCCAACGTCGGCAGCCTTGCCTTCACCTGATCGGCTTTCTTTGCTCGAAACTGATATGCCATGTACTGTATTCGAATAATGATATATATATATATATATATATATATAAGTTAGTGTGAGTGTGTTCTGCTTTGAGATATAATGATGTTTAAGCTTATATGCACAGTTACAGTTCATAACAGTTTTATATATATTTGAGGCTTTATACATATTAACAAAGTAAGTATAGTAAAGTATAATTGTTTATTAGCATATGTATATATAGAACTTAATTTATATACGCACGTTAGTTTTTCAATATTAGTTATATAACAAGTTATAAATATATTTTCAAAAAAATATATAATATCATAAAGTATGTTGTCTGAGTATGTATGTAGTCTACAGTGTATATATAATATAAATTTTATATAGGTTTACAACTAAGCGTGACACGTTGTGTATGTGTTTTAAATGGTAAGCATACGTAATCTAGTTCACAACCCGTTTGTATATATATTTGTGTGTATAATTTATTGATAAGTTAATTTATAATATATATAGGTTATATTATAATATTCGATTTCAAGGATTTAGCGGTATAGCAGTAAACTGTGGATCTTATTTAAACATTCATCTTTTGTATCGATTTTTTTTGTATGGATATATTGGTTTATACCTGTATAGTAATATATGTTGATATTTTGATATATATATATCTATACACAGTTATAAGTTTATAGAGTTATAAAAGTTATGAAGGTTGGCTGTTAATATAACATAAACTGTTGTTATATTTGTAGTATAAGTGATCTGTTGTTATACGGTAATATACATGTATAGGTTCTATTGTTATACAGTAATATATATATATATATGTATGTATGTATATGTTTTGGGTTATATAGATACATTTTTTGTAAGTATAAAAACAAATATATATATCAGTTTATTAGATTCTAGTTTACTGATACAAAATTCATTTATATATATATATATGTTTGACTTTAATAATGGAATTTAAAGTAAACAATGATTTTTGAAATATCTGTATATATATATATATATATTTATATAAATGTGTTTGAATTTAAAATATGATTTTTATATATATGGATATATATATATATATAGTTATATGTAAGTTCACTAATATCGATTATCTTCGTCGATCCAGTTTTGATTTATTCTCATCAATTTCTGTTATCAGTCTTGATCGTCGAACTCGTGTCCATCGTGCTTTGCGGAGTCTGGATTTGTGTTTTGAATTTGATCTCTAGCTTTAAAAAGGTAAGTTTATCACTCTCGACATTCGGACTTATATAATTGTGAAACAATGACATATGAATTGTAGAAATTGTTATACTATATTCATATATGCCTGTGATATGATTACATGATGTTAAATTTGCTTATATATTTGGCACATCACTTGATATATATGTTATGCTATACTGTTTATTTTATTTTCAATTTCTCACACTGCAAGTTCCCTTTCACTATGGGTCGAAATGACACATACCCAAAAAATCATTACGAGCTGAAATGATGGGCTTGAACAATTTAATTGTATTTTATTTATTTGGGATTGCGGGTTTGAAATGATAGAACCCAGGTTTTTCTTTTAAATTACAGATTGAAATGATACATATCCGTATCACTTGACCTTGGTTAGAAAATACTATACAGGCCCATAGTTATATTTTAAATAATATTTTCCTAAAAATTATTAAGTATTTTGAATTTTTAAATATATGAAGTTTGAGCTTAAAGGTTTGATTTAATGATTTAAAATATAAGAAGATATTGGTTTTCTATAGGTTAAAATTTTATAAGTCAATAAGTGGCTTTAATTGAAATTATAAAGATATATTGGTTTTAAATTGAATTTAAAGACCTTTATTAATGATAAATAACTTAATAATATAATTGGATTTAATATGGAATTTTAATTCTAACCTAGTGATTGTAATAGATTTTATTTTATGAAATGGATATGTTTCCAAGATAAATAATTATGATTTTAAAGTGGTAGATGTATCTTAAATTATTACGTAACATGGTAATTGAAAATTGGTTTCAAATGAAAATTTTAAGTTTGACTTGTCAAAAAAAAAATCTTATTTATGAAATGGGTATTTTTAAAATAAAGTGTTAAGTTATTTGTTAAACATGAAAGTTGAGTAAAATAGTGTAAATTTGGCTTAATAAATGAACTATAGTTAATTTGGATATTTTATTTATACAATTTTATTTTATTGAATCATAAGGTAAATGATATCCAAATGCATATTTTCTAAAGCATGAGATATGATTTTATAAATTAAAATGGCTAAAATTGAAGTTTTAATGTTCTTAAAATGCTATAATAAATCTGGAATTAGTATTGGTAGCACTTCAGAAATGCTTTGGTTTTAAGATAGCATTTGCTAAGTGCTATCAATCCTGGTGTTTAACTAAGTTCCGAAATAACTAAATATCTAGTACAGCACTTTGTAAGTGCTGCTGTTTCTGAAAATGGCAATGTTTTTTAAATACAAATATATCTACTGTAACACTTTATAAGTGCCGTTGTTAGCGGAAAATACAATTTTTTTGGAAATTTTATAATTAAATGAATGAACTTAGAAATGCTACAACTTTGAAATGAATATTATTTGACATTGAATTTTAATGGTTTAAATGAATATTATTTTAAAGGAGTTATGATTTTCTAAGTATTATGATTTCCAAAAGATGACATTTCAAAGTGTTATGATTTCAAAGTATTATGGTTTCAAAGTATTTTGGTTTCGGAAGGGTTATAACTTTGAAAGTATTATGATTATTGAAATAATATACTATTTGGTTTTGAAATGGAAAAAATATACTATTTGTTTTGAAATTGAAATAATATAGTATTTGGTTTTTGAAATTGAAATAATATAGTATTTGATTTTGAAATGGATATGATATTTTGTTTTTGAAAGTATAAAATATATTAAAATAAATATCCATGGGTTATAATAACGTTTGGTTGTTAAAGAGACCAGGATCGGATACGGGCATACTCTCTGTTGATACCAAAAACCACTTTAACAACCATGTACGCGGTGAAGATTTCAGAATGAAGTAGGATGGTGGCGGCGTTCCTTTGAGGTATATACGTGGACCCGACTCCCATGAGCTGGCATAAGGTGGCTAAAATAGGAGCGATTGTCGGACTAAGAAGGTAGCTCCTCTTATCGGACACACTCCTTCGATACCATTCTATTATGTTGTGATTGATTGGGGCCCTTTTGATTTTGGGGGTGTGGCTCGAGATGGGCAGTGTAGCTGCTACGCATTACCACCGGTCTGGAAGCAAATTGGTATATCTACCCTAGCATTGTCTAGTTGGGCCGTGTCACCTGCCCTAGCGCGCCTTGTACGTGTTTGGTTTTCTCTCATAGCCCGTGGAGTATCCTCTGGTGGCTTCCCTATCAGGAGGGACTTTGATACTGGATGGACTACTGATACTGTTACGTATTAAGCGCTATATGGGTAACCCCTTAACGCTATTTAAAAGTAAGTTTATTTCACTGTAGACATTATTATAATAACGAAATACTACTGCATAGTAAATAGTTTAACGGATCCTTAGAGGATGGGCGGTCCCAAGCATCCTTTAAGTTATTTGTACCTTATATTACAGTTCACTTGAGTTGGTTTACATTGTATAAGTACGTATGTCCTGACTCGAGTGTTTTGTGTTCTGCTTTATGCTTCGGTCAGACTGAGTGATACAGCATTAGAAACTCACCTTCGAAGTTGGAGCTTCACTTGGAGATCCAGCTATCTATTTCACTTTCAGTTATCTAGTTGATTCCAGTTATTCAGTTGAGTCCAGGGATGTATTCAGCTTTGTACTTGATTATCATATTGTTACTTCTGTTGTATCTAGTTCAACTCTGATGTATATTTATAGTAGCTTCATGAATTAATATATCTTTTCTACCGCTGCATTATATTACTCCGTGTCTATGATCTGTGATTTATTTATTTATTGTTTATGCTATGTTTTGCCAAATTTAAATTAACAATTTGGTATTTTGAATAATTCAAGTCTGATATGTGCGGATACAAATGATTGAAAATATCGGGTCACTACAATTAGTATCAGAGCTTTGGCTCTAGGCAAACTTAGCATATATGGTAAATTTATTTACAGAATCACTTTCTTTCGAGCTTGAATCTCTTTCTCTTTGACTATGGTTCCTTGAATCTTGGAACATCCCTACGGTTCCAAAATTCATTCTTGCCCCTCACTATTTGTCTTCTTTTGATTTTGGAGTATCCCATAACTCCACTTCGAATCATCTCTTTAATGACTCGGAGGCCTCGCTAATCTTTGAATGATTGTAAAGGGTGGAACTCCTTTACAACAGGCATTGATTCATCGGAGATTTCTGTATCCTCGGTTTAAGATGCTGCTATCTCTTGCTATGCCCGAATTATTCCACTTGAGATCAAATGTAGATTTGCCTTAGAATTCCACATCGATCTAATTCTTGAAGTCGCGGTTGACCCAATTAAGGTTTCCCGTGATTTATATAAGCTTGTCCATTTCCCTATTCTGATATTTAATCATCTTATCCTTGTTTTCAACTTATTTTCAAATCAAAATTTTCTTTGATTTGAGTTAATAAAATTTGAATCTATATCCTTGCTTTGAAAATATATTCCTGTATAATGTTTTTGTAAATCTATATTTAAAATGTTTTAATATATATTTTGTTGTTTGAGTTCTTGATGTTGATTTGGGTTTTCGATCGATTCGTCTGATCAACACTATCGATAGGATCTCCAAAACACTTGAATAGGGCAAACTTACACAATATTGTTTTCAAATTTGGTAAATAAAATGATTTTTGTATGACTATACTATATATATGTATGTATAATTTTCTAAAATTGAATTGTTAACTGAATTGAATGTTTAAAATGATAATATTTGATTTATTGCTTTGTAAACCCTCGATTATTCTAACATATAAATAAATGGAATTATGTTATATTATATATAAGTATAATTGTCTGGGATTCTAATAAGCTAATTAAATTGGTTGTTTGAAATGATAATATTTGATTATCATTTATTGTTCTATAAATGAATTTATAAACATGACTTATAAATTATTTTGGAAGTTGAAATGAATTTAATTTTAGAATTTAAGAGTTTAAATTTTCAGTGATTTCAAAATTTGGTTTTAAAGTTTTAAAGGGCATATTATTTAAAGTATTTTCGAATGTAAATTATTTCCAAAGAAGTTTTAAATGATTAAAATCGGTGTTCTTCTCTTTGTCGTTGGAAAATAATTTCGGTGATGGCGGCCGCATCATCGACGTTCATTTTCGAGTTTCGCAATGAAGAGACCATTCTATAGCTTTGCTGCAATTTTACTTTGGAAATTAAATTGATTTGGATTTCTAAAGTATGACTTGATTTAATATATCTATTATATAGAGGTATATGATTATCGATTTGATTTGATATATAGTATACATACATACATACATACATACATACATACATACATACATATATATATTCACTTATCTTTAAATTGTTTGAGGTCAATCAAAAATTTAACCCTTAAGTTCTTGTTAAGAATAATTTCAATTATATATATTGGAACTAGAATTTTGAATAAATATTTAAATTTGAAATAGATGAATTAGAAAAAAATTACTTGTGAACTACTCAGTTACATTCTAATATAACTTACCTTAATTATTCAGAAGTTGAATATGCAATTGAATAATTTACAATGTGAAATGATGTTAAAGGAACTTATATAAGTGGAAATATATTTAATATATGTGGTTAGATGTATTAAATAGAATAAATTTAATAATGATTTGGAATAAAGAAGAGTTAAATTTGTTGAATAAAATATGATTATAATAAATGACTATGCAAATTCATGATTTTTGAAATTTTAATTAAAGATAATTGGATGATAGAGAATGAAAAAAAATGTTTTGAAGGAATTTATAAATTGGAATTAAAACAACTTAATGAAATTCCTTGAATTTAAAATCAATTATTGAATATTAATTAATTTAGATTGAAATTTATACGGTTTTAAATTAATTATTTTATTTTTTTTCTAAATTTATTTTTCTTTCTGATTGTTTTCATTTCTCCTACCTCTTTCCTTTTCGGGGACGAAAGGCTTTGAGTGGGGGAGAGTGTAACGACCTGTACATTTTTATTTATTTATAACGTATTTAATCGAATTTTGTGAAATTTTAAATAATTGAATTTTGAAATAAAAATTTAATATTTGGATTACGTCTATTTTAAGATAGCAAATGGCAAATTTTCATCTGATAACATGTAAGTTTATTTTATTTGTGTAATTTCATTTCAAATTAAATCAGTTATATTTGATGATAATAAAATGTTTTCCAAACCCGAATATTTTTACATAGTAAATTTCTAAATCATCTTCTGAGTGAGACGTCATCTTTCGTTTTTCAAATTTGGACCGTTGTTGCTCTGTTTATCTTATTTCTGACAGATTTGCAGCATTTTCGGTACCGATTATCGACTTTTGGTAGGATGATCGTACCATATATATTTGTACACCGTTTTGATCGTCTCGTCGTGCTGATCCACATAATATATTCGTTTGTGTGTTTAGAAGTCTGATACACCGTGTAACCATGTAAACAACAACCGCATCGGTAAATGTTCCGTGCCTTGTGTTTAGTATCTCTTCAATTGAACAGCCGCTTGAAAAAATATCCATCGAGTGTTGAACTTTTGAGTTCCTCTAACCATTGACATTCCACCTTTTTAATAAATTTTTGTTCGTTCATTTTTATCTCCTTGGCCTCTCCTTCTTCATACCTGTTCACGGCCTTTCTTATCCCATTGCTTCAAATTCAAACTGATGGTCTTTTCATTTTTTTTACCTCTCGGTGCTAGTTTGCTTAAGGAAATACACATATACTATATTAAAATTCATGCATCTTCTATAAACTTCCTCTCCTCCTCTGCATCTGTTCGTTTTCTTCCTTGCCACCTCCTTTGAAATCTTCCACTCTGTTGGCTACCGCATCCTCCCACGCGCATGCAACCCGACCCATCACCCGCTTGTACCCACACTCCACAGCATCGCCTTGTGCTTTCCCACTAGGTGCCGACGCCATCACTTTGCGGCCATCAGTCTCAACCTTATCCGCTCCCTTGCTCGTGCTTATCTCTAACGTCGGCAGCCTTGCCTTCACCTGATCGGCTTTCTTTGCTTGAAATTGATATGCTAGATACTGTATTTGAATTATGATATATATATATATATATATATATATATATATAGAAGTTAGTGTGAGTGTGTTCCGGTTTGAAATATAATGATGTTTAAGCTTGTGTGCACAATTACGGTTCACAACAGTTATATATATATATGAGGCTTTATACATATTAACAAAGTAAGTATGGTAAAGTATAATTGTTTATTCGTGTATGTATATACAAAACTTAATTTATATATGTACGTTAGTTTTATAATAAGTTAGTAAATATATTTTCAATATGTATATATAATATCATAAAGTATGTTGTCTGAGTATGTATGTAGTCTGCAGTCTATATATAATAAAAAAATTATATAGGTTCACAGCTAAGAGTGACACATTGTATATGTGCTTTTAAAAGGTAAACATACGTAATCTAGTTCATAACCTGTTTGTATATATATATATATTTGTGTGTACAATTTATTGATAAGTTAGTTTATAATATATAGGTTATGTTATAATATTCGATTTCAAGGCTTTAGCGGTAGAGTAGTAAATTGTAGGTCTTATTTAAACATTCATCTTTTGTATCGATTTTTTGTATGGATATATTGGTTTATACGTCTATAGTAATATATGTTGATAGTTTGATATATATCTATATACACAGTTATAAGTTTACAGAGTTATAAAAGTTATAAAGGTTCGCTGTTAATATAACATAAGCTGTTGTTATATTTGTAGTATAAGTGACCTGTTGATGTATAGGTTCTGTTGTTATACAGTAATATATATATATATATATATATATATATATATATATTTTGGGTTATATAGATACATTTTATGTAAGTATAATATATATATATATATATATATATATATGTCAATTTGTTAGATTCTAGTGTACAGATACAAAATTCATATATATATGTGTGTGTGTGTGTGTTTGACTTTAATAATGGAGTTTAAAGTAAACAATGATTTTTGAAATACCTGTATATTTTTTTTATATAAATGTGTTTGATTTTAAAATATGATTTATATATACGGATATATATAGTTATATGTAAGTTCACTGATATCGATTATCTTCGTCGATCCAGTTTTGATTTGTTCTCATCAATTTCTGTTATCAGCCTTGATCGTCAAACTCGTGTCCATCGTGCTTTGCGGAGTCTGGATTTGTGTTTTGAATTTGATATCTAGCTTTAAAAAGGTGAATTTATCACTCTCGACATTCGTACTTATATAATTGTGAAACAATGACATGTGAATTGTAGAAATTGTTATACTATACTCATATATGCCTGTGATATGATTATATGATGTTAAATTCTGCTTATATATTTGGCATGTCACCTGATATATATGTTATGCTATACTGTTTATTTTATTTTCAGTTTCTCACAATGCAAGTTCTCTTTCACTATGGGTTGAAATGATACATACCCGAAAAATCGTAATGAGCTGAAATGATAGGCTCGAACGATTCTATTGTATTAGATTTACTTGGGATTGCAGGTTTGAAATGATAGAACCCGGATTTTTCTTTTAAATTACGGATTGAAATGATATATACTGTATCACTTGACCTAGGATAGAAAATACTATACATGCCCATGGTTATATTTTAAATAATATTTTCCTAAAAATTATTAAGTATTTTGAATTTTTAAATATATCAAGTTTGAGCTTAAAGGTTTGGATTAATGATTTAAAATATAAGAAGATATTGGTTTTCTATAAGTTAAAATTTTATAAGTCAATAAGTGGCTTTAATTGAAATTATAAAGATATATTGGTTTTAAATTGAATTTAAAGACCTTTATTGATGATAAATAACTTAATAATATAACTGGATTTAATGTGGAATTTTAATTCTAACCTAATGATTGTAATAGATTGTATTTTGAAATGGATATGTTTCCAAGATAAATAATTATGATTTTAAAATGGTAAATGTATCTTAAATTATTACCTAACTTGATAATTGAAAATTTGGTTTCAAATGAAAATTTGAAGTTTGACTTGTTAAAAGAATATCTTATTTATGAAATGGGTATTTTTAAAATGAAGTGTTATGTTATTTGTTAAAATTAAAGTTGAGTTAGATAGTGTAAATTTGACTTAATTAATGAATTATAGTAAATTTGGATATTTTATTTATACTATTTTATTTTATTGAATCATAAGGTAAATGATATCCAAATGCATATTTTCTAAAGCATGAGATATGATTTTATAAGTTAAAATGGCTAAAATTGAAGTTTTAATGTTTCTGAAATGTTATAATAAATCTGGAATTAGTATTGGTAGCACTTCAGAAATGCTGTGGTTTTAAGATAGCATTTGCTAAGTGCTATCAATCTTGAAGTTTAACTATTTCCAAAATAACTAAATATCTATTACAGCACTTTATAAGTTTTGTTGATTCTGAAAATGACAATGTTTTTGAAATACAAATATATCTACTATAACACTTTATAGGTGCCATTGTTGGCTGAAAATACAATGTTTTGGAAATTCTATAATTAAACGAATGAACTTAGAAACGCTACAACTTTGAAATGAATATTATTTGACGTTAAATTTTAATGTTTAAATGAATATTATTTTAAAGGAGTTATGATTTTCTAAGTATTATGATTTCCAAAAGATGACATTTCAAAGTGTTATGATTTCAAAGTATTATGGTTTCAAAGTATTTTGGTTTTGGAAAGGTTATAACTTTGAAGGTATTATGATTATTGAAATAATATACTATTTGGTTTTGAAATGGAAATAATATACTTTTTTTTTAAATTGAAATAATATAGTATTTGGTTTTTGAAATTGAAATAATATAGTTTTGGTTTTGAAATGGATATGATATTTTGGTTTTGAAAGTATAAAATATTTTAAAATAAATATCCATAGGGTTATAATAATGTTTGGTTGTTAAAGAGACCGGGATCGGATATGAGCATACTCTCTATCGATACCGAAAACCACTTTAACAACCGTGTACGCGGTGGAGATTCCAGAATGAAGTAGGATGGCAGTGGCGTTCCTTTGAGGTATATACGTGGACCCAACTCCCGTGATTTGGCATAAGGTGGCTAAAACAGGAGCGATTGACGGACTAAGAAGGTATCTCCTCTTATTGGACACACTCCTTCGATATCATTCTATTACTTTGTGATTGATTGGGACCCTTTTGATTTTAGGGGCATGGCTCGAGGTGGGCGGTAGTAGATGCTACGCATTACCATCAGTTCAGAAGCGTAATTGGTATATCTACCCTGGCATTGCCTAGTTGTGCGGATTGTGCCATGTCACCTACCCCTAGCGCGCCTTGTACGAGTTTGGTTTTCTCCTATAGCCGGTGGAGTATCCTCTGGTGGCTCCCCGATCAGGAGGGACTATGATACTAGATGGACTACTGGGACTATTACGTGTTAAGAGCTATATGGGTAACCTCTTAACGCTATTTAAAAGTAAGTTTATTTTACTGTAGACATTATTATAATAGCGAAATGCTACTACATAGTAAATTGTTTAATGGATCCTTAGAGGATGGATGGTCCCAAGCATCCTTTAAGTTACTTGTACCTTATATTACAGTTCACTTGAGTTGGTTTACATTGTATATGTATGTATATCCTGAATCGAGTGTTTTGTGTTCTGCTTTACGCTCGGGTCAGAATGAGTGATACAACATAAGAGACTCACCTTCGGAGTTGGAGCTTCACTTGGAGATCCAGCTATCTATTTCACTTTCAATTATCCAGTTGATTCCAGTTATTCAGTTGAGTCTAGGGATGTATTCAGCTTTGTACTAGATTATCATATTGTTACTTCTGTTGTATCTGGTTTAACTCTGATGTATATTTATAGTAGCTTCATGAACTACTATCTCTTTGCTTCCGTTGCATTTTATTACTCTGTGATCTGTGATTTATTTATTTACTGTTTATACTGTGTTTTTCCAAATTTAAATTAACAATTCGGTATTTTGAACAATTCAAGTCCGACATGTACGGATTTGAATTGTTGAAAATATCAGGTCGTTACACTTTCTACTTATTTTTATCAATTACAACTTGGATTTGAAATTCAAATTTGTTTATCAAAACAAAACTTAAATTTTCAATTTATTATTGGTAGCAAATCATCACACAGAAACTCGAAAATGATACTAATGATGCTGCAGTCATCACTCTTATTTTTTTCCTGCAACAGTAGTGAACTCATTGCTTTTAACTTCTTTTAAAAATTCTTTTTTTATTTATAAATCACATTAATACATTCATACTTATGTAATTTCACTATTTTACTTTACTTATATAAGATCATTCTAAATTTATTTATCTTATTTATATTTATAACAATATGATCTCTTTAATTTTGTAAACAACTTTCAAAATAAACGGAATTCAACATTTCAAATTCTTAGTTAAATCCATTTTTATTTACAACTCATATTTATAAATATATCATATGGTTTCACATCTTATATATAAGATTATTTCACAATTGTAAATCATATTAATTATAATTCCATACTTTATAATTCATTTGCTTATTCAATTTATCCTTTTGCAATCGTTGTTTTTTATTTAGATTATTCAAACAACTTTTATTAACTTATATATATTCATTTCCAATAACCAAACAATTCATTTATATATTTTACTAATTTCTGAAATTGTTTCCTTTATATATAAAATAAAATTGGGGTAAAATTATTTCATTTACCCAATTTAAAATAATACTATATCGACTTGCCACGTTTAAGTGTTTAGAAATACGTATTGATAACATGGCGTCCCACATACCGACCAGAATTCAAAAAAGGATAAGCAAACACAATATAAAACATTTTATATTCATTAACAAATACGCGCTCATATATGTAATACACTCAAACTCAAGCTAGGGTGCTATTGTCCCTATCTATACTGAGTACACATCAAAGCTTAGGAATATACAAAATCTAAGCTCTGATACCAACTGTGACGAACGAGCAACGCCTGCACCCTCCCAGTAGGCTTTTCAACCATCCCGCTACCCTTCAGCTTTTCAACATGGGGGCACTCCTACTTTTCAACATAGAGGTGTCTACAAGTGGTACCTCGAATCTGGTTTTACGGCAAGCCTCTCGACTATTAACCAACCCTTTCACACTAGGACATGTAGGGGTAAGAGTCTAAGCTTCGTCACTGTTCACAAAGCGAGAACCCCCTATCACGCTGAACATAATCAAGCAAAACCAATGTACGTAATCCGTAGAAATGCAACGTCGGACAAACATCCACACAAGTTGTCCAGGAATAGGACAAACCGAAGGTACATTCCTACCACATCCCGTCGAAAATTCCCTAGGATTAGTAGCGAATAGTCCTCGCATTGGATATTTCGTAATGAAGAGACTACTACTGGATGTATTTTGGGATTTTAAACCCAAACGATCAACAAGCAGTCCCCCACTATGAAAATCCAGAATATCAATATCATCACAAGCAACCTGCACAATCATCGCATATACGTTGGTCCGAAGTGGTTTTCAGATAAATCTAATACTGGTCTCTTCGCACCAACAACGCAAAAGCGTTTCTCAACCTTACACGGAAACTAAGTCTCATAGACTTATCACGTCTCCAACTTTCAACTTGCTATCCTTCGGCCAAGAAGGAAGCTCGATAGATTGGAGTAATACTCTACACTATACGAATCATCATCCTCAATACAAACAATAATCAAGCCTACACCGAAGGCTATGTACTAAATGTACGACTAAATAGTTCCCACGTAAAGTCGAGGAACTAAAAATTGGCCAAGTTTGATAGTCGGTTATTTAACTATCAAAGAAAAAAACAAATATTCAGCAGTATAACAATCACTATGCCCTTTTAATTTATCTTTTACTAATTAAATCACTTGCAAAATATTCACTTCAAATTATCTTTAAAAAGATATATTTCAACATTGGAAAACTTTTCCATATATTTATTTATAATAAGTATTCACAATTCAGTTTACTTTCAACACTTAGAAATATTGCATATACTTAAATCGGGATTAAGTATACATTCCTTTATTTTGTAAGGAAAACATTCTCTTAAACATATTTATTTGGGTCAAAATGAATGTTGCGTAAAATATCATTACAACAACCCAAAGTCACTAGTATAGGGATTCAAAAATTAGACGGATATATAAACCACATATACTATACAAAATCATTTCCTTTCGGAAATCATTTACTATAATAATAGTGTTATAGTCCATCATTTTCTTATTTCTCGAAAACGTATATTTCAACAATGAATGTTGAAATCTATGTATTCGATACTTCACACGTTTTAAAAACATTTTTAAATCGTTTAACTATATTTAAATACCACTTCCCAAATATCCATTTTATTTAATATATTATTCACTGTCCAAAATCTGAATATAAATTGTTTACCAAATTTAATATTTCTACACATTATATTAAGGATAATCCACTATCCAAAATCATGGATTTAATGCCTAATCAAATTTATTACTATTGCACTTTTAATTAAAGGATTATCCACTGTCCAAAATTATGGATATAATTTCTTTAATAAAATATAATAATTAACTTATCAAATTCAATCGATTTCGGATTTATAAAACAATCACATTTATGTTTTATAAAAACTTCCATTTATAAAATTAAATTTCATTTATTATTTTATAAGAACTTTCATTTATAAATTCCCTTTATTAACAAATACCATTTAGATCTCATTTATATGCCAAATCCAATTATAAATAAATTACTTATAATTCTCTTATTTACCAAATCGTTCTTTTTATAACTTCACAAATTTATAAATATTGTTACTTATAAAATCCATTATAAATTCTTTTTAACACTTATAAACTTGTTTTATAATTCGAATAGTCGATTTATGAAAATTCAATTTTATAAATCTTGTATATAAACCTTTTATAATAAATCAAAATTTTCAATTTATACTACTTCACAAAATAGTTAACTTCCTATTTCAAAAATCATATTCTTATTATATTTCCCAAAAATCATAATTTTTATAACAATAAAAATTATAACATTTATTTATTTAAAATAAATCAATTTCCTTAACAGTTCAAAATTCAATAAAACATATATTTCCAAAAACACTTTGAAAATCCTTTTTCAATTTAAAAATCATCACTTTAATATTTTTAAATTATCAAAAATAGGCTCAATGCTGCAACAGCACTAAATGCATCAATCATGGCATCCAAAACATCGTATATCATATGATAACAGCATATATATCAATATCTGCAAATAAACCAATACTGGTGAGGAATCCAGTTGGATCCCTCTAACCAGTCACCTGCAACAAATATACATGTTAGAACCCAATGAAGCCGCCCTCTAATCCTAATTATCGTGACCCCATCGACCAACTTCACGTTGATCAACATCCACCATTCGAAGTGGCATAGCCCACTCCACCTTTGGCCGAAGTATCAAGAAGCCCAGTCAACTATGGGCTTCGAAAAATGTGATGAAACACATGACCTTTTCCTCGAGATTCATATCGATCGGCCTCTTCGTTTTCGATCATAACCGTTGAAGCTATAGATCTCATCGCCCTCTAAAATTTTGTAGTTGAAACTTTTTCGAATAGATTTATGGATTTGAGGAAATCGAAGGAAGAAGCATGCGAATTTCTGGCCATTAAAATAAAAATGGTAGCCAGCCCTAACCTCTCTATGGTTTTTAGAAAATAATAAATTTTAACGTCCTTTTATAGAAAATTATACGACACTATTCATCACCAAATTTTTCGAACTCGAAACGAAGCATGCCGCCTGACGTTTATAATGTTTTACCCCTATTCCAAACACAATGGAATATATATTGAGAGCCGCCGATTCGATCGTATTTGAAAAATAGGTTTTCAAATTGACTATTTTAAATTTAAAATTCACTTAAACAGATTTCTAAGCGTTTTAACTTGCCTCGGACAAATGGTAAATCGGATTGACACGAAATTTGAAATCTTATAATAATACAACATTACAGATCCAACGAAAATAGTTTTTTCGAAATCCGAGGCTGTTTGAAAAATGGATATTTTTACACGTCAATTAAATATTAAAATATTTAATTTCTACAATTTAACTTTTAATTCAATTTTAAAAGTTCTCTAACATCATTCTAATTCAAATATAATTTAGTTCAATGTTATAAATCATTTTCATTCACATTAAATCCAATTTTCAATTATTTACACAATTTTAAATATTAAATTAACAATTTAATTATCCAATTAAATCACTATATTCGAAATATATGTTATTCAACTTATAAAATTAACTTATGAATATTTAAAATCAATTAAATATACGAATTTCAAATGACTGAAATTCTGGATCGTTACAAATTAAGTGACAATTTAGAGAATAAATCCACTCTCTAGATTATGTAGTTCAACAAATGAAACATGATCCCTCTTTTATGGTCATTAGTGCTTTAATTGATGTGCTTATCATATGTATGGCATATTTTTTCTATTGGTTAGCCAACATAAGCCATCAAACTATAACACACCTCTTAAACCACTTACTAACTTTCATGTAACTTGGCAATGAAAATGAAATCTATTTTTAAGTATGGCATATTAACTATTGATTAGAAATATAGACCATAAAATTTTAATTTCAAATCACTCTCTTTTGCTATAATCATATTTCAATGAAGAAGCAATTAGTGTTAGTGATTGTTTAAGCATAGCCTATTTGGTGTCAACAATATAGGCTATCAAAATTCAAAGCAAAAACAACTAGTAAACCATTTCTATCATCATCATTAAGCACAAAAAGAGAGAATGAATTAACAAATAGTTGAAACTACATAATTAGAGAGCTTCATTACCCCTAAATTGAAAAGATTTAGCCTCTCATATTTGCCATTTGATTAACAAATATAGCTAACAAAATGAAAGCAAAATAAAAAAAATGAAAGCTTAATGAAAAAGAGAGCTAATTAACAAGAATTAGAACTATTCTACTTTGCATGAATGTAAATCAACACTACAACATGAAAGGAAGTAAACAAGAAATGAAAAGATAAATATATTAAAGTTGCATAAAAATTACATAAAAGAAATAGCTAGGTAGCCATGAAAAGAGAAAGAAAGCTTTGAGTTTTATTTTGAGCATAAACTAAACTAAGAGAGACTAAGTAAAAAGAGGAGGGTTACATGAAACAAAAGGGGTATATATACATGTGTTAAACCCTAATTCATATTTTTGGAGAATGCCCAAAATACCCATGAGAAAGTGTGGAGGTCAAGTAATCATTTGCTTCTACTAATCATCATTTAAGTATACATGAAGCTATTAATTCCATAAGCATGCGCATTAGCCTCTAATTTGTACATTAAGGTAGATGGGTAAGTGTGGTCCTACATGTTCTTCACTTTGAATTATTTCCATCTTCATTCCTTTGTATTCATTTTGTGCATGCATATGTCTTCATGAAACCACTCCTATTTGAGATCAAATTCCTACACAATAACATATAAATTTCCAATTAATTTTTTCTCAAAGAAATATATGCACACAAATGACTGTTTTTCCCTAATATGAAGATGGATATGTGACAATTTGGAATTAATATGGATTTTGGTTAAAACAAGTTAAAATACCCAATATGATCATATATTTAATTTAAACAGATTATATATGGTGGTAAAAATATGCACATTTACATGCACATCGTTCGACGTATTCGACACTCGCCCAAAGCAATTTTACAGATGGTCACTCATAACCAGCCTTATTCTCTGTATTACTTGAAAAAATTTCTTAAAATATTCTTGGGTAATATAAGTACTAAGGTGGGGCGTTACACTAAACATGCAAATGAGAGTAGTGGTTCTTTCATGGGAGAGAAAAATAGTGGGAAAACAAGGATAAATGAAGCTCGGTTCGAATTTAAAGCTACCCAAAGTGCAAAAGTTATTGACAATCTTGTATGGCAAAATATGCTTAGCCATCTCAAAACTAAAAGTAGAAAACTGAAAAGAAAAAAATTAGTGTGTGCACTTCTTCACAATATATAGAAGCTACTACATGGAATAAAGGATAACAATGTATCTTACACATAAAAGTTACTACATGGAAGTTATTGCTGGAAAATGTAGAAATTAGAACTTCTGGACTGGAAGTTATTGCTGGAAAATGTAGAAATTAGAACTTCTGGACTTTATTAATAGATAACAATGCATCTTATACATGGAAGTTACTACTTAAAGCAAGACAATATGGTAAAGGATTTATTAGCAAAAGAATAGTGGATGAAAAAAATTCCAGTTTATGGTAAGATCATCGATAAATGGATGTTCACTAACATACTTGCTTGGTAGACAAGCCATATCATTTTTGGGTGGGCCCAATAGGAAGGTCTCTTCTCTAATTTCCAATGCAGAACGGAGTATGGACACTTCAAGTTTTCCACCCAATATATTCAAGCAAATTCAAAATATAAAAATTAACTGTAGCAATAATGTTGATTACCAATATTGGTCTCCGCAAGAAAAGGGAGAATTCTCTTTTAAATATGCTTGGGAGTGTGCTGCAGATTAATAAATGAACATGAATGGTTTAAACATATCTAGAATGGTGTTTGTGCCCTTAAGATTTCACCGTTTTCTCTTCTTTGAAATTTAAACAAACCGAGCACAAAGAATCGAATGATTAGATGGCTAATGACATAGATGTAATGTGTATATTGCCAATAATCAAATGAATCAAGACATCATCTATTTATTAGTTTTATGCAAAATTATTATAGGGTAACATCATAGCTAAGATACAACTATAATATTCTTTGAACAACAACATAGATGATATCATAAGCCAGATAGTAACTAAGTAAAATGGTAAAAAATCTTATAGAAAGTTCTAATAGGTATTGTTATCACGATGCACATTTAAGGTGAGCGAAACTCAAGGATTTTTTTAGGGCATAAAATGCCACCACAAATCAGACAAGTGATCATTTTACAAGGTTGTAAACAACTAATTGAGCAAGAAAGAATATAAAATAAAGAAATAAGGGTATACACACTCATCTTTAGAGAGATTGGGCAAGAAGAATTACAAATAAGGGGTAATTATAGCTATATAATTCAAGTTCTTTGAATCCATGACATCTTTCCATCAAATTAAATTTGAGTTCGTTTAGGCTACTAGAAGAGAAGCTTGGATAAAGAAGCAATGGAGTCCAATTCTTTGATTTGTAAGCAAACCTTGTAGCATTTGGAGGTTTTTCTCTTTTCGTTTGTAGAATTAAAAGTGACAGTGCATGGAAGGAAAGAGATAGAGTTGAAGTAATTAGAATGTGGCCAAAGACAGTCTTCATGAAATTTAGTTTTATCAACATGTATAATAAGTTTTGTCTACTTTATTTTATACTAGAAGCTACGTATGAGAGCTTTTGAGTATGGAAATACTTGTATTAATCCTACTATTCTTTGAGTCGCC
Organism: Allium cepa; assembly: GCA_030765085.1. NCBI lineage: Eukaryota > Viridiplantae > Streptophyta > Magnoliopsida > Asparagales > Amaryllidaceae > Allium > Allium cepa. The sequence continues at coordinate 216,998,250 of CM060929.1, forward strand.
AATATTGGTTCTTGTACATTTTCCATTTGTAATAAATAAAGTACTCTTTTTTGAAAAAAAATGATAGTTCGAATCTTCCTTAGCTTTCTTCATTAAGTTGCCTCATTACCTTTTAAGGTGGTTGTTATCTTTCTAAGGGAATTTAGAGAGCAGCCATGGGAATGAAGTTTTCTTTTTGTTGAATGTAAATGAGATAATGAACATAGGGATTTGGTATACTAATTCTTAGTGGGCTTAGGAAACTCTCATGGCCTAATCATTCATTAATATTCATACACACATACATACTCAATTTATCCAATAATCTTTTCTTAAATAGTATTAGATTGCCACCAAGTCATCTTGTTAATGTGTCAAACCATTAATTAGGATGGCATTAAGGTGTATAAAAATATAGGTCGTTCTAGGTTCCCCTCTTTGTAAGCATTTCATCCTTGAGATTTATATTTGATACCAAAACCATAAAAATAGGAGTATGTAACTATAAAGATACATGAAAATAACCAAAACCATAGGATAATGTCTATATATCGAAAGTGATACATCAGTAATACGAAATATTGATGCATTTAAAAAATCAGTTTAAGTTTATCTAATCTTATCTTCAATTTCCCATGTACAATCATCAACATTCGACACTCCAATGTACCTTTTCACTCTTAGTGATCTTGTCCTTTATCTCCTTCATATCATAACCTATAGTATAAAATAACCATGGGAAAAATGAAATGTCAGGTTTGATTTCTGGATCCTCTAAAGTTACTCTTTAATAGTCTCTGAATCATTAACATATATCCTCAAGAGAGAAATCTAAATGCATTATGCACTCCCACTAACTTATTTGGTAGCTCTACTCGGTATGCGAGTTTATCAATTCTCTTAATGATCGGTAATGGTCTAACATACCTCGATATTAGCTTTTTTATTTTTCCTAAGTTCATACCTTCTCTATTGGGTGAAACTTTTACTAATACTTGATCAGCCATCTAGAATTCCAAATATTTTTTGTCTACAGTTTGCATAGACTCTCTTCCTTTATGGACATGCCTTTATTCAACCTCAAATTAACACAATCTTCTCAGCCACTTCCGTTACCAAGTACGTAATGAGTATCACTTTATCCTTGGTTTCCAACCAACATGCCAAAGATCTGGTAGAGCCTAGTATCTTGATTGTGATCCTACGATGGGATCTTTGATCATTAAATATTGTAGGTTCTTACACTGATTCAAAACACAAATCATAGATAGATACTAGAAATTAAGTAATAAAGCACAAAAAAGTACAGACATTCATAATTTTTAAAGTGATTTATAAATATCTGACTTCATCCACTTTATCTCTTCTAATATGATTTTCTTATTTAAATAATTACAATGGTTGGTAGATACCTTTGGATCGATTGTCACAATTATGGGTTGTTAGATCTATGATTAGAAAAGTTCTAATGCTATAAATCTTGGGTTTGATTGGCCATGACTCAGTGCTAAATGGTGGATCAGATGATTAAAGAAGATTGGATAAACTTTATGTGATTCCTTATTGTCCAAAAGTGCTCCAATAATTTAGTTCGACTAATTCAGCTTAGTAGTTTCCGATGCACCAAACTTGTCGTCGTCGTTATTATTCATCCATGGGATATTTATTATTGTGTTGACATGAAAGAATTTGTTTGACCTAATTAGATCAGTTTGGTAGGAGCCCGTCCGTTTTTGTAGGATTTGGTTCGGTTCAGTATGAGCTGGTCCGATAGTCACACTACCAAACCATTTTTTCCTATCTGGTACTTACTTATCACTAGACGTTTAAGATGTTCTGTTCCAAACTGATCTTTTTTATTGCATTACTTCTTCGTTTTAAGTCAAAATTCAGAGAAATTTGCACCAATATCTTTGTATCATGGAATCAAACACTCCAGTGCCTTTGGAAGTTCAGTTTAGACGAAGTAGATAGCAGCTTTCTAAGGTGGGGCTGAAACTGTTAGGTAGTGGATTGATTTTAAAATAACCATATCTTTCAATCCATAGCTCTTTAGTTTCGACCATGGTGCATCTTCTAACCTTTAGCGTATATTCCAACATGTTGGGTCAGTTCCGGGACCGTGCCAAATTTTCCCTTAAAATCTTGATTTCGGTCATGTAATTAAATCAAGAAAAGGAGCTAGTGGTCTCACAAAAATCAAGATGCATTAACCATAAGTATCAATTGGTAAAGAATTTTATAAATAATTGAGAAATGTTCGTTAAATAGATAAATTTTAGGGATGATATTGCATATCCACTCACTAAGACACTTTCATAATCTATGAAAAGATGTTTGGTCAAAAGGTATGATTTAAAGCACCATAATTGCCTCAAGTGATAGTGGGAGATTGAATGAGTGAGGGTAATCCCTAGGGGAAATTATGCAATTTTGATCATAATAGTGCACTTGTAACTACCCGCTCTAAAATGGACCCACATTTCGACCCAAGAAGGCCCATCGAAACTTAGAACCACTTCAAAGCTGTTTATTGGTTGGTATAAGAACAATACCGAGCTATTTATATACACATTCTGAACTCATAGCGGAAAGATAAAATATAATGACAGAAATAGCACCCATATCATTTAAAATTCAAATGTCATAAAAACCAATAATAACCGTTACATATCCTGGTGCATCATTTTTAAAATATAGCATTTTTCAATGGGTACATCTGAAAATAGCATGAATAGATGTTTAGATAGACTACCATGAGCTTACTACACCTCTTTGCCTTCAACGTCATCATCTTTCCTAACCTGTGTTGTATGAAGAGGGAGTCAGAACAACATATGTCCGATGAATAAAAATCTCGAGCCTTACTATATCAATACTTCGGCAGTATAATTTAAATAGGAATATGTCTTATGTATTCAACCTGCATCATAAGTCTTTTCAAATATAATCCTAATGGATTTTCTCAAACATAAATATATAGGCTTCCCAAACATAAGCCTCATAGCCAACTTATTATCATCCCTATAACCATATCTATTGTCCATAACGTCCTATTAATATAAGAAATGGTACTCGTGTCACTTAATGCCTTTTAATGGGAATTAGGAAAACTCTGACCGTTTGATGCCTTATTTAAGGAAGGTCCACATCATTTACTACATATAATCCCAAGGCGGGATTCTCATTTGGTAACTATCTAGCTGACATTGCATGGTATCTCTTTTACCACTTAATACTTCCTATTGAACTAGCCCCTTTCCAAGATGTCCTCTACCATCCTAACCCATAACCCTTACATTTACTACTTCCTATAAGGGAAGACATGTCATCACACAACCACTTAATACCTTCAAGCCCTAAAGCAGGTCTTCGTATTATGACCCATACCCCATAGTGACATCTCACATTAGTCAGATTATTCGTGGGTACTGGTATCCAAATTAGTCGGGTTAGTTTAGCCTATAAAGTTTAGGACTAACCACGCGTAAACTGTAGTTTCTTATTATAGACAATGCCTCACATCGGTCCCAAAGTCACATTACTGGTAGCCAGATAAGCTGGGCAGACTTTTATGTGTTTTTGACTGATCTCACATCCTTATAACTTAGTCATAATCTATAACACTCATATATTATCACACATCTCACTGTTTCCATAATCAAGGTCTTGTAAGAAATCTTTCTTATTTTGCCTTTAACATTAATTACTTGCCTAAGAGTGATTTATAAAATTAATAACATATTGAATACACAATTATACTTGTAATTATACGTTATTCACGCTAATACACACACACACACATAGAGGCATCTAGAAGTTTCTAAGCATGCGGAATTTTATTTCCTAAGCTAGCGTTTAAATGTCATCTCTTTCAATAATTATACAAGACTTATCCCATATTATCAACAATACCAAAATTTCAATATTCATATTCAAAAATTCTAATCAATAGACTTGTATGTAATAAAAATTTAAACTCAACTTATTATATCAAAATGATGGAATATATTGATAATAGAAATTTACAATTCCAGTTTTACAATTTATTCAACTTCTTTTTCACACAAAAATAAGCAAATACATTTCTATTTAATCCATGGGAATAAGCAGTGCAAACTACGAATAAAATTCATACCTTACATACTATTCCTTAATCAAAACCTTTTAACCAAATTCAAAGAAAAAGAATAAGAAGTGGGGTAGAAGGTAAAATTATCAGAACTGCAAATCTACACAATTTCCATTATTTTGACATAAACAATTGGAATTCAAACATAGAATTAACATTTCACATTGAAGGAGTTTGAGGGTTTATAATATGATGTTTTTGCAAACCAAAACTCTCCAGAGAATATTCAACCCTACTATACTAATCAATTACTAAAATAGAAAACTAATATTTCCAGTCATATTATATCCTTAGCTTTGCCTCATTTGGATTTGACACGCCTTTAACAATCTTTATCAGATTTCTCCTTTTTGATACACACACACATAGCAAGGGATTTGTATATATATTAGATTCAAAAAATTGGAGAAGAATTTTAGATTCAAAAAATTAGAGAAGAATAGGTTAGGAAAATAAATAGAAAACAAAACAGATACATAAGATTTTTTAACTGAAACCTTAATGGAGTTTTTCTGAATCTTTGAAGAGACAAACTAACGAAACTTCATTAGAGTTCCAAAATATTGTGAATAAAAATGAATAGGCTTATTTCCTATTTATATGGTTGAAATGCACCAGAACCATTGGATTAAGGTTGGTTAAAAGTAATTAAATCTGGTATGTTAAATATCTAATAGCCCTAGCTACTACTTAGAAGTACAGGTCGACCGCCGCCATCTACCAGTCGACCGCCAGCGATCAACCGATCCAAGGAAAGCAGTAACGCCCCACCTCTATGCTCACAGTAACAAAGAGTATTAAAAGAAATGATGTCTGTTATTACGAAGAATAAGGCTGTTGAGGAGCGGCCATCCGTAGTTAGGCCTTACACTTGTATTGGTTACCTCGATAGGAGTGATATATATTTTTATTTTTCATCTCTTATTTATTTACTCCTATAGACATACCCAATTCCAGTATAAAACGAACTACGATGGTTCATAATAGTTTAGGACAATAAATATAATACTAACACAGATAATATAAATGCAGAACACAGATAAAACAAAAGGTCTTATATATATAATAACTGATGTCGGTTACAATACATGTGATACAATACATATGATACAACTACAACTGTCGACTCAGGAAGTTATATACACAAGTACATTATCGTGATTAATATACATGAATACGTAACAACCTATATAAATACAGTGACTACTAAAAATGACAGCAACTACTCCAAAAGATAAGAAAAGACTTCATAGCTTAAGCAGCAACCCAAAGCAAGATATCTACAACCTGTAATAACTCGGGCTGACTCGAGTATTAAATTCAAAAGAAAATAATACACGGGTCAGTCTAATTCAAACTCAGTTATTAGTGCACAGAAGCAATAATAATTAAGTAACAATAGACGACAGTCACAATAAATCTCATCTATCTGATCCTTAAAAAAGGAAATCGGATAACGATAAATATAACATGTAACAGTGTTAAACAACAAATCAGCAAATCCAAATTATCAACGGAGATAAATTAAAAAGATTATCAATGAAGATAATTTAGAAAACAACAGAATTGCCTAAACGGCAATTAACAACAAAATTCAATTATTAAGTAAATAATTAGAAACTCATAATCTAATTATCAAAAAGATAATTAGATATCAACAAAACCATCAAATTAAACCAAATCAAAATACGACACAAGAAATTGAAATATCAATTCAAAACGTCACTTCTGTTTGGCTGCAGTACACGCACGCGTGCACTGCCTCGCCAATACAGCATATGAAATATGCAAAAGATCAGTAAATGCACAACGAAATTTCATAAACGAGCACATGGACAAACCCGAGAAAAAGTCAGGTTCAACACTAATGCAATTCAAATAGAATCGCAACGCGAGCACAAGGTCAAACCCAAGCGTTTAAGCTGAATTCAACTCGATGTACACATTCAGTTGAAATGGTCAAGACATACAACTCAAGCCTCGACCATAATCCAAATCAACTAACAGAAAACAGTGACCGCAACATCTCTGACCAATCTATAAAATTCAATATCTAGTCAAGTTCAAGCATGGATATAAATACAACATAGCAATGTTCCGACTTCGAGATGGTACCGCATGAATACAAGGGCAAAACTGCAACAAAAATGCAGCTACCACATGAATGCAAGGGTACAGTAGATACAGACTGCAACAATCAACATGTTGCAACTGTACTTGAAAACAATGCACGGCGTACATATAAAGGAGTAGCATCAAGGCACAAATGCAGTTGTACCAAAACAAGTGCACAAATGAAGTGGTGCACCAAACATGATGACCACAAACCAAGTATACATGAATGCACATATATACATGATAATGGAATGCCTAAGTGATACAACAGTTCAATACCCAAGTGCTAACAGGTACAACATGCAACAGCAAGTGATAAACCAGAGTGCACATGAACTACATGCCTCGAAGAACAGGCAATAAAGGAGGCAAACAAGTGATGTACACATGAACGCACAGTGGAATCAGTGCGCATGTATACATGACCAATTGCCACAATTCTAATGATATAAGTGAAATGACTAGAAGCAAAGCAACAGTCAACACCAAGGCATGAACCAACAGAAGTTAACAACCTTAAGTATGCATACATGAACCAATAGAACATGATTCAATGCAATATGAACCAGACACGAGTCAAGCAGTGCATAGTGTAATGAAGAACTTGAACAAGACTCGAGTGAAATCAGAACAACAAGTGGAACTGACCACACAAGAAAAGCTTGACCAAGTGATAAAAAAATACTGCACATGAACTACCTGACCCGAAGTCCAGTAAAGTAAACAAATACATCATCCAGTAAAGCAACACTCAAGCGAAAACAACAATTGCAAACAGGTTCAAGAAGACTGCGGCTCCAAAACAACACATATACATATTCAAGTTCATTAGACCTTAATATGTAATTTAACAACATATATAACGAACTCATGAAACAACAGTCTCAGTGGTGAAACATGAAATCAAGTGAACCAGTAAATGATACAGTAGCAACATAAGCAAGTGGCACAGCACGTTCCAAAAAAAAGACAGAAGATTTCAACGCATTTACCAGTTATAACAACAATCAGGCAGCAGTTTTGAACAGACATGCCAAAGTCTAAAAATCACTTCGAATGAACAAAGTCATAAAATGTCAGAGAATCATAACGGTGATAGCAAGTTCGAGCAAAGCTCAACGGCACACGGTCAAGCAACAACAATGTACAAGCCAATGAAGTTTCAAGTCAAAATCGAAGTCATCAGAAAATTCACGGAAAACAAAGAACGAGATCAACAAATCAAAATCTCTTGGTTGCAAAATTACAAACTCCAAATTCTTATATTTATCAAGTCATGGAATCGTATACTTAATCTCAAGTTCGCAACCCATTCAAAACAATCTCACTGAGAAATGACCGAAGTCAGAGCAAGAAAAACAACAATTTCCAACCCAAACTCAAAGCCACGGAACTCAAGAAATGAAGAATCATATGACATCGAATTAGATGTGAGTGGGAAAGCACTCACCTTTGTCTTGACGAAGTAAAGCAGCGTGTTCGAATAGATGAAGAGTCGAAGCCGTGGTCCTCAAGAGACGATGATCGACGAAGCAAAGGAATGAGAATCATCTTCTCGATCGAACAACAAAGACGGCATCTTCGATTTTAGAAAACCCTAATTTGAAAAGGGGGGACGAACCAGAGGAGGCCGCCATTTTTTTTTGTTTTTTTTTGTTTAGGGTTACCAATGGATGAAAATGAAAGGGGAACGGGTACATACTAGAAACAATACGGTACCAACGATAATTGGGCCGAGATTCAAAATTGCAAAGCTCACATAATTCCTTAATCCAATTATTAAAGAATCACAACCCAATTACAAACTTCAAACAGCAATTTGCTAGCTCGTTAATCGTTTTAATGACGATAATTAACCGGCGTAAAACCTCGGGTTGTTACAAAAGCAGTCAAACTATACGTGCTATTTTGGAAAGATTTTGTGCCGTTGCTTTTTAATTTATTTTCTTCCTTAATTATTATTTAACGTAAACATTATTTTTAATGTTTACATAAACCTCAAGTTTAACCACTATTAACTTTCAAATTTCAAACTTAAGAATTATTTAATTATTTGAATTTGAATTTTATTTAAATTATTTTAAATCTGAAAACTTCAAATGTTCATAACATTTTTGTTTGAGCTCCATTTTTAGAATATTATATATGGAAATTGATCAGAAATTCGCCATGAATGCAACGACATAATTTTGTAGTTAAATTCCTAATTTTGTAAAATTCTCATTTCTAGTCTTATCTAATTTAATTAAATTATAATTTTATTTATTTCTTATTAATTTTTACAGGGTGTTACAACACTTAACACTTATACACATTTATTATTTGGAACGAAAGTACATTTTTTGATTTTACTAAATGTTCATATATGTATAATTAAATGTTGATTAAGTTTCATAAATACAACAAAAAATCCTTAGGAGTAAATATTTAAATGATTGCAGTTATGAATCTGTTCATCATCATGAATAATGAATTTGATTAATAAATAAATATACTTAAATGTTCGTGTCAAGGTGATTCAAGAAATAGATACTGATTCTCCCATGAGAGTGTATGTAATGTTGTCCATATGACAGATTGTGGTTTACAAATGATTGTTAGAAACACTGGAAGGTTATCTAGTTCTAGTTGTTGTGCATCAACTAAAAAATGACTCACCAGGAGACTTCTATAGGATAGTTATATCTAAGTTAAAGTAGATGATCTCACGTGACGATGTGCAATGGTCTTTTGAATTGAGAGTATTATGGATTGTTCTTATCGAGGTCAATCTTTGGTAATGGTTTATCACTTAATCAACTTCCTGTTAAGACCATGGTTGGCTACAGGATTTGATATTCGAGTGAATACTATTTAAGAGAAAATTAATCTCCTTCGATACAGAAGGTTAATGTCATCGTAATTGAATTTTGACTCAAAGCTTGAAATATTTTCCAAAATAAATTTGTTTAATAGATAGCTTTTATTGATTGAATTAAGTAACTTCTAATTCAAATTTCAACTTTATAATTAAATAAGGATATTATTAGGTTTTTGACCGATTTCCTGACCCTAGATGTCTAGGTGACATTGTTTCGATGTAGAGACAAGCGCTCAAAAATTTCGTTACATGAAGGTGGAGCTTTAAACCAATTATAAAGAAGGACTACACCTAAATAATCGATAAGCGTGAGACATCATGAACTTTACTATGCTTGAGAAAAGTCTTCACAAACTTTGACATTTTGATATTTTAAATAATAATTGAGGACTGAAGTCACAACAACGAATCACACAATAAAAAGTTGGAGCATTGGGCCTAAATGTTTTACTATAAACTTGTGTGTGAATTATTTTATTATCTTTTTAAATCACCAAAATTAATTTAATTTAAATGAGAAACTCTATTAATTATAAACGGTATAGGAAAACATATAATGTATATATTTTATGCCACCTGTAAATCAATTACTATATATATATGGCTTATATATGCTTCGCTCTGTAGTAATAAATAAAGGGTCGAATGTGTTTGGACAAAGTGGAGAAATAAATGGCGATCTTTTGTGTGTGTGTGTGTGTGTGTGAGTGTATGTGTGTGTCTTAATAGCCCTATAGAATACAAATAAAATCTTTATTAATTTGTGCACATTGGTCGTTTATATTATGGGAAAAGGAAAGATGAGAAATAAATGTGATTTATTTCCTATGATAAATAGACCTACAGTCCCTCCTTCTCCTAGAAGAAATTCACACCAATTCAAATAAACAAATAGAAAATTTCTCTTTTACTCTCCTCTATTAGAGAAAAGTTATCTTTCTAGTCTCGTTTTTATATCCTCCGCTAGCTCACTTTAAGCTGGGCTTTCTAAATCATAGCTAGAATCAGAAGGAGTCTTCGAAGGTCGATATACAAATTATAGCATGTATAACACTAGACTCATTCATTAAGGTAAATTCTATTTCTTTGTTTTAAATATGTCACTATGATTCACATGATTATATTCCACTATTGATCAAAAATACAATAAATTTTTAAATGAAATTAAGTATACATAATTATACCCAAATTTATAATATTAATATAATATACATACATATATATATATTCATGTTTTATGTTATGATTAATAATAATAAGATATTATATATACCTGTGTATGTGTGTATAATTTGCAAATGATATTTTGGAATATATTTATTTGTAAAACTAAATGTAATTTATAGGTATAGATTCTATGTTTATATATGTGTATACATATAAATATAATATATGTATATAAACATGATTTTATTTTTGGCATTATAAAAAATTATAGCTAAAAATTATATATAAACAATATATATTAGATATCTGGGTATGAAATTTTAATTTTATAATTAATGTGTAGGTCCTAAATATCAGGAATTATATCTTGACCAAAAGATTAGTAATTTATCATGGCAAATTAAACATATATAGAGATAAAGATGTCTTAATAAAAATTATCTAAAATATATCTTATATGAATAAGTAAATAAGTATATAAATAAATGACCACACATACACACAGATATATACACACACGCATAAAATACTGGTTATACATTTATCTTTTATCTCGTATTGTTATAGTCAAATGAAATTAAACTAATACACATGCTAAGTATATTGATATCGTATAAAATTAACTAATTCATTAACAAAATAATTTTAAACCAAATAATGTTAAATTTATATCAAATATTATTTAATATAATTTTCACACTTATTTATAATACCATAAAATTATTTTTTGGGTAATTCTAATAACATTTTTTCTGAAATTAACCATTTTAATCTACGGTGTGACCCTCTAGAATGAACAATAGGGGTGTATATATATGAACAATTCAATCAATTTAGACTTTTCTCAAGCAAATGCCTTATGCACTTTGTAAATGGCGATAAAGCTCTCAAAAAATTATTATTGCCTATGATATTTCCATGTTTAAATATGCTCATTATATATATATATATATATATATATATATATATATATATATGTATGTATGTATGTACACCCTCAGTACAATTTTTTTTTACTTTGGAAATATTTAATTACTATTATCTAACTTCACATCAATATTATTTTCTTCAAAATGAAATAGTTATAGTTAAATATATTATTCTACATCTGCATAAAGTAATTTTTATTTGGAGTATATTCTAAAGCTCGTGGAATATATTCTATTATACAAAATAGAATATTGGACTTGTTGTATTCTAATCACTCATAATGAAAATAGTTTTCTCTCATCGATTTAAAGGGGAAAATCAACTTAGCCCAAAAAAATTAAAGATGCACATTCAAATCCAAAATTTATTTTCATGTAAGATAACCTTATCTCAACTACTTAATGGTACCATAATTTTATCATTTCATTTTTTATTCCCGTTTACTTAATTTAACAAGTTTGGAAGGCTTTCCACTTCATATTACTTTGTTCCTTTCACTATAGATTCTAAATCAATTCCTCTTAAACTTTCACTTCCCTAGATGTAAATTTTTTATTTATACATGCTTTGATTCTTCCTTCATAAATGCTACTATAACGAAACATATTTATATATATATATCATAAAAATATTAATTTTGTAACCAAATTGGGTCTAGGGAATGTTGAGTGTCAACATTTTTAACCCCAAGAATAAATTATGTATGATTTTAACCCTAAAAATCTTGTAATGACCATAACTTTTATATGAGTTGAATTTGGTCTGAAACCACTTCCAAATGAAAGATTTGCTGGTTTCTCTTTTCATAGAGTAATGATAATGGATTTTTGGACTTATAGTTTATGAGATATGGTTGTTTGAAGTTTAGATAGTTTTGAGGAAAATTGGTGATTATTTAACTCAACCCATAGTTATGCTTGCTAATTATTTTAGAATTAGGGCCAAGTGTAGCATCCTTAGCCACCGCCAATCACTTTTCTATCTTTCAAAACATCTCCTAACCTCCATTTGACATTCCTCTACCAAAACTCCATTATTTGCTTATTTTAACCAGCTTAGTCAATCAATTAGTGAGTAACTAGCATAAAGATAAAAGGGGCACTAGGACTTTGAAATTTTATGCCCTGGAAAAAGTGTAGCTGATGTTCATCTAGAATCTTCCCTTGTTTCAACGATTTTGGTTAATTCTACACCCATAGGTGAGTGATTTTATTCTTTCACTTTACTATATACGACGATATATGTTTAGAAATTGTTTTAAAATGTTTTCCTACCAAAATTATGACCTTGTAATAATACAAATTTAATATGATTTATTGATAGGTTTATAAGGACTTAAACTAATTTTTCCTTCTAGGTCTATGATTTGGATATTGATGTAATTGCTAGAATGAGTTATGTGCATTTGTTTGATCCTATTGGATGTATGTAGTGTTGTTTGATTATATCGATGTATGATTACATGTTTGTATTGTTTGAAATCACATATCAATGGCGATTTCGGGATAGGATGTTTGATGAAATTGGATTCATGCATATGGATTGACCAAACGATGGATCATCTAAAGATGGTTATGCAAATGATTGGTGATTCATGTCGATCGACAAAAAAGATGGATTGGTTCTTGTAACACCCCACCTAATACCCATACTACCAAAATATATTACAGTGTAATGCTATCTGATAATACGAGAATGACGGGATATTGGGCTTACACATGTGAATATTCCCTTAGGCTAATATTAGTATGTATTTCAAAAATCATAAATAACTCACTCATATGTACACAATATTGGCACAAAGCAATAAATACGTGCGTCTTTAGGATAGAAAATAAACAATATATATATATAATAAATCATAAAGATCACAGAGTCATCAACTTAGCAATAACATATAATGTATAATATACATGAGTTTGATTGTGATATGAAATAGATCAAATCCCCACCATCTTAAAAATAAACAATGTGTAAATCATGTACATGCATCTCAACGTCATTAGTATACATGAGGCTACAAAATAGACAATAGTACAATAATCAACTAATAAACTATCCTCCATTTACGACCAACAATCACAATATGGTCTCTTCTTTCCTAAACCTGTAATGTCTCCAACTGACCAAAGTATTATGTAAATAACACACTGGTCAGACTAAGTCTAGAATGTAGATGTTAGTTTATAATAATAACTGGCATGGTGCTACAAATAGATCTAAGAAATATGTATAAACATCTCAAATATATCACATATATCATACCAATGACAAATCATCACCCTTTCAAAACATACATCAATCTTATAAGTAAATAAGACATCCATATATCTAATCGTCCAACCATAACAACCATTAATAAAACCACAACTTATCAGGTGAATCAACCAAATATCCAGTCATCGACTAACACACTCGTAACACAAAAGGGAATCAACTATCAACAAACACACAATCAAATGATGTGTTATAAGCAGGGTATCGTATTTCTATATGTCTTGAATCACATAATTCGATTGTGAGCCTCACACATGGCATGCTCTAGTGGGTTAAGAGAACCTCGCCTCTAAATAGATGTTTAGGAGGGTACGAAAATACTATAATATAACCATATAGTCATAAATATCCTAGATGGGAGCTACATGTACACAACATGCTCCAGGGGCCAACATACAGCATTTACAGCACACAACACGTCAACAGTCTTAGTTACTCCCGATTATCATGACATTACATCCATCTATGTTCTACAATCACGAGCCTACTGCCCAATGGTAACGGACAATTTGGCTAGTGTTTCATCGGGGCATATCATCGCACAATCTAAATATCAGCACACATCACGTATATATAAAATAAGGTGATGCCACGGATCTGAGGCATGACCCCACAATCAGTAAACTAGGATGGACTCTAGTCTATTTGGATAAATAGCACACAACACAATTGGCGCACAACAGGCCCCTCCTCTAGATATTAACCCATAAAATAAGAATACAACTCGCTTTTTTTACAGAATGTAATTAAACAAATGTTAATGTAAGCGTCCAGTACCACCTGGTGTTACTTTCTCGTTTACTCAATGCCTATAAACCACACTCCTATCCCAAAATAATATCGCATATCATGAATCAACAGAGTAATTAGAATAGTAACATCGAATGTCCTATACTAGATGGTGTCACCGAAAGTCACTTACCTGACAGTACGCATAGATTCTACATAATTTAGAATCTCCATACAATATTATTCTATATAACAATCCCAGAGAAATATTACCAAAAGTCTCATAACAGATGGTATTATAACTCGATTTATTCTAATTGGTCATTACACAAAAATATAAATCATTCTTTATTCAATTGATTCAGAAGGGGTTTAAAATATGCTTTTTCCAAAATCTTCGTCACAATGACAAAAATCAATATTCAATTAAAAGAGATTTAAATTATAAAGTTCTCATTCTTTCCTAAAAGTCCATTTATAGTCTCATAAGTAAATATTTGTAACCCTCTTATTCTATTATAAGGAAATTAATAAATTAACTTTATTCAATTCCAATCGCCTAAACTCCTTTCCGAAATAATTCGTAAATTATGAAATTTCTCCTCAATGATAACAGTATCAAAGGAGTTTTTGAAAGTGCGGTGTGTATACAATTATATGTGCTAATATAGTATACACGGATCGTGTAATATGGATTACAATACAAATGCGGAAATAGATGATAATAGCATAGTAAATAAAAAATAGAAAAATCATACCAGAGATTTTTATACTGGTTCGGAGCACCGTCCTACGTCCAGTCCCAGACTTCTATCTGGATTTTCACTATTAACTTCCTCGCTTCACCCGGAGGAACAGGTTTACAACACCCGAACAGCCGAACGGGATTTCACGCCTCTAATACACCGAGGACTTCAACACTTGCCTCTTACAACACAGAGGACTTCAACAAAAGAACAAATATAATTGTTGTTGACAATTTGTGCTCTTGAAAACACGGATTTGTCACTAGCAGTACACCCTTCCTATAATCTTATCCTCAAAGTATGCAATATGATGTTTTGAAAAGATTAAGGAAAGTATATTATTGAATCAAAGGATATGAAATAGTTTCAAAGATTCAATAAATAATTTAGAGCTTTTATAATGCAGAATTAAGATCAGAGATTAGATTAAAATAATATATGAAAATCGTTATTATTTAATCAACGAATTGGATGAGTTTATATAGATAAGAATGGTTGTAACTCTTTGTGAACAGTTGCCATTAATAGATATGATTATTTGATGAAAGGTAAGAGATGCAACCATTGGAGAAAGAAGTGTCTTTTGGAAAAGGTTGCTCTCTGTTTAAAAACGGTCGACAGGTCAAAAAATGACCGGTAGACAGGAATTTGAATATATATATACGTTATGTTCACTTGTGCACATTATCTGTGCATTCTGGGCAAAAACGGTCGACCACCTGGTTTTTGACCGGTCGACCGGTTTTGTCCAGACTGCACAGTTAATGTGCACTCATATATATTTATATATATATTCGAAGATTAAAGGCATAAGATTATTTGAGGATAGATTTTAACATAAATAATCATTACTAACATACCAAATAATCAACCTCTAATCATATGGAGCTCTTTGTGTCTAAATAACTTCTTTTTGTCGATCACGGCTTATCCCTTTGTCAGAAATCAAAACTCTATAAAAATCTTGACTCAACATTCTCCCCCTTTTTGATTGATGACAACATATATATGAAGTTCTGAATCTCCCCCTGAAAATGTGATCTCCCCCTGAGATTTTGTTTGTATTCTATATATATATATTCCATATATATATATTCCTGCAAATAATTGTTAGCACTTTCTCCCCCTTTGTCATCGACAAAAAGGAGTTGTTAAATGGAAGATGTAAAACTGATTATAGGCAACATAAAACCACTATCACAGATCAAGAGTAACATTCACACAAGTGCCAGATAATGTCTTTAAAGCTCCACCTAAGTATAACATCTTCTCCTAAGTATAATATCTCCCTCTATTTATATGCATATGAATTTCTCCCCCTTTGTCATTATCAAAAAGAATGAGGAAATATAT
This sequence comes from Allium cepa, assembly GCA_030765085.1. Lineage (NCBI taxonomy): Eukaryota > Viridiplantae > Streptophyta > Magnoliopsida > Asparagales > Amaryllidaceae > Allium > Allium cepa. Next base: position 217,014,538 of record CM060929.1, read on the forward strand.
ATAAAATTATAAAATATCTTGTATATAACGAGATAAACTCATTATTAATTATGAAGGAAAAGTAAAATAAATTTTACCATATTTACCGAAGTCCATATTTTATTGTAAGCACGTAAAACATATGGAACATTCTTTGAAATTCCAAAATCTATCATTTTCCTTTTGTTTCTCTGAGTACCTGCAAAAAATAATAATAATTTTCGGTACCCACTTACTATGTTAGGGTCCGGGGGGTTAGGTCTTTGGAAACCATACCCATTTGGGTGTGGTTGAACCTTTATAAATATAATTTTCATTACAAATTACATTCTTATAATAGTTGCTAATATAAAGTTGTTTATCATGATCAATCATATTAGCTGGAATCCATATCTTAATACTATTAGTCATTAGCTTAGTACTTGAAGAATAATTTCTATCATTTCTAAATAAAGTACTATTATGACTATAACTGGTTTTAAAACTATCTTGATTACTAGTACCAGCACTAAAGTTAGTATACATGAATGCATATCTAGTACTATTTTTACTTTTAGCTTGTTTATAGCCTACACCACTTCTATCATTGTGAGCTTTTGAATTCTTAACATAACCTATTCCCTTCTTATTTGAAGCAGGTTGAGAATTTTCAATAATCCTGGATAAATTTTCTCTCCCTTTATTAAAATTGGAAATATTTTTAGTAATGTCATCAAGCTTAGTTTTGAGACTAGTGTTATCTAACTCAACAATTTTAATTTTTGTTTTTAACTCATGATTTTCAGAAGCTAGAGCATTATTCTTTTCTTTTTGAGCTTCTATTTCTTGACTTAATAGAGCGAGTTGAGAATTGTCTGAATCTTGAATTTTCTCAAGTTCTTCTTCTAATATTCTCTTCTCGTCTTTAAGCATATCTCTTTCGAATTCTGCTTTCTTCTGATTTTCCAGAGCTTCCTTATATTTTCTTTTGATACTTTTTAAAGTGTCTAGAAGTTCTGAATTTATTTCTATCATATCATCAAAAGTTAGATCACTAACCTCGTTATCTTTTGCCATGAAGCATTTGTTTGTTTGCTCCTTTGATTGTTCTTTATTGCTCTTCCTCTTCTTATTTCCTTGACTAGATCTCTTTGTAGCCATTTATTCTAGGATGTTGTTACGATCTCTAGAAAACCAGGCTCTGATACCAAATGAAAGTGTGGTGTGTATACAATTATATGTGCTAATATAGTATACACGGATCGTGTAATATGGATTACAATACAAATGCGGAAATAGATGATAATAGCATAGTAAATAAAAAATAGAAAAATCACACCAGAGATTTTTATACTGGTTCGGAGCACCGTCCTACGTCCAGTCCCAGACTTCTATCTGGATTTTCACTATTAACTTCCTCGCTTCACCCGGAGGAACAGGTTTACAACACCCGAACAGCCGAACGGGATTTCACGCCTCTAATACACTGAGGACTTCAACACTTGCCTCTTACAACACAGAGGACTTCAACAAAAGAACAAATATAATTGTTGTTGACAATTTGTGCTCTTGAAAACACGGATTTGTCACTAGCAGTACACCCTTCCTATAATCTTATCCTCAAAGTATGCAATATGATGTTTTGAAAAGATTAAGGAAAGTATATTATTGAATCAAAGGATATGAAATAGTTTCAAAGATTCAATAAATAATTTAGAGCTTTTATAATGCAGAATTAAGATCAGAGATTAGATTAAAATAATATATGAAAATCGTTATTATTTAATCAACGAATTGGATGAGTTTATATAGATAAGAATGGTTGTAACTCTTTGTGAACAGTTGCCATTAATAGATATGATTATTTGATGAAAGGTAAGAGATGAAACCATTGGAGAAAGAAGTGTCTTTTGGAAAAGGTTGCTCTCTGTTTAAAAACGGTCGACAGGTCAAAAAATGACCGGTAGACAGGAATTTGAATATATATAGACGTTATGTTCACTTGTGCACATTATCTGTGCATTCTGGGCAAAAACGGTCGACCACCTGGTTTTTGACCGGTCGACCGGTTTTGTCCAGACTGCACAGTTAATGTGCACTCATATATATTTATATATATATTCGAAGATTAAAGGCATAAGATTATTTGAGGATGGATTTTAACATAAATAATCATTACTAACATACCAAATAATCAACCTCTAATCATATGGAGCTCTTTGTGTCTAAATAACTTCTTTTTGTCGATCACGGCTTATCCCTTTGTCAGAAATCAAAACTCTATAAAAATCTTGACTCAACAGTTTTATAATAACTTCCTTTAAATAACAAATCTAGATAATTCGATACTCCAATTACAGATTCTCAAATAAAAATAACTTAATTTCCCAAAGCCATACTATAAAATTCCAAAACCGATCTCTTTAAACCCGCATTTACATTTCAAAATCTTTTTTAAACAAAGTAATTTGCCAAACCAAAATTATATTATATATAAAACCTTTTAAAGATTTGATGCAAAAACATCAGTTTGTAACACTTTTTATATATAACAAAATCCCAAAATTTTCGTTCCATAAAAATTAACTTTAATCATTTCGATAATATCTTTCCAAATGCATTTAAATTTAGTTTTCCCTTTTATTTAAAATAATGCAATACAAAAGAAATTACTTCCAAAACTTGCTTAAAAATATAGGTAGTAAATTCCCCAGTAATAATTTTCATACAATAAACAAATTGCATTCAACTTACTATAACATCAAAACACTATTTTTCTAAACTTTCAATCTATTGAATCCAAAATAAAATTAACTTAACACTTTTAAAAATATCAATTTTAAATATCATTACATAACCTGCCTTTAAAAAATTTATAACCAACAATAAGTAAATAAAATTATAAATATTTTGAAATTTAACTTATTTTATCAAATTCCAAATATTCATTATTTTCCAAACTATTTATATTCATACAATATTTAAAATAATTTACTTGAATAACTCTTATATCATAAATTATATCTCCAATTTTAAATAAAAATCATTCAAAAAATATTTTAAAAAATATTTTTCGTTATCTTCAAAATCTTATATTTAAATTTATTCATCCCCTTCTGATCAACTACTAATGTGACCTCATCACAATAACTATCAATAAAAGTTATGCAATTTAATTTCACCCAATCCAATCCATATCGACAAACAACTCAACAACAAACAATCAGCAAACTTAAGGAAAATAGAATATAAATCGTAGCGTTGAGTTATACAAAACAACTTATAAAACAAATCGCACAAACAATCAAACATCCAACATCAATAGATAATTCAACAATATTAATCAACAACAATTTGCATAAACTAGACAATAGTTGTGTGTAAAAAGAACACCGAAAATTGAAGCATTTTTTCTAACAACATTCATTGATAACCGACGCAACAAATTTCGTACGTTAGCCTCCACCGATGTCAGCTCCACCATGACTTGAAGCTCGAAAGTGCAATTCCTACCCTATTCGCCAACAATGAATGCTTCATCTACCACCAACGTGATCCGTAGCTTCCTCCAAGATGCCAGAAATTGATCAACCTCTTCCACTTAGCAACATCGCGCACTCGAGTTCCCTCTCTGCCTGCATGGTCACTCGACCATACATGAAGCTACCATCTCCTTGTCATGATTGCCGCTCCAAACGTCACCCATATTGGGTCACATCACTTCTACGTCGCATGCGACGTATTCGCGACTCTCCCCTTGCATCCACTCCGCCTCTGCTACTCACAATCGCACTCCAGGCTGTCGTCTTCGATCGCCATTTTCTTTTCTTTTTTAAAAAATAAATAAATTGAATGCAGGTATGATTAGGAGAAATTTGGGCAGAAGCAATAGGGGTTTAGGCCTTGGGCTTGATTATGGAAGGAAGGAGAGATTTCTAGAAGGAGAGAATGAAAATGGATATAAATGGGCTTGGGCCTTGATTTAATTCATTCCATTTTTAATCAATTTTCTTAGCCAGTTTATTTTTCCTTTCTTTTCTTCTAATAAATTACTTTTCTACAAATAAATTTCAATTTGATTTAGATTGGCTTACACTACTGAATATTTTGCATTAACCATCTTATTTCATTCAGTTTGATGCTTGCTTATAAATTTTCCACTATTTAATCTAACATCAGTTATTTATATTTTAAAATATTTTATATTGGAGTAAAACATTTTATTCAATTCCAATATATTATTTGAAAAGAATTTATTAAATTGATTCGATTAATTTAAAATAAAATCATTTATTTAATGGACTTCAAATTAATAAGAATTATTTTTAAAATACTAATATCTTTTATTAAATAGAATTTAGTTAACTAAAAATTCATTTTCAAAGTATTAAATATTAAATATCGAATTCAAAAACTTTTATTTTTATTTAAATTCGCATTTTATTATGGCATAGAAAGCAGCGTATTATAGACTTCCCCCTTAAGAAAATTGCATCATCGTAATTTCTTAAGGAAGATGTCATATAAGACCCATACCCTAACTTAATTCGTATCTACAAACTTCTATCAACTTACATGATTCTCTATGTGGCTTTCTCTTTAACACACCTTATTATATGCTAGATTTCCAATGGATTCGATTAACGACTTTCAATTTTTCGCATACGATATATTTTGTGCAATTTTTTCCTAAGCGTTGGATTTTTTTTGGAAAATTTTGGCAGTCTCCTTTATATGGAGAGCATTCTACAAAATCAAAACACAATATCTCACAAATAATATACATCCTAATTAATGGCGCATCCCAAAACACGAGAAAACTAGATAATATCACAATATATGTCAGTATACTGTAAAACATGTTTTTTTTATTAGTGTTTCAAGTAATTTATCTTATTATTAATTGAGCAAAGCGGCTATCACTTGCAAATCAATCTACATAAGCACCAAAAATACATGTTCTCAACTTATGTTCAAATAATAGCTACAAATGAAAAGGTATAAGAAGTATGCATTCATTCAATATAAAAAAGCTTCTCATTTTTATTTAACCCACTTTCCAAAAAGATTTCAAAGGTCAAAAGAACAAAATCGACTGATGGCATCAAAGAATAAATTGTTGCATGGTGCATTAGCTTTCCAAAACACATTACGGATTGCAAAAGAGTAAAATACAACTAGAGTTGTGGCGAATTTTCAATGAGGAGCAGCTTAGATTTTTACAAAAATACACAGGACCACTTACGAAATACAGGCTTTTGACCTTGAAAACTTCAAAATTTTGCAAAACACTTCAAACAAAAGTTGTAGATTTATTTTTTTTAGATTTTTGGAATTGGCAAGATCATTAAATCAGAAAAATGGTTTGAATATTATGGGCATTTGAATATAGCGCTGTTATATAGTGTTTACGGTTTTGGAATAAGGAGCTCTTCTCTTACTAATTCGTGCTTAAATCATAACAGACTTCAAAATTTTGGAATGTGGTACACAAAAGAGTCACCACTTATATAAATATCTTGTTAGTGAAAGAAGAATCGATAAAATTGGATCAAATCTACACAAGCTGTGACCATATTAATAAAGACTAAAATCTTTTTTTCTTCAAATATGCTTTCAAAACGCCTTTCCAACGGTTCCAAAATGATTTATAATGGTATCATTACATTTACAAATCTCATTTGATAATAATTTATATCGCTTCTTAATACATATATACAACACTCATTTCAAAAAAATTCCAATAAATTGAAACTAACTTTTGTAAAACTTCCATTGAATCTTTTCAAAACAGTATGTACATATTTTCTAAAATTTCACTTTACTATAAAACTTTCAAAATCAAACTCTATTCCAAATGTTCATAAAATACAATTTTAATTTTCTTCTTCTAGTTTTATGAATATTACTTCAAATATTATTCATTTCCTTTATAGGCATTTTCCAAAATTCTTGTTTATTCACAACATAATTTTCTCAAACAATAATATTCTTATTTATACCTTGCAATACTATATTGGTTTCAATTTATTTTCAATTAAAACTTGTACATACTCCAAATATTATTTACTTCTCAAAATATAATATTCATTCAAATATTGAATATAATTTCTTTGAAATATTATTTCAACTTGAGACTGCTCAAAATATATTATTTCTCTTTAAAACAATACATATGTAACGACCCGTAAATTCTCAATAATATAATTTGTTGTTTTAATACGATTTTGGTAATTAAAATTGGAAGAATAAAAACTTTGTAATTTAATAGTGAAACAAACGTTAAAATGAAATGTAACAATGTAATTAAAACTAATTATGAAATTTCAACTAATTGAAATAATGTAAATTGTTGCATTTAGTTATAAATTTGAATATAAGAAAATAAGGATAAGTGTGATGCGAACAAATGAATTAGTGTATAATCTATGGTAATTGAATGAATTTAACATTTTGTAAGCAATTAAGTTAATTAGAGAAAATGATAAACTTGAGTGTAATAAAGATAATGGTAAAAACTATTATAAGTTGAATGAATTGGAAATCAATTGTATTAAAATGTAAATAAATGTTCATTAATTAGAGTAAGAATGTAATTGTAAAGTATGAATGTAATAAAGCAATGGGAATGCATATTTTATTCATAAGATAATATAGAAGATTGAAACCTATTTAAATAATTAATTGAGATTTCATTCATAATAAATGTATACATTTGACAAATTCAATATAATTGAAAACAACTGGTAGTACAAAGCAAAGATGGATATTTAATATATATTAAGGTAATGAAAGATAAACGAATATTAACGAGGTTTGTAGAGTTGTATAGACTTAATAAAAAGGGATTAGAATTGAATCAAATCAATTTATTTGAAATTAATTATAACTTATAGGAATTCAATTCATACCAAATAGATTTATGGTAAGAGAATGAAATTAATTTCTTTGCTAATTAAAATTTGGATGAATTGGGAAGTTATTAATATATTAATATATAAACCAATGTTAATAAGGATTTATTAGTAATTTGAACTTATACTTTTTAAATTAGATAAAAATACAGTGTTTGCACGCAATGACCTTCTATATTTTATTTTCTATTTCCCTATGTTTGTTTCTCTAATTTTTATCTTCTACTTTATTTGTATAAACTTTGGATATGTTTATTTGATTTTTGATTGATTTTACTTTTAATAATAGCTTAGAAATTTTAAGAGATATAGGTTACTTGTTTTGTTTATTTGTTGCCTTTTTCTTTTCCCTTGCCTTTCCATTTGATTTATTTCTTGCCTTTTATTTACCTATCTATTTAATTACCTACCATAGCCGTGTATATTTTTCCTAGCCGTGAGAAACTTTATCAATTTTTGTACAAAGATTTATTTCCCACTTTCCATTTTCATTTGCATTTAAGAATAAAATATATGTACGTTTCTTTCTCCTTAACTATGCCTTTTCATTTGCCTTGCACTCCACATGTCAGCCGTACACAACCCTTCATCTTTAGCCGTTCACTTGTTGAAACCCTAGCCACCTATTTTTTTCTTATTCACGTAAATAATTTCTCATCTCCTCATTCTTATTCACGGTTAAGAAAAAAAATAGAGAGCAAATTCATGGCTTCTCCTTCCTCTTTTTTTTCTATTTTCCTTTTTTTGTTTTCTTCAATCTTTATGCTCGGCCTCTTGCCTCTAGACAACCACCATCTACACCACCACCACCACCATGACTACCTCCACAACCTTCTCCTCACCACAAAACTCAAGCCGTGACCACCATGAGAAAAACCCCACCACAAAATATTTTTTAAAGCCTAGATCACCACATATGCATTCACCACTTCCTCCTTTAGACTCGGCCACCAGCAACTCCTCCACCAAACATCACCTCCATGCCATGATCCTTCCCAATCCATGAGTTCATGTTGCACTTGACCCAAACAAACATGGCCGAGCACATGAGAAGGCATAGGCCGAAGCCTATATTGCTTGTGACCTTCCAAAACCCTTGCCTCTTGCCTTCCCTTGATTTAAAACCGTCCATCGCTTCTTATCCCATAACCATAGGTTGATCCCCTTGTGGATTTGAAACAATTTTATGTTATTTTTAATTCATATATTTTCATTGTTCTAAATCTATAAATTTTGGTGTTGAAGTTTATACTTACGTTTGTGATATTCATTTGTATACAAGATGTGGATCTTGACCCTCCATCACTCAAGTTTGAATCGTGCTTTGTCGTGCCTTTTGTGCTTTTCGAAGTTCATTTCTTTGTGTCTGAATTTAATTCTGGCTTTTAGAAAGGTGAGTTTTTATCACTCTAGACATATGTACTTATATTATTGTGAAGTAATGACAAGTGAATTGTATAAATTTATATTTTATGTCCATATATGCCTGTGAAATGTTATATGATGTTAAATGCTATTTATATATTTGTTACATCATCTAATATGTTATTATATGATATACTGTTCATTTTATTTATTGTATCATTACTGCAAGTTCCCTATCACTATGGGTTGAAATGATACATACCCGAATGGACTTTAGAACAAGGAAAATTATTATGGGCTGAAATGATAGGCTCGAATGATTTTTATTGTAGTTATTTTACTTAGGATTGCGGGTTTGAAATGATAGAACTCGGTTTTTCTTTTTAAATTATGGATTGAAATGATACATATCCATATCACTTGACCTAGGTTAGAAAATATTATATAGGCCCATGGTTATATTTTTAAATGATATTTTCCTAAAAATTTATTAAGTATTTTAAATGTCTTCTGAAAATTATTAAGTATTTGAAGTTATAAATATATGAAAATTTTAACTTAATTTGATTTAATGCTTTAAAGCGTAAAGAAATATTGTTTTTCTATAAGTTAAAATTTTATAAGTTAATTGGTTTTGAATGGAATTTAAAGAGTCTTATTTATGATAAATATCTTAATAATCGAGTTTGATTTAATTTGAAATCTTAAATCTAACCTAGTAATATTAATAAAGGTTAATTCCTAAAATGGATTTGTTGTGTATAATAAATATTGTAATTGGATTGATAAAATGAAATACTGTCTTAATTGGACTTGTTGTAATAAAATTTATTTAACTATAAAATCATAGTTATTAGATGTAAGGAAAGTTGATTGTATATCAACTACGATAAAATATTATATTTATGAAGTGGATATGTTTGGAAATGAAAAATTATGTTTTAAATGGAAATGTAATCATTGGAATATGACTTAACTTAAAAATTGGAAATTTGGTTTTAAATGGAAATTTTAAGTTAAGTAAATTTATGGAAATTTAAGTTATTTTTGAGATAGGTATGTTGAATAAAATATTAAGTTATTGGTCGAAATAAAAGTTAAGCAATTTATAAAGTATTGACTTAACAAATGGATTTTTATTTTAAATTGGATATTTATTAATAAAATGTTATTTTATTAGATTTGTAAGTTAAATAATGTCCAAATAAAATCTTTGAAAGGTGGAATAAGTTTGATAAGAAAAATGAGAAAAATTGAAGATATGTTGTTTTAAAGGGTATAACATAAATTATAGCAATTCTGAAATATTGTGGTTAAATGAACTATGGCTTGAATTATACTAAAAAGACCTATAACAGCATTTCTGAAATGTTGTAATTTCTAGGAATTTGAATTGGCTGGAAATATACTAAAAAAGACCTATAACAACATCTCTGAAGTGCTGCAATTGCTGAAAATTTGAACTAGGTGCTGAAATTTCGAAATAAACCTATAACAACATTTTTGAAATGCTGTAATTTATGAATTCGAACTATGTTTTGATATATACTAAATATACCTACCGCGGCACTTTATAAGTACTGCTGTTTTGAAAATTTCAATACTTTGAAATGTTGAAATGGAACGAATGAACTTAGAAATTGCTGAAATTCTGGAAATTTAATATTTGATTTGGAAGGATAACTACTGGAATTTAAATGCTATACTATTACGTTGGTTTTGAAATGGAAATGATATAGTTTTTAGTTTTGAAAACGGGTATTATGTTAATAGTATAGGATTTGGAAGTATTACCATTTTGAAATGGATATTATTTAGAAAGTAATGGTATTTGATTTTAAATGGTTTTGGAATAGAAATGATTTTGAAATAAATATCCATGGATAATAATAATGTTTGGTTGTTAAAAACACCGGGATCGGAAGTTGTCATACTCTCTGCCAACCTCGAAACCCATTTTAACAACCGTGTACGCGGTGTAGATTGCAGAATGAAGTAGGATGGTGGCGACGTCCTTTGAGGTATGTACGTGGACCCGACTCCCGTGAGTTGGCATAAGGTGGATGAAACAGGAGCGATTCTCGGGCCAAGAAGGTAGCCCCTCTTATCGGACACACTCCTTCGATATTATATTCTGACTTTAGATTGATTTGGTGTCCACTTTTGATTTTTGATTTTAGGGGTGTGGCTCGAGGTGGGCGGTAGTAGCTACTATGTGTTACCATCAATCCGGATGCGTAATTGGTATATCTACCCTGGCATTGGCTTGTTGTGCCGTGTCACCTGCCCTAACGCGCCTTATACGGTTTTGGTTTTGAATCATACCTATGGAGTGCCCTCTGACGACGCCCAGTACGGGGGAGATTATGGTACTACATAGACTATGGGAATATATAAATGTGTTAAGATGGAAAATGTAAAGCCTTAATGCTATTTTAAAGTAAGTTTATTTTACTATAGACATTATTATAATAGTGAAATATTACTACATAGTAAATAGTTTAATGGATCCTTAGAGGATGGGTGGACCCAAGCATTCTTTAAGTTACTTGTACCTTTATATTACAGTTCACTTGAGTTGGTTTACATTGTATAAGTATGTATGTCCTGACTCGAGTGTTTTGTGTTTTTCTTTACACTCGGATCAGACTGAGTAATACAACATTAGAGACTCACCTTCGGAGTTGGAGCTTTTCTTGAAGATCCGGCTATCTATTTCAATTTCAGCATTCAGTTGATTCCAGTGATGTATTTAGCTTTGTACTTGATTTTCATATTGAGACTTCTGTTGTATTTTGTTTAACTCTGATGTATTTATATAGTAGCTTCATGAACTACTATTTCTTTGCTTCCGCTGCATTATATTACTCTGTGTTTGCTATCTGTGATTTATTTATTTACTGTATGTACTGAGTTTTGCCAAATTTAAATTACAATTTGGTATTTTGAACAATTCAAGTTCGATATGCGTGAATGCGAATGGTTGAAAATATCGAGTCGTTACGACATCCATTTTAATTCTTATTTAAACCATAGCCAACCTAAAATTTTTACTTCATTTTTTTGAAAACATAAAAATACTTTATATCACAATGCATCATATCACTAAAATATATATTCACAATAACTCATCCAAGTCACAATCGAAAATAGTAGTCCAAGTCACAGTCCTTACCCTTCCGATAATAATTTATATCACTTCTTAATACATATATACCACACTCATTTCAAAAAATTCCAATAAATTGAAACTAATTTTTGCAAAACTTCCATCGAATCTTTTCAAAATAGTATGTAAATATTTTCTAAAATTTCTCTTTACCATAAAACTTTCAAAATCAAACTCAATTCAAAATATTGATAAAATATATTTTCGTTTAAAAATTACTTCATCTATTTTTATGAATATTACTTCAAATATTATTCACTTCCTTTGTAGACATTTTCCAAAATTCTTGTTTATTCACAACATAGTTTTCTCAAACAATAATATCCTTATTTATACCTTACAACACTATATTGGTTTCCAATTTATTATAAGTTAAAACTTGTACATACTCCAGATATTATTCACTTCCCAAAATATAATATTCATATCAAATAATGAATATAACTTTCTTCAAAATATTATTTCAACAGTTAGTTTTTGATATTGCTTAAAATATATCACTTCTCTTTAAAACAATACATCCATTTTAATTCTTGTTTAAACCATAGCCAACCTCAAATTTTTACTTCATTTTTTTTTGAAAACTTATAAATACTTTATATCACAATGCAACATATCACTGAAATATATATTCAAAATCACTCATCCAAGTCACAATAAAAAATACTAGTCCAAGTCACACTCCTTACCCTTCCATTAATAATTTATATCGCTTCTTAATACATATATACCATGCTCATTTAAACAAAATTCCAATAAATCAAAACTAATTTTTGCAAAACTTCCATCGGATTTTTTCAAAATAGTGTGTACATATTTTCTAAAATTTCGCTTTACTGTAAAACTTTCAAAATCAAACTCTATTCCAAATATTCATAAAATACATTTTCATTTAAACATTACTTCTTCTAGCTTTATGAATATTACGTCAAATATTATTTACTTCCTTTGTAGACATTTTTCAAAATTCTTGTTTATTCACAATATAGTTTTCTCAAACAATAATATTCTTGTTTATACCTTGCAACACTATATTGGTTCAAATTTCTTTTAAGTTAAAACCTATACATACTTCAGATACTATTCACTTCCCAAAATATAATAATCATTTCAAATAATGAATATAACTTTCTTCGAAATATTATTTCAACCATTAGTTTTTGATATTGCTCAAAATATATTACTTCTCTTTAAAACAATACATCCATTTTAATTCTTGTTTAAACCACAGCCAACCTCAAATTTTTACTTCATTTTTTTTGAAAACTTATAAATAGTTTATATCACAATGCATCATATCACTAAAATATATATTCACAATCACTCATCCAAGTTGCAATCAAAAATACTAGCCCAAGTCACAGTCAAAAATACTACATGGCAGACATACAATCATAGCACAACATCCAAAACAATTTCAAACTCTAATATATAAATATAAATATTGACGATGTCTCACTATGAATTTCGAGTGGCTCACTTCACCGATTAGCTGCAGTGTTGATCGTGTAATTAACATTTCCTCGGGATCGACTTTAGTCATCCACTAATATTCTATGGCTGCAACTCTAGGAATAGAAAATTATATTTATTTATTATTATTCTTTTCAAAACAGCAAATCTCTATTTTCCAAAGTATTGCTATCTTTCCAAAACTTTAAATATAACTCCTCGAAAACAATTTTTTTTAAAGATGACTCAAATATTTTACTTCTTCCCAAAACTTTGTGTCCATATATCTCGTACTAGTGTTTATGAATCTCTATTGATAACGTTGATCAAACGCATCGATCAGAATTCTTAAAGCACTCAACAGACAGATTAAAACGGATTTAACTACAAAATTTTCTTTACAATATTTAAATATTTTCATATGGAGAACAAATGTTTGAAAAGCCAAGACTTTATTCCAATATCATACAAAAAAAATATACTACTAATCAAAACCGTTCCAATCACAAAATATGCTTGCTTAAAGATATTATTCTCTCTTCAGACACTTTCCCAAAATCATTACTATTGTTTATCCCTTTAAATTAATATTCATCTATATTTCAATTCCTTTTAAACAAATTATTCTTTTTTTTAAATCTCATGTATCTTTCCAAAATATGATTTTCAATCACTTTTATAAAATGATATCACTATCTTATTAAATTAAATGCTTGTTTGAATCATAAAAAATATTTATTTTCAAAACTCATATATATATAATTCAAAAACTATTAATAACAATACAAACAATCACACACAATTCATCCATAATATCAAACAAATGTATTATAATACATACATTTCAAACAAATAAACAAACACCTCCAGCAAAAAACTACCAATCAGTTTCGGCTGTGCAACTCTAATCATTGTTGGATCTTCTTACTAAAACCACATAGAGTTATTATTCGGCATCAATATCAACACTACTGGCCGAAAAAACCGCTTCTACCTTCATAAACTTGATCAACTACTGCGTATCTCATAAAGAAACTTGTACTCAGAAAAAGGTAAAAGAAATATATTATATAATAAGAAAAGTACAAGTACCCCAAATGATTACCTCAATAATCATCACATATTCCTAATATCGCCTAACTATAAATAATAATCTACCACATACCCAAGGGGACTGGAACTCTAAGTTTCATCTAAGGCCAGGACTCGTGTGTCTTATACCCTGTATTGTTCTGAATCTCTGTATTGTTCTAAATCTCGCTTTGATACCAACTGTAACACCCAACCTTTATACCAATATTAGTATTACAGCATAACATTATCTGATGTACGACGAATGAGGCGATATTAGGCTCACACACATGAATATTCCCTCGGGATAATATTGGTATACATTTCAAAAATCATAAGCAACACACATATGCATACACAGTATCGATACAAGGCAATAAACATGTGTGTCTCTTGGATAGAAAAATATATATAAAATAAACCATAAAGGTCACAGAGTAATCAACGCAGCAATAAGATATAATGTAACATATACACGAGTCTGAATGGGGTATAAAATAGATTAAATCCCCACTATCTCAAATATAAAAAATAAATAAATCCAGTACATACATCTCAACGTCATCAATATACGTGTGGCTACAAAATTGACAATAGTACACTAATCAACTAATAAACTAGCCTCCATCTACGCCCAACAATCACAATCTGGTCTTTTCGTCCCTAAACTTGAAAACTCCCAAACTAGTCCAAGCATTATGTAAATAACATATGGGTCAAGTTATATATTGAATGTAGACGTCGTTGTATAACAATAACTGGCACAATGATATAAATATATCTAAAAAATATGTATAAACGTCTCAAGCATATCACATATATCATACCAATGACAACTCACCACCCTTTCAAAATAAACATAACTTCTCATAAATAAATAAGAGATCCATATATCCAAACATCCAACCATAACAACCTTAATAAAATCACAACATATCGGCTGAATCAGCTAACTATCCAATCAGCCAATACACTCGTAACACAAAAGGGAATCAACTATCAATAAGCACACAATCAACACACAACATGCTCCAATGGGTTAAGAGGTCCTCACCTCTGAATAGAGGCACAAGAGGGTAAAAGTACTATAATACAATCATATAGTTACATATATCCCAAATGGGATCTACATAACACACAACATGCTCCAGGGCGTTGCATACAACACTTACAGCAGATATCACACCCACAGTCTTAATTACTCCTGATCATCGTAACACTACGTCCATATATACTTTACGGTCACGAGCGTATCGCTTAATGATAACAGACTATTCTGCTAGTGTGGCATTGGGGAAAATCATCACACAATCTAAACATTAGCACATAGCACATGTGTGTGTATAATAAGGTGATGTCATAGGATATGGGGCATGACTCCATGATCAATGAACTACGATGGACTCTTGTCTATCCGAATAAATAGTGCACAACACAAGATGGCACGCAACGGACTCTCCCTCTAGACGTTAACCTATAAAATAAGAGTGTCACCCACTTACAGAAAGTAATCGAACAAATGTCAACGCAAGCATCCCATAACACCTAGTGTTACTTGCTCATTTACTCAATGCTCGTAAACTACACTCCTTACCCATAATAATATCATATATCATCCGTCAATAGAGTAATCAAAATAGTATCGTTGAATGTCCTATACTAGTTGTCACTAAATGTCTTCTACCAGACGGTGTTACTAATATATAAACTAAAATTCCCCACAAGCCAGAATCTCCACAAAATATAACAAGTCTAAACTCTAAAGGATAACCGGAGATATATTACCGAAAGTCCCATAACAGACGGTACTATAACTCTATTCTAATTCCTCTGTATGCATAAATATAAATCAATCTTTTCACTTGATTCGAAAAGAGTTTTTAAAATATACTTTTCCCAAAATCTTCAATACAATTACAAATATTAACATTCAATTGAAAGAGAATTAAATTATAAAATTCTTATTCTTTCCTAAAAATCCATATATAGTTGCATAGATAAATATTCGTAACCCTCTTATTCATTTATAAGGAAATTTATATATTAAATTTACTCAATTCCAATCTCTTAAACTCATTTTTGAAATAATTCATAAACTTTGAAATTTCTCTTTTAGTGATAACAATATCAAATGAGTTTTATAATAACTTCCTTTAAACAACAAATCTCGATAATTCAATACTCCAATTATGGATTCTCAAATAAAAATAACTTAATTTTCAAAAGCCATATTATAAAATACCAAAACCAATCTCTTTAAACCCGCATTTACATTTCAAAAATTTTTTAAACAAAGTAATTCATCAAACCAAAATTATATTCTATGTAAAACCTTTTAAAGGTTTGATGTAAAAACATCGATTTGAAACACTTTGTTTCTATAAAAAATTCCAGAATTACCTTTCCATAAAAATTGACTTTAAACACTTCTATAATATATTTCCAAATGCTTTTAAATTTAATTTCCCTTTTATTTAAAATAATCCAATACAAAGAAATTACTTCCAAAACTTACTTATAAAAATGGATAATAAATTCCCTAAGTAATAATTTTCATGCAATAGATAAATTGCATTCAGCTTACTATAGCCTTAAAACATTATTTTGTAAACTTCCAATCTATTAAATCCAAAATAAAATTATCACTTTTAAAAATATCAATTTCAAATATCATTCCATAACCACCCTTTAAGAAATTTATAGCCACCAATAAGTAAATAAAAATAAAAATATTCTAAATTTAACTTAATCGAATTCCAAATATTCATCATTTTCCAACCCATTATATTTATACAATCTTCAAAACAATTTACTTGAATAACTTTTCTATCACAAATTATATTTCTAATTTTATATAAAAATCATTCAGAAAAATATTTCATTATCTTCGAAATCTTCTATTTCAATTTCTTCGTTGTTTTCTGTTCAATTACCATGTGATCTCTTTACAGCAACTATCAATCAAAGGTATGCAATTTAATTTCACTCAATCCAATCCATCCCCATAATTAACTCAACATCAAACAATCAATGAACTCAAGGAAAATAGAATATAAATCATAGGGGTGAGTTATACAAAATAACTCACACAAACAAAGCAAATGAACCAACCGAAATCCAATGCTAATGCATAATTTAAGAATATCAATCAACAACAATTTGCATAAACTGGACGATAGTTGTAAGTAAGAAGAATTTACTCGCCGAAAATCAAAGCATTCTTCCTATCAACATGCATTAACAATTAACGCACCAAATCCTCTATCTCAGCCTTAATCGACATCCGCTCCACCGCGACCTGAAGCTCGCAAGTGATGTTCCTGCCCTAGCTGCCAGATTTGAATGCTTCATCCACCACCAACGTGATCCATAGTTGCCTCCAATATGTCAGAAATGTTGGAATATAATTTGAAATTAATGTTGGTTCATCTATTCAAAGAGTCGTGTCCGTTCGTGAAGAGTCATGTTCGATCGTGAAGAGTCGTGTCTATTAGTGAAAAGATGTGTCTATTCTAAGAGTCAAGTGTCTATTTGTTAGGATGTCTAAATCCACTATATATATAGGTGGTCATTTTGTAAGCAATGCATGAAGTGATACAAGAAAAGCTATGATATATTAAGCTTTGTCTATCCATCATAATATTTTAACATGGTATCAGAGCCAAATGATCATTAAAGCTTGTGGGGTTAACAAAAAATTGTTGGCATAAGGGAAAACCTAAGTGTTTCAACTGTCAAAAATTTGGGCATATGGCCAGGAATTGTAGATTCAAAAACGAAGAGCAAGAGATCACGGCACAAGCGACTGTGGAAGAAAATTTATTTTAGAGTTATGGGTGAGATGTGCACCTTGGAGAGAAGTGCTCCAATATTCAAAGAGTAGAGTTGATGAGAAGTGCTTCAACAATTGGAGGTGATGAGAAGTGCATCATAATTCGAAGAGAAGTGCTTCGTTTAAGAAAGAGAATTTCAAATTAGGAGGGAGTGTTGGAATATAATTTGAAATTAATGTTGGTTCATCTATTCAAAGAGTCGTGTCCGTTCGTGAAGAGTCATGTTCGTTCATGAAGAGTCGTGTCTATTAGTGAAAAGATGTGTTTATTCTAAGAGTCAAGCGTCTATTTGTAAGGATGTCTAAATCCACTATATATATAGGTTGTCATTTTGTAAGCAATGCATGAAGTAATACAAGAAAAGCTATGATATATTAAGCTTTGTCTATCCATCATAATATTCTAACAAGAAATAGCTCAACCCCTTCCACTTTGCAGCAACTCATGCTTGAGTTCCCTCCTCAATCTGCACAATCACCTAACCGTACACAAAGCCATTATATTCTTGTCACGATCGTCGCTCCTTATGTTGCTTACATTGGGTCACGTCAGTTCAACGTCACGTGCGATCTGTTTGCGGCTCTCCCCTTGCGTCATCTCCACCTCTACCACTCACGATCGCACTCTAAGTCGTCATCTTCCATCCGATTTTCTCTTTTCTTATTTTTTAAGATAAATCAAACACGATTATGATTAGGAAAAATTAGGGCAGAGATCTAATAGGGGTTCGGGCTTTAGGCTTGAGCATGGAAGGAAGGAGAGGGTTCTAGGAGAGAATGAAAATGGATATTAAACGGCATTGGGCCTTGATTTAGTTCGTTCCATTTTTAATTAATTTGCTTAGCTAATTTATTTTTCCTTTCTTTTCTTTTAATAATTTATATTTATTTGTAGACAAATTTTAATTTAATTCCAATTAACTTACATTTCATTATACCTAACATTTTGCATCAGGCCCCCGATTTCATTCAATTCCATGCCCGCTCATTTTAGAAATATTTTTTAGTTGATTAAAATATTTTATTTACTTCCAATATATTATTTGAAAAGAACTTATTAAGTTAATTCAATTTATTTAAAATTAGTAGACTTCAGATAAATAAGAATTTATTTTCAAAATACCAAAATCTTTTGTTAAATAGAATTTAGTAAACTAAAAATTCATTTTCAAAGTATTAATTATTAAATATAGAATTCAAACACTTTAATTTTTATTTAAATTTACATTTTTTAACGGCATAGAAAGTAGGGTTGTTACAGTCAACGACGTAACGGTGAGAATTGGAGATTGCATGCAAAATATTGCAGCAAGACGATAGATGATTGAAGCAGGGGCTTAGAAAATCACAACCAAAATCTTTGGCTAAGCATATAGGTCAGCACCGATCCATATGAACCAATATCGACCGATCATGAAGGGTGGTAAGTGCAAATTTATAATTAGGTTGCGAGGAGGATGTGGCCCTAGTTAATTTGAGGTATGAGCGATGATCACTCTAGAAAATGAAGAAAAACATGGTTAACTTCCTACTATTGATCTATTTGCATTGTTGTACCATCGATCGGTCTAGGTGAGAGTAAGTAGGTGTTGACTTTGGGCTTTGGAGAAACTTTCACGAGGTGAACTTCGAGGCTGGACAAGGGACTTTTTTAGGCTTATACACTTAGCTATTTTTAACTGAGTAAATTGTTAAATGGGCCCATACCAACCTATATGTATTTGTATCGGTTGATGCTACTTTTGGCATTTTGGAGGGAATATCTTGAAGAGCATGCATGATCGATCGTAGGTTAAATGGATGTATAGTTTGAGAGACATAGCTAACCACCAATCAATCAAGTAATGGACGAGGCAATGCAAGTTCTACCTGACATAACTTGATTTCTACTTCAAACTTTGTGCGTAGAATTTGTAAGATGGCTGCAAGACAATTATAAGGAAATTTTATGACTTTTGAGGAATGTTTGGATATGTTTTGAACTTCGAAGACTCGATGATCTGAGATTCATTGACAGTCTAAGGAGGCAAGTTTGATGATAGGACCTTGTGAAGTGGATTGGATAATGTGTTCCACTATTAGGATATGTGCTAAAGGAGCATTGATAACTTGGATTTTTTGACGTGTGCTCGTAAAAAAGGCGAGTATATAAGGATGCTCGGTTGGATTTATTGATATGGAATCGTGTGCCTTAGATTTTTAGATATGGACCTTGTACCTTGGACCTGGTTGATATGTGGGTCTAGTTCCTCACCATCGAGGTGGCACAAATATTGAGCACAGATAAATCGAGGTAGACATACGAGCTACCATATATCTGACGCACTTGAATGAGTACTGTGATATTTTCTTGATGGTTGCCATTTGGCATGGATGTCACATGATGCAGCCATTTTTGTCTTAGATACCTAGACACCCCATACCATACTTTGATTAGCAATAAACCTCTATGATGGTAGTTTAATATATACCGATTGTATGTGCTCACATGTTGGATGTATGGACATGTCAGGTATGATTCTCCATACATTGTGTTCTTTTTTACTATGTAGACATTTATAGTATCTTGATTATAAATCGCTCATACCTGACTTAAGTATGACTTGAGATTATTATTTTTTTGCTTCTTATTATGTTGGATACTCTTAAATGAGTAGATCATACATAGCAGGAATGAGAAAGCGGATGGAGCTGTGTGGAGGATGAGCATGTAGTTTACACTTTTGTGTATCTACTTTCGAAGCTTTACCGCTATATATTCCTTTGTGCAGTGTTGTAACATCCTCCATTTTGAGCCTCGAAAATTGATAATAATAACTATTTTACGACGATAAACTGAGATCTGTTATTGTATCATTAACATCAAATGCAGAACAATTTTCAAATTTTTCATAAAACATTTTCATTCATTCATTTTCAAATTCATTATGTTTGATTACATAACCCCACAATTCCTTCATTCAGATAAATGTAATAAATACAAATATATCCAAGAGTGACAAATGATGATGCCACCTTAGATGACCAGAGTCTTAACTACTTGATGCTGTAAAACCCATTTATATATAACCAAACAATAATAAAGTAGTTAAACTGCATAGCGAAAATAAACTCTAATAGTAGCTTGCCTTTTGCATATCTCTAGAATTTTATTCATCTAAACATAAATAGCCCTACTCTCAGCCCACTCAAATGAGAATGCAAGGGCTTAGGAGAGAATCAAAAAACTTCAGATCATGCAAAAATTCTAGTGTGAATAATATTAGTCCATATCAAACATTAGCAATAAAATCAGGATTATTTTAAAAGGCAAAAATATTAGTATTTTCTTACTATAAGAAACTAATACTAATATCAACAACTGGGTTTATCTCCCTTCCAGGGGTAGCTAGCTAGGCCTTGTGTGGGATGGAAACCTAATTGTGTTAAGCTCATTCAATCCATTCTTAATATTTTTCCATGCATCTTATTTTCAAAAACTTAAGATATGACTCCCTCTTAAATATCTCCAACGTTTATGGCCTTATAATAAGATTGATAGAAGAACCCCATGGAGAGAGTGCTTAGAATTTAGATCTTTTACTGTAGGTCCCTGGGTATTAGGGAGGATATCAATATGACTAAGTGTACGCTCGCCCAAGAAAGGCAATATCTCTACCATTAAGGAGTTTGACAAGTTTCTCATTAATGATAATCTTATTGAATTACTACTTAATAATGGATAATTTACATGGACGGACTTGAGAGAAATCCCTTTGATGGCCCTCCTTGATCGTTTTTTCGTTAGTGAAAAACTATAAGATAGGTTCTTGGTTTTGCATGTCTTAGGGTTTCCAACCTTGTACTCCAACCACTGTTTTAATGTTCTTTCAAACGAGAGTCACCAATTAATCGATAGAACTTTTAGCTTAAAAAATATGTGGCTCTTACGAATTATTTTTATAAATTTAGTCACTAATAAATGACTTTCGATGGTATAAAATAATTATACATACTCAAATAGTATAGCAGTATTTGTTTGCAAACTTAGAGACCTTAGACTATTCCTTAAAAAATAAAATAAAGATGGCATGGGCAGATTAGAATCAAAAAAGAAAAATTGCTTTCTGAAATCCTTAACGAAATTGAAGAAGTTAGAATCCTGAATTTATATAAGCAAAATGTACTTGCAAATCTAAAGAATGAAATAGACAAAGTTATTATAAGAGGAAATAATATGGAACAAAGTTCCAGAGTTCAACGGATGGATGAAGGGGAGAAAAAAACTAAGTTTTTTTTAACAAAACAGCTAATGGTTGCAAGTGTAGTAAAACAATTGACTACCTCCTCATGAATAACATGGAGATCTTTGATCAAAACGAACTCAATACCACTTTCACCAACTACTATAGAAATATCTTTAGAGTTAGCACCTGTCAAAAAATTACAGCTTGGTGGAACGAATTATATCTTACCAACTTTAGAATTGCTTTAGATGACTTAGACACCGCATTCCTTGAAGATGATATCTTTACGGCTATAAACGAAATGCCTAGTGATTAATTGCCAGGACCAAATGGTTTTCCCATGTGATTTATAAGAAATTTTGGCATGTCCTAAAACTTGATCTAGTTAAATGTTTATTGAGTTTTATAATAATTTGGGAGATTTAATTTCGCTAATGTAATCCTCGTAAGCAAGAAAGTTGATGCAAAAGAACTAAAGGATTCTAGGTCTATATTATTAATAAATTGCCCTTAAAATTATTTCAAAGGTCTTAGCTAATAAGGAAAGCTATAAAATGAATGATTTAATAATATAATGCGGTCCACTTTTATTGAGGGTAAGAATATCAAGAGGTTGATGTAGTTCAAGAATTTATAAACTCTTGTTGTAAAAAAAATGTAAATTGTGCCCTCTTAAAATTCATTTTGCTAAAGCGTTCGATTCCATCATTTGGCGTTTTCTAAATGATTTATTACTGGTAAGGGGCTCTAGTTCTAGATAGGTAAGTCCAACTGATCCACCATTTAATGTGAATACATAACCAGACACCAATTTACTATCATCGACATCATTTTGAAAGTTTCAATCTATATACTCCTTCATAAGGAGGTCTTCATTTCTATACATAAGGAATAAGTCTTTTGTATTTTTTAAATACTTAAGAATACATTTCACTATCATCAAATGATTTTCTTTGGGATTAGACTGAAATTGGCTTACACATGCTAATGTACAAGCTATAGTTAGTCTAGTACATAGCATTGCATACATAATGGAACCAATTGCAAATGCATGTGGTATCCTCTTCATACGCTCATTCCCCTCATCAGTAAGAGAAGCCTCCATCTTAGAAACAACGATTCCAAATTGCATCGGAACATTTCAATGCTTGGAATTCTCGATATAGAACCTTTTTAGTATGGTATCTAGGTACAGGGATTATGAAAATCCCGGCACCTCTTGGTCTATCTCTATAGATCCTTATAACAAGTATATAGGTCGTTTCTCCCAAATCCTTCATGGAGAAGTTGTTGGATAGCCAAACTTTCACCAATTGCAACACACGATGTCATCACCAGTTAGGAGCAAATTGTCAACATATAAGACTAAGAACATTGTAGTACTTCCCTATTCTTTCTGATATATGCATACTTCATCAGTAATCTGATAAAAATCAAATTTTTGGAATGCTTTATCGAAGAACTTATTTCAACTCCTTGAAGATTTAAAGATCATAAATTGTTGCTAACAATTTTCTTGTCTTTCTCTCTCTCCCATTGACTTTGGAACCTTCGGGCTCCGACATATAGATGGTCTTTTCTAAATCACCATTTGGAAATGCTATTTTCACATTCATCTAACATTATTCGTAGTCATAGAACAAGGTGGTAGCAAGCATTATCCATATGGACTCACTATAAGAAAATCGTATATTGCTAGCATAGAATACTAGAGTATGGATATTGAATGCTACAGTCAGCCACTATTATCCTCTTTTTTCCCAACTCGTCACCTAATCGTTTTTGTTAACTTCCCCTCAAGCTAAGTAAAACCTAAATAAATTCTTCTTCAATCTGCTGCTCTCTTATGTGATTATCTTTTTGGTTCATAATTACCCTTGTTCTCTTGTCCAGACAGAAGAAGCTTAGTTGACCAACATGTGAATTTGTTCCAAGTATTTGATAATTCTTCTCATCCATTTACCTATTTCATGTTAGCGATATTCGTTGCTTTTCTTTAATCTTTTGTAGATTTTTCATCATTCGATCTTTGGTAGTCAATTTCATGCTAATCAATTAAAATAACATTAATTATTCACTACTTCTTAAGTAGAAGTGTATCAATATAAGTAATAGTAGTCAATTATATAGAAGAAGAGAAATTGTGTTTATTATAAACCGTTATTATTTTAATAGTAGAGGCAATAGCTTATTCCTTCTAGTTTAGTGTTAACTATGGAAGAAATTGTAGTGTTTTCTACAAAATGTTATTATGAAGATCTTAGAAGTATGCATAACTATTCTTTCTTGTTCAACGTTAACTTGTAATATTGTTTTGTTTTGTAGAGTAACTTTAAAATTCTTAAGCTCTACTTTTGATAAATTCTCCTATTTACTCAAAGTTGGTTGTATCTCTTCAATAATGAGTACGATGCCATTACTTCTTTAGCTTTACATACTTTAAGTCTTTATAGTCATGGTCCTATCGTATTAAAAATTATTCAAATAACTAAGTAGACTATTATAGGAATAATTAATATATTAAATTTGTAACCATCTGAACTTTTTTCTACATATAAGAATTATCATGATCTTCAGTTGATTTATGGAATTATGGGAGGTTGATAGGTGTACTCTACATTAAGTATAAAAGTAGAAAAGAGAAGGAAAATGTAGACTTCAAAAATTATGTTATTCAATGGTTTGAGATTCCTAATGGATTGTTGGGACCAACTGGAGAGCAACTGGCCCAGTCTTCGGCTATACTTTCCTCCTCTTGGATCCATTATCCACTTAATCAGTTATTCCAAGTACATGCCTGATTCACTTCACTGGCTTATTAGATAACACTCACTTTAGTTGATTACTTTTGATTAAATTTATGATGATTATTATTGTTTTACGGAAAGTAGCAATATGTACTACATAAATGATCATTTGAACAAGAAAACATGAACATCTATATTTAGTGCTTTTTGGACAAGACTATGTTCATTTCTTTATTCCACAACTATAGGATATGGTCATTGTTACTATAAAAAGTTGATATCGAAGGTATGGAAGAATATCGAAATCAAGCATGTCCACAATAATGATGTCGCAAGAAAGCATACAAAAGGAGATAGTCGATGTTGAAGGTAAAGCTTGCAACAAAAAATGTCGCATCCAAAATGTGCCCTAAATAATATCCTACATCATCAATGTGATATAGAATGTCGCACTCCATCAGCACGTAAGCATATAATGATGTCACATACCATATATTTCACATATCATCATCATGTAAGTGATGATGTTGAAGGAAAGCATATCGTAGGTCATCAGTGTAATTGAGGATGTAACTGATGTCATTCTTCATCAATAAAGGAAATTGTCGCATATTAATAGTGTACAAAGACATGTTGCTTGCCATAAAATGAAAAAAGGATATCGGATGTCATGTAATATCATGAATCATCAAGTGGATGCTGCCACTCATCATATCATCTCTCTTCAATGACATATTTCCCCAATGTCGCACTTTATTGGTATCACACTTCATTAATCAAGGTAATACACAAGGCAGCATTTCGTAAACCATCGATGAGATAGAAGCATCATGTATCATCAGTAACGTATCTCACTGATGTCACATGACATCAGCAACCAATGCCAAATGTAGGGTTTTGAGCCTTCGAAGACCTATATATGAAGTTGCTGCTTACTAACAATATATAAAAGCATGTCGCATGTCACCTATTCAACAATGAAAGCTGTAAGAATTGACGATGAACAATCAACACAAGGAGAATGTTATAGATCACCAGCCCCTAATGATGTCGTAACTCATAAGCATATAAAAGGAATGTTGGAGATCTTTAATACAAAGCATGAAGCCAAGCTCCATCAGAGTGGCTGCTGATGTCGGAAACTATGCATGTCAGAAATGATATGTGGCAGCCATGCCGCTCCTCTCTACTCCAATAAATACGGGCTTAGAGGCATGAAGGAGGGGGCAATTCATTTCTTATATTTTTAAAGTTTGTAGCCTTAAATCAATTTGGGGATTTTAGTGCCAATTGCAATCTTGCGACCCATATGGCTGATAAGTGCTTGTACTTTTACAATCACATTGCATGTGAATAGAGAGATATGGATTACGACTTATGATTTTTACATGATTTGACTTCGCTGTTGAAAGTGCATACATCCAACAAGTTGACATAAGGTGTCTTGAATCGTGACTTGTTTTCGAATTCTCAAGCACTTTTGATTTCGATTATATCTTGTGTTGAATTCCCGAAACGTTCATGATTTCAAGACTAACGTGGATTCAACATGGAGCATATGTCTTCTTAACAAGCTTACCTAGGATTATTAAAATCTCTATTCAACCAAGTATCACTTTTATCACACTTTTTGGGGTTACAAAGAAATTCTTTAACATTTTGACGCTAGAAGGAAGGCTCGAACCTCAATCTTCGCTTAACCCACAAGTGGAGCTACCGTTAACCTACATATATAAGGCATAAAGATTTTATCCACACCTAGCATATCCACTAAGGAACTATTCCAAATCCCTTCTTACCTCATTTGGATAATGACTATCTCCAAATAAGGATCTTCTAAGCCTCGATCAACTAGGCCAACCTACCGAATCACTTGTCATACTCGACTTCATGAGGAGCAAGTATTAAGGTTCTTAGCACTACAAATTATGGAAAATAGGAGAAGGCAAGTAACTCATTATGATCCAAATAAATAGAGCTTGAACATATTGCATAAAGGATCAACCTCAATCTTTACATTAGAAAATGCCGAAGAAAGATAATTGCTTTGTAAAGATGATGAGGTACGTACAATGCCAGTCAAAAGGGACTATCTTCGAACTAGAAATGATGAATGATTTCGATAAGTTTTCCCAAAATTGGAAAAGAGCAATAGATCATCCTACCCCTCTAATCAAAGCTCATAAGAGAAAGATTGTTGGCGATCCTATTATGCTAATCCAATGCTACAAGAAAGCTAAATGGGAACGAAAAGACTATATCCGAAGAATTCTTGGATCCATTCTCTCACCACTTCTTACGAACATATTTGACTTTTAAATAAGAGAAGGCTGAATTATTGGCCTTTGTAGAAGAAGTGACTTAAAAATGATAGGAACCTTGGAGGTGCTTATTGTCAATATTATCAAGCAAATAGACATAAAACCAACTAATGTTAAGCCTCAAAGCGAATGATTAAGATTTCTTAAGAAATGGAAACTCGATGAGTTTGTAAAAAAAGATTAGACAAATTTCAATAGAGTGAAATTCTTGATGGAAAGGATGCATAAAAGGAAAAGCCTAGATTGTTACTTATAAGGTAATAAGAGGTGAATAAAGCCTTTAGTCCCACCATAAAGGCCTGGCCAAAGCGCCTCTTAGAGGGAGGACAAAGTAAGTCTTTGGTCCCGCCAGAAATGGCCTAGCCAAAGCATCTACAAGCCTTCGGTCCTGCCTACATGGCCTGGCCAGATTGTCTTCTAAAGGGAGGATGGAGTAGGCCTTTGGTCCCGTCTAAGATGGCTTGGCCAAAGCATCGAACCAGCCTTCACTATCGCCTCTAAGTCCTGACTGAAGCGCCTCTTAGAGAAAGGTCGAATAAGTCTTTGGTTTTTCTTAAGACAGCTAACTGACGGCACTAGATAAAAGACCTAAATCATCATCTAAGGTATTGATAAGGGGTGCGATCCAAGTTGAGATCATTATCTAAAGATGGTAACAAAGAAATCAATCAAAGCCAAAATCACCACCCAGAGAGTAGTAAGTGGAAGTCTTCTAGAGGAAGATCAAATACAAAAGCAAATCAAACTCAATCCTAAAGAAGGATTAAAGCAATCTTCCAACGGAAGATCAATAAAAAAATAAGCCATTTGAGCTCTAAAGCAAAATCAAGCTTCTAAAGGAAGATCAATAAAAAATGAGCCTATTCGAGCTCCAAAGAAAAAGCAATCTTCTAGAGGAAGGTCAATCAAAAATGAGTCGTTAGTCTTCCAAAGCAAAATTATGTATTCTGCTAGAGGAAGATCCATCAAAGTGCTTCAAAGTAAAAAAAAGCGAAATTTCTTTGTTAACATAATAGAAAGTATCATTACTAGATAGTTTTCTGGTCTTCCATTCGGATAGTTACCAGATGGTTTTCTAATATTCTATTCATAAATTACTACTGCCAAAATGGACTTAGGTCTACTATTATTACTAGACAATTTTCTGGTCTTCTATTCAGATTATTATTGCTAGGATGTATTTCTAGTCTACTATTCAGGTTATCATTACTAAATAATTTTCTAGTCTTCTATTTAGATTATAATTATCGCCGGATAATTTTTTAGGGTTCAATTCAAGTGCCATTATTTCTAGATGATTTTCTGGTCTTTTTTTTAAATCATTATGCCAGATGGTTCTCTAGTCTTCTGTTTATGATTCAATCAAAATTATTACCTGTTATGGTAATCAAATCGAGTTCAATACCTATTATGATTAGAATTCAACTTTCTTATTAAAATAAAAGGAATCGCTGTCATTAAGCAAGTTATAGGATGTATATTAATGAAAAAGATGGCTCTTACATCAAATCAAAGTTTATAATTTCCATGCCAACCGAAATTATGAATGCTCCACCAGCAAGGCTTCTAGTTCTCTTAAGAAATAGATTATTGGTTTATCTATCAAAAGCTTGAAACACAAGGAAGTAGATTCATGCTCAAAATAATAACTATAAAGTTGCAGGCTAAAATTAAGAAGCTAATTGCAAGTCTCGGGAAAAGGCAAAGAGCAAAAATTAAAATATCAACCATTAAGTATGAGTTCATTTACCATCTAATACCTTATATACAAGAATTATATGAACAAAAGATTGGATAACAAGTAAATCCAATTAAAAATTTTCCAAACAATTCTATATTGGGAGCTAAAATCTTGGGCCAGTCTCCCTAAATCTTTAGCAAGCTAAGAAGAGTTCATTATATGACGAATTGCTACATCCAAAATTCATTTAAGCTCCTTCTCTTTCTTGCGAATAGTAATCGCATCGTCGATTAAATCAACTTGAATTTTTAGTGCTTGATGGCTTGTTGGACCTTTTGAGAAGCTGTATCTTGCCCTTTAATTTCTCAATCTTCTGCTCAAAAGTGTGTTTTTCACATTGAACTTTCTCAACCTTGCTCTCATAAATATTGAGACAAGAAGAAACTTTATCGCCCCATGGTTTGTTAAAAATTGAATACATTCAAATCTACCAATTTGGCTCCACCTAGCGATCTTGCCATCATCCATACCCGTAGGAGGGTTTAATAAAGCAAAAAAACTTTTCCTGACTAATTAAAGGAGTAGGAGAAGGAAAACTAGAATCATCTCCACTCGTAATAAGTTCCATAGATTAGCGGTTCACTTGGCTTTTCAGCAATTCTACCTCAAGACTCATCACCTTTTGGTGCAGTCGCATAATTTTTGCGTCAACTTCAATACTTTGGATATAAAGACTAGATTGGCTAATGGAATCTAACTTTACTTCTAGCTCATGAATCCTTCCATCCTTCTCTTTAATTTTATTCTCTAAATCTGAAGTTATCTCTTTCAAAATGCTAAATGTCAGCCTTAACTTATAGTACTTGTCATGCCATTTTTGTGCATCTAGTATCCAAAAAATTTAATGCTAAAGTGCCTTGAGAAGGGAGTATCTTCTCAAATTCCACTCTAAACCTATCCTTAATAGAATCAAATCGAGCACAAATATTTGTGCCACTGGTATAAGGGTCAATTACTTTTCCTAACAAATAGATAGGAAAGAAAGTAAATGCACAAGAAATATTTTCTTTATTAATATCGAAAATTTACAAACTTAAGCAAATTCAAAATCACATTAACCTTATGAATTTTATACCTTAAATTCTTAAGGTATTGAGATAGTAGCTTGAGCCTTTCTAAGTGACCCAACATACAAAGTAAGGGTAGAGTCAAAAGAAGCTTTAATCCCTTCCGGGGTGCCAGTTGGAGGAAATTGATGATAGTCCCACTTTTCGGCTAAAGGACTGGATTGACCACATAACAATTTAGCATGATTGGTTTGAAGTTCATTAAGCAATTTATCCTTTTCATCGCCCAAGAAATCAAAACGAAAATGAGAGAATCGAGTATAAATTTATTGTAAACCTTTAATAAAATAGTGCTTTGCTAACCTAGACATTTTGAGAATTAAAGAATTCTCTTTAAAATCCCTCTTTAACATAATAATTTATTTAAAAGGTCCATGGGGACAGGACTACTTGAAGTTCCCTTAATCTTTATAATACACAAGAAATAAGCAAAGTTACTAAGAAATGAAAGCAATAAAATTCATAAATTACTTGAATCATACACTACAATCATACAATCATTAAGGTTCGTATAATATTGATCCGTTTAACATTAAAAAATAATCCCTCCTTACTATATTTCATCTTCTTAGGAGGATGAGTATTAGGAGAGATAGGAACGGTAGCAACCCTAGGAAGATTCCAACAAGCCCTAGGATGAGGGTCGCTTTTATAATCCTTTAAGTATTTTTTATGGAGTGGTCTAATCAAGCCCTTATTTCTTTCTCCTAAGAAAGAAAAGTTGGCAAGGATATTCTTAGAATAAATTTTATAAAGAAACTCTACCGACGCCTCCCTATCGTCAACAAGCATCTCTAGAAGAAGGCCATTACATCTACATTCTCTTTGATAATTCTGTGCTAATGTATGCGAGATTCTTTCAAGCGAGGGGCAGCCTTATTTTTCCTAAAGGAATTTAACTGAATAACACTTGCAGAGAGACACTTATATTTGTTAAATAGTTTATTAAGTTCGTCAACAAATCTATCAACTTCTCCATGCGACCGACACACATCTCTTTGGCTCTTTTCATATAAAGTCTCATAATAATACTTGGCCTTTCTCCTTAACTAAGACAATAAGTTTATTAACTATAGATCATTTGACAACTTTGACCATTTAAATTACAAATTGTATACATGAGAGATTTGACCTTGGGAAGCTGAAACTTGAGCTTTTCCTCTGGGATGATGACTCGGGGAGCACTGTCTTTTGAAGGGGTATCATTCATTATATCACCTTGAGAATCAAGGAGATCAATACAGCCGCATTATAGGTAGATGGATCTAAGTAGAGATATTTAATCTATCTTCCCCATATTTTGGTCTTGAAGGACCTTTTTCATTGCCATCACCCTTGTTATCATCATCATCATCATCATGACCATCATTACCTTCATGGTCATCATCATCACCATTCCCTTCTTCATCATATTATATTTCCTTATCAAGTGGGGGCCGTCAAAGGATAACAACTTTCTAGCATCGACCTTTTCCTCAGAAGGAAACTCTTTATGAAGAGACCCTTAGGCTCTCTCCAAAATAAGATTAAACTTGATCTTGAGCTTTTCATTTAAAATTCCCATTGAAGGATAATCTAAATTTGGATGTTGTTGAATATTGTCGCCATACGCTACAAATAAAGTGTCCTCGTAACGTTGTTTAAATAAGATAGGATGGCACTTTTCCATTTTAGCTTATTCTTTAAGGATTTATTCTTATCAGCTAGCTTGGCCTTCTCTTTATTATCTTTCTCGAAATCCACTTTTGATACTTTTACTTCCTCATCAAATAATTGTTTAGCTTTCTTCTCCTTATTAAGGAAGAAGCAAATTTATCTTTTTCAGTAGTGATATCAATTATTCAATTGTTAAGCGAAGAGATTTGTTCCTTAAGCTTGGCCACTTAGATGGAAGGCCCATAAGAAGCCTCTTCTAGAAAGAACATATGTTTAGCCGCCTGATATATGCAACAAACACAAGTCAAAATTGGATATGCCGAGCTAAAATCCAAAAACAATCAAACAAAAGAAAATGCGTACTGATATGAGCTATTTAATAATAATCGAAATATGATCTTTAGAATAAATCAAAGGCTATGGTAGCCTGGGAGAAACCAAAGAAGGAGATTGGGAAGCCAATTAAAGAAGGCAATCAAAACTTGTCACAGGAGTTTGAGTCTGAGCCTTCGAAGGAAGAGAATGATTTAGAGAAGGAATCATTTTGAGCTCATCCCATATATGACGAAAGGCCGTTGGAGAATCAAAAAGAGAAATGTTAAGAAGCGAATTCAATGAGTGAGCCACTTTAATTGATTTTTAACTATATGCCCAGGAGAATATAGATTTGCAACATCAGGGCTTGAGTCAATAGTCACATGTGCCTCCTCAACTGCAACCACAGAAGTACAATCACCTAAAGCTTAGGCTTTTTACTTGAAGAAGGAGGTGGAATATCAGCAAGGACGTCGCTACTTGCTTTCCTTTTAAGCACCTCCATTGCCTAGACAACAGAATCTTCAATAAGAGCAGGTTTACTCGATTCGGCTAAGACAAGAGCATCATCGTTTGCCTCCTTCGCTTTGGGAGTAGTAATGAGAGAAGAAGATCCTATATCAAAGACAGAAGTTTATAGGATAATAACATCAAAGATTCCATACAAGTAAAAAAATTACCACAAGATTCAAGTTAAACTGGAGAGGAAACATAGAAAGCATTTTGATTACTGATAACTAAAAATCATTTCCCTCGAGCATTTCCCTTTATCATTGGAGGTTCTCTAAGTATTATGTGGTTGCCCAAAATAAGTAATATTTACAGAGAGTCCTTCCCTTAAATGTGTGAGTCTATCACCTATGCCCTTGGATGCCAGAGTCTGGGATTTGATACTGTCGTCGACAGTAGAGCTTGGTTGCTTAGAAGCAGGATACAAAAGGAAACATTCACCAAAAAAGAATGACAGATATAGCATGAATAATATAGAATGGAAACTTACTGAAAACAGAGAATGTTCCCCTGATCTTAGGGAATAGTATATAAAGTAGAAGAACTAGTTCTCTTACGCCTTCATCTTATTAAAAGGACGGATGATAAGCTTCTTGAAGATAGATGAAGGAGATACAACGAACTATCCAAATGCTCGCTTATCCTTACATGGATGGCCAAGGTATGGAGAATTTCAGCACCTAAAGAGGGGAGTTTAGCTTCTCGAGCAAGAAGTTCTAAGCAGCTCAAGTATGTATACGAGTTGGAAGCCAATTGGATCAGAGTAATATTTAAGTGCTCTAGGAATCGCAAAAGAAAATTGGAAAAAGATAAGTACCCTAAGTGTCAGATAAGGATTGATGTGAAGGTAAAGAACCCTTCTTGAGGGTTGTCAATTCTGCTAGAAGGACTGGTAGGAACAACTTTTATGTTTATAGTACTGAATTGCTTGAGGATGTTGTTGTTGTTTCATGTCAGCAATTCACGATTCTACAACTACGATAATATCTGGAC
Organism: Allium cepa; assembly: GCA_030765085.1. Taxonomy (NCBI): domain Eukaryota; kingdom Viridiplantae; phylum Streptophyta; class Magnoliopsida; order Asparagales; family Amaryllidaceae; genus Allium; species Allium cepa. The sequence continues at coordinate 217,047,875 of CM060929.1, forward strand.
TCAACCACTCAAATTATGGTTCATGTAGTCATATATTTTAACAAGCATCGAATATGTATATAGAGTCTAGTTTAGTACTTTGTTAAAATCTTTCCTTAAGACTCATCATTCACATTCAAATAAACTTGCATATTTTTAATCAAAATTAAGTTTTTAAAAAATGCATGGAGTGGGGCTCGAACCTGGCTCACTAGTTTAAAAGGCAAGTGCACTAACCAAATGAGCTATGGTGATTTTTGTTTATCAACAGAATTCGGTCAACTGAACAAGATCATTCGGTCGACTAAATCTGTGCATTTTAACATATATGTGCATATTTTTGAATTTAGTCGACCGGATGATCAAAATCAGTCGACTGAATCCTACAATTGTCGTTTTTTATGAATACATGCCTCTTTTCTGAATAATTGTCTTCCTCCCCAAGGGTTGCAACCATTGTTATTCATAGAGGTCTCTTCACCAGCAGTTGCAACTTCTTAACTACTATATATATGCATGAATTTCAAGATCAAATCACTTCACTTACTTGCTTATACTTGGATCATATTTTCTGAATTAACTACTCTCTTAAATTCATATATTCATTGCTTACATATTCATTTCCATATTCTTCAAGAAATTTTAAACTTTCTAATCTTCATATACACACAACTACACACATCATACTTGAGGAAAATTTTATAGGAATGGTGTACTATAAATAGACTTACTCGTGTAATCGGAACACAAAAAGTCAAACAATCATTTATATTTGTTGAAGTCTTGTTCTGCTGCTTAGGCGTGTGAAGTCCTCTTTGGCTGTTGAGGCAAAATCCTGTTCCGCTGCTCAGATCCTTGTTTGGCTGCTCAAGGGTTGTATAGACCTGTTCCTTCGGGTTAAGTGAGGTTTATTGTTTTAGTGCAATTCTAGAAGAAGTCTGGGACTGGACATAGGGCGAAGCTTCGAACCAGTATAAAATCTTTGGTTTCATTTTTATTCTACTGTTTTTATATTCCGCACTATTTACTATATAGCCATCATCACTATACTCTGTATTATCGTATATCCATATTACATGATCCATAGCACACTTTTATTTGGTATCAAATCCTGGAATTCTATTGATCGTCACAACATCATAGAATAATGGTCAGAAAACAATCTAGTCGAAATACAACAGGAAAAATCCTGGTCAAAGCCACCAGTGAGGACTGCAAAAAGGTACTTTTTGATTTTCAAATTTCAGTAAAAGATAATAATGAATTAGTTAGTATAAGCAATAAGATTTCAAAGCTTAATTTTATTATTTTAGAAAAGATGAAATCTGTTGAACTTGAAAGTGAGAAATTGAAAAACGAGAAGTTAAATTTAGAAAATCAACTTGATGTTTTAAAGAATAATTTTATAACTGTTAAAGATTTTCTAGATGAACAAAACACCATGTCTGAAAAAGAGAGAAAAATTTTCAAAAGAAAATTTTGATTTGAAAAGACAAAATGATTTATTACAATCCTAACTAGATAATTCAGAATCTCAAAATTTCCTTCTCAGAAATGAGAACTGTACATTAAAAAACGAGAATTCTAAATTAAATGAGAAAATTGATATTCTGAATAATAGTAGTATTTATTTTGAAAATAATAATTGTGACTTTAAAGCTAAATTTGATAAACTTAACACTGAAGTCACAGAATTTAATAAAGGTCAAAACGATTTAATCATGATTTTATCCAATTCTAGACGTTTACATGATAAAAGTGGTTTAGGATATAATAAAACTAATCGTAGAAATAACACTAGATACGCTTACATGTATAGTAAAATTGTTAGTGCTAGTACCAAATTTCGAGTAAAGCCTAAATCCAATTTTGATAGAAATTCAAATACTGTTATGACCAATAATGTTTATAATCTCTCTAGAAATACAAAATCAATGACGGGAAATAAAATTAAAAATTATCTAAGTATTTGGGTTCCTGTTAATTGAAAAAATAGAGAAAAATATATTGATGATTATTTTGATATGGTAGTTAATAGTGAAAATTATATTTATAAAGATTCAACCACACCCAAACGGGTATGGTTTCCAAAAAATTAGGAAATCATGAGAACCTTTGGCATCGCATGCTTTTAATGTTATTTTTTTATGCCTTGCATTATTAGTAGTAGTTATTTTGTTCTATATTGTTCTATGTTAACACTTATGTAGAATATAATTTATGCCATCATATAAACTCTCCTTTTTGTCGATGACAAAGGGGGAGAAAGATATTACTCTGACACTATTTGCAGGAATATATAGCATAGATTCAGGGGGAGAAATCTATAGCACAATTACATGAATATATTCAGGGGGAGAGATAAGTCAACAAATCCTGTCGAAGATTCGTCTGTAACAAATGGAGTTGTCATCATCAAAAAGGAGGAGAATGTTAGATCATAGGTTTTGATTGCTGATATGAAACAACAATTCACGAATCTATGACTACGACAAAATTCGGAATCAACGACTCAAAGTATGGTTGATACAGTTATATATTTTAACAAGAGTCATCAAATATGTATAAGGAGTCTAGTTTAATGCTTTGTTAAAATCTTTCCTCAAGAATCATCATTCACATTCAAGTAATCTTGCATATTTTTAATCAAAATCAATTTTTTTTAAATGCATGGAGTGGGGCTCAAACTTGGGTCACAAGTTTAGAAGGCAAGTGCACTAACCAAATGAGCTATAGTGGTTTCTGTTTATCAACAGAATTCAGTCGACTGAACAAGATCATTCAGTCAACTGAATCTGTGCATTTTAACAAATATGTGCATGTTTTTAAATTCAGTCAACTGAATGATCAAAGTCAGTTGACTGAATCCTGCAACTATCTTTTTTTCATGAAAACACACCTCTTTTCTAGATAATTGTCTTCCTTCCCAAGGGTTGCAACCATTGATATACGTAGATATCTCTTCACGAGCAGTTGCAACTTCTTAACTACTATATATATGCATGAATTTCAAGATCAAATCATTTCACTTACTTGCTTATACTTGATTCATATTTTCTGAATTAACTACTCTCTTGAATTCATATATTCATTGCTTGCATATTCACTTCCATATTCTTCAAGCAATTTGAAACTTCCTAATCTTCATGTACACACAACTACACACATCATACTTAAGGAAAAGATTATAGGAAGGGTGTACTATAAACAGACTTACTCATGTTATCAGAACACAAAAAGTCAAATAATCATTTATATTTGTTGAAGCCCTATTCTGCTGCTCTGGCGTGTGAAGTCCTCTTCGGCTGCTGAGGAAAAATCCTGTTTCGCTACTTAGGTTCTTGTTCGGCTGCTAAAGGGCTGTATAGACCTGTTTCCTCCGGTTAAGTGAGGGTTAGTGTTTTAGTGAAATTCTAGAAGGATATGGGATTGGACGTAGGACGAAGCTCCGAACCAGTATAAAAATATCTGGTGTCATTTTTATTATACTGTATTTATATTCCACACTATTTACTATATAGCTATCATCACTATACTCTGTACTATCGTATATCCATATTACACAATCCATAGCACACTTTCAAGTGTCTATTTATTCTTGAGTGGAATGTATGATTGATTGAGAAGATAACCCGTTTTTTAACGGAGGGAGGTTTAGAGCACTTGTTGGGTTTCTTGCTTGCTTTCTTCCTTGCATTTTCCTGCTAGATGATACTATACAAATCAAAGAAGTATTAATTATTTTGTGAAATTGGGAATGCTTATGATATAAAATAGGCAATTTATATGCTAAATCAAGAGGTACCAAATTGATTATAAATCGCCTAAGTTGTAACATTAAAGTGCCAAGGTTCATGCCTAACAATTATATTTATGATAAGGCTTTGACCATTAAACAATCCATGTCGAATTTATGGAGCATTTCATTTTTTAGTCAATTAAAAGTATGTGCACAATTGATAGATTCATGGTTAGAAAGTAAATTTATAGTTATAAAAAAGAAATTTGATTCAAAAATCATCCTATGTGTATCATCAATAGAATGCCAAAATCATTAAAATTATGTCAAATTAAAGGCCGCCATCAAATTAAAATATAATGTTGTAACGGTGATCCGATATCGAATTAGGAAAACATTCAAAATAAATTAATGATGTCAAAATGGTCCTAAATATTTTTATAAAAATATCAAGTATACGAGTGGTTTATAAATTTGTTATACAATAACTATAACACAAGTTAGTGATGCTGCATAAAATTTGAATTAGGACATTGCAAACAGTTGCTTGAAAAAGAATAATGACACATTTTAGAGTTATTGAATCCATATGATGACCACTTAGATTGATGCTGTGTTCGTGAATGGTTGTCGCGCCTTGATTGCTTACTGACGTTATAAGGATCTCGCATTGTAGAAATTTCCAAGTTTCGAATTAGCTGTCGAAATGGTAAATAAAAGGGTAAAGCTATTTGATGCTGAAAATCAGACTGACTTCATAGGGTATTAACTTCAAAATCAAACAAGTTAATAACGGGCTTCAGGTTCAACATAGATCATTCATTGTGTAATCAAACTAGAAGCCCCCAGGCCTCTATATTTATATCTTCCAACTTCAATTTGTTGATTATATCTCCCAACAATATGGTATTTTGGTGTTAATTCCATAACAGATTATTGATACAACTAATAATTTGAGGATCGACAATCAAAACCTAATATTTAAATCCAAATGTCAATCCTTGAATAAAACCCTAGAGGTAATCCAAATATAAAAATTTAGAAAACTAATTTTTCGACTTGATTAGTTAAAAAGAGAATCATATCTTTATTTAAGCTTTAACACCAAAAGATTGAAGAATTTTGAATAATTTTAAAGATCTTAAATTTTCTATCTTGAGTTTATAATATAGGTAAAAGAGAAAGAAAGAAGGAGGTTGAGTATTATAGGAAAGAAGAAGAAGAACATGCACCATTGATTCAGATTTAAATGAACGAATAAGATCAAAAAAGAATATCAATGGATGGCAAGCTCCAATATCTAGGCAATAACTTGAAAAGTTATTATTTCCTTCATACTAGGGGGCAAATGTTACTACAAACATTGATACCAAAGATATGGGAGAATATTGAAATCAAGCATGTCTACAATAATGATGTCACAAGAAAGCATATAAGAGGAGATAGTCGATGTTGAAGGTAAACCAAAGGTTACAACAAAGAATGTCACATGCAAAATGTGCCTTAAAGAATATCACACATCATCAACACGATATGGAATGTCGCATTCCACCATTACGTAAACTTAAAATGATGTCGCATACTATCTATTTTGCATATCATTAGGGAAGTGATGATGTCAAAGGAAAGCACATCACAGGTCATTGTGTAATTGAGGATGTCATTGATGCCTTTCTTCATCAATAAAGAAAATTGCAGCATATCAATAGTGTACAGAGACGTGTCGCATGCCATCAAATAGAAAAAGGATATTGGATGTCATGTGACATCATGAATCGTCAAGAGGATGCCACCACTCATTAATATTGTCTCTCTTCAATGTCGTCAATCACCAATGTCGTGTCTTATTGATATCACACTTTATTAACCAAGGTAATACACAAGGTAGCATGTCGTAAGCCATTGTCACATACCATCAATACTGTATCTCATCGATGTCGCATAACGTCAGTAACTAATGCCGGATAAAGGATTTTGAGCCACCAAAGACTTATGAAGTTGTTGCTTACTAACAGTATACAAAAGCATGTCGGATGTCACAAATTCAACAAGGAATGTCGTAAGAATTACCGATGAACAATCAACACAAGGAGAATGTCGAAGCTCATCTGTCCCCAATGATGTCGAACTCATCAGCATATAAAGGAATTCCAAAGATCTTCAATACAAAACATGAAGCTAAGCGCCATCTGGGTGGCTGATGATGTCGGAAACTAAGCAAGTCGAAAATGGCACGTGGCAGCCATGCTGCTCCGCTCTACTCTAATAAATACGAATCTAGAGGTAGAGGGGGCAATTCATTCTTTTCTTATTTTTACATTGTTAAAGTTTGCAACTCAAAATCATTTTGCGGATTTTAGTGTCAATTGTAATCTTGCACCCTTATTGCAAATAAAGGCTTGTATTTTTACAATCGCGTTGCATATGAATAAAGAGACATGAATTATGACTTGTGATTCTTTATGATTTTGACATGAGTTTTACTTCTCCACTGAAAGTGCATACGTCCAACAAGTTGACATAAGATTCCTTGAATTGTGACTTTTTTGAATTCTCAAGCACTTGTGGTTTAGCTCATGATTTCAGGACTAACATGTTGAAATTCAACATGGAGCATGTGCCTTCCTAACAAGTTAACCTAGGATTACTCTAACACCCCTCATTTTGAGGCTTAGAAATTAATGATATTGATGCTAAGTGATCAATAATATTATCCTCCGATGACAAAATGAGATCAGTTAATAGTACCATTAATATCAGAAGCATGGGAATATGAATTTTGTTTTCAAAACACATATTTCATCAATTAAATTGCATACTCATTACATAAGACAAAAATGTTTTCTAGGTTCACATAAAATATAATTATTACAAAATATGCCAAGAGCAACATATGGCCCCTTGGTTGACTAAAGTTTATTACTAGACAGATAAAACTTCCTCCATTACATACATTCAACCAAAATGATAATACAATGGACATAAATAAACTCCTATATAGCAAGCCCTGTCTCTTGCACATCTTTAGAAGCTTTATTTGCCAACCTAAAACCTGGAAACCTTATTCTCAATCTACTCAAATGAGTATCAGAGAGTTAAAATGGAAAAACAAAATCTTCGGCTCAGACAAAAAGTTTGGTGTAAATAATAATATGCCATCTCGATAATAGATGTCTAGTGAGATTGCGCCGCTGAGCATAATGGGTTTTCCATCACTAGTAACCTCTGATAATATATCTCTCACAATAATGCTCTTGCAATCACAATGGTTACATAAGCATAAGATAATTAAATACATGCATACTACATGGGTAATCCTAACTAATCTGCCTCGGTTAACTGACTGTCTGTCTCTACTTCACAGTTTTCCTAGGGTTGCTATAAACCTATACGGCTGACTCGGGCCTATCCAGTATATAAATTCTCTAACCCACCATTAAAAAGAAACTAGACGGTCCGTCCAAACATAACCATCTTAGTGTTAACTTGATTGTATGTCAATCTCATAAATTTGCTAGGCTCACTATGAACCTAATGGTTTTGCACGCCAACTAATAGCCGATCTAAGTTATAGATTCCTTTTGGTGCATAACCTACATTTAGTTTTTCCATTAACAAAGTCCTACGCAATGGAATTATGGACTAATATCGACTAGGGGCTAATAGTTGAAGTATAGGGCACTATCCCACACTATTCCCATTATCTGGTTTTATGTTCTCTAATCCCTGAGTCAATTTATCCTATCATAATTTATCTAAAGGCATAAGAATAGTAATCTTTGTTATAAAATCCTGGGCTAATTACCCGTGAAAACATAAATCTATATAATTGATTTAACCTTTGAAATCATACTCAAAAACAAGGAAAATATAGCCTGTTATTTTATCCAAAATATTATGTCAAGAAATATATGACCTTATAAAATAACATTACTGAACTTCAAAACCATTCAAAGGTTGTCGCACCTCAAAACCTTAGGCTATGAAGCCATATATAATAAACCATTTAAATCGATAAAGTGCGGCATTGATGTAGTTAATGTGGGTTGTCGTACCCCTCTATGTCATTATTATGTTAAAGCATCTGATTTAATAAAGTATAAGGCCAAAATCATTTATTTTGCATAACATAAATATATATGTTGCCAAATATAAGCGACATAGCCTTTGGTTTGCATAGTATAAAGTTTTAAAACTTAGATGTATGGGAATACGGATATTGATGACCTTTGGCACCAATATCCTAGAGTTGTTAATATTGTTTATGTCAATATAGAAAATAGATGACATCATTGCCATTTATATCGATGTCCAAAGTAAGTATTATATGCAGTATTGCCACCTAAAACGATAATGCCAAAATCATATATATGCGGCATCATGCCCTTTAATATCAATGTCAAAAATGCGGTATATAAAAGATGTGGTATAGAAAATATGCGGCACCATTGATAGCTGCAGCAAAGATGGACGTCGGCATTGATTAACAATGATGTGGCAATCTCGTAATTAACATAAAAACTATTTATTTCTTTAAAAGAAATTTCTTTTGACCAACTACAATTTTTTGTCAAATTGCTATCAGATAATGAATTTTTTTATCAAATCCTTTTCAGAAATCTGCTATAGATCAGAATTATCATTTCCAAAATAATTTGCAAACCATTAAACTTGTACAAATATTAACCTTTTGTAGCCTAATAAATTCATATAAAATCATGAACACTTGGGAAAAATCCCCAAAAATTAAAACAAATAAAAAATATCATATTTTTTAACATATAAAAAACTTGAGACCAAAAACACTATTTAATTATTTTTAATAATTAAAATCCAAAATAAATCATTTTTCTCACTTATGAAATTCATAAAATATTCATAACAGTTTGAAAAATTATGGAATTTAAAGCCCATTTCTAAAATAATGCCATGAACATCATATCTAAATTTAAAGTCAATTGGATGTCGTAAACCATGTTTTCACTCTTAAAACTTATTAAATAATTCCATAATTAATTATCAGTAGGCATATAATCAACATTCATTTACAACATGTTATAATAACAATTATAAGATTCAGGTTTAGACATAAAACCAAAATAAACATACAATAGTGAGATGGATAGTTATTATTCACCTTAATTTGATGAAGAGAAATAAGATTTGACTTAAGATTTAATTTCTCTTAGGCTTTCATCTTGTTTCCTAACTTTTTCTTCATTTGAATTCCTTAGTAATGGTCGGCCTTAAGTTTGATAATGTTTGGGTGAATGTAAGTGACTGTGGAAGTGAGAATGGAAGGGTGTTCCTCCTTTTTATTTATGTTACAACCATTCTTATTAATTCATTAATTAATGGTCGACCGATTTTAATTATCAAATTTCATTCTCCTTATCACCATACATAATTTTATTTTATTTTTCTAATTAAATGTCCTAAATAATGTTAATCAAAATTAGGGGTTTTACAGACTCTCCTCTTAAAGAATTTCATCCTCGAAATTACGATAAGGTACATAAAATCAAACAAAACTACAGGCATAAAGCATACCATCAAAAAAAATTAGGATAAGTGTCTCTAATCCTTCCTTCTGTCTTCCAAATATAGTCTCTCTCATCATCACTTCATTGAACCTTCACAAGCTTGACTGTCTTTTTCTTAACTTCTTCTCATCCCTAGCCATAATATGAATTGGTTTCCTAATAATAGTCATATTCGGTTCCACCACTATCCAATGCGGTCGGAATGACAGTAGTCTATGGATCACGAACACACTTTCTAAGATGAGAAACATGAAAAACATTGTGGATTCCGACCAAACTGCTCGGTAACTCTATTCATTAAGCAAGTGTTTTGATCCTTTCTGTAATTGGAAATGGTCCAACATATTTCGATGCCAATTTTCCTGACTTTCCAAATCATATCACACCCTTCATTGGTGGTATTTTAATGAAAACATGGTCTCCAACCAAGAACTCCAAATTCTTACACCTCTTGTCTGCATAACTCTTCTGCCTAGACCGAGATTCCTTCATTCTCGCTTGGATCAACTCAATCTTTTCATAGCTTCTCTCAGCAAATTTGGACCAAGAACTAGTCCATCTCTATTCTCTAATCAACATACAAGTGATATGCATGACCTTCCATACAGAGCTTCAAACGGTGTCATCCTTATACTAGTTAGATTACTATTGTTATAGGAAAAATCGACTAAGCGTAGATGGTCTTTTCATGATCCTCTAAAATCTAACACACAAGCTCGTAACAAATCTTTCAAGATTTTGTTAACTCTTTCCATTTTCCCATCTGTTTGTAGGTGATAAGCAGTACTCATCTTAAACTTGTGTAACCTCCTTAATTTTTGATAACATTATTTAGGAAATTTAATTAGATAAATTAAATAGAATAATGATGTTAAGAGGATTGAGATTTGAATAAAATTTATAAAGGGTCATGCTTAATAATAAAATCAATGGGCTTTAAATGGGTTGTCAACTAATTAGATTACACATAGGCATATTAGTAAAAATAACCACATCATTATACACGGCTTTACATTTCTCACCTTGTCAATTCACGTTCATTTTCTCAGATCTAAAATAAACGTAAAAACCCTAAGGAGTTGGTCATTATAAAAGTGGAAGAATTCAATCTAAAGCTAAGGATCAGAGCTGGGAAGGATTAATCAACAACAAATCTCAGATTCCTTATCATATTTAAGGTGAATAATAATTCATTCCATCTCCTTTTGTTTTAATAATATATTATGTCAGATTTAAGACTTAATCTTATTTATATGATATTTTGAATGATGATATGTTAAGTCATTAATTCTTGATTTAAACAATTCATTTATGTGAAAAATTCGTATGGTCTTAGGGTGAAAACCGAGGGTTATTGATTTTAGAATGCCATGGAAAATTTTTATATTAAGTAAAATATGATTTTGGAGATAGATTTTAATTTTTAGAATTTTCCAAGTTATGGAAAACTTATTGTGAATTTCCAAAAGAAATTGTGGTATTATTGGGTTTAAAATTTATTTTGATAATTTTAGAGAGGAATGGGGTCTGAAATTTTAATAAGTTTAATTATATGATGAAAGAGGTTTTCTGTGATTTTTGGGGATTTTTCCCATTGATTTATTAGGGAAAACAAATAACTTTAAAAGTGGGCCATTTTCGCAAATGTTGGTTATATTAATGGAAGGGCTTAAATGTTATAATTTCTTTAATTTAGATCTGATTAAATGCAGCAGTTTTATTTGTAAAGTATTTGAAAAAGTTTTGAGGCAACCAATCAAAGATTTGCAAATAGGCAAGTAGTTACAAAGCAATTACTAAACGTGGCAAAATTTTAGCCTTTAATTCAGAAAAGTTGGTTCCGCCTCAAATAGCAGCACCTTTCGACACCATTGACCATGCACCATCCCAGTCGAAACCCACTCAGTCCAAACCGACATAGTTGAAACCAATACACAAGGTATCATTTAGATAGTACAAAGCGGATTTGAAGGAAGGCGGAAGCCATGGTGTCGAAAGGATTGCTATTACGATTGGTTCAAAACCTATTTTGTTTTTGAAAGGTCAGATCTTGCCTTTTTTTTTTTCTAAAAACTTTCGACAAAGTCGAAAGATATGCTTTTGAAAGGGTTTTTATAAATAACTTTCGGGGAAGGTTGCATTATTATGTTAAAGTATTAGCTTTCGAAGGGGTATCTTTTTCTTTATATAAAGAACTTTCGAAAGGATTGGTTTCAACTTAGTCAAAATCCAGCCGCTATTTTCCTTCCACGTGTATTGAATCCATCAATGCCTTAGAAAGGTTATCTCTGTTTTAACCTAAGCCAAGTCACTTTCTAAATGCTTTCAAAAGGGGTTAAGGGTTTTGAAGGCAATGGAGTCGAAAGTGGTTTCAACTCTATCCTCCAAAGCTCTAATTTAAAGGTTTATGCTTTCAAATAAATGGTTCCGACACCCTCAACTCTTTCCCTAAAACAACTTTATAAGAGTTTCGAAAGAGATGCTTTTGTGTATAACCATTTTGACCAAAATAATGTTTTAAAAAGAATAAACCCAATACTTTCAAAAGGGATATTTTCATTTGTTTCGAAGCTATGCTTTAAAGGATTTTTTGATACCATCGAAAGGTGTGTTTGGTTTCGAAAGAGAATATTTATCAAGAGCTTCGAAAGGTATGTTTATTATGTTTTGAAAAGAGGTCTTCGCTTTCGACGGAAGACATCCAGAGGTTTCGAAAGAGATGTTTTAAGATTTCAAAACATAAACCCAATAACCATGGCATAAGCAAATAAAATGTTTTGAAATGAAAAAGTTTTTATTTATCATAAAGGTTATAGGGTTTAACTAGGATATATATCTAAATGATTCAAGGATAATGAACCACAGATGTTGGTATTATTTTGTTGTTATGATTACTTTCTTATGTATTTATTCACATTGTAATTAACCCATAACAGTATTTTGTGGAAGGGCAGAATAACCAGTTACGTTGACCCAATAGTGAATATAATTTAAAAAATGTTAAAATCATAATTAAAGATATTGGCACGGGCCAATAAGTTTGCAATAAGCCCATGAAAACTGTGTATGACAAAAGATATTGGCAGTAGCCAATAGGTTAATAGTCAGCCCATGAAAACTATGATTGATATTGGCAAGGGCCAATAGGTTTATAGTTAGCCCACAAAAACTATTTTCGAATTAAAATATTGACAGTTAGTCAATAGGTTTCTAGTTAGCCCATGAAAACTAGGATAATATAAAAGATATTGGAGTTTCCAATAGGTTCTTAGTGATCCCATGAAAATTATGAAATTGGACGGATAGTTCATAAATGTTTAACAGGTTAATAGTAACCTTAGAAACTATAATTGAGATGGGTAGCCAGAATGAATGGGGATGGGTAATCCAGATTTGATTTAATTGTTTTTCATATCATCATAATGTTTTGAAATATTATACTTTAACCATTGTGGATGCAGGAGCATAATATATGGTTTTATAAATGTTTTAGGATATAATGAGAGGAAAACCCGATCCTCTAAGCGTCGTGGTCTCACTAGATATCTAAAAGGTTTGAGAGGTAAATTATTATTCATACTAGGCTTTATCTATGACTCGAAGTTTTTGTTTTTCCTTTAAACTCTCAGGTACTCTATTGATTTTGAGTAGGTTGAGAGTTAGGTTTTCGGGTGTTCTTTTAGACGAATAAAGCTTCCGAGGACATGCATGAGTCAAGCTTGTTATTAGAGTTCTTTTATTTCTGCTGTGTGTTTGATTGTAAAGGCAAATTATTTTAGTGTTTAATTATATACTCTGATCATCCAAGGGGCATCTTCATATGTCACTCTTGGCGTATTTTGTATTAATTATATGTTATCTAAAAATGATCTGCATAGTGGGATTATGTAATGAATTTGAAATATTTTGAAATGAAATGTGAACTTTTTTTTTTTTTTTAAATTTTTTCCATATTCATGTAATTCTGTGCATCAATGAATCTAACACAGCCATACTTGGTCACCATGGATTAATAATTATGGATGACTACAGCATCCGCAGCTGGTAGTTTTGGGCCTCCAAGTAAGGGGATGTTACAAGTTGGTCTCAAAGCACAGGTTTTGAAGCTATAAAAGAAACTTAAACCTAAAAAATTTTCCAAACATAATCCAATAAATCAGATAATAAGATCGAGGTTTGCGTTAACGCTATAGTAATGTACTTGTATTTGGTATATATAGTTACATTTATAAGTGCATATTCCCCGCTCTCTTAGACTATTCTTCTGTATCTTACTAAGGCTCGTATGCAGATTTATGAGAAAGGAGATATGGAAGCATGAAACTGAAGAGTAAATATCGGTGGAGAAAGCACCACAACTAATGGAAATGCTTGACCCACTACAAGGAGGAACCCGGATCGTCGGCTAATGCTAGTAATAAAAATGTTGATGCCAATGTGGGTGCTGGAAATCCACCAATAGTTATCGAGGCGATATATCAGTTCTTTGTTGGTTTGATGCAAGCAGGAGCTACTGCTGTTGTTTTTGTAAATGTAGGAGGAGCTAATCTTGTGGCTCCAGCTGGGAATAATTATGCTTTACTGAGTAGAGATTACACCAGTTTGCATGGGAAGCCATTCACAGGAGCAGAGAGCGACATAGAGGTTCAGAATTGGATGCTGCATTGTGAGCGTATGTTTACTGGCTTGGGTCTGAATGATGGGCAAAGGAGAAGGTTGTCCTTTAGACATTTTGCAGGGGTCAACACTATATTGGTGGAATAGTGTCACTGCTGGAGTTCCGGAAGAGCAGTTAACTTGGGCTGATTTTAAAACAAGATATGAGCAAAAGTTTGTATATGAGTTTGCTAAGTCAGAACTAATGAGGAAGTTTATGGATCAAGTTTAGGGAGAGATGTAAGTAGTCGAGTATGCTACTAAGTTTGAAGAGCTATCTCGATATGGATATGCTACTATAGATACTGACATCAAAAGGAATGAGAGGTTCATTCGGAGACTGAGGCCCAAGCTTGCTAGAATGACCATAATGCATGTCCGTAATCATTGTAATATAGTGGTGGAGATGGCTATTCGCCATGAAGAGTTACTTGCTGAGTTTTCTAAAGAGAAGCCAGTGGAAACTCAGGGTTCTTAAGGGAAGAAGAGAAAGTTCTTTAAAAAGAAAGGAGTCCACAAGGGAGATACTGCTAAAAAGTCAAAGACCGAGATAATTTGTTATAGGTGTGATAAGAAGGGTCACTTTGCGAATGAGTACTGGTCAGGAAATGGGATGAAAGCTGCAAGTAAGAAGAATGTGAAGTGCTTTAACTATGATTAAGTTGGGCATTACAAGAATCAGTGTCCAGAGCCAGTTAAGGAGGACAAAGGAAAAGTTTTTGCTATAAGACTAGCAAGGCCTCCTACAGCTGATAAAGGAAAGACTGTGATGGACGGTACACTTTTGATTCAGAGTATTCCAGTAAGAGCACTTTTTGATATCGGTGCATTTCATTCATTTATATCTCAGTGTTTAATTGATAAGTTATGCTTAGAACCAACCTACCTTGTTACTTCCTTAATTGCAAATCCAATATGAGGATACGCAACTCTAGGGTTAAGATGTGACCAGTTAGAACTTGATTTGTTAGGTCATAAGTTTGGATGCAATTTGTATGTTATTGATTTCGTTGATATCAGAATCATTTTGGGTATGGATTGGTTGGGTAGGTTTGAGGCTAGAATATTTTGCCAGGATAGGGAAATATCACTGGACACCTTAATAGTCATAATCGAGTAATATTCTCAGTAGAGAATACTGACCGGAGTGTTGGTGCTTTACTTAATGCTATGGAGGTAGGAAATGAGTTAAGTCAAGTTCGGTTAGCAAGAGAGTTTGCAGGTGTCTTTGAGCCAGTCACTAGATTACCATCAAAAAGAGCCGTTGAGTCTAGAAAAGGTCTTGTGCCAAGAGCTGAACCTATGAGTAGATCACCTAGCAGGATGACACCGACTGGTATGAAGGAATTGAAGGTACAGCTAGTAGATCTACAAGGAAGGAATTTTATTAGACCAAGCAGTTCATCTTGGGAGCGGCCGCAGTGTTTTTGAAGAAATCAGATGGGTCATTAAGGATGTGTATCGACTATCCTAAGTTGAACGAAAGCACGATTAGGAACAAACATCCTTTGCCAACAATAAATGATCTGTTCAATTAGTTGAGTGTAGCCAGAGTGTATTACCAGTTAGATTTGGTGAGAGGATTCCATCAGTTAAGAGTGGTGGAGGATAGTATTCCTTTGACGGTATTTCAAACTAGTTATGTTTCATATGAGTGGTTGGTGATGCCATTTGGATTAACGAATGCACGTGCATTTTTCGTGGATTCGATGAACCGAGTTTTCCAAGAGTATTTGGATAGGTTTTTACTGGTATTTATAGATGACATACTAGTCTACTTTAAGGATGAGAGAGAGCACGAAATTTATCTTAGAGTGATATTTGAGACGCTGAGGCAGAATCAGCTAAAGACGAACTTTACCAAATGTCATTTGTGGAAGAAAGAGGTTAAATTTCTTGGTCACATGGTTTCAGAGAAAGGATTGTCAGTCGATTCAGATAAGATCGAAGCCGTGACTAATTGGAAGAGACTATAGATGGTGATCGAGATTAGGAGTTTTCGTGGACTTGTTGTCTACTACCGGAGATTCATTAAGGATTTCTCGTGGATAGCAGCACCCTTAACTAAGCTAACTAGGAAGGATGTGAAATTTTTTTGGTCCGACAAATGTGAGGAAGCATTCCATAAGTCAAAGCATTTGTTGACCAATACACCTATGTTAGTAGTTCCAGACGGAAACCATGGATTTGTGGTATATACTGATGCATGCGGAACTAGATTAGGAGCAATATTGGTACAGAATGGTAAAGTCATTGCTTACGCTTCACGACAGCTTAGACTGCACAAAGTTAGATATCCTACCCACGAATTAGAGTTGGAAGGTGTGATCTTGGCATTGAAGATTTGGATACATTATCTCTTAGAGGAAAGGTTTGTGCTTTATACTGATCATAAGTCATTACGGTATTTATTCTCTCAGAAGGAGTTGAATATGAGGTAGTAGAGATGGCTGGAGTTTTTGGTTGTTTATGATTTTTTGGAATAGAGTATACACCAGGAAAAGCTACTAAAGTAGCAGATGCTCTTAGCAGAAAACATCAAAACGTGGTGTTAGCTATGTTGGCAGAGTGGAAAGATTTAGAAGCTTTAGTCAGTTGTGATGTGCAGTCAAGATCGATTGTGGTTCTAGTTAGAGTTCCGCCAGGTTGTCTTGTTTAGAAGTTCGACTAGTATTGATTGAGAGAATTGCTTCTAAGTTGAAGGAGGATCCAGTGTTGGTTGAGAGGATCAGAAGGCTTGAGGTTGGAACTGAGATCAATAATCTTAAAGATTTTAGCCTTGACCAGAGAGGATGGTTGAGAACAAAGGGACGGTTGTGTGTTTCGAATATTAAGGACTTAAGGAAAGAAGTTCTTGAATAATATCATTGGTCCAAGTTTATGATTCATCATAGAGGAACCAAGATGTATTAGGATATGAAGAGGAGCTTCTATTGGAAAGGAATGAAGAGGGATGTTGGCTTGTGGGTTAGGCATTGTGCAAACTATCAACAAGTGAAAGCTAAACATCAGAAGCCAAGTGGGTTGCTTCAGCCTTTATAGATTCCAGTTTGGAAATGAGATTCGATATATATGGATTTTATAGACGGGTTACCAAGGTCTAATAGAGATAATGAAAGTATATGGGTTATAGTGGACATAATGACCAACAGTGCCCGTTTCATTCCAGTTATGTTAACCAAAACGGCGCTAGTTTTAGTAAAGTTGCTCCTAAGAACATAGTTAGACTGCATGGAGTTCCTTGTAATATAGTGAGTGACAGAGATGCTTTGTTCACTAGTGAATTCTAGAAGAGTCTATAGGAAGTGATGGGTATCAAGCTTAATATCGGTACTGCATATCACCCTCAGACAGATAGACAGACAGACAGACAAAGTCAATAAGGTACTCGAGGATCTATGTGAGCTTGTGTATTGAATTTTGGTGGATCTTGGGGGGATCTCCTATATTTGGTTGAGTTTTCCTATAATAATAGTTATTAGACTAGTATAGGAATGGTGTCATTTGAAGCTTTGTATGGAAGACCATGCAAATCACCAGCACGTTGGTTGGAGAACGGAAACAGATTAGTTTTAGGTCCAGACGTGGATAGAGAGGCGTCAGAAAAGATTGAGTTAATCCGAGGAAGAATGAAAGAAGCTTAGTCCAGATAGAAGAGTTACACAGGTAAGAGGCGTAATGTTTTCATTAAGGTATCGCCTATGAAGGGTGTGGTGCAATTTGAAAGATCAGGGAAATTAGCCCCTAGATATGTTGGTCCATTCCAGATTGTAGAGAGGATTTGAAAGCTCGCATATAGAGTAGATTTGCAAGCAGTATGGTAGGTGTCCATAATGTATTTTATGTGCCTCATCTTTGAAAGTATGTGCATGATCCAGAGACTACTTTTCCTCCGATAGGGCTGAATGACATAGTGGTAGAGCCTAATTTAACTATTGTTAGACAACTAGTTCAGGTTGTAGATAGAGATGAGAAAAGATTAAGGAACAAGGCAGTCCAATTTGTGAAGGTTCAGTGGAGTGACAACGAGAAGGACTGTACTTGGGAGACAAACGATATGATTAGAGATACTTATTCTGATCTTCTTAAAGAGTATGTCTATATTAGATTTATATGGATAATTACTAGTCAGATAGGCTAATGTGGTGGTTAGGAGTTGTTACAGATGATTGCTATGTTTAGTATTTAGTCCTTACTGAATTTCGTCAAAGAAATTCTTAAAGGAGGGAGCTTGTACATCCCTAATTTTCGATAACATTGTTCAATAAATTTAATTAGATAAATTATATAGCATAATGATGATAAGGGGATTGAGATTTGAATAAAATTTATAAGGAGATCATGCTTAATAAAATCAATGGACTTTAAATGGGTTATTAACTAATAAGATACACAAGGACATATTAGTAAAAATAACCACATCATTATACACGATTGTACACTTATCACTTGTCCATTCACATTCATTTTATCAAATATAAAATAAACAAAAAAACCCTAAGGAGCCGGCCATTATCAGAGACGACTCAATCTAAACTAAAGATCAAAGCTAGGGAGGATTAATCAACAACAAATCTTGAATTCCTTATCATATTTAAGGTGAATAATAATTCATTCTATCTCGTTTTGTTTTTACAATCATATGATTTCGGATTTAAATATTAATCTTGTTTATATGATATTTTGAATGATGATACGATTAAGTCATCGTTAACTTGATCTAAACAATTCATTTTTATGAAAAAATTGCACAATTTTAGGGTGAAAACCAGGGTTATTGATTTTGGAATGCCACGGAAATTGTTTTTTACCTTAAGTAAAATATGATTTTGGAGATGCATTTTAATTTTCAGAATTTTTCAAGTTATGGAAAACTTATTGTGACTTTCTAAAAGAAATTATGGTATTATTGGTTTTCAAATTTATTTCGAAAATTTCAAGAAGGAATGAGGTCTGGAGTGTTAATATGTTCGATTATATGATGAAAGAGAATTTCTATGATTTTTGGGGATTTTTCCTAGTTGATTCATTAGGAAAAATAAATAGTTTTAAAAAAGGGTCTTTTCTGCAAATGTTAGTTATGTTAAATGGAAGGGCTTAAACGTTATAATTTCTTTAATTTAGACCTGATTAAATGCGATAGGTTATTTGCAAAGTATTTGAAAAAGTTTGAGGCAACCAATCAAAGATTTACAAATAGGAAAGTCGTTACAAAGTAATTACTAAAAGTGAATAAACTTTAACATTTAGTTCAGAAAAGTTGGTTCCACCTCAAATAGCAGCACCTTTCGACTCCATTGACTATGCACCATCCCAGTCGAAACCCACTCAATCGAAACCCACATAGTCGAAACCAATACACAAGGTATCACTTAGATGGTTCGAAGTGGATTAGAAGGAAGGCGGAAGCTATGGTGTCGAAAGGATTGCTACTGGTTGGATCAAAACCCTATTTGTTTTTAGAAGATCAGATCTTGCCTTGCTTTTCTAAAAGCTTTCGACACAGTCGAAAGATATACTTTCGAAAGGTTTATATAAATAGCTTTCGGGGAACGTTGCTTTATTATGTTGAAGTATTAGTTTTTGAAGGGGTACCTTTTCTTGAAATAAGAGCTTTTGAAAGGATTGGTTTCGACTTAGTCAAAACCCAGCCGTTATTTTCCTTCCGAGTGTATTGAATCCATCAATGCCTTTGAATAGTTATCTCTATTTTAACCTAAGCCAAGCCACTTCCTAAATGCTTTAGAAAGGGGGTGAGAGTTTCAAAGTCAATGGAGTCGAAAGGGGTTTCGACTCTATCCTTCAAAGTTCTAATTTAAAGGTTTATGCTTTCAAATAAATGGTTCTGACACCCTCAACTCTTTCCCTAAAACAACTTTATAAGGGTTTCGAAAGAGATACTTTCGTATTTAATCATTTTGACCCAAATGATGTTTTAAAAAGAATAAACCCAATACTTTCGAAAGGGATACTTTCATTTGTTTTGAAGCTATGTTTTAAAAGATGTTTTGATACCATTGAAAGGTGTGTTTGGATTCAAAAGAGAATATTTGTCAAGAGCTTAGAAAGGTATGTTTATTATGTTTTGAAAAGAGGTCTTTGCTTTCGAAGGAAGTCATCTAGTGGTTTCGAAAGAGATGTTTTAAGATTTCAAAACATAAACCCAATCTCAGTTTAAAGGAATAACCATGGCATAAGCAAATAAAAGGTTTTGAAATGAAGAAGTTTTCATTTATCATAAAGGTTAAAGGGTTTAACAAGAATATATATGTATATGATTAAAGGATAATAAACACAGAAGTTGGTATTATTTTGTTGTTATGATTACTTCTTCATATATTTATTCGCATTGTAATTAACCTGTAATGGTATTTTGGGAATGGGCAAATAACCAGTAAGGTTGACCCAGTATTTAATATAACTTAAGAAATGTTAGTGCCTTAATTAAAGATATTGATAGGGGCTAATAGGTTTGCAGTAAACCAATGAAAACTATGTGTAACAAACGATATTGGCAGGGGCTAATAGGTTCGTAGTCAGCCCATGAAAACTATAATTGATATTGGCAGCGGCCAATAGGTTTATAGTTCGCCCATGTAAACTATATTCGAATTAAGATATTGACAGTTAGTCAATTTGTTTCTAGTTAGCCCATGAAAACTGGGATAATAGAAAAGATAGTGGAGTTACCAATAGGTTCTTAGTGGTCCCATGAAAACTATCAAATTGGATAGATAGTCCATAAATATTTAACAGGTTAATAGTAACCCTAGAAAATATAATTTAGATGGGTAGTCAGAATGAATGGGGATGGGTAATCCAGATTTGATTTACTTGATTTTCATATCATCATAATGTTTTGAAATATTACACTTTAACCATTATGGATGCAGGAGCACAGTATACAGTTTTATAAATGTTTAAGGATATTAGTGAGAGGAAAACTTGTTCCGCTAAGCGGCGTGATCTCGCTAGATATCTAAATAGTATGAGATGGTAAATTATTATTTATACCAGGCTTTATGTTTGACTCGAAGTTTATGTTTTCTCTTTAAACTTTCGGGTACTCGATTGATTTTGAGTAGGTTGAGAGTTGAGATTTCCAGGTGTTCTTTTAGACGAATAAAGCTTTCGAGGACGTGTAGGAGGCAAGGTTGTCATTAAAGTTCTTTTATTTCCACTGTGTGTTTGATTGTAAAGGCAAATTGTTTTAGTGCCTTATTATATACTCTGATCATGCAAAGAGGAATCTTCATATGTCGCTCTTAACATATATTGTATTAAATATATGTTTATGATTATGGTCTATATACTAGGATTATGTAATGAATTTGAAATATTTTGAAATGGAATGTGGATTTTTTTTTGTTTTAAATTTTTTCCATATTCATGTGTTTATGTGCATCAATGAATCTAACATCGCCATATTTGGTCGCCGAGGATTAATAACTATGAATGACTACAACATCTGCACCCATTAGTTTTGGACCTCCAAGTAGGAGGATGTTACAGCTTGGTGCCTAAAACCACTTGTGGACTCTTTTAGAATTCGCTAGTGAATAAAGAATCTCTATCACTGACTAAACTAATAGGGATCCTATGCAGTCTGACAATATTGTTCATAAATAAATTATCCAAAACAGATGTTGTCCTTATTGACTTAACAGGAATGAAATGTGCACTCTTAGTCTGTCTATCCACTATAACCTAAATACTCTCATTTCCCCTATTCGACCTTGGCAACCCATCAATGAAATCCATAAATATAGAACCTCATTTTCACCCTCGTATATCTAAAGGCTGAAGTAAACTACTTGGTTTTTGATGCTCGCTTTCATTTGTTGTCAATTTAGACATTGTTTTAACCATAAGCCTACATCCCTTTTCATACCTTCCTAAAAGAAACTACTCTTCATGTCCTTGTACATCTTAGTTCCTCCAGGATGAATGGTAAACTTCGAATGATGAACTCTCTAAGAACTTCCTTCCTTAGGTCTTCCACATCTAGAATACACAATCGTCCACTACAACAAAATGGCTCAATTACAACTGTATATTTACAATTGTCACAAAATGTCAATTGTAATAAAGGTTTTTTTACAGCTTTTCTTTTTAGAAAGTTGTAATAAACTATTTTCAACAACTCTTTTATTTTGCCAGTTGTAATAGATGCTTATTACAACCTTTCTTTTATGTTAGTTGTAATAGATGCTTATTTTTAACAACTTTTCTTTTTTACCAGTTGTAATAGATGTCCATTATAACCTTTCTTTTTTGCCAGTCGTAATAAGTGCTCACTTTTAACAACTCTTCTTTTTTGTCAGTTGTAATACATATACCTATTACAACCTTTTTTATTTGCGTGTTGTAATAATTAATTAATAATAATTAATAATTAACAAATAATAGTTACTGTTAAATAATAATAATTAATATTTTATTTGTAATATGAAATAATTACTATTAATAATTATTATTCAATTATTAATTATTATTAAACAAATAATAAATAATTATTATTAAATTAATAATAATTAATAAATAAGGATTAATTTTAATAACTAATAATTAACATTAATAATTAATTACTAAGAAGTAATATTAATATTTAGTAATTAGTTTTGATAATTAATAATAAATATTCAATTATAATTAATAACTAGTAACTAATATTCAGTAATTAGTAACTAATAAGTAATATTTAATAATTAAGAAGCAATATTTATTATTTAATGATTATCTTTAATAAATTTAAATTTTAAAAATTTCTTAAATAAACTTAACATTATTCATAAAATTTAACAAAAATTTGAAATTTTCATAAAAGTCAAAAATGAAAATTAAATTAAATTTAAAATTTCAAAAAATTAGAAAATCTTCAACAAGTTTTAATTTATGTATGATACAAAGTATTGCAACTTATGTAAGGTATATAGTATTACTTTAGTATAAGTCTAGAGATTGTCTTTTGTAACTTTTTCTCCAAAATATAAAAGCTTTTATTTTGCCTTGAAAATGAAATAATTGGCTCCAAACTTAATTTTTTTTTGCTCCAAACGTCAATTTTTGACTCCAAACGTTCATATATGCCTAAAAAAAATCCTTGCTCTCTTTGTCACCGTTGAAATTCATTTTCTTCTTCTTTCTCTCTCGTTCCTCCGAAGGCGCAAATGCGAATCTGGGATTGGTCGGAGTGAGCGATCGCGATGGGCGGCAATTGTGTGGTAGATTCAAGGCTGTGGTGAGGATAGGCGATTAGCGTAGGAATGCAGATCTAGTTGTGGGTGCAGATTTGGATTTGGTCGTTTCGGATCTAGGTGGTCGAGTTTGTGTGAAGGAGGTGCAAGTGGAAATTATGGGGTTGTGTGCTGGTGTTCGAATTTGGGTAGAAGCGATTTAGGTTTGGTTATTGGTTGATGGATCTGGAGTTTTTGTGGAAAGTGGAAGTTATTAAGATGAAGGGGGATGGGATGAAGGAGCATGATTGAGTGTTCGATTGTCTTTGAAGTGCTTTGGATTGTTAACAAGACATAAAAAGTTGAAGAAGTTACTCCTGAGATTGGTATTATATACTTATTACATGAGGGATGCATAATATTCATTTCAATTTGTTTTAATGTGTTGAAACTAAATGTGCATCTGTGCAGATCATTGCGGATGCTAGAGAATTTCAAGAAAAGAATGAAATTTATATTATGTATAAAATTCTTCCGTTGGATGCAGCAGGAGCTTCATGACCCATAACGTAGCTTAAGGAGGTATTGTCGTTACTCCTTCACATAATTGTAAATTGTCGTGTTGTCCAACTCCAATATTATGCGATACTTCGTAAATTATGATATTAAACAAGTAAAAGCTATCATGGCTGCTTTGAGAAACACCCAAGGTTTGAGTTGGCCATCTTCTTTTGAACAAGTTCAATGGCGGAGGGTTGAATACTTGGACATTCTCGACTAATTAAGGGCCATATTTGGGTTTTATGTCTAAAATACCGACATGCATTTTTTTGGTATGTAGGAGCTGGTGGTATGTTTGTGAGGATGAAAGAGGGAGGTCATGGCAGTTAGTATGATAGTGGAAGTGGGAGATTGCGAAGTTGGTTTTGGTGAGACTAGAGGTGAGTATGTTAAGGTGAAGGTAAATTTTCGAGCTATGGGTGGTTTGTGTGGTATTGTATGTTGTTTTCATCTAGTGGTGGTTGGCCTATTTTCTCACCTAAATGATTAGTTATGGCCTATAAGGAGGGGTTAAGAAGAAAGTTTGTTGGTTTAGTGTTGTTTATCAATTTGTGTGTAATTTGATAAAGAACATTATGTAATAATTTGGCAAAGCGTAACCAACATCTGAACTTGTTGTTGAGGTTTAGGTTGGCAGTGGTTGGTGCTATGATTTGGGAGGTGCTGATGGTGTTGCGGTGGCGGGGAGGAAATGGTTGATTGTGTACTGCAGATGATGGTGATTTAGCAAAGGGGTTGTAGGGTATTTAATGTTGTTTTTAGTTGCGCTAGGTGATTGATTGGTGGTATTGAGTAACGCATGTTGGTGCATGGGTTGCCTTAGGATTGGCTTGTATATCTTTCAGGTGATAGAGATAATATGTTTAAGGTTGAGGCAATTTAATCAGATTGTATTTTTTTGGTCAATTATGATGTAAGAAGATACATGACTATGTTGTTTTTATATATTACATTAAAGTCTCAAACAAAAAAAATTCATCTCTATTTTGGTTTTGGTATTTGATATTCATTGGCTACGTAAATAAATTTTTAGAAGCCGTTGTTTTCATTCTCACTACATTAATTACCAGATGTAAAAAGCTTAATTGCAACCGTCAAACACAGTTGTAATAGAGTTTATGACAACGGTTAAATGCAATTATGAGACGCCGTTGTTAAAAGTTTTTATCTATTACAACTTCTAATAATAGGACGGTAGCTTCTCCGTTGTAATATATCTTTTATAACAGTTTTTACACCGTTGTAATATGGTGAATATGTTGTAGTGGTTCCTTCTTTCTCAACCATCCATTTTGGTCAAGATAAAAATCTTTCAAATCATCTATCTCAGCTCTACCTTCGAGTCTTCTGATTCGTTCAGCTACTAATGGATCATCTCTCTATTTATAAGCAATCATTTCAATCATTACTAGTTGAACTTCTAAACAAGACAACATAGCAGTTTGTCGACTAGCCATCGACCTTAACTACATGCTATAAGTAGTCAATGCTTCTAAATCTTTCCATTCCGCTAACATTGCAAAAACCGCATTATGATTTTTTATGCTAAGTGCATCAGCTACCTTGTTTCCTCTCCTTAGCATATATTCTATATCAAAATCATAAGCTGCTATGAGCTCCAACAACCTCTGACGTCTCATATTCAACTCCTTTTGAGAGAATAAATATCTCAAAGACTTGTGGTCCGTAAACAACTTGAATCTTTCTTCCAAAAGATAGTGTCTACGTACATTCAAAGAAAAGATTACAGCTGCTAACTCCAAACCAAGAGTCAGATATCTAACTTCATGTTGCCTGAGCTGCCCAGAAGTATAGGCAATCACTTTACCTCTCTGCATCAACATAGCTCCTAATGCTATTCCACATGCATCTGTATACACCACCAAATCCCGATTACCATCTAGTACAACTAAAACGGACGCATTTGTTAATAAATGTTTTAGCTTAAAGAATGCCTCCTCACATTTATCGGTCCAAACAAACTTCACGTACTTCCTTTATTAGTTTAGTCATTGGTGCTGCTATATGGGAGAAATCCTTGATAAATCTCTGGTAATAGCTAACTAGTCCAAGGAAACTCTTTATCTCGATCATCGTCACGAGTCCCTTTCAATTATTAATAGCCTCAACCTTAGCTGGATATACTGACAATCCTTTATCTGAAAATACATCACCAAGGAACTTCACTTCTTTCATCCAAAAATGATATTTTAAAATTTTCGCTTTTAATTGATGTTGCATCAACCTCAAGCACTATTCTAAGGCGGATCTTGCTCATTCCAAGAATATATCAGGATGTCATTACAAATACTAACGCAAATCCATCCAATCGCTCTCGGAAGATTCAGTTCACCAAGTCCACAAAGAAAGAAGGTTTATTTGTTAATCCAAATGGCATTACTAACCACTCGTACAAACCTATCTTGTTTGAAACGTCATTAAAGGAATACTATCCTCTGACACCCTTAGTTGATGGAACCCTATCGCTGGATCTAGTTGGAAAATACTTTCGCTCCACTAACCGGATCAAATAAATAACCCGTTTTTAGCAAAGGATATCAATTCTTTATTGTTATTCCATTCTACGTAGAATAATCGATACATAATCTCAACGACCTATCTAGTTTCTTCATGAACACAATGGCCGCTCCTCAAGGTGAACTGCTTAGTTTAATGAAACTCTTTCCTTCTAAATCCACTAGTTGCACCTTTAACTCTTTCATCTTGGTAGGTGTCATTTGCTAGGCGGTCTACTTACGGGTTCAGCTCCAATTACAAGATTTATTTGAAACTCAATAGCTTGTCTTGGCGGTAGTCCTGTCATTCTCTCAAAGACATCTGCAAACTCTCTAATGATAAAAATAACTCGATTCAACTCTTCTTCCACTTCCATTGCACCTAATAAAGCACAAATATCAAAATTTGAGTTCTCTACTGAGTATATAGTTCGATCGCTACTATTAGGGGTCTTAATGATATTTTCTATCTTGGCAAAATTCCAAGCATCAAATTTTCTTAACCAATCCATATCCAATATAATTCCAAAGCCCGCAAAATCAAACACATGTAAAATGCAGGTAAACATATGACCTAACACATCAAACTCTAAATAGTCACATCTCATCCTAAGAGTTGAATACCTCACATCGAATTCGCAACCCTTAAGGAAATAACAAGGAATGATGGTTCTAAACTAGGTTTATCTACCAAACAATGAGAGATAACATAATGTGATGCACAATTTCAAACAATATTCTAATAGATACGCCATGAATCAAAATCGTGCCTCCCATCACAGTCTTTCCTTCCTCCTCTGTTGTTGGTTTCGAGGCAAACGGTTTCAAAGAAAATACTTTTCCTTTACCAACCCAAGCTGTTTCTCTGCACTAATTCTTGAAATGCCTTATCCAGTCATAGTTGAATCACTTGATGTTCTTTCCAATAACCTTCTTTCCCTGACCGATTTGACACTCATGGGAAAAATGTCGTTTCTTCTCACACTTGAAGCATACAATATAAGTTTTTCCCTTCTTGACAGCTCCACCCTTCCAAGCTCTCTTTTTCTACAAGAACTGTCTTTTCTTACTTTAACTGCCTTGAGCCTTTACTGGCTTGTTATTACTAAACAACACAAGCATCTCTTCGTTCCTCGGTGTCATCTCCACTACTACATCACAAGGGCCTCTAAGGAGAGGTAATGTTACTCTGGCAAGCTCTGGTTTCAATCCTCCAATGAACTTTTTATTCCTCTTGATTACTGTATCCATAGTGGCATATCCATATCTGGACAGCTCCTCAAATCTGGTTGCATAATCATGTACTGACATATCACCTTATTCCAACTCAAGAAACTTTCTAAGCAAACTTGACTTGGCTGTTTCAGACATGAATCTCTCTTTAAACCTCCTTCTGAACTCTGCCCAAGTCAAATTCCCCTCTGGTATCCCTAAAGTTACACTATTCTACCAGTATAATGCAGCTCCTTGCAATTGCTTGGATGCCAATCTCCTCTTATGCTCATCGTTTAGACCTAAATCAACAAAAATCCATTCACAACAAAACAACCAATTCTCAACTTTGATATCGTCATCCATTACAATGAATGACTTTCCTCCGAGTCTTGCATAATTCCGACTCATCACAACATAGTTATTAACAACCGGAACTTCGATATTTGCTCCTCCAGCATTACCACCAACTAATCCAGCTACAATTCGAGCTTGCATCATGTTGACAAATAACTAGTACATAGCTCCTATATCCACCGACGTGTTGAATATGCGCTTTGCGCTATATGATTTTTGTTTGATGATAATAAACATATATACATTCATTTAAATGTATTTGGTAATGTACTATTTTGTTTTTCATAGTTTAAATAAATATTTGTTGAATAAAATTAAATTTCACAGAATTTGAATTTGAATTCAAACAAAACAAGTTAAACAGATTTTGAATTCAAACAAAATTTGTATTCAAACAAATATTTATTACAATTTTAAATAGTACAATTTCATGCTCTCACTATACATATACATTTTTGATTACAATCACATCACATTTACATTGATAACCTCACTACATATCACTCACACTCGTATTTTGTCTTCAACTGCATGCCAGTTTGAATCCAGCATCTGAGTAATCTGCAAAAATATTTTCAAACGCAGTAAAATTGAAAGAGAAATATTTTTGAAATTTGAAAGAAACGATGATTTTGAAAACATTGTTTGCCTCAGTTATTTGGGTTGTTCGTCATCATTTTTGACTGTGCAATATCTGTGCATATCAGTATTTTTTATCAGGGACAGGTAATTATAAGTGGCTGCAGTACACACGTGTACATTCGTATACGTGTGCACTGCCTCGCCAACTCGTGTGCAAAAATCAAACAAAAGCACAGAAATCAAAAACAAGGTCAAACCCAAGATAGGTTCAACTCAAAGCACCACTGACCAGAAAATGCAAGCAACTCAAGCTTCAGAAAGTGATGTGAATACAACTCAAATGAACAGAGAACATGCATGAACACTGAATGTAACAAGCATGAATAGAGTACAGTGTCACTTTCATGAATGCAACAGATAATGAAACAAGTTGCACCAGACCAAGTTCAAGTAAAAGGGCAACATACTAACTTAAACAACAACAATGAACCAGAGCCAATAATATATGTACAGTATGGCAAATACAGGTACAAACAAGCTACATGATGAGCAAGTGCAAATCGAGCTCCAGAAATAACAAATGCAGACACAAATTTCAACAGTACAGTGAAATGCAGTGGTATGCAGCAGAGAAAACATAAAAGCAATGGTGATGGCCGAAGCTAATATAGAGTAGTGGATTCGCATACTCAAAAACCAAGTCGAAGTCGAGCAGAGAAATGCACAGAGACCGGTTGCAAATGACAACAAATTACAAAAGTACAACTACAAGATCAGTGTATCAAGTATACATCTTTGAGAAAGTCAAAGCCGTAACTTTAGAAATCAAAACAATTTCAAGATGAACGAGTCAAGGCCGAAGCCAATTGTGAACCAGTCAAAATCAAAGCCGTGATCAAAATTTCAATGTGTGACAAAGTCAAATATCACAAATCACGAAATCAACATCAAAGCCGTGGGACGCAAGAATTAAAATTATACGCATATGAAAAAGTCAGAATCGATCTCAATCATTCAAGCATCATCAAGTGGCCGAGATAAAGAATTTGACAAATTCAATCAAATTTATACGAACGCAAATATAGGAATTCAACCTATATAAATGCCCTAATCATCATCGGCAAAAAAGGCATCGAGTTCAAGTATCAATTTAGAAAAGCAAAAGGAGACAGTACATACCGAATTCACAAGTAACGAACTCGATCGAGCAACTGCAAACAAGCAATAGTCAACCATCAGAGAAGCAGCGAGCTAGGGCAACAAATCACAGATCAATAGAAGAAATCGAAGCCCTAATTGGAACAAAGAGCCGAAGCCCTAACTGGAACAAAAGGGAACGAAGCCCTAATCAGAAAGAGGCCGCCATTCTTTTCTTCTCAAAAGAAAGTGAATCGGGTTAATAAAAACAAGGGGCCGGCCTTGTTTTTTAAAAAGGGTTTAAGTTTTTTTTATTTAGGGTTCAATTAAAAAAAGGGGTTTTTTAGTTATTTTATTTTGAGCAAAAATCACGTATTCAAGTTGTAGTTTAATTTTTGCTCCGGAGTTATTTTTGAAGTTGTTTTTTCTTTTCGAGTCGAAGAATCTGTAAATCACCACCTAGGGATTAGGTAGTGTCAGATTGTCTATTTAGAATTAGTTCAGTGAGCAGGGAGTGCGAGTTTGCAAAGCTCTATAGGCGGGAGCAGTGTTTGCGAGTGAGCGAAACTCTATAGGCGGGAGCAGGGTGTGCGAGTCTAGTAGAGTGTTTGTGAGCGGGAGCAAAAGGGTCTGCGAGTCTAGTAGAGTGTTTGTAAGCGTGATACTGTTTAATTCTAATAGAAATCTGTGAATGCAGCAGTAGGCAGGGGTTGCCGAAGCTGGGTAAATTTTGTGTGTGATTTACTTTTCAGCATATTTATTTCTGCTATTATATTTCTGTGTTTAATTCGAGAAAATTTGCTATAACCCTATTCACCCCCCCTCTAGGGTTAATCTAGATCCTACAAGTGGTATCAGAGCCCGGAATTTTTTTTTATTTAACTCTAGAGTCATGAGTCTACAAAATAATGCTTTTTCTGAGGG
Organism: Allium cepa; assembly: GCA_030765085.1. Lineage (NCBI taxonomy): Eukaryota > Viridiplantae > Streptophyta > Magnoliopsida > Asparagales > Amaryllidaceae > Allium > Allium cepa. The sequence continues at coordinate 217,078,257 of CM060929.1, forward strand.
GCAATCTATTGCTAGGCCACCTATGTTTAACGGGAACGATTATGCTTATTGGAAAGTTAGGATGAGTATTTATCTTAGTTCCGTTGATTATGATGTTTGGGATATTATTGAAACTGGCTATAAACCTCCCACTATAATCGTTGGTGGTACTGAGATTCCTAAACCTAAGGATAGGTGGGATGCAAACGATAAGAAATTAAAAACGACAAATGCTAAAGCCATGAATGCTTTGATATGTGCTCTTGATAAAAACGAATTTAATAGAATTTCTCATTGTACAACAGCACAGGAAATATGGCATACTTTGGAGGTGACACACGAAGGAACTTCTCAAGTCAAGGAGTCTCGGCTAGCCCTATTCAGCAATGAATACGAAAATTTTGTGATGGACAAAGGCGAGAGCATAAAGGATATGTTTGGACGCTTTTCAACCTTGGTATACAATGCTAGAGCGCTTGGGAAGGTATTCACTGAGGTAGAGCTTATGCGGAAGATACTACGAGTTTTACCAATGAACTTTGAGGCAAAAGTCACAGCAATCCAAGAATCGAAAGATCTGAGCAAACTAAGCATGGAGGAGTTGATTGGCAACTTGATGACATATGAGCTTGAGTTAAAAGCAAAGGAAGAACGCAACAACTCCGAACCAAAGAAGAAGACGATTGCCTTAAAAAGTAAAGAAGAAAGCGATGAAGAAGATCCAATTGAAGAGCTTGCAATGGCTGTTAATAATCTTAGAAGATGGTCTAGATTCAAGCCACGCAAGAAGAAAACAAAGGGCAATAGGTCAAAAGATTCCGAAAATTCCGATAATGAACTGACATGTTATAACTGCAACAAGCCTGGCCACATCAAACCAAAATGCCCACTTCTCAAAAACAACAAAGAAAAGAAAAAGGCGAAGAAGGTATTTGCAGCGACTTGGGATGATGAAGAAGGAGAGGAAGCTTCGGATAGCAGCCCAGAGGAGGCTAACTTGTGTTGCATGGCAAAATCAGAATCAGAAGCAACCTCTGACGAATCTAGTGAGGCAGGTGAGTTTTCTTATAAAGAACTTGTTTTTATGTGTTCTGATCTTACTAAGGTAGTGGATACTCTTGAATCTAAAATTGAAAAACTGAAATCTGATAGGAGAGAATTTGCTCGTGAAAATTTTAGGTTAAAAACTGAACTTGAAAATATTCAAAACCTAGAATGTAAAAAATGTAAGATTTTAGATTCAGAATTATCAAAACTGAGGAATAACTTTGAAAGTCTTGAAAATGAAAACTTGAATCTTAAGGAAACCATCGACACTAGGAGAAAGGATTTTATTAATCGATGCACCTCACTTGTCACTGAAAATTCAACATTAAAAACCAAAGTCCAAAATCTTGAGAAATCTTTGAATAACTTTTCAAGAGGCGAAAAATCTTTCAAAATGTTATTTGGAAATCAAATTTTTGCTAACAATAGAAAAGGACTAGGTTATGGAAAATCACAAGATGATAGTAAAGGTAAAAGTGTTGCTCGATCTGAAATAATTGGAAATCATGTTGAAAATCATAGTCATAGGAACACAAAATTTAATTAAGTCAATTTAATGTGCACGTTTTGTAGAGAATTTGGACATAATCGAAATAATTGTTGGTATAGACCCAAACACGTGAAAACTATACCAATTTGGGTTCCAAAAGGCACAAATATAAAATCTTTGAAAGTCAAACAAATTTGGGTGCCAAAAGGAACATATATAAATAGTTTTGAGTCTCCAAAAACATATTTTTCATATTCTGCCACTAACAACAATGGACCTATAAAAACAAATAGGTCACACAAATCTTTTATCGTGTAGGTGTGGTGGCAGGCTAAGGAACAACAACAGTGTTCTCTGGATTTCGGCTGTTCCAGAAACACAACGGGCTACAAAGCAAAGTTCCTTAGCCTAGTATAAAGGTGACAGAATCACAATGGGCAATCACGAAAAATTATCGTAAAGGTAAAACAGGTAATTGTTTTTAAATGTGATTATCTGCACCATACTCTAAATTAAAATCAGCTAATATTGAGATGAACAAAAGATGATGATTTTGATGCTATGATTTTTTAAAATATTGACTAACCATCTTTAAATAGAGTTACTTGGAGTAATTATGATGGTTGACTGATTCGGACTTAATTGATATGATGTTTTGATTTGTTCTTATTTATGACATTAATTTGTGCTTAATTGATGACCAACCAGATTTTAAATTTTTGAACTAATTTATATAAATTTGTTCAGTCAAATGCTGGTTACTCATGCTACATGTAGATATATTGGTTCTGACATTTTGATCACTGCTTGTAAATTTGCACGATTTCAAATTCATGAGAAAAAGGATTTTAAGAAATTGTTTTTGAAATAATTATGATGTTGATTGACTGTTGATTACTCATGAAAATAATTGTTTATCCTCTGATTTCTGAAATTAACATCATGATATTTGTTTGAGTGTTAACACGGCTTAAATTCAAATTCAAAAGAATGATGTTTTGAAATTTTTGGTGCACATCTCATGGTTTGATTCAACAAGTGAATATTGAGTGAAATTTAAATTCAGATACGGATTACACTGGTAATATAGTTGATAGAAAAATTATTAGTGTAACGTGATTAATTTTTGAAACATTCATTTGCTGCATCGTTTTTTTTTTCAAAGAAAATATCTGCATATTTTTCACTTGAAATAATTTTCAAATAGCAGAAAATTTTCTTATAAAACTCCCCTCGAGAAAATCATGTTTGACCATATTTACAAATTAATCATTTTTGAAAAATTGATTTTATAATGTTTAATTTGATTTTAAATGACAAATTTTTGACTAGTCTAACTCTCTTTGATTATCGAAAAGATGAATAGTGATTGAAAAAGAGATGAGTGTTGATATTTATCATATATTATAACTCGAGAAAGTATAATTAGAAAATTTCTTTAGAATTTCATAACAAGAGTTATAAAAACTTTTTGTTGGGCAATAATTCCATGACCATTTCTATTTCTATCATCTTTCTATCGAACATCACTCATCAAGATCATATTTAGTATGTAAATTTGTGGTAGTTTACAAAGGAAATCATTTGTTCTTCAATATCTTTAAATCGGTGAAGGAAATTATTTGTGCTTCAATTTATTATATTCAGCAATTAAAAATAAATATCCAAAGTATTCACTCTCATTTAAAAGTCCTCACGGTTATGCATGGGTGAATTACTTAGATTTTTGATTATGTGCTTCCATGCTCATTTAAAAGTCCTCACGGTTATGCATGTATGGAACGCATATTAAAAATAATTGATTTAATAGACAAGTTGATTCTAATCCCATTTAAAAGTCCTTACGGTCATGCGTGGTTAGAAGATACTTGATTTTATTTTTTAAATTAAATTGGAATACTACTAATCTCATTTAAAAGTCCTAACGGTTATGCATGGTTAGTAGATATTCAAATTTCCAGAAATAAATATACCACAAATAGACATATCTATATGAATTTTTGATGATTTTATCTCCATCACTTCTGAAAGTGGAATATGCGCTTGACAAGGGTAATTATGATTTTTGTTTGAGTTTTATTGAAATTTGATATTTATATTTAATTGAGTTAAATGTTTGATTCATGTCTATCACTTCATCCCTATTTTTATAACACTGTTATTCTTTTGCTGATAACAAAAGGGGGAGAGAAAAGTTAAGATTTTGTCAAATAGAATCAAGCTGCATATAGGCTCATTTACATATTTATTTGTATGCATATATGTAGGTGGAGCCATATATGTAGGGGGAGTATCACATAAAAAGGAAGCATTCAAATAGGGGGAGCAAATGAAATTATCAAATACATTTAATATATTCAAAATCTTAAATATATGTTTGTTATCATCAAAAGGGGGGAGATTGTTGAATATGCGCTTTGCGCTATATGATTTTTGTTTGATGATAATAAACATATATACATTCATTTAAATGTATTTGGTAATGTACTATTTTGTTTTTCATAGTTTAAATAAATATTTGTTGAATAAAATTAAATTTCGCAGAATTTGAATTTGAATTCAAACAAAACAAGTTAAACAGATTTTGAATTCAAACAAAATTTGTATTCAAACAAATATTTATTACAATTTTAAATAGTACAATTTCATGCTCTCACTATACATATACATTTTTGATTACAATCACATCACATTTACATTGATAACCTCACTACATATCACCCACACTCGTATTTTGTCTTCAACCGCATGCCAGTTTGAATCCAGCATCTGAGTAATCTGCAAAAATATTTTCAAACGCAGTAAAATTGAAAGAGAAATATTTTTGAAATTTGAAAGAAACGATGATTTTGAAAACATTGTTTGCCTCAGTTATTTGGGTTGTTCGTCATCATTTTTGACTGTGCAATATCTGTGCATATCAGTATTTTTTATCAGGGACAGGTAATTATAAGTGGCTGCAGTACACACGTGTACATTCGTATACGTGTGCACTGCCTCGCCAACTCGTGTGCAAAAATCAAACAAAAGCACAGAAATCAAAAACAAGGTCAAACCCAAGATAGGTTCAACTCAAAGCACCACTGACCAGAAAATGCAAGCAACTCAAGCTTCAGAAAGTGATGTGAATACAACTCAAATGAACAGAGAACATGCATGAACACTGAATGTAACAAGCATGAATAGAGTACAGTGTCACTTTCATGAATGCAACAGATAATGAAACAAGTTGCACCAGACCAAGTTCAAGTAAAAGGGCAACATACTAACTTAAACAACAACAATGAACCAGAGCCAATAATATATGTACAGTATGGCAAATACAGGTACAAACAAGCTACATGATGAGCAAGTGCAAATCGAGCTCCAGAAATAACAAATGCAGACACAAATTTCAACAGTACAGTGAAATGCAGTGGTATGCAGCAGAGAAAACATAAAAGCAATGGTGATGGCCAAAGCTAATACAGAGTAGTGGATTCGCATACTCAAAAACCAAGTCGAAGTCGAGCAGAGAAATGCACAGAGACCGGTTGCAAATGACAACAAATTACAAAAGTACAACTACAAGATCAGTGTATCAAGTATACATCTTTGAGAAAGTCAAAGCCGTAACTTTAGAAATCAAAACAATTTCAAGATGAACGAGTCAAGGCCGAAGCCAATTGTGAACCAGTCAAAATCAAAGCCGTGATCAAAATTTCAATGTGTGACAAAGTCAAATATCACAAATCACGAAATCAACATCAAAGCCGTGGGACGCAAGAATTAAAATTATACGCATATGAAAAAGTCAGAATCGATCTCAATCATTCAAGCATCATCAAGTGGCCGAGATAAAGAATTTGACAAATTCAATCAAATTTATACGAACGCAAATATAGGAATTCAACCTATATAAATGCCCTAATCATCATCGGCAAAAAAGGCATCGAGTTCAAGTATCAATTTAGAAAAGCAAAAGGAGACAGTACATACCGAATTCACAAGTAACGAACTCGATCGAGCAACTGCAAACAAGCAATAGTCAACCATCAGAGAAGCAGCGAGCTAGGGCAACAAATCACAGATCAATAGAAGAAATCGAAGCCCTAATTGGAACAAAGAGCCGAAGCCCTAACTGGAACAAAAGGGAACGAAGCCCTAATCAGAAAGAGGCCGCCATTCTTTTCTTCTCAAAAGAAAGTGAATCGGGTTAATAAAAACAAGGGGCCGGCCTTGTTTTTTAAAAAGGGTTTAAGTTTTTTTTATTTAGGGTTCAATTAAAAAAAGGGGTTTTTTAGTTATTTTATTTTGAGCAAAAATCACGTATTCAAGTTGTAGTTTAATTTTTGCTCCGGAGTTATTTTTGAAGTTGTTTTTTCTTTTCGAGTCGAAGAATCTGTAAATCACCACCTAGGGATTAGGTAGTGTCAGATTGTCTATTTAGAATTAGTTCAGTGAGCAGGGAGTGCGAGTTTGCAAAGCTCTATAGGCGGGAGCAGTGTTTGCGAGTGAGCGAAACTCTATAGGCGGGAGCAGGGTGTGCGAGTCTAGTAGAGTGTTTGTGAGCGGGAGCAAAAGGGTCTGCGAGTCTAGTAGAGTGTTTGTAAGCGTGATATTGTTTAATTCTAATAGAAATCTGTGAATGCAGCAGTAGGCAGGGGTTGCCGAAGTTGGGTAAATTTTGTGTGTGATTTACTTTTCAGCATATTTATTTCTGCTATTATATTTCTGTGTTTAATTCGAGAAAATTTGCTATAACCCTATTCACCCCCCCCCCCTCTAGGGTTAATCTAGATCCTACACGACGGTGTTCCAGCACTCACGTTATAAGCAGTGTGTCGACCCGAATTCCTCCTATTATTAGGCCTGATATTTCCATTGATTATGATGCTTCCTACACCGAGATTTACTCTTTTATTTCCTACCTCCATATCTTACTTTTCTTAAATCTTCATTTGAACCTTAGTAAGATACAGAAGAACGGCCAAAGAGAGAGAGAAGAATAGAGATAAGATACATACATATATATAAAATACAAGTACGTCACTATAGTGTTATCATATACCCTAATCTCATTCCTTGATTCATTAAAATTATATTTTCAAAAACTCTTTTAAAGTTCAAAATTCTTTTGGTTTAACATAAACCTCTGGCCTGATACCAAGTTGTAACATCTCTCATTCTGAGGTCTGAAAATAAATGCTATTGATGTTGTAGTCATCAATAGTATTATTCTCCGGTGGAGATCGGTTAGTAGTATCATTAATACCAAAAGCATGAATATGATTTTTTTTTTCAAAACACAGATTTCATTTACTAATTTTCATATTCATTACATAATCCTAAAACATTGCACAGGGTCAGATAAAATATAATTATTTCAAGATACACCAAGAGCAATATATAAAGATGCCATCTTGGTTGGGTCAGATTTTACTACTAGACATATACAACTTCTGTCGTTACATATAATCAACCAAAATGATAACCCATCGGACATAAATAAACACCTATATAGCTAGCTCTGCCTCTTGCGTGTCTTCGAAAGCTCTATTTGTCAACCTAAAACTTGGAAACCTTGCTCTCAATCTACTCAAATGAGCATCCGATGTTAAAAGGGAAAATAAAAAACTTCGGATCAGACAAAAAGTTCGGTGGGAATAACAATGTTCCATCTTGGTAATAAATATCTAGTGAGACTGTAATGACTCGCAAATTTATCGCTTTGATAAATTTAATTTTTTTTTAAAATATCAAAAATTTTTTAACATAGATATGTTGTCATGAACAATGAATAAAGATGGTAATCTTATTTTGAGTAAGTATTTACAAAAATATATACTTCAGAAAAATATTAATAAATGACTCAAAACCATATTATCGATAAACGGCTCTCCTCGCACAGGGAGCTGGATACATCACTTATTTATCCATATAGACAAGATTATGAAATAAAAATATTTATTTTTTTAGGAATAAAAAGTGTTTATGATATCATCAATAATGGCATCACATTTAATAATTAATTTATGAATTTAATTTAAGATTTAAGTATTTAATAATTATTATAGTTATTCAAATAATTATTTTTAAATGATAATAATTCATTTTAATTGGTGTGGTAATAAATCATTTACAAAATTTTATAAAGATATATATTTGATTTGAAAATATAAGAAATTTCGTATCACTGTAATATAACAGCACTTTTTGAAAACAATTATTTAATTTTAATTTATGTGGTTTCATAATTCAAAAGAGAACATTTTAATTAGTAGAAAAAGATATGACATTAGCTTTTAAATTTCATTTACGGTTTAACGAACAAAAGTTGTTTAAAGTAGTTGTAACGTTCTTTGTTCTCTTGTGCACATACATGTCACATGCACACATATACATATAAATACACATACATATATACATGTATACACAGGATATAAATACCACGATATTAGAAAACAAATATCATGATATTTTCATTTATCTTCACCTTTATGGCCTTTAAAGTCAATGCACATGGAATGAAGTAATGGAGGCACATGGGGAGGGGGATTAACGTGTATGAAGATGGGAAAGGTGGGGTATGGGTTGAGAGTAGAAAAGCAAATGCACATTTACATATTTTTCACAAAATTTTGCCTATAAATACAAGGCCTTAGCTCTCTCACTTCATTCATCCATGCACTTCTTCTTCCTTTTCTTCTTAAATCTCTAAGAGCTCTTCTTTAATAGCTTCCATGCCTTGAAAAATATATTAGCAAAGCTATGGTAAAATACTTTAAAATAAAGTAAAATATATACACATGTATATACATTGTCAATCCACTTCAAAACCAAGTGCAATCACCTCCTTTCTTCCTTCACAACCAATGGTCACCACCCTCACAACCCATGGTCACCACCCTCCATCACCAAGGTCGGGCACTCCACCTCTTTCTAAGCTTAAGCTGAGCTTTCCCAAGGTTCCAGGCTCAATTCCATAAGCTTCGGTTCAATTGTAGTGAAGCTATAGTCTGTTTTCTTACGTTTGATAACTAATAAAGGTGAGAAACTATATATATATATATATATGGCAATGATGATGTGATTGATTGTTATGGATGTTTACTATGCATTAATCATCAAGTATGGATGTCGATTATATGTTTATTTTAATGTTGAAATGATTCACATTTAATAAACGTCGAATATCACAAAGGAAATCACTTTCCTTTAATAAATGAAATGGTGTATATAAGATTGTTCAACCTCTTTGAAATGGTTTTAAATGACATATAAATGCTTTATAAACATTAAAAATCTAATTTGGTGAAGTTTTGACAAGTTATGAAAATTGAGTCAAAAATAGGCGTGTTGCGCAACGGCAGCTCGCGATTTCGCGCTTCCATTTATACGAAGAAATCAGAGTCAAAAAAATTTTGTAGTGAGAATTTACCGAACTCTCATAATCGGTGTTTTCAAACAAAAAAAATGATCGAGATTTATTTAAGTAGATTTTGAAATATGTGTAAAACAAGTATTCAGAATAGTCAAGCTTTGGCAGTTTGGAAACCAAAGCGAAAAATATTTAAAATGATATTTTCAATTTTTTTAAAATATGAAATAAATTTACAATTATTTTAAAATGTTTTAGAAGAGGTTTGGTTTATAAAAATGGATTTTTAAATGACTAAAAAGTTATTTTGATCAAATAAACTTAAAAGCACTATTCGCGGCACTTTTAAAAACTTTTGAAATATGTTTAAGTATTCTTTCCTAAATCTTTTAGTTTTTTCAAACAAATAATTAAGTATTTGAAAGACGATTTAAAGATTTCATAATTTAAAAAAAAAACGCTTAAATAAATGAATTAAAGAAAAACTTTTATAATTAAGTAAATTAATGTTGGCTCTAAAAGCCATCGTGTAGACTGAATTTTTCTATTCGTGACATCCGGATGTGAGGGCTTAAACTTAGGAGATGTTCACGAGTGACCAGTGGTTTAGCCCACCAGCCTTTTTCTCGACCGAGGAATAGATAAGGTCGATAAGTCAGAAACGAGAAAAGTATAAAAGATTTAATTTTTTTATAATTAATTTAATACAACTTGGATTGTATAGAAATAATCTTCTTATACTTGGTATTAAAGTTCAAGGAGGGAAACCGTACTATCCGTGTGAATTTAAAAGGTGATTTCACCACTATTCGACGAATAGTAAAGGTTGAATACAGAAATTGATGTTGAGTAGAATTAGTATAATTTCTATCAATCTTTTTACTCAAAAAGGTTTTGCAATATAATTTATAAGAATTGATTTAGATTTAGTATAATTTCTATGAATAAGTTTTACTCGAATACTAACTAATTTGGATCTACCATCTTAGGTAACATGGTTTCAACCTATTAAAAAGATATGTTTTGAATAAGAAATCTTTTGTCAACATTTAAATAAATGATTTGAATTAATTTAATTAATACACTTAGAGTTATTTATTTTGGGTTTACAACAAACGATGTCTTAAATAACATTGTTTTTGACCCGTTTTAAAAGTTATGATTCAGAAATCTTTTTTATCGTTTAAATAAAATTATTTGGAATATTTTCCTAAGTAAGTGACGAAATGTTTTGGAATTATTCCAAGGTTTAAAAAGGTTTTAATTAAAAAAGATTTGATAAAGGAGGTTTAACGTCTAAAAAGAAATGTTTTACACACACAGATATATATATAGAAGATATTTTGATAAAGGAAATGTAATCAATCAAGTAATAACCACCTATTTACTTAAACATCTTTTTATCGATGATTGGTTCGAAGGAACTGGGGTCGGATTTGGGGGGATCCCTATCCGGAAACCGCTTTAAACCAATTTACGAGTCCTAAAGTGAAGATATGTTGATGATAATGAAGTTGAATGCAGGGATCTTCATAACGAAAGGATTGCTTGTGGATAGTTTTGGAGAAGCTCCCAAGATAAGTAAATAACAGTGGTCCCTTCATTCTAGGATCTTCGTATGCAAAGACTACTCGCCACTAATCCTAAGAGTAACTCTTGATAGGATGCCGTAGGAAATTACCTTCGGTTTGTCATATTCCTAGACAACTTGTATAAATGAATGTCTAACATTGCAATTCTAAGATCATCGTGCATTGATCTCTACAAATGTACATTTGTTTGGTGGTGTAGGATGTAACTCTCTTATACTTAACACCCTTCTCTAAGACGTATGAGCACGGAGGTTGTACTTTTATGGAAATCAATAGCTTGTCATTGGAAATGGCAATGTGGAATTTAAAGTAAAAATGTTCTAAGAAAGGTAAACATTACCTCGAGCCTCGCACCTGAAGAATATGAAATAGGGGCTGCTTTATGGCTAAGTGGTTCGCTACCATTAGGGTATGGTATCACCTTTCTAGATTTATTTTGCACCCGCTATGACGTCTAGTAAAAAAAGTGGTGTATGGTATGTGAGATCTTAAATAGATCGGGAATGGCCGAGACGATTCATATTCTATGATATCTGCCACTATATGGGTCTGCGAGTAGGCTAGTCTTAATTCGTAAAGGTTTCGAAGATGTCGATCCTTGGTGCATCCTATTAGAGATGTACTATATGGGAGGAAGTCCATTACCTTGCTATTTATTTGGAAATCCAAGTCTCCAATAAGTTCCTTCGGACTTGGTTGCAAATCTATTATGCCATCAAATTTAACCAATGTAATAATTTCGAATATTTGAAAGGTTTTTAAAGAATGTCATTAAAAATAATATCATTGGATTTTACATAGAATGATTTGGGTATCATAAGGTAAAAACTCATTCCGTGTTTATGTGCAACGTGGTCTTATAATATACCCTTTATTTTCAAATACTCGTATTTTGAGTTTCTCGCACCAGTCCCATGACTGACCTGGAGTTTAATTTTTTTGCCGTTAAACTCTGGATGACCTATATTTCCGGTAGTCTAGTAGTCAGTTTTAGTTTGGAGCATCTTAAAGAGCTTGGAGCATGGAGTTAGAAGATTGTTATCCATTTCCGTCACACTTATATATTGTTGTATTCCGCAATTGTAAGGACGGAGATTTATAACTGTCCATGTTAATGTTAAGTTAAGCTCTGAATAATGTGTTTTTAATTTTCCGTTGTACTGATTATATGTTGAAATAATATATGCTATTTCATTCGTGTAAAATTCTGTTTTTTTACTCTATTCCTATCTTTATTTTCCTTTTCTACAAACTATCTGCTTTTTCGTTTAAACTAGGATTGACATGTGTGTTTTATTGTCATCTTAAAATGTATAGAACTGTGGGTCATTACAATCGGTGTCAAAGCTAAGGTTGAGTGAACACCTGAGCATGGTTTGGATGTGTCACATCGAAGATAGGGTTAGTAACACTTTAGGATGAGTAACTCATTAGAGATAGGGTATGTGACACCATTGAATTAGTTGAGAGCATTATATATGAGTGCATATTTGTTAATGCTAAAAATGATTTTGTTTTGATAAATTTGGGTAAATGATATAATTTTACCTAAAATGATATTTTATGTATAAACAAATAACTTTCGAAAATGTATACTTATTTGCAATCAAGTGAGTAATAATATTCAATTATTATTATCTAACGATTGATTGTAGGACTTAAAAAACACGAACACCTAGTGAAATTAAGTTTCACGATTTGATTATATGGTGTTTGGTAATAGTATCAGTACAAAGTTAAGAAATTTATTCAAGATAAATAAATTTATAAGCCTAAAAAATGTAAAAATAAGATGATCCTATGAAATGAATGTATAAATCAAGTTTTATAAATAAAGGAATTAAAAAGAGGAATCTTATGATGACTAGTTCGATGGCTCAGAAGTTACTAAAAATGGGCATGTGATATGCTCGAATGAAAGGGATGTATGATATTATCGGTAGTACCCAGTTCCTTGGTATCAATTTGAAGTTATTCGATCTATAAAATTTATTTTTTAAGTTAAAAGATAATGCATATCATTAATTGATAAATTGATTAGTAATTATAAACATCTTTATAAAAGTACTAAACTAAAAGATAATTTGGATCACTAACGGATAAAATAAAACAGAATTTTCGACGATTTTGGACAGCTGAAAATTTTCAAATCATACCTAGCTCAGAAGCAAGAAATTTTGAAAATATAGAAGATGAACAATTATGATATGTTTTGAGTAAATAAAATTATATAAGTATAATTTATATATATGAATTATAAATTAAAAGGATTTAAAAGCTAAGAGTCTAAGAATTTAAATCCTGGTGATTTTGAAAATTGTTCTTCAAAATTGAGAAAATAATAATAATATTATTATTTTGAAGTATTTTTAAATAAAAATATAGAGATAAGTTCTATAAATTATGAATTTGAGATGATAGTAAATTACAATAAGTTTTAAAATTTGTCAAACACCCTGATGTAAGTAAAACCAATCTGAATTAAAGATTTGTATATATACTCTTAAGATAAGATGGAGTACTATAGAAATATAAATTTAAGTCGTGAACTATTTATTTGTAAGTAGTAATTCAATAATGGATTTAGTATGAAGTGAATGGTTATAAAACATAAAAGTGTGAATTAAACTAAAGTTGTGTTTTATAAGTGTTTAAGAAATAGTTTTATGAAAAGGATCACAAACTGATGGTGATTTAGTATGGTTAAGAAAACCAATTGGAATAAATATATAAGTTATACATAGATCATTTTATTCGCGTAACTGTTTGACCTAAGATTCGAGTACAGAACTTTGAGGTATTTACACCATTCCGAAAAAGGATTTATCACTCAATTCTTGACGGTGAACATTGGTAAGAGTTTATGGTTGGACATTAAGGTTTTCTATCATACTTGAGTGCAATGCAAAAGAAAATTAAAGTTCTGATGGGAGAGCCTGATCGAAGTCCGCACTAGAGGATCGGGGGATCAATACTAGTTTGGAAGTAAAGTTGCGGATTCAAATAATAGATTGAATCAAATATTACATACGGATGATTTATACAAATCGTATGGGAGTAAGTTTAAAAATAAATATTTGGGGCAAACACCTTTGAGTTTTGCGTGGTAATTCAGGTACGAAATTCTTTCAACGGGGAAAATCTGTAACGACCAACAAATTTATCACTTTGATAAGTTTTATTTATTTTAAAAATATTCAGATATAAACTTATTTAACATAGATTATTTTGTCTTGAACCATAAATAATGATGGTAATCTTATTTTGAATAAATATTTATAAATAATGATGGTAATCTTATCTTAAATAGGATTATGAAATTAAATTATTTACATTATTTTTGGTTTTATTTTTGGGAATAAATTTTTTTTATGACATAATCAATAATGGCATCATATTTAATAATTAAGTTATGAATTTATATTGAAATTTAATGACTTAATAATAATTATTATTACTTAAATAATTTTATAAATGATAATATTTCATTTTAATTACTAATGAAGTGATAATAAATCATTTATAATAATTTATGAAGATATAAATTTGATTTGAAAATATAATAAATTTCGTATCGCTTTATCGATATAACATCACTTTTTGTAAACATTTGTTTAATATTAATTTTTTTGGATTTATAATTCAAAAAAGATCATTTTAATTTGTTAAAAATGATAAGAAATTTGCTTTCAAATTTTCTTTACATTTACATATAAATTAATTCATAAGTGAAAATGTGACCGGAAATCAGCTTCCTTATTTTCAACAGTTTAACGAACGAAAGTTGTTTAAAGTCATTGCAATGTTGTTTGTTCTCTTATGCACATACATGTCACACGCACACAGATACATATAAATAAACATAGATATATACATGTATACATAGGATAAAAATATCATAATATTATGAAACAAATATCTTGATTTTTTCGTTTATCTTCACCCTTATGGCCTTTGAGTCAATGCACGTGGCATAAAGTAATAAAGGCACACAGGGGAGTGGGATTAACATGTATGAAGATGGAAAAGGTGGGGTGTGGGTTGACGGTAGAAAAAGAAATGCATATTTTGATTTTTTTTAATAGATTTTTGCCTATAAATACAATGCCCTAGCTCTCTCATTTCGTTCATCCATTCACTTCTTCTTCCCAATCTTCTTAAAGCTCTAAGAGCTCTTCCTTAATGGCTTCCATGCCTTGAAAAAATATTAGCAAAAGCTAAGGCATAATATTCCAAAATAAAGTAAAATAGATACACATGTACATACCATGTCAATCCACTTCAAAACAAAGTGCAATCATCTCCTACCTTCCTTCACAACCCACAACCACCAACCTCCACCACCAAGGCCAAGCACTCCACCTCTTTCCAAGCTTAGGCAAAGCTTTCCCAAGGTCCTGAGCTTAATTCCATAAGCTCTGGTTCAATCATAGCGAAGCAATAATCCGTTTTCCTAAGTTTAATAACCAATGAAGGTGAGAAAGTCTATATTTATATTTATGTATGTATATGATAATAATGATGCTATATGATTGCTATGGATGTTTATTATGCTTTGATATAGTTTGGATGTTGATTATATATTTAGTTTGATGTTGAAATGATTCACATTTAATACATGTCGAATATCACAAAGGAAATCACTTTCCTTTAATAAATAAAACGGTGTACATGAGATTGTTAAACATCTTTAAAATGGTTTCAAATGATTTATAAATATTTTATAATTACAACAACCCGATTTGGTGAAGTTTTGACAAGTTACGAAAATTGAGTCAAAAATAGGCGCGTCGCGTAACGGCAGTTAAAGATTTCATGCCACAAAATGTTAAATCCATTTATACGATGGAATCAAAGTCAGAATTTTTTTATAAAAAGAATTTTACAAACTCTTATTATCATAGTTTTCAAACAAAAGAAAACAATCGAAATTTCATTATGTAGGTTTTGAAATACTAGCAAAACAAGTTTTCAAAATAGTCGCGCTTTGGCAGTTCGGAAATCAAAGTGATGAATCTTTAAAAATAATATTTTTAACTCTTTAAAAATATGGAATAAATTTTATAAACCTTTTAAAATGTTTTAAAAGAGATTTGAATTGTAAAAATGAATTTCTAAATGATTGAAAAGTTGTTTTGGTTAAATAAGCTTAAAAGCAGTAGTCGCAGCACTTTTAATTACTTCTGAAATATGGTTTTAAACTTAAGTATTCTTTCATAAATCTTTTATAAATGTTTTCAAATAAATAATTAATTATTTTAAAGATGATTTAAAGGTTTTATAATTTATTTTTCAAAAAAAGAGCTTAAACAAATGATTTAAAGAAAAGCTGCTATAATTAAGTGATTTAATCTTCGCTCTAAAAGCCGATGAGCAGATTGGATTTTTCTATTTGTGAGATCCGGATGTGAGGTGTTTAAACTAAGGAGATGTTCAGGAGCAACCCATGCCCTAGCTCACCTGGCCATTTTGCTGGGCGAGAAATAGATAAGGTCGATAAGTCAAAAACGAGAAAAGTATAAAAGAATTAATTTTTGTAATTAATTTTATACAACTTGGATTGTAGAGAAATAATCTTCTTATATTTGGTATTAAAGTCCAAGGAGGGAACCCGTACAATCCATGTGAAATTAAAGGTGATTACACCGCTATTTAGCGGATAGTAAAAATTGAAAAAGAAAGCTGATGTTCAGTAGAATTAGTATAATTTTTATTAACCCTTTGTACTGAAAAAGATTTTTCTATATGATTTATGAGAAATGATTTTGATTTAGTATAATTTCTATGAATCGTTTAACTTGAATACTAACTAGTTTGGATCTACCATCTTAGATAAATTGGTTTCAACCTATTAAACAGATATGTGGTTGAAATAAGAAATCTTTTGTCATGATTTAAATAAATGATTTGGAACTAATTTAGTTTCTATACTTAAAATTAATTGTTTTGGATTACAGTAAATGATGTTTTAAATAACATTTTTTTAATACATTTTAAAAGTTATGATTTGAAAATCTTTGTCAAGATTTAAATAAATGATTTGAGAATATTTTATTAAGTAAAGAACAAAATAATCTGGAATTATTACAAGGTTTAAAAAGGTTTTTGTTAAACAAAGATTTGATAAAGGAGGTTTAACGATTTCATATATACCAGAAAGAAATGTTTTAAAGATGTATATCTCGAGAAGGTATTTTTCGTAAAGAATAAAGTAGTCAATCAAATGATAAGCACCCGTTTACTTAAACATATTTTTATCGATGATTGGTTTGAAGGAACCGGGGTTGGATTTGCAGTGATCCCTATTTGAAAACCAATTTGAACCAATTTACAAGTTTGAAAGTTGTTTGCGCCAAAATTGGTCACATACACCCAGTTGCCAAAGAAAGCACCCGTTTACAATCATAGATCACATATAGCAAATGTGTAGAGAATATAAATATGAAGAACACTCAGAAAATTAAATTGAATGCAGTAAAGACACAAGGTTTATAGTGGTTCGGCTATCTCCGGCCTATTTGTTGTTTTATTCATTATCACTCCCTAGTTACATGAGTACAGTTGATAATAATTGAGTCACAATGGAGTTCGGTAGAATAACGGTGTAAAAGAACAAGAAGGTCCCTTTTTTGAAGCTCTTGGACTGCTATATATAGGTGTAGGCTGCAAATATCCCACCCAGATCTCGGAGGACTCCTTCTCTTGTAACATCCCACCCTTTTGGACGATTTAAATCAACAATAAACCACACATGTCAACTAAAATCATTCAAAAGGTAAGACTGTTAATGGGGTAAATAAGAAAATAATAGAAAAGAAGGAAAGATAAAACACAGAATCTCATAGCGGAATGACAAAATATAAAAATCAAATAAACAGTTCATCAAGCTGTTTTACAAATAACATTTGACTACACCTTTACAATACAAATCAGAGTTATACATACAGTAGAAATAAATAAATAATGCAGCGGAACACATGATGTAGTGGAATAATTAATAATAAATAGTAGACTCGACTCCGTCTTCATCCTCCAAAATATAATGGTCTTCAATACACTAAAAAAGTTCAGACTGACCCGAGCGTAATAAAAAGACAAAACACTCGAGTCAGGACTAAAAGATCTTATGCAAGTCAAATCAAAATAAGTAGAATAGAAATATTACTATAATGGATTCAGAGATGTATAACAAGAATTTCATCTCCTATCAAGTGTACAATGTGGATTTAATTATTTAAAAAATTTCAAACGATTCAAAAATACCAATCTTAATCATTTTAATTAAAATAGATCCGAATTTTAAATTTAAAACTTAAATCTTTCAAATAATTCAATTCTAATAAATAATCCAAATTAAAGAAATTACACGGTTATATGTCATTTCAACCAGTATCCAAATCAAAATTTCCAAATCTATGGAAACCGCTCGAGTTATCATTTCAATCCATAGTGGTAACAAAGATATATACATAAATAAACGCCCAATCATCCAAAATGACAACCAATAACATCCATCACAATCCAACATCCAAATCAGCCAATAAATCACAACAATCAATTGATTATCATTATCAGGTGTATAACTTGCAATCTATATTCATTTATAAATAAATGGCAAATTCAATTCAATATAAATTCAAATTTAACTTAAATGACAATCTAATAATACCAAAAGCAATTAATAAATTTCTAATCACATTATAAATTTAATTTAACTAGCATAAGATAATCTAGTATTCGTGAGTGGGTCAAAACACTCACCTTTGATATTATGAACGCAAAAATCCAAACAAAGATGCCTTTTCCAATAGTCTCCAAACTCAGCCAAACCTATTTTATGTTATTAGGAATTCCAATACGAGTCCAAGGGAAGAAACTACGCATGTATCAAAGCTCGTATGAGGAAGATATTCAGGTTATAAGGATATAAAATAAAATAAAAATACATACATATTTGATTCTTAAAATAAGAAACTTTAATAACTCACGTTTTCAAATTTGATGTACCCAAAACAAAGGCAAGAAGTGGAAAGCCAAAACCATTAAGGCTAATTCTCATTGTTCAATTTTTTTGAAGGCTTCTTGCAAAAGAAGGCAAGGCGATGAGGAAAGGTACGGATGTGGTTAAGGAAGAAATGGATGCTCACACTTTTTTATTCTTTTATTTTTTAAACATAGCTTCAGTAAAATGAATTGGCAGCAATTAAGTAGAGGTATAAAGCTATGTTGACATTGAGACTTTGAGGGAAACAAATAGAGGTCTGATGTTTGAAAAATAAGAAATTTCTAGGGGAAAGAATGATATATGATATAAAACAAAAGAAGAAAGGGAAGTGACAAATGAAATATGTATGGAAGGGACAAATAAAACAAAACTGTATGATCTAAGTAGATGCTTTGAGAAATAAATAAACAAAACGGAAGAATAAGAAAGGATATAAATTCACGTTTCAATTACATCAAAGAATTGCAATAAAACCAAATGTGGAAATGGTGGTAGGTGTATTGAATAATAAGGAAATGAAGGGACCACTTAGGATCTAGTTAATTGCATGATCCACTCAATTAAATATATTATCGCTGAATATACCCTTTTTAACACTCGTTTACACATAATCAACATATAGTAAATAAATTTGAATACAATAACCAGTGTAACGTTACCAAAAAAAAAAGATGATCTAGAACTCAAATTCAAGTTTTTTTTTTCTTCCAAAATAATGTTTTTCTCACAGGGGAATTGCACAACCTAAAAAGTCAATTAAATTTAAACTTCAAGATTAGCGTTAAAATCACTTATATACAGCCTCAAATGTATACTTAATGACTGTAAAATATTGTTTTAAAATTCATTAAAATGTTCTTTTTATTTTTTACAATAATGTATGTTTCTTTCGTTAAATCCAAAAATTAATATTAATGTTTCTTTTTTTTTAAAATTGAAAGATCCCAAATCGACATAATTGTAATTAATTTCAAAATTACACTTATAACGGATTATAACAAACGTATATTTCTTTCATTAAACGCCATTAATTTCAAATAAATTCTCTTTCCCTTTTATTAGAAGATTCCAAGTCAAATTAACGGCAATAAATTCATTAATTAATTTAAATTCCAACATATACTTATTTTGTTTTTTTTAATCTTATTATTCAATCAATTATCATATTATATATATACTTAACGTTGGTTTACCATTTCATTACCTCAATCTTCTATATTTATCACTTTAGTTCATATTAACTGTAGTAGGTAATTAGATTAACTGCAATTGATTTTCAATTTAATTTCAATGGATTAAATAAATAGGTGATGAATGACAAATGTTACCTTTTACTTATTTAATCGCATTTATAAGATTATTATTAACAATAAATGCTACGACTACTTACACAATCCTGATTATACTCAATTTTCCATTAATTTCATATAATTTCCCATTTTATATAACATTTAATTCATTTTCTTATTTCAACTTATCATCAAATAACGTTACAATTATTTTAATCACTAACATACAATTCCAACATTAAACCCAACATTCAATTGCCTTAATTCAATTAATTACCCATTCAATATTAAAACGATAAATTAATGAGAAAATAGTTAATACAATCGTTTATAATAATAATTCATACCCCTTATCTTATTCTTTACAATCAAGGGTTATAATTTGCTTACCCAAAAAGGTTTTATATTCAATATTAACCTATTTCAATTAACTACATACAAGTTTACCATCTACATCATTTAATTTATTTCATTATTTACAATCATAACCAAGTCAACCTACAATGTATTTCAATTAGTTTGAAATTACTTTAAATATTTATCAGTAGTGTTCATACAACACTACTGATTTCATATACAATATTAGCCAATTCTAATTGATTACATATAATTTCAAAATTCAATGTATTTTCTTATTTTTAGTTATAACTAATTATAACCTTAAAGTCACTTCAATTAATTGGAAATTTGATTAGAATAGTTAGCAATTATCTTATATTAACATTACTAACATTACATTCTAGTTATTCTTCTCCTTGTAACATCAATTTTTTTTAGTTTTATTTCAATATAAAATTAAAAAATATTATTTAATTAATATTTTAATAATCGAAAATTATGGGTCGTTACACTCTCCCTACTCAAAACTTTTCGTCCTCGAAAAGGGAAAAGGAGGAAATTAGGAAAAGGAGAAAATAAGGAATCATTATATTTTATTCAAGTATTCAATTTATAAACAATTAATTTTCATAACTAATTAATTTAAATAGAATGTACAATTAATTACAAGTAATTCTTCATATTCAAGTCAACCAAAGTTTGAAAATATTTCACTTTTCACAAAATTTCTAAGTTTAAAATTTACGAAAAATTTCGACAGAGTCTCCTTTGTACGGAGAGGTCGCGGAGAAATAATAATATCTATAATCATCATATATATATCATATTAAAAAAATAAACATCCCCAAGCATGGGAAACAATATAATATTGCTAGAAACCTGTAATCCAAAAATATACCTATTAGTCGGGAAAAGAACGCTTAATTTATGAAACCAAAAGCAGTAGCTATTATTTCCATAAACTCGTACTTCACTTGTAAAATCCAAAGAAGTTAATAATACGTGAAAAGAGATATATTTAAGTTGCTTCAATTAATAACAAACAAATCAACACAATATAATAATTGTCACATGCAAACAAACAACATGACCATCATATATAACAAAGGAATCAATCATATGTCCATAGCAACCAAACTGATGATTTGTTCAGGTTCAGACATTTTTAGTCGTACAAGATGATAAATAGACTATTAAGTGTACCCTATGCTCAATAGCCTTAGATAAATACTTGATATATTATCTATACATCCTTATAGAGTTAGAAGTATCCTTTCCTATCATCTCAAAAGCCAAAATAACCAATAATTTCAACACAATATTTAAGTTTATTCAATTGGTTTCTTTTTTTTACATCATTGTTATTCTTTTTTTTCTCATATAACGTCCTTTTCTTTTTCTTACATGTACATATATAAATTATTTCACAATATTAACTTACATACATAACATTTCTTGTTCATCAAAATTCTTATTTAGAAATAATTTCATTGAACGCTTCCATTACTTAAGTTTTACCTGTGTAATATTCTATTACATATTCTATTAACATTTCAACTTACTAAACATTTTTTGTAAATATATGTGTTTTAAGAATGTAATTGAGTGTTATAAAAGTTTATTTTATTCATGTTAGTTAACAAAATATTCAATGACTACATATTCTAAATTTTTATATCTTTTGATTTACAAGTTACAAATTTCTAATTTCTTATATATTTTATTCGTAAAATTCCATTCTTATTTATTTAATTAATTATTATTTATATAATGGCCAATCACTTACATAATTTGTTTTCCATTAAAGATTTAAGCCATTAATGAATCATTTCACAAAATATTACTTAAGCTTCTACAGCCTTACTTAATTTTATACCTTAATTTAGTTATAGAATAAAAATTTAAGTTTTTGGTGTTCTCCCTTGAAGAGAAAAGAAATACTTCAATATATCTAAAAATTCAATTAAAACATTTAACCCCATTCACTTAGTAGGAATATAAGATAAATTTAAAACATCTTTATAGCATTATGTAAGGACTTTCCCAAAGTTTAAACAATGTTAGAAATTTGTATCAAAAATTTATATTAAAACATCATGATAAGATTTTAAAAATAAAGTTCCTTAATCTTATAATTTATTAGACTCAATATTCCACAATAAGTATAAACTCTAGATGTGACGCCCCACCTCTATACCCACGCTAGCCAAGAACACTCCGGAGTAGTGCTGTCAACTAGCACGGAGAATAAGGCTGTTGAGGAGCGACCATCCATGTAATTGCTTATCACACGGTGGCTATAAATAATCTTCGGAAACAAACATAGAAATAATCATATCACAAATCAGTCACAGATATCCATATCACAAAGGCGGAAGAAGATATGAATATATAACTAACACATGAAAGTGTACATCAGTGTAGTGGTCAGTAAGATCCACGATAATACAAAAGAATAGCAACACGTGCTATACAAAAGAATACAACTATGAGTCTATATCTCAAGTGTATACAACAAAAACTGCTAATCTAAACAGTTAGCCAAAAGTCAGAGTGATGAATCCCTGGGAAGAAGTCAAGCAGAAGCACCTGTAACATCTCGGTCTGACCCGAGTATTATTTAAGAAAATAATAAACGGATCAGTCTAGCTATAAATATCAGATGACATGATATAACATAAAAGATATGGCATAAACATAAATATCCATAACGACATACCACTATAAGTATGTAAATAATGATCAACAGAAGATCAATCAATAAGAGATAATCAATATCACAAGAATCTTCTCAAAGATTCGAAGAGGGCATCATACCCTAAACTTGTACTCATAACAAGTCAATGACATAAATTCCAGAAATCAACACGAGAAATCCAGAAATCATAAAAAGGGAAAGAGGCCTATCACATGACGGTCCGAAGACCATGGGGAGCTACCCCACATGTGTGAGTGGAATCACACAGATTGAGGTCAAGACTAACCAAAAAGCAGAAAGGTATGTGTGAATGGAATCACACAAGTGGTGTCTAGTCTAACCTTGCAATGAAAGAGACATCGCGCAATTGCTAGTCTAATTCATAAAGCGATCATCAAGATCAACGAGAAGTGTCAATTACACTAAGCTAGTAAATATAGAAGTTTAGCTTCATGTCCCATAACCACTTGCCTAACTTAAATATTTACGAACAAACTGTAAATCTTCACTAATAAAATTGTCACAAGAGGTTCAATCGAACAAGTCCAAGAATTAACCGACGAAGTGAACGCAAGCGTTTCATACCACTTGTTTTACTAAGTCGTTTAATTAGATTTCTCATCCGAGTGAGGTAAAGGCTTGTATATACTAATAGATTGGAAAACGGTTTAAGAAAAGAGCTTTGTTATTAAAAATAGAGTTGAAATTGTTTGTTAAAAGAGTTTTGATATTTACTACTAGTATTGAAACCTTTGTATTATAAAGTGACAAAACACATAAGCAAGTGTAGAAACAATCAGTCACAAAGATCGCATACGGAGATGCGAATAAAATCCAAGGAAATCAGCTCAATGTTTTTCAGATAAGATCCCCTACGGAGGGGGGGTCCAGGGGGGGTGGCAACCCCCCAAGGTGGGGGTGCGGGGGCAACGCCACCGCTTACGGGGTTCGACCTGCCCGGTCAGGTCGCGGGGGTCCAGGGGGCAGCGCCCCCGGCGGGGTGCGGGGCAGCGCCCCGACCAAAACGGTACGACCTAGTGAAGACAAAATGAGGTCTAACGACCTAACGACTCAAGGGTCATACGACCTAACGGCTGCGACCTAGGGGTCTAAGGGGTCAAGCGACTTAGTGGTTGCGACCTAGAGGTGTTCGCGACCTAACGATGACTCACGACCCAACATGGCCGACTTAACAGAGTCGAGCGACCTAAGGTAAATGGTCCAACGACCTAACTCGAACGACTTATCTGGAGCTTAGGTCGGAGACGACCTACGAGATAAACCAGGCCGACTTAGTGGACGAGCGACCTAAGGTAAATGGTCCAACGACCTAACTCGAACGACTTATCTGGAGCTTAGGTCGGAGACGACCTACGAGATAAACCAGGCCGACTTAGTGGACGAGCGACCTAAGGTAAATGGTCCAACGACCTAACTCGAACGACTTATCTGGAGCTTAGGTCGGAGACGACCTACGAGATAAACCAGGGCGAGCGACTTAACGTTTGCCTAGAGATTATAGGTCGGAAACGACCTAAGACTTAAAGCTTAACTCGCGAGCGACCTACGGCTTAAGGCCAAACTCGTGAGCGACCTACGACTTAAGGCTTAACTCGCGAGCGACCTAACTCCGAAGTGCCAATACTTCCAGAATGACCTAAAGCCCTGCGACCTATGGTACTAACTCGCGAGCGACCTAACGACTTAACTCGTGAGCGACCTAATTCCGAAGTGCCAATTCTTCCAGAACGACCTAAAGTTAACTCGTGAACGACTCACGACCCATGGACGAACGACTTAACTCCGAACGACCTAAAAATGGCCAGAACGACCTAAGTGCAGAAAATTCACCAAAATGCTAAAAATTGGAGTTTTTCGCCAATCCAATCCAAACCAAATGCAAATGTGCATGCAAAAGTGATAGGGAATCATTCCCAACAGTCCAATATAGTTATAGACTAGATTTGTGAGACAAAAATCTCACCTTTGCACTAAAGTTTATGAAGATGAAGCTTGAAAGCAAGGAGAAGCAATCCAAAGCTTGAATCCAATATCTTCTACTTGAATTTGGAGTTGAATGTTGGATTTGCAATTGAATTTGTGCTTGGAGTTTTAATTTCCCATTCCCTCCACCATTAATGCCAAAGCTTGATTAGTTAGGAAATTTATGAAGAGTGAGGAGAAGAGGGTTGGAACTTGGGCTTAATAGGCTAAACTAACCCAAAGTCCAAAGCGGGAAAAGTTAGTGAAATTTCACTAACTCCAAACCTATCGATGTTTATACTTAAAAAGTTGTAAACGACATTTCGAACTCAATGGAAGTGGTCTCGAGTCCTAATTTGACCGTTTGCAAAAAGTAGCTTTTCGGACCAAAATCCGATTAACGAGTTAATATTTAAATAAAATATTTAAATACAAACTCGATAAATATGCGGGTTGTTACACTAGACTATTAAAGTGAAACTAATAGCATACTCAAATCTTGCACTAAATATCTAAATAAAAGTATAAATTTTCATAGATTCATGATTAATTTTACACACTTGGTTTAAAATGAATATTCAAATCATGGGAAAAACATTTATCATGATTTAATACAAAATTCAAATAGTAACTAAACCTATAAATTTACAACTAGTACTTCGAAATCAAGTAATTATTTAAAACCATACTTCCAAAATTGAGATTCTAATTTATTTTCCAAGTATATTTAAAACTTCGCAAATCATTTTTTCCATTTATATAATATATCTTCAAATTATACATTCAAAGAAACTAATAAAAAAAATTACAAAAAAAAAAATTCATTTGAAAACTTCATTTGCAAATCAATCATCTTTAATGTTTTAATACTTTGCAAAAAAAATTCTATAAATTTTCTTGCTTCATTTATTAATACCATTTCAGTAATTTTAAATAACATCTTTTTAAATATATGTAAATTATTTGAAAACAATTACTTACATTATTACTTATATTTAAAAAAAAGCTATTGAAAACCTTAAATCCATTATGTTTAAATTTTATTAGTTTTAAATCTCAAAATACTTTTAAACATCATTAATAAATCAATAATCATTAACTTTAAAATGTTTTATTTAATTAATAACTTCTGACAATATTTAGAACACTAATAATTTACTACTAAACCATGTTGTACATAAATAAACAATATTTAAACATTTTAAAGTATTTAGAAAGGAAAAATGATCAAAATATCTTTTATATAATACTTTATCAAAATACTTTTATAACTCGATGTTTTAACAGGTTTATCCTTGTTCTTGCAGACTCTGGCCATGCGTTGATCAGACGCATGGCTAGAATTCTCCAAGTACTTAGCAGACCTGTTTCAACACCCAATGAAAATACTTAAAATCATTGAAAATAGATATGGAAAGTACGTTCCCCCATGGATTGCAGTTACGCAATGGTTATGCCGCTATCCCAGCGGAATCAATTGTAGCTGTAGGCATCTCACCCCTCGATTTACGCTATAAAATAATATCAAACGAATATAATAAGTGACCCACCAAAGGGATCCGATAATGACCCACCAAAGGGATCCGATAAATGACCCACCAAAGGGATCCAACAAATGACCCACCAAAGGGGTCCGATGGAAGGTACTTCCCATATCATTTATTTCAAAATATATCATACCATATATAGTCAACATTCAGAATCATAGCTTCAAATATCGCACTTATATAAATTCCATCATATATAAGATTTCATTTTCAGATAGAGTATTTTCCAAAATCAATAGTCTCAAATATATCAAATCATTCTTATATAAATTTCGTTATATATAAGATTTATCTCTTCAGATCAAAAACCTTCCAAAATCAACATTTTTAAAAATCACCTTATACTTATATAAAGTCTGTCTTATGCAAGAATAAAAAAATTTGCAAATCAATTACGTTGCATGAAGATCCATATGGAATTGAACGTTTTTGCTTTGCAAAAGGTTTTGAATTTAGAATAGTTCTTTTTTTTTATATACAATCATTTTGTGCAATAGTTTGGTATATAAAATGGTTGTGGAAAATAGTTTGTAAAATAGTTTGAAAATAAAATAGTTTGTAAAATAGTTTGTATAAGAAAAATTAAAGAAAATAGTTTGTATAAGGAAAATAAAAGAAAGTAGTTTGAAAAATGGTTTTAAATTAATAGTAGTTTTTCATAAAAGAAAATCCCAATTTAAATTACAAAGATATCCAACCCAACAACTTTCAATTTCAATGCCAAAGCATATCAATAATATTAGAACATAAGATGTACACATGTCATCATTTTGCAACATTACATTTGATCGTTCGCTCGATCACATAAGTTCGCTTTCGAACTAGTATTGTCCATTCAACTTCCCTAATGCGGACTTCGATATGGTTTCTTGACTAGAAACCATCATTCTCCTTGCATAGCCATATACTATGATAGAGAACTCTAGAATCAAACCAAAAATCCATATCAATATTCACCATCAAGAATCGAATGAAAAATTCTAATGCGAAATGGTGTAATTCACCTCAAACTTACGTACTCAAATCGGGATCAAATTAATTATGCGAATAAAATAATATACGCACAACTTACGTATTTATTTCAATTTGATTCATCACAATTATACTTCAACTAAATTTATTATTAATCTCATTGATTAATGAAAGTATCATTTCATACTTTAATATTTGTTTCACATAATTTCTCCATTTAACATATAACATTAATTTGTTCATTCTCATAATATTGCTTATATTTCTCTTCAATTTAAATTACATTCATTCCACATGTAATATTTCTCATTTAATATTACATTTATTACCAAATCAATTCATAAGGAATTTTCTTAAGTTTATAACCAAATTATAAAAACATAATTCCTTTTTATAAGACATTGTTTAGGTTTAAAGTTATCACAACTTTATTTATAACCATTTATTATAACATCCATTTATTTCATAACAATTTACAAGTCATGGTTTTATTTATAATCAATTCACATTAAATTCATACTAATTCAGAAGGTTTTGATTATCCAAAATATCCAAATATTTTGTTTTTCAATAGTTGAACTACGGTCAAAAACAATAAAATTCACAACAACAATAATTAGCCAATGCTTTTAAACTGATAAAACGCAACTAATCAACAATAAATGATAATAACTAAATATTACCATTTAACAAATCAAACACATTACAAATAACTATATTAGTTATAAAAATTTAATCCTCTGCATATCATATAATATTAGGAAAAAAATTCATTTCAAAACTTATATAAAACACTTTTATAAAACTAACAAATACACGCTCTCATATATACACTTAGACAACTCATTCTAGGGTATTACTACCCTATCTCTAATGAGTTAACCCCAACAGGCTAAGGTATGTCTAAACCAAAGCTCTGATACCAACTGTAACATCCCACCCTTTCGGACGATTTAAATCAACAATAAACCACACATGTCAACTAAAATCATTCAAAAGGTAAGACTGTTAATGGGGTAAATAAGAAAATAATAGAAAAGAAGGAAAGATAAAACACAGAATCTCACAGCGGAATGACAAAATATAAAATCTAATAAACAGTTCATGAAGCTTTTTTACAAATAACATTTTATTACACCTTTACAATACAAATCAGAGTTATACATACAGTAGAAATAAATAAATAATGCAGCGGAACACATGATGTAGTGGAATAATTAATAATAAATAGTAGACTCGTCTCCGTCTTCATCCTCCAAAATATAATGGTCTTCAATACACTAAAAAAGCTTAGACTGACCCGAGCGTAATAAAAAGACAAAACACTCGAGTCAGGACTAAAAGATCTTATGTAAGTCAAATCAAAATAAGTAGAAAAGAAATATTACTATAATGGATTCAGAGATGTATAACAGGAATTTCATCTCCTATCAAGTGTACAATGTGGATTTAATTATTTAAAAATTTTCAAACGATTCAAAAATACAAATCTTAATCATTTTAATTAAAATAGATCCGAATTTTAAATTTAAAACTTAAATCTTTCAAATAATTCAATTCTAATAAATAATCCAAATTAAAGAAATTACACGGTTATATGTCATTTCAACCAGTATCCAAATCAAAATTTCCAAATCTATGGAAACCGCTCGAGTTATCATTTCAATCCATAGTGGTAACAAAGATATATACATAAATAAACATCCAATCATCCAAAATGACAACCAATAACATCCATCACAATCCAACATCCAAATCAGCCAATAAATCACAACAATCAATTGATTATCATTATCAGGTGTATAACTTGCAATTTATATTCATTATTAAATAAATGGCAAATTCAATTCAATATAAATTCAAATTTAACTTAAATGACAATCTAATAATACCAAAAGCAATTAATAAATTTCTAATCACATTATAAATTTAATTTAAATAGCATAAGATAATCTAGTATTCGTGAGTGGGTCAAAACACTCACCTTTGATATTTAGAACGCAAAAATCCAAACAAAGATGCCTTTTCCAATAGTCTCCAAACTCGGCCAAACCTATTTTATGTTATTAGGAATTCCAATACGAGTCCAAGGGAAGAAACTATGCATGTATCAAAGCTCGTATGAGGAAGATATTCAGGTTATAAGGATATAAAATAAAATAAAAATACATACATATTTAATTCTTAAAATAAGAAACTTTAATAACTCACGTTTTCAAATTTGATGTACCCAAAACAAAGGCAAGAAGTGGAAAGCCAAAACCATTAAGGCTAATTCTCATTGTTCAATTTTTTTGAAGGCTTCTTGCAAAAGAAGGCAAGGCGATGAGGAAAGGTACGGATGTGGTTAAGGAAGAAATGGATGCTCATACTTTTTTATTCTTTTCTTTTTCTAAACATAGCTTCAGTAAAATGAATTGGCAGTAATTAAGTAGAGGTATAAAGCTATGTTGACATTGAGACTTTGAGGGAAACAAATAGAGGTCTGATGTTTGAAAAATAAGAAAATTCTAGGGGAAAGAATGATATATGATATAAAACAAAAGAAGAAAGGGAAGTGACAAATGAAATATGTATGGAAGGGACAAATAAAACAAAACTGTATGATCTAAGTAGATGCTTTGGGAAATAAATAAACAAAACAGAAGAATAAGAAAGGATATAAATTCACGTTTCAATTACATCAAAGAATTGCAATAAAACCAAATGTGGAAATGGTGGCAGGTGTATTGAATAATAAGGAAATGAAGGGACCACTTAGGATCCAGTTAATTGCATGATCCACTCAATTAAATATATTATCACTGAATATATCCTTTTTCACACTCGTTTACACATAATTAACATATAGTAAATAAATTTGAATACAATAACCAGTGTAACGTTACCAAAAAAAAAGATGATCTAGAACTCAAATTCAAGTTTTTTTTTCTTTCAAAATAATGTTTTTCTCATAGGGGAATTGCACAAGCTAAAAAAGTCAATTAAATTTAAACTTCAAGATTAGTGTTAAAATCACTTATATACAGCCTCAAATGTATACTTAATGACTGTAAAATATTGTTTTAAAATTCTTTTTTTTCTTCTTTATATAGAATTATTTTTACCTTAAAAATGAAAATGTTCATTTTATTTTCATTAAAATGTTCTTTTTATTTTTTTACAATAATGTATGTTTCTTTCGTTAAATCCAAAAATTAATATTAATGTTTCTTTTTTTTTTAAATTGAAAGATCCCAAATCGACATAATTGTAATTAATTTCAAAATTACACTTATAACGGATTAAAACAAACGTACATTTCTTTCATTAAACGCCATTAATTTCAAATAAATTCTCTTTCCCTTTTATTAGAAGATTCCAAGTCAAATTAACGGCAATAAATTCATTAATTAATTTAAATTCCAACATATACTTATTTTGTTTTTTTTTAATCTTATTATTCAATCAATTATCATATTATATATATATACTTAACGTTGATTTACCATTTCATTACCTCAATCTTCTATATTTATCACTTTAGTTTATATTAACTGTAATAGGTAATTAGATTAACTGCAATTGGTTTTCAATTTAATTTCAATGGATTAAATAAATAGGTAGTGAATGATAAATGTTGCCTTTTACTTACTTAATCGCATTTACAAGATTATTATTAACAACAAATGCTATGACTATCCTGATTATACTCAATTTTCCATTAATTTCATATAATTTCCCCTTTTATATAACATATAATTCATTTTCTTATTTCAACTTATCATCAAATAACATTACAATTATTTTAATCACTAACATACAATTCCAACATTAAACCCAACATTCAATTGCCTTAATTCAATTAATTACCCATTCAATATTAAAACGATAAATTAATGAGAAAATAGTTAATACAATCGTTTATAATAATAATTCATACCCCTTATCTTATTCTTTACAACCAAGGGTTACAATTTGCTTACCCAAAAAGGTTTTATATTCAATATTAACCTATTTCAATTAACTACATACAAGTTCACCGTCTACATCATTTAATTTATTTCATTATTTACAATCATAACCAAGTCAACCTACAATGTATTTCAATTAGTTTGAAATTACTTTAAATATTTATCAGTAGCATTCAGACAACACCACTGATTTCATATTCAATATTAGCCAATTCTAATTGATTACATATAATTTCAACGTTCAATGTATTTCCTTATTTTTAGTTATAACTAATTATAACCTTAAAGTCACTTCAATTAATTGGAAATTAGATTAAAATAGTTAGCAATTACCTTATATTAACATTACTAACATTACATTCTAGTTATTCTTCTCCTTGTAACATCAATTTTTTTTTAGTTTTATTTCAATATAAAATAAAAAAATATTATTTAATTAATATTTTAATAATCGAAAATTATGGGTCGTTACATCTCTCATGTGGGTGGGCCCACGCGATCGATCCCGAGCGATTTCGACTCGATCCATGATTGATACGAATGGAATTTGTATCGATCAAGATCTTGCCCAATTGAGTCGAGATCGAGCATGGACATTCTTGGGGTTGTATGCAAGCTCTTGTGAAAATTTGGCAACATTTGGACTTGTGGATTGTGAGATATGATCGATGCAAGTTTGGATTTCCAATGTGTTGTCCAATTCGTGTCGGTTCATTTGAATCGATTCATTCGCATCACTCCTAGGCACTTGCTTGCTAGGTGACGTGGCACTATCTATTAGGATCGATCCACATTTTATGCCGAGTGATCGAGTCTCCTCTCGAACACGGTCTCGTTCGTATCGACCTGATGCACTCAATTCTTCGTATCAATCATGGGATGCTTATTTCATATCGATGATTCAATAGCCTTTTCGTATCGATCGAGGAGGGATGACATTCGTATCGATCAATTATGTGTTCTTCGTATCTATCAACGGTCGATCGATAAGAAGTTCATGAATGGGTGGATTGATACGAAGTGCATGGAATGATCGACACAAAGTGACAATTTCTCATGGATACGAATTAGCCGGTGATGATGGATGCGATGAGCTCAGACCGATACGAAATGGGGCATGCTTGATGGATACGAACAGTGTTAATTTTCCTTGATCGATTTGAAAGAAACTGATATGAAGAAGGTGATCTGATGGATACGAATTGCCTAATTTGCAACGATCATATATTGAGCATATGAAATCCGATTGACTTGAAATTTGAAATATAGTCTTTCCTAGCCTCGTTCGTTATTCCCGATCGATCTCGTCTTGATTCGAGTCGGGTTAAATTTCGACGGTATCGATCATAGCTTCATTTCCAACTAATCTCCAATCCTGATATTCATCCTTTCCAACCAGTTTGTTGATATCCAGGCCTTGACCAAAAGGCGGGATAACAAAAGTGAAGATATGTTGAAGACATTGAAGTTGAAGGCGGGGATCTTCATAACGAAAGGATTGTTTGTTGATAATTGTGAAATAGCTTCTGAGATGAATAAAAAGCAGTGATCCCTTCGTTCTAGGATCTTCATATGCAAGGACTACTCGCTACTAATCCTGAGAGTAATTCCCGACTAGATGCGGTAGGAAATAGCATTCGGTTTATCCTGTTCCTGCACAACTTGCATAGATGAACGTCTGACATTACATTTCTAAGAGCAGCGTGCATTGATCACTACAAACGTACATCTGTTTGGTGGTGTAGGAGGTAACTCCCTTATGCTTAACACACTTTTCTAAGACGTACGAGCTCAGAGGTTGTACTTTGTGGAAATGGCAATATGATATTTTAAGTGAAAATGTTCTAAGAAAGGAAAACATTACCTCAAGCCTCACACCTAAGGAATTGTGAAACGGGGGTTGATTTAGGGCTAAGTGGTTCGCTGCCATTAAGGTATGGTATCACCTTTCCAGATTTATATTGCACTCGCTATGACGACAGGTAAAATATGTGGTGTATAGTATATGAGATCTCGGATGGGTCAGGAATGATCGGGGTGATATCATATTCGGTGTTATCCACCACCATATGGTCTGCAGGTAGGTCGGTCTTAATTCATAGAAGTTTCAAAGATGTCGATCCACATTACATCCCTCTAGAGATGTATTGTACGGAAGGTGGTTCCTTACCTTGCTATTCACTTAGAAATCCAAATCTCCAATAGGTGCCTTCGAACTTCGTTGTATACCGTCAAATTTAA
Organism: Allium cepa; assembly: GCA_030765085.1. NCBI lineage: Eukaryota > Viridiplantae > Streptophyta > Magnoliopsida > Asparagales > Amaryllidaceae > Allium > Allium cepa. Next base: position 217,111,752 of record CM060929.1, read on the forward strand.
CTAATGTAATTTTTTTTGGCTATTTGAATATATTTATTTGAAAGGTCTTCAAAGAATGTCATTAAAAATAATGTCACTGGATTTTATGTAAAATGATTTGATTATCATAAGGTAAAAACATGTTCCATGTTTATGTGTGGTGCGGTCTTGTGAGATATCTTTTGTTTTTAAATACTTGTGTGCTGAGTTTCTCACACCAGTTTCATGACTGACCCGGAGTTTAATTTATTTCCCTTAAAATCTGGATGCCCTATTTTTCCGGATAGCCTGGTAGTCAAGTTTAGTTTGGAGCATCTTGAAAGAACTCGGAGCATGGAGATAGAAGATTTTTCTTAAGATTGTTATCCATTTTCATCATACTTATGTACTATTATATTTCGCATTTGTAAAGACGGAGATTTATAACCGTCCATGTTAATGTTAAGTTAAACTTTGATAAACGTATTTAATGTTTTCTACTATAAGGATTATATATTGAAACAATATATGTTATTCCATTCGTGTAAGATTTTATTTTCTACTATATTCCTATCTTTATTTTCTTTTTTCTCTAACTATCCGCTTTTTCATTCAAACTAGGTTGAACATGTGTGGTTTATTGTCAACTTAAAATGTATGAAATTATGGGTCGTTATAAAGACCACGTCGTTGAGCGAAATGGGTTTTCTCCTTACTAGTATCCTCTGATAATATGTCTATTATAATCACGTTTCTGCAATCACAATGGTTACATAAACACAAGACAATGAAATGCATGCATGCTACATAGGTAATCTTGACTAATCCTCTGAACGAAATGTGTGGTTTATTGTCAACTTGAAATATACGAAATTGTGGATCGTTATAAAGACCATGCCGTTGAGCGATATGGGTTTTCTCCTAAATAGTATCCTTTGAAAATATGTCTATTAGAATCATGTTCCTGCAATCGCAATGGTTACATAAACATAAGATAATTAAATGCATGCATGCTACATGGGTAATCCTGACTAAACAGCCTCAATTAATGGACTATCTGTAACGACCCAGGATTTTTATTAATTAAAATTTGAATATTTAATTAATTTTAAATATTAATAAGTGAATTTATAAGTTGAATAAATTTTATTTCGAATAATTGGATTTAATTGAATAATTAAATCGATAATTTAATATGTTAAATTATGGAAATAATTGAAAATTATGTAAAATATGATTGAAAATGATTTGTAAAATTTTATTTTATCATATTGAAGTTAGAATGATATTTTAGAACTTTTATAATCGAATTAAAAGTTAATTTGTGAAAATTGAATATTTTAATATTTAAATCGACTAGTGAAAATAGTCAATTTTTGAACAGTCTCAGAATTGAACGAAACCAGTTCCATTGGATCCGTAATAGTTAGTTATTACCGAATTTCAATTTTCGTGTCAATCGGAGCTATCGTTTGATCGTAGCAGCTCGAAACGCATCGAATTATTTTTAATTTTAATTTGGCGAGTTAAAATAGCCTTTTTCAAAAAGTCTCGGATTTCGACGAAACCAGTTTCATCGGATCCGCAATGTGATATTATTGTATGGTTTCAAATTTCGTGTCAATTGGATTTACCGTTTGTCCTGTACGAATTAAAACGCCTAGAAAATCGTTTAAATCGGTTTAATTTAAATCGATCGTTTGTTGCCATATCTCGCACAGATGACCGAATTAGCTTCCGAAACCTGTTCCATTGTGTCCGGAACGCGGGATAAACCCTAGGAACGTCAGTTTCGGCGCATAAATCGGAGTTCGGAATTCCCGGATGAATAGTGTTTCGTTCGTTTTCCTATAAATAGCACCTTATTATTTTCTTTTTCCCAAATTATTTTAAAACCCTAACCCTAATATCATAGCCGCCAGAAACAATAAATGGCCGAAAATCACCATTGCTTTTCCTCATTTATCTTCCAATCCACCCAATAATTTCAAAAACTTCCAACTACAAAAGCGTAGAGCTAAGTGTGATCTTCAATCTGAACGGTAGTGATCGAATTTCGTTGCACGGATTGGCGGCAAATCTCGTTCAAAGGGGTTGCGTTCGGCCTCGAGATTCGTGCTATATGTTGATCCGAGTTTCAAGCTTCTTGGGCCGAAGGTAGCATGGGGGGAGGCGCACGTGGTGGAGTATCTTGATCGAGGTGGTTGTCGTCGTAGTGATCGAATAATTTAACCCTAAAATATGTGATATGGGTTCGGTCGCGTATGAGAAACGACCTGGAGATGTCGCGTGGGAGAGATGAAGGAATTGTGCGGTCTTGATGTGCTGGGAAGAGATCTCAACGGCTGATGATAGTTAGGTTTGAAAATTATAAAATTTAGTTGTAAATTATGAATATAAATCGTGTAAACTTCAAAAATTTATAACTTTTTCATACGAGGTCGAAAACGCACGAAACCAGTTGCGTTAGAATCGTATGGACGAGCACTACGCGATGGAGTTGGATTGGAGTCTTTTGGAGTTAGTGAGAATTTTGGGTAAAACTAAACGCGCGTTTAATTTTATTCGAAATAAATCGCTAAAACGAAATTTAAATCAAGGTGAGAACTTCTCACTCAATCGAATCAGTTTCGATTTTATTTTAAATAGTTAGATTTAAAATATTTGAATGCATGTTTGAATGATGACTGTTATCTATTGATTGTTAAAATAGACATTATGCGCCGTTAGTAAGCGGATGTTGTTTATTAAAAACATATACCGCGAATATTTCATAAACAGTGAAATTGGTATTATATATAATAGCAATATATATATATTGGCATATGTATATATTGCAGTTGTTGATTCCCCGTATTTTTTAGCGGATGAGACCCTATTGCGCCGTCTATTAAGCGGATAATATTTTAAATCCCATATACGGCGATAATTTCGTACTGGAACGAAATTGGTATTGTGCTAATGTTTTTGGATGCAGGAAAACAGGTTGGAGGGATCCAACTGGATTCCTCGATAGTATTTATTTGATTTCAGATATTTTGATATTTGATGGATTATATATATGATATCGTTGTAGACGTGATTGACTATTTGGTGTGTAGCATCATTGGACCCAGATTTTGGGATTTTAAAATGATTTTTAAAGTGATTTTTGAAAATATAAAATATTTTTTGAATTGATTCATTATAAATAAATAACGATATAATTTTTAATGTTATAAAAATTATGATTTTTGAGAAATATAGTTAAAAGTTGATTTTTTGAAAATATGGTATTAATGATCTTATAAAGTAATTTAAATTGGGATTTTTGAATGTATTGTGAAAAGTTTAAATATAGGATTTATAAAATTTAATTATTGTATAAATCAAGAGAATGGTGAAATTATAAAGGAATTTAAAGACGTTTTAAAGAATAATATAAATTGATTTATATTAAGAGATTTATAAATGGATATTTATAGATTGAAATATTGACATTATAAAATGAGTTTTTAGAAGTGTTTGAATGAAGTGAAAATAGATTGCATAAGTGAATGAAATTTATAGAATAAAAACGGTGAAGTTATAAATGAAATTTTATAAGCAGTAGGTTTATAAAATTTATAAAAGTTATTAAAAGAATGGTTTTGGATAAATCATTGAATCTTATAAGTTATAAGATTTATAATTTGGGGAAGTTTAAAAGAACAATTTTGTAAATAATCGTTTTATAAGCATTTAACTTATAATGTGAACTTTTGATTTATAATTGAGTTATAAATCGAATAGGTTACTAAAGGAAATTTATAAATGGAAGTTGTTATAAAATAAATAGAAATAGAATTTATAAACGTTGTTTTATAAATTCGCAAATGACTTATTTTGATAAGTAAATTGTTATAACTTGTTTATGAAGTTATATTCACGTTGTAGACAGTGAATAATCCTTTAGAATAAAGTATATGGAAAGGATGAAATTTTGGTTAACAAGTATATTCACGTTTTTGAATAATGAATAATATGTTAAAGAAAATGTTTTAGATGTGATGTTTTAAATAGAATTAAAACGATCTAACGATGTTTTAAAATATGTTGAGATTCGAAATCATAGATTTCAACATTTATTGTTGAAATAGATGTTTCGAGAAATAGAAGGAAATGGTGGACTATAGCACTGTTGTTATAGTAAATGATTTCCGAAAGGAAATGTTTGTATAATATTGGGATTTATATATCTATTTTAATTTCGAATCCCTATACTAGTGATTTTGGGTTGTCGTAACGATGTTTTACGTAACATTCGTTTTGGCCCAAATAAATATGTTTAAGAGAATGATTTCCTTAAAGAATGAAATATATACTTAATTTCGATTTAAGTATATTGAATATTTTCCAAGTGTTGAAAATAAATAACTTTGTGAATTACTTATTAATAAATAAGTATGGAAATGTTTTCCAATATGAAGTGAATATTGAGAATTTATCTTTTTGAAGATAAATTGAAATGAATAATTGAAATCGTATATGCGTGAATATTTTGAAATATAAATTCATTATGGAATTTATAAATGAAAAGAAGAATTTGTTTAAAAATAAATATTGATTTATTTTTGAAGTATTGAAAATAATATATCTTGTAAAGATATTTTGGAAAATAAATAATTTGGAAAATTATTTGGAATCTGGTGATGTTGTGCATATCCATTGATAGTTCAATAACCGACTATCAATATTTCCCTATGAATGGGTATTTGATGTGATTTGTTTGAATTTGAATGCCACACTTATTTTTGAATAAGCGCTCACTATTCGGGTTAACCGAGAAAGGACCATGGGGTCGTATAACCCATTCCGAATATGTGATACGTCGTTATGAATTGCATTTGAAGATCGGTGTTGAAGACCCGGTATTTGCGAGAGCGATAGGATGACCTGTCGATTGTCTCTGCACTGAGTTGCAACGGTATAGAGACTCCCTAAGTGATGGGAAATCCGATCGGGATTGTGAATATCCGGATTGCAAGGGCTTCTTTGTAAGTGCCTTCGGTTCTGTTCGAGCCCGGAACAGACTTGTATGGATTGTATGTCTGACGTTACAAATTGAGATATAAAGCCGATTTCATTCAAATATATTTCTGTTGGTGGCGGAGAATTTATTCTTTTAGCTTAACACCCTTCTCTGAGACGTACGAGCTCAGAGGTTATGTAGTTGAAGGTTATCAGCGATATATTCCCAATTTGGTAATGTGACATGCTGAGTGTTGCTGTAAATGATCATTGTGTTGATTATTTGTGATAGGATCATTTATTTGATCGTCTATCCTGGTGATCATTTTTATGATCATTTGTTGACCCAAAGCATGGCTTTTGTATAAAGTATGTTTTTGTGGACGTGACTTCGTCGAGCCTCACACCCCGTGAATGGTCAAAACAGGAAAGATGCGGCAAGGTTATGAGGGGTAGCGCCCTTTAGGGTATGTGCATTTCCTTCTGGAAAAGGGTGGTATCATGGTATGGAGCCCAGATACTTACTCATGTTGAAAACACTTTATGATTGTGTGAATTGATTACGAGCGCTCGGTTAAAGGTCCCAAAGGACCGGGGGATGACATACTCGTGTAGTAGTTACCTAGTGATAAAGGTAACCCGGCCTTGTGTTGGTAGAGAGCTGATTAAGTTCTCGGGACGTCCATCCAGAGGCGTTCTCATGTGGCAATGGGAAGTTCCTTGGCCTGATCATTCGTTGGAAATCCAAAGAAACAATACGATCTTGTACGGTATTAGTTGTAGAACCTATCATTCACTTATGGTGGCGCCCCACTGTTTGGATGGTAGCTATAGTAGGCATAGTTCGGAATGTCTATGTTGGCTAAGATTTATATTCTACTTTCGAAATATTTCCTACACTATGCACTAGTAATAATATCAAATGTCTTTTAAATGCGTATCAAGCATCTTTGACTATCATAAGGAGAAATCTCCTCCGATTCTGCGTTTGCATGTGTGTGTGTGCGGGAGGCCTTATGGTAGTCTCATTTTTAAAAAGCATTGCGAATTGAAATTAAAAATATTTCTCTATTTTGATTTTAAAGATAAATAAACTATTTTGAGTTCTCACACCAGTCACATGACTGACTCGGAGTTTATTGTTTTCCTTCCTAAACTCTGGGTGCCCACCAATTTCCACACGGGCAGTCAAGAGTTAAGGTTTATCAGGATTGTAACATCCACCTTTTCGCACACTTTAAACCGACACTTGTCCCAATTCAAAGCATACGCAAGGGCGGATTGTTATGGGGTAAATAAGAAAAATAGAGAAGAAATAAAACGAAAATAGAATCTCACAGCGGAAGGATAAAATATAATAACAAATATACAATTTCATAAACAGTTTACAAAAGCTTGATTCTTCTTTTACAATAAATATCAGAGTTACACATACCAATACAAGCAATGAAGCGGAATAGAAAGAGTGTGGTGCAATACTATATGAAAAATAATACTGATTCTTCGTCTTCGTCCTCCAATGCTAAAATCTGCTATCCTGAAACGCTCGGACTGACCCGAGCGAATTTGAAAAGACAAAAACACTCGAGTCAGACTAGAAAATCTTATGTGAGTTAAATAAACAGAAATAAATATGAGTACAGTAACTCAAGAGATGCTCGGGATTTACATCTCCTAAGGATCCGTTAAACTATTTACTATGTAGTATATTGCGCTATTATAATAGTGTCTATTTATAAAGTAAACTTACTTTTAAATAGCGTTAAGGGGTTACCCATATAGCCCTTAACACAAATAATGCCAATAGTCTATACAGTACCGTAATACCTCCTGATCGGGAAGCTACCAGAGGATACTCCATAGGTACGACACAAATAGAAACTCGTAGTAAAGGCTCGATATGGTAGGTGACACGGCACAACTAGGCAATGCCAGGGTAGATATACCAATTGCTATCCAGGCTGGTGGAAACGCGTAGCCGCAGTTACCGCCCACCTCGGACTAACTCCCCAAAAATCAAAATATAGAAGTGGCCACTGAATCAATCCAAGTCAAAGTATAATATCGAAGAGGAGCGTCCGATCAAAGGAATGACCTCATTGGCCTGAGAATCGCTCCTGTTTTAGCCACCTTATGCCAACTCACGGGAGTTGGGTCCACGTATTTACCTTACAGGAAACGTCGCCACCACCTACTTCATTCTGGAATCTCCACCGCGTACACGGTTAGTCAAAGTGGTTTTCGGTATCGACAGAGAGTATGTCCATATCTGATCCCGGTCTCTTTGCCAACCAATCGTTATTATAACACCGCGGTTATTAAAAAAACAGTTTATACTTTAAAACCAGAATATAATCCCTTTCAAAACCATAATATTACGATATCATTTCTTCTTTAAAAACACAAACAATTTATTTTCATATTATTTTATAAAAGCCCAAATCAATGATATCGTTTCCCAAATAAAATTTTCCTTTCCAAAAATTATGTCACTTTTTATTATTTAATATCCCATGTAACCAATATTTTGTTTGTAACTTTCAACATAATTCTTCGAAAATCCATAGTATTTTAAAACCATTATTTTCAAACTAAATGGTTTGGATATTCAACGGTATGCGAATTAAAAAGGTTTAACTTTACTGTTGCTTTATAAAGAATAAATTACATGGCTTTCCAAATATTTCTTGTTTTAAAGTTAAACCAAAATCCAAAATATTACTTCAAGTCCCAAAACCATTTCAATTTTATATATATTTATATCCATTTTTGAGCATTAATATTTCAACTAAAGTTGGATTTTTATCCTTTCAAAATCAATATTCTATTAATTAATCTTGACCATTCACATAAAATCCATAATTAATAAGACTTCAATTTCTAGTAAAATATATATATATATATAGAATTTTCCACTTCAAATTATACTAGAATATCCATTTCTATTTATTTTGGGAAAATCCAATTACAAATATCATATCTTAAAATTTCCAACTTTACATTTAAACATAGGATATAAATTTACCAAACTCCATTTTCTAAATTTCTTCCATTTTCAATAAAGAAATTTATATTCCTTTTAATTTCAAAATTTCAACTTCATAGGTATATAAATATGGAATAAAATATTTATACAATATAAATTTAAGATTTATAGACCGTATTCAATCCAAACCATAGAAATCACATTAAAATAGTTATATATAGACCGCGGTGCCTGTATATAATTTTCTATCCTATGGTCAAGTTATACGGATATTTATCATTTCAATCCGCAATTTAAAAAAAATAAAACTTTGCGGTTTTATCATTTCAAACCACAATCCCGAATGAAATGTAAAATGTATGCTAACTTGCAGTTTAATGATATCGAATAAAACATCCATTCAACAACACATCCATCATCCAGTCACAAACATCAAGCAATATCAACCAATAACAAAATATGTTTGGGAATATACAACAGGTAATAATTGGCAGTTTAATTCAAATTATATTTATCAACTATAAATCTAACAGTTTATTTTCAGTGATAATTGACATAACTGTTAACTAGCAGTTCTTATGCAAACAATAATTTCTAACAGCCAATTAATACGTAATCAATCAATTTAATTAACAGCTAAATTCAAAAAAAATGCAATTCAACAGATATGGGTGAAATAACATGCCAAAAGCTCATAAACAAATTTCTATTCATTTCTAAAATTTATTTAACAACATAAAAGCTTCTAGTAGTTGTGAGTGGGTTAAAACACTCACCTTTTGAATTTAAATCGAATTTAAATTCGATTTAAACCCAAAAATTCGCCCGTCTCGGAATTCGTCCAAACCAGCGTCATCAAGTCCGGAATTAAATTACGATCCTAACAAAAGAAATTTCGTGTGAATCCGACTTCGTATGAGAAAGTTATGGCGCAAAATGATGATTGAAAACAATTATAAAAAAATTAAAAAGTGAACATAATCACCCACATATTTGCCACGTCAGAGAACTGCGTGCGTTCCCTCTTCTTCACGCGAAAAGATCAGGTCGCACTCCTTTGCACCCAAGCCGCCGCCTTTGACCATCAAATTCATCCACCTCCGGCCACGATAGCTCAGGCCACCACCACAAATCTCCAAGTCGCGTCGCCCTCTACCTCTGACCAAGCTCCGGTCTCCCCCAGTCCCCTCGATCCACGCGAAAAATTTCCGGCCGCCCCTAGGGAACCGAACCCTAATCCAAAATCCGAGGCGATCCAGCCGTTAAAACGACGAACCAATTACACCGATGCGAAGCATGCTCGACTCTCTCCAAAACCCAATAATCGTTTCTCGATCCGATGAAGTTTGCGACGATGATGATGGAGGGCCACGGGCTGTTTGAATTTATTCTGAGCAAACGACAGCTCCAATTGAAAAACGAATTGCATTGCTGGATTACGTATGTTGAGAACATCGACATATATTTTTTTGAGAATTTTCTGAAATTTTTGAGTTTTGACTTTTGATTTTTGAACTGTGGTTAGATCTAGGTTTTTTAACCATTGGAGAGGAGAAAGGGATGAAGAAATTATACGTATATTCAATTGACAGAAGAAAGGAGGCTAGGGTTTATGATCGCATATATATAGACAAATAGAAGAAGGCTAGGTGGGTACGGATAACGAACGTGCTAAACGGTAGTTGGCCCAAAAAGCCCGTTCTGACCCCGGAACCGAATCTGTTAAAACTATATATCCAAATAGGTGTTTTAAAATATTCTGAATGCGATGGAAAAAGTTTCACGACCAAATTCGATCGTATGAAGAAGTTATGCTGAAAATAAGATTTCCAAATTGATTTCAAATTGATTTTTTTATAAAATTGATTTCAAGGCGTTTCGCGTCCGTACGATCAAACGACAAGTCCGATCGATACGAAACTTGAAACCCTATAATAATTCACCGATACGGATCCGATGAAACTGGTTTCGTCAAAATCCGAGTCCGTGACAAAAATGGCTATTTTTAATATTTATTAAATAAATTAAAATAAATTATAAATCCAATTTTTATATTTCAACTTCTAATATTGGCCAAATTTCATTACTTATATAATTCAATCAATTCCAAATGATTTAACAAGCTTGGATGTGGATTAAAATCTATAAGTATATAAATTTTGCAGTGTTAATTTCTGCACTTCTTATTATTTGGAATTATAATTTTATTCTAAACCCAATTATTAAATCTTATACCTTTATACTCACCTCTTAAATCAAATTAAATAAATACTTGATTTCCATTCCAACTCATCTTTGGATTGCAATTAACCTTTTTACCATAATTAAATTCCAAATTATTAATAACCCTTATTTTTCTTAACTATTTATTAATTCCAATCCAATTGAATTCAACACTATAAATTTGATTAATTTATTATATTCACTTCCTTTCTATTATTCAAAGTTATTGTTGTAAATACGACGAATACTAACATTAGTTTAAGATTTCACTAAATGTTTACAAATTCCATTTCAATTTAATAACGTAATATTTTACGTTTAATTCTATTTTATTTGTAGTAAATACCCTTTGTTGGATTTAATATTCAAATTATAAATAAAATCTTGCTTTCTAAAGTTATACCAACAATGGTCCAGTTAAATTTGAATTAGCTTTACCTTTATTTTATGGAATTAACTATTGCAATAAATCCAAATTAATAAAGAAGGTTAGATTCATATACTACTTCTTTGGCCTCAATTAACCCTTTTATGGCGAGTATGAATTTCAATGTATAATTGAAACTTTTATATCCATTAAATTTTTACTATCATTCAATATCTACATATTCTAGCTAAATTTCAACTAACATATAAATTAGCTATTCCAACTTCCATTAATTTCGATTATCATACTATAGAAATTAAATTCCCTTAACCACATAAATAAAAGTTGATCCCCATCTATTTACATTATATCACGTTTGCATAAATTTATTCAATGGTCACTTTTAATTAATAACTATCCATTTTCCAATCCAAATGTAAATCTTCCACCTTTGAATTCTTATATTAAATGGAATTTAATATTTACTGGTTCAACATTTATATGTTTCTAAAAATTAGCTCCAACCAAATGTGACAATTTACATTTCATTTCTATGCAATATATACTCATCTTATTCCATTCATTTGGTTACTGCATTGAAATCTATTTGTTAACCAATACTAACGTTATTATCATTAAATAAAATTTGATTCCCAATTTTATTCAATACTTAGAACAAAAATTTTCATATTAAATCAAATCCTTCTTCTACTTAACTCAAGTTAGGTTATATTCCCATTCCTTATAACTAGGTCTTCAGTCACCATTTACATAGTTAAATTTTAGCGTCTATTTACATCTTCGTTTATAATTTAGAGTTTCTACTAAATTGGATTACACAACTTATGAACTTTAAAAAATTTAGTCCACCTAATACATTTTTTCCTAATATTTATGTCTATGCAATCCAATTCAGTTATAGTTTCATTAATACCGTTTAAAATCAACAAATTATGACTTATAACCTCAATCACAAATTCCAGTTATTTCAATCTATGTCATATAACATTTAAGTTATTTAACTTTAATTACAGTTACTATCTAACCCTCACATTCCATTTCTTTAAAAATCCTAAGGCTTCTATTTTATTCTGGATTAGATTAGAAAACATATACATTAAATTTATTCAATATTATCTAATTTAACGGGTCGTTACAAGGATATTCTGGATATTCAGGAGTTGCTGGAGGCAAGCTGGATGGCATGGCGTATTACTAGTATATAGTATTTCTTTTTCCGCTGTTTGTTGTTGTATGATGTTGTACACTCTGATGTAATGAAATGTAATGTATAAAATGTAATAACTGATACAGTTCTTTGTTTAAAGATTATTCATTTATTATTATATGTTGTTCCGCTGCGAATTGTGAGATTCTGATATTGTTGTGTTGTGTTCTGTTCCGTTCTATTTTCTATTCTCTTTCCTCTCTATTTTCTCTCCTCTTATCTCTTCTTCTGTCTCTTTCTTTTTCTTAAACCATAACATTTCGGGTTTCCGGCCTTCGATTTCTCGGCAGTCGATAAAGTGAGTGTCGATGTTGAATTTTCGAAAGTCGAAAATTTCCGTTTGTTACACTATCTGTCTCTACTTCATAGTTTCTCAGGGTTATTACAAACTCATAAGGCTGATTTGGGCATACCAGATATATCAAAATTCTCTAACTCGCCGTTAGAAAGAAACTGGATCATCCGTCCAAACACAATCATCTTAGTATTAACCTGAATGTCAATTAGTATTATAGTTTTGCTAGGCTCACTATGAATCCAATGGTTTTGTAGGACAACCAATAACGTATCTAAGTTATAGCTTTCTTTCGATGCGTAACTTACTTTTAGTTTTACCTTTAATAATGCCCTGCGCATTAGAATTGTGACTAATATCAACTAGGGGTTAACAGTTGAAGTATACGGTGCTACCTCACAGCAGTCCCATTACTTGGTTTTCTTTTCTCTAATCCTTGAGTCAATTTATCCTATCACAGTTTATCTAAAGGTGATAAGAATAGTAATCCTTCTAGTAAAATCCTGGACTCATTACCCTTTCTATTTTCTTGAGAACATAAATCTTTATAATTGATTTAACCCTTCAAATCATATTCAAAAACAAGAAAATATACCTTTATACATTATCCAAAATATCTTGCCTATATATATATATATATATATATATGCTTTTATAAAATAACATTGAACTTTGAAATCATTCAGAGATTGTTGTATCTTAAAATCTTAGGTTATGAAGTTGTATACAACAAACCATTTGAATTGACAAAGTGCGGCATCGACATAGCTGTTGTGGGTTGTCGCATCTCTTTATGTCACTATTATGTTAAAGCATTTGATTTAATAAAGCATAAGACCATAAGGCCAATATCATTTATGTCGCATAACATTAATATATAGGTTTGTCAAATATAAGCGGCGCAGTCTGTGACGACCCGCCCTTCTGCTACTAGAAAGACGTATCATCATGAAGAAAGAAAGGGATAGAAAATAGAAAAGAAAGAGAAAGAAGAAACAACAACATCAGAATCTCACAGCGGAACGGAACAAAATATAATATATTACATAAATATTACATAGTTTTACATATATCAGAGTTATACAATATCAATACACATGACAGTCATATACATACATCTATCACTATATGCATTAGAGATACAGTACACATCAACTAACACGGCGGCACTAGATAGATAGCTACATACGTCTGGAAACTCCTGCTCCAAGCTCTCCAGAAATCAAAGTCCAAAACCTATCACTTGGCTACTCATAAAAATTTGAGTACCCAAGAGTTTATGAAAAACAAAATATAAACTACAGGTCAGACATGGGTCTGGTCTGAGTAAACGGTTTAAAGTTGTTTAACTTTGAAAAACATTTGGAAATAAAGGTATCACGTAAGACTCCCCACAAATAAATACGGGTAAGTTTTTACCTTACGCTAACCTAAACATTTCATAGGAAATCCAGTGATATTATAATAGTGTCTAGGGTTTTCAAGTAAATAGAAAATAGCCGAAATTGTTACATGATTAAATTCCAGCTACTAACCACAAAAGTGGGTAATACAAATCAAAACCGTAGGGTCTCGTAGGGAAAATGGATTTCCAACAATGGCAGGGCTACTGGGGCACCGCCCGTCACAGTACGGGGCCTAGATCACCGTACCAAGGATCACTCCCGACCCCCAACAACACAAGGCCGGAACCATTCCTTACTGAACAGTCCCGAACAAGATAAACCCCGCGGTTGTAGCTAGCAACCGCCCACACAGCCGAAATAAAAAGGGACATCTAGACAGGGGAAATATCTTGTCCTGCTTGGGCATGACCCACCTAACCTTGCTGCATTTCCCTTGTTTTAGCCATTCCCGGTTGATGAGGCTTGAGGCTGCGATTACCTTTATAGGACATATTTCTTAGAATGCTCATCGTCCGCATGACGATGTGCTGAAAGCATTCAATCCATACAAATTCATTCCGGGTTCGAACGAAACCGAAGGCAATATCTCGTCACACTCATTTTGGAATCACCCTCAGAGTCAACGACGATAACCCTTGCATTCTGAAAACACTATCTCGATCTTCATTTCAGAATTCACGACCTAACGTTTAAATTGGATCGATGTGGTTTTCGGAATATCAATTGGATACCCGATCCCGGTCTCATCGAATCCAAACGCCATTTTAAATGCCAAGTTGTCTAATTAACTTAAACAGTTTAAATAATTTAAATTTAACAATTGAATTAACATAACATTTATCACGGGTGAATCATACACAATCACTATAGATATAACTCAGCATATCACATAACATCTCAGAATACCATCAAATAAATATCACAAATCAGATATTCTACACACAATACATAAGCAATCATCTCTAATTCTTATTTGTAATTAATTTAATTTAGATTTAATTACTTGAGAGTTAACCACTTAACTCTGTTTAATTAATCATTAATTAACAATTAATTACTTATTTCATTTCAAATTGTTTAATTAATGATTTCTTAATTAATCATTAAGTCTTAATTACATAATTATTTTATTTCACACTATCAATTACTTAATTACTTCTTAACCCAGTTATTTACTTTAATTAATCATTTAATTAATAGTCTTAACTGTTAATCAAACTTAATTACCCATTTAACTACTGCTAATTACTTACTTAACCATTTATTTCTTCTTAATTAAATTACTCGATTAATTAACTATTAATCATTCATAAATTGACTTTAAGTAATTAATTTCAAATTTACCCCTTTTTTTAATTATAACTCGATCTCTGATTATAAAGTAATTACTCTCAACCACTTTCCAAATATAATTAATTAATATCAATGATTCATCTTAATTAACATTTAAAAAGAAATTTTTCTTAACTTGAAAATCAATTTATTATTAACTACACCACTTAAATGTAATTATCTTACACTTAACTTAGATTAAGTGCTTAATTAATATAATAATTAAGTGTTTCAAAACATCATTACGTATTAAATAAAATCATCATAACCTAAATCCAACGTCTTCACAATACTAAATTTTTTTATGGAAAACAAACTTTAATTAACTTTAACACTAATGCGAAACTGCATTTTGTTAAACCCGAGACTCCCCTTTCTTAAACTCGAGTATTACTTCGAGTTATCCTCAAAATCACCGTGCCCCTCCTGTACGCATACCCCTCTTTCTTATTTTCTTTAATTTCTGTAAGTTAAAACCAAATTAAAGGTTAAGCATCAGGGAACTCCACGCGAACGACGGGGAAACTCGAAGACAAACCCATTTTCACTCGAGCACGACACGAGGCAGACCCCTTCACGTCATCACCGACACGACACCCCTACCCCAACGCCACCGTGCATGTGCACGGTGGTTCGCCGCACCTCCAGCGACCCTCGTCAGCACCCACAAACCACGATTCCCCTCCTCACCCATAATCGAAACCCAGAAATTCGAAATAAGGTCAAAATCGAAATATCACCTGAAACTTGAACTCGAAACACCAGCACCTCACCGAGAACCACCCCGTCCTGCAATCCCATATCGCCAGGGGCTAAGCCACACCACCCACGCCAAGTCCTGTCCCTAAACAACTACCTCCTCGAAGCACAGGAAGCTCGATCTCACTATGATGCCGAAATCAAAAATTTACAGTGTACAGGAAACTTTGAACTAAAACCCTATTTTATGTTCGTTTGATTAATTCATCACTTAGAAAAATTATTTAACATTTTTCCCAACATTACGGGTATACAAACTTGCTTCAAGACGAATTTCACTGATTGCTATTGATTCAATTTCCAGGAATTTAGAAAAATGCAAAGTTCATTCATCTTCATGCTGCTCTCGAATTTCTTATTTAAAAATCCATCTTTTTGCTTTAAAAATCATGATTCGCTGTGTAGAATCAGTATGCAATCTTGAATCAGTAATATGCAACAATTAAATATCACAAATTATCACTTGGATCACCTGTTCTTCAATATTACAGTGAAGTGTGATAAAAATGACTGTAATTCCCCTTTTTAAATTCTTAGTTTAAGTTTTGCATCGTGTTTGTTGAGTAATCATAATTTATCAAAGCTCTAAATAAGAATACTTGAGTTTAGACCTAAATACGAGACCTGTACCCATTTCAGAGACACAGAATATCACAACACATATGCAAACAGAAGTATATTCAATCAGTTTATCAAGTGAGTTTGAACTACTTAAATTAACTTAAAACTTTTAAGAATTAAGTTTACTCACCGGCCATGCTTTGTACAGAAACAATTCCTTTTTTTTTTGAATCTACAGTTGAAACATTCCCTGAAATATGAAACTGCCTGAAACTTGTTTTTGAACCTGTATATTCTCTGGTTTGAATTCAGTTAGAAACTGTTTTTAGTTTGCCAAAAATTTGAGTTTACTTCTTATTTTCTTTCTGTAGTTTTCTGAATGAATCAAATACAAGATAAATACATATTTATATAAAAGATACAGTTGGATAGAGGAAGGTAGCATCTGGACAGGTTTTATTTGTTTGACCAAATATGATTTTGAATTAAATTACTGCAATATGAAAGAAAAATACTGAGATTTCAGCTGAAACATTATTTTGTAACCTGAAATGACAAATTGTACTTAGCCTTAATGAATATGTCTTCAAATTTGTTAACACCTATTTATGATTTCTGATATTAGTTAATATTTGTGTTGGGAAAAGATATTTTGTATATGCATTTGTGTGAAGATGTGTACTTTAGCAAGTAGGCTTATGGCTTGTATAGGAAGACATGTTGTTGTATATAAAGATTTTGTTGTATGAAAAGTACATTTGCATATAGATATTTAGTTTTTGAATGAAGATATTTGTTTTATAAATATTTGTGTTCTTGCTTCATTTTATCATATACTTAGCTTTTAAATTTTATTATGTATTTTGACTATGACTAACAATATTTAAGTTATATTCAATATGGTTCATATGGTTTATTTACATTTATATTTATATTTCATTCTTAACTATCAATATTTAAATTATGTACAATATGATTTAGTTACATTTTATACTTATTTGTAGTTACATTTTTGTTTCTTATTTGTATTTAACTATTTCATAAATTTACTTACTCATTTTTATTTTTATTTGTATTTTAGCTAAAAATATTTAAATTGGGTTCATATAATTTATTTACAATTATATTTATATTTCATATTTATTTACATTTGTATTTCAACTATAAATTATTAAGCTTAGATTCATGAGTTTACTTATTTATTTACATTTATATTTTTGACTTACATTAATATTAATATTTTATATTGAACATTATCATCTATTTATATTTTATATTTTATATTTTTAGAATTTAATCTTATTTTTAACACTATCATCTATAGGTATTTATTTATCAAATGTTAGCAATGTAAAACATTTTAATTTAATTATATAAGGTAAATTTTATTAAAAATATTGTTAACAAACTTTAATTTAGAATTTCAAACATATTTATCTATATGTATTATTTTATACTAAATATAAACAAAGTAAAGTATTTTAATCAAATTATATAAGATAAATTTTATCATAAATATTATCAAGAGATTTTTAATTTTAAATTTCCAGAGTTCAATTTCCTTTTTAAAATACCAATCCATATGAACAAATGGTAAACATTTCCAAAATCATATTCATTTAATAAGATCAGTTCACATTTTATTTAATTAGATCAAATATTTATTAAAATAAACGGGGCCAAAAATCCAGGGTCGTTACACAGTCTTTGATCTACATTGTATGAAGCTTTGAAAATTTGAAATATGGGAATGCTGACTTGATGGCCTTTGGCATCAATATCATAGAGTCATTAATATCGTTTATATCAATATAGAAAATAGACGACATCATTGCCATTTATACCGATATCGAAAGTAAGGTTTATTGCTGCATTGCTGCCTAAAGTAATAATGCCATAATTATATATATGCGGTATCATGCCATTTAATATCAATATCGAAGATGCGGCGTTACTCCTTATTAAATTAATACTGGTATAAAAACATGCGGCATAGGATGCGGCATAGAAAACATGCGACATCATGATAGCTTGGGCATAGATTGTAACATCATGTTATTTTCAACCATTCGCATCCGCACGTGTTGGACTGAATTGCTTCAAATATCAGATTGTTAATTTATATTAGCAAAACTCAGCATATATAGTAAATAAATAAATCACATAATCACAGACACAGAGTAATGTAACAATGAGCAGCGAAAACAAAAGAATAGTAGTTCATGAAGCAACTATATATATAATAGAGTTAAACAATATACAACAGAAGTCCAATATACATAGAAGTCTCAATACAATAATCAAATACAAATCTGAATACATCACTGGAGTCAACCGAATAACTGAAAACTGAATAGATAGATGAATCTTCAAGCGAAACTCCAACTCCAAAGATGAGTCTCAAAATGTTGTATCACTCAGTCTGACCCGAGCGTAAAGTAAAACACAAAACACTCAGTCAGAATTAACCTTCTTATATAAATAAATCCAACTCAAGTGAAATATCAACTGAAATACAAGTAACTCAAAGTATGTTTGGGATAACCATCATCTAAGGATTCGTTACATTATCTACTATGTAGTAGTATACGCTATTATAATAATTTCTAGAGTAAAGTAAACTATTAAAATAGCGTTAAGGCGTTACCCATATCCACCTTAACACATTTTATAGTGCCAATAGTCTATACAGTACCGTAATACCTCCAAATCAGGAGGCTACCAGAGGATACTCCATAGGTACGACACAAATCAAACTCGTAGAAGACACACTAGGGTAGATGACACGACACAACTAGGCAATTCCAGGGTAGATATACCAATTACGCATCCGGGCTGGTGGTAACACATAGCAGCTACTATCGCCAACCTCGGAACACACTCCCAAATCAAAATCAAGGGTGGCCACCAAATCAATCACAAAGTCAGAATATAATATCGAAGGAATGTATCCGATCGGAGGAATGACCTCATTTGGCCTGAGAATCGCTCATGTTTTAGTCACCTTATGCCAACTCACGGGAGTCGGGTCCATGTATATAACTCAATGGAACGTCACCACCATCCTACTTCATTATGAAATCTCCACCGCGTGCACGGTTGTTAAAATGTTTTTGGTATTGGCAAAGAGTATGACAACATCTGATCCCGGTCTCTTTAACAACCAATCGTTATTATAACACCGCGGTCATTTCAAAATAGTTTATACTTCAAAACCAAAATATCATTGCCATTTCAAAACCATATCAATACGATATCATTTCCATTTCAAAACCAAATATGATATCATTTCAATTTCAAATATATCCATTTTCAAAATCATAGCACTTTCAAGGTTAAAACACTTTCGAAACCAAACACTTGAAATTATAACACTTTCAAAACATAACATTTTGAAATGCATAACTTTGAAAACATAACTTCCACCACTTAAACAGATTAGATATATCAAAATAGTATATATAATAAAATAGTTTATAAAGTAAAATAGTTTATATAAAAAAGTTACAAGTTAAAATAGTTTATATTAAAATAGTTAGTATATTAAAACAGTTTATATTAAAAATGATTTATATTAAAATAGTTTATATTAAAATAATTTATAAAGTAAAATATAAAATAGTTTTAAATATAATTTAAAAATACTTTATATAAAAAATAGTTTCCTTAAATTTCACAAATCGATTCCAAATCAACTCGAATTCCAAAAATTCAAATCAAATCTCAAATCATCAATTCCAATTTATTACAGTTTCTCAATAAACCATTTCAAATTATATCGATTTCAAATACAGATTTTTAACCACAAAATAAACCATTTCAATTTCAATATTTTCAAAGCTTTAAATATTCAAACATTTCAAAACTAGATTTGATAATTTCATATATATATATATATATATATATATATATATATATCAAATTCACTTTACTATTATTTATTTTGAAATATTAACTTAATCATTCAAATATCATTTAAATAGAACTTCTAACTTCAAATTTAAATAAAGCTAAATATACTATTTCAATTTATCTAAATTTGAAATATTCATTTAAGTCACTTTTAATCAAAAATCAAGTTATAAAATCATATATTTAAAATCCCAAGTTTAATAAATTTCAAATCAAACTTATTTGAATATAATTCTTAAATAAATTCAATTTCAAAACCTTGAAAATTTCAATATATATATATATATATATTGACCAACGGTGTCCGTATATAATTTTCTATCTTACGGTCAAGTATACAGGTGCATATCATTTCAACCTGCAATCCCAAATTCAATTCAGTGAAAATCGCTTGGGTTTATCATTTCTACCCATAACGATTTTCTCCTATTCTACATATCGTTCGGGTATGTATCATTTCAACCCACAGGGAACTCTATACTAACATGGATCTTGCAAAGCGGTAACAGATATGATAATAATATAACAGGCATATATCATCAATATAAATAACAGATAATTGTGTCAGATGTCACAGGTGAACATACAGATAATAGCATACATAGCAATGTAAATAACAAACGGCAGCATATTTCAATTTTCGTTTCAATTGAAATCGAATTTAATAAATATAAGAACGTTAATCATGAATGATTGCTCACCTTTCGAGGGTAGAGAAGATTTGACAAATGAAACGAGTTATGAATCCAAGCACGCATTCCAAAGCAAAGTAAGATTGGCACGAATTCGACGGATAGAGCTGATAAATAGGAATCAATGAGAAGAAGATATAATACGTATATTTAAATTTTCTATAATCAACATTCAACTTAAATACCAATCAAAATAAAATCTATATTTACACATATATTATATCCATATATATCTTTCACTAATAATTAATATAAAATTTTAAACTCATATTTAAAATAATATATATATATATATATAAAGAAAAGATCCAAATATCAACATTATAAAATTAACATAACAAATTTAATTTAAAATATATATAAAACCTATATAAATATGTAAACCAATGCTTTATCCATATCCAGAGAAAGCATACTACGTAAACTTTTTATATGAAACCGCTTATACATTTTCTTCCAAACTATATACATATTCAAAAACCAAACTCATATCCTTTAAACACATCAAAATTTACCGTAAACATATAGTTGTTGAACACATATACATATTTAACAAGAATATAGACTGACGTGACATGTATAATTACAGTTAACATACTATAACTTATTTTATAAATATGACTTTGATACATACATACATATATACACACACACTAATAGATAATATACTTATATATATATATATATATATATATTATAACTGACAACACATGTGACTGCTTTATAATATAAATTATATAGAAACACTTGTATACAGGCTTTTTAACAAATCCAACTTATATATATATATAGACTAACTGTAACAACATCATAAAAACTCAAATATATACCACTATATATATACATATATATAAACTCATGTTCTTATTATATTCCAAAATCAATATAACTAATATATACACAAACTCTTATATAGACTTACCTAAATAGTATACTAAAAATATAAATGAAACTTTTGTATATATTAACGACTATGCAAACCATGAACAAGAACAAAGCATATGCACGGGTGAAACAGAATCGTATGGAAACTAAATATAGGTAGATTATACATATCCAATAAAATCTCAATGCAATTTAACATATTTATGAAGATATATAAATATCTAGAAACTAACATATATACCCCTATATATTGTAACCTTTATATACATTTATATAAACTAGTATAAAATTTACATACTTTAAAACATGAACATGATACACTATATAATATAATACATAGACTTACATATTACCACTGTTATATAAAATTAAATTGTAGTTTAAAGACTTACCCTATATAACAGCTGCGAGAAAAATGATAGCAGAGACTTTTAACGTGTATATATATTAAAGCTCAACTTGATGCAATAAAATACATAACTTATATAATCATATAAACTTTTATAAACTACAGTTGTTTAAAATCAAGCAAATATAATATAATATGACTGAATATAAAGGTCAGATTACACACGCGCACACACACACAACAGACTGTACATAGTTTGTAAAGCTTTATACATATAAATTATCTACATATATGCAATTTAGAAATCAATACTTAATACTAGTATTATATGAAATATGTCAAGTCAGAGCAAAGCTTCAACATATTATAAATATATATACTGTAAACCAATATCCAAACGAAAATCAATATATTTATAACTCAAACAGATCTTACTTTATTATGAATTAATATATACATTATATAATTCGTAGCACAAAAGAGGCCGGGCTTGGCTTGCTACCGAGTAGGGAGGACATGGCAGCGGCAAACGAGATTCGGTAGGGGAGTGACCGTGCTCGGCCATGTAGAAGAGCAGAGGTGAATGAGTGAGGGCGGAGGAACTTCGGCGGCTATTGGCTTAAAGAGGTTAAAAGGAAGGGGCATGGTTGGAGAGTAAAGTTTGAAGACAGGGTGGAGGGAAGAGATGGATTCAGGCAATAGAAATTTGGGTAGGAGACGTAAGAAAATGGCAGTGGTTTTAATTCAGAATGCAGAATATACAACGTATATTGTTATTAAAATTTTCTTTTGAACCAGTGAAATATGAAAGATCGAAGTTTAAATCTGAAAATAGTGAAAGCCAATAGCCACATTCAGGGAATTATAAATGCTAAATGGTTTCACGGTAGATAAACCAATGGTCACAAGAAGTTTAAAAGCTAAAATTTTAGAACCGATACGGTTGACTGATTCACGTTTTCTGCTGTGTAGTGGATTTGAAAATACAGAATTGAATATACCACAAAAATCAGCATGACGAGACGATCAAAACGGTATACAAATATCAATGGCACGACCATCCGATCAAAAGTCGACAATCAGTATCGGAAATGCTGCTAAAACGCCGAAAATAAGATAAACGGAGAAATAGCAGTTCACATTTGACGAAACGAAAAATGACATCTCACTCAGAAGATGATTTACAAATTTATTATATAAAATATTCATGTTTGAAAAATATTTTATTATCATCAAATATTGACTGATTTAAATTGAAATAAAATTACACAATAAAATAAACTTCCATATTTTTTGATGAAAAGTGTAAGATATATTCCCATTTTATTTCTATGCAGACTTAATGAATGAGATTTAAACCACTTGGTCTATGTTAGGAAGCAAGTTAAATAAGAAAATTTTATAGGAACACTTAACCAGTGATAGACCATAGGTAAAACTGTAAGTTAATGAGGAAATTAGATTAGTAGCCTAAAGTGGGTAGATGTTTCAATCTCGAAAATTTATATTTTGGAAAACATAAGGGATTTAGCTCACAATATACCACCATGCAAAAAAAAAAAGAAAATGCATAGGAATGAGTATGGAATATTCTATTGATCAAGGATTAAGAAGGAGGTGGCAGAAATTTTCCGTCATAAGCAGTGGAACTATAGCATTCCAACACAGATTTATGGAGTTGCACTTTGCATCGTTATAATAGGGGCCCTTGATTTACTAGCAAATTCGGAGGGGTTTGCTAGTAGTTTTAGGAACTTCGTTGAATCGGAGCATCGCTTACCGATTGAAGACCGATGAACAAACTGAAGGAATGGATGGAAATTTGAAGGATTTGTTAAGAGCTTGCATCTTGGACTTTGGAGGACTTTAGGAGTAGCACTTGCCTTTAGTAGAATTCACGTAGGATTGTAGTCATCAATGGACGATTAGTATGGCACCCTTGAAGCATTTTTTTAGTGAGGCCACGCAAATCGTCTAATTGTGGGTGGAAAACCACCAACAAATTCTACTCGAACCAGATTTGTATTGCGAGACTTTGAAAAGTCAGAAATTATTAGGCAGCGTACGATTTGGATAGTAGGAAAGTAGACACTAGATTTATTGGGTCTTTTTCCAATATGGGAAAAAATAAGAAAACTTATATGTTGGCTGGAGTACATGATGCTTTTGCATTTGAAAACATGTAACGACCCAGAATTTCTGTCAATTAAAATTTGTATATTTGATTGATTTTAAATATTAATAAGTGAAATTTATAAGTCGAATAATTTTATTTCGAATAAAATTGGATTTAATTGGATAATTAAATCGATAATTTAATAGTTGAAATTACAGAAATAATTGGAAATTTGGTTAAATATGATTGAAAATGATTTGTAAAATTTTATTATATCATATTGGAGTTAGAATGATGTTATAGAACTTTTAAAATCAAATTAAAAGTTAATTTGTGAAAATTGAATATTTTAATATTTAATTGACGAGTTAAAACAGCCATTTTCAAACAGTCTCGGATTTCGACGAAACCAGATTCATCGGATCCGTAATGTGATATTATTATATGGTTTCAAATTTCGTGTCAATCGGATTTACCGTTTGTCCGGGGCAAACCAAAACGCATAGAAATTGGTTTAAATCGATTTAATTAAAATCCGATCGTTTATTTCCGTAACTCGCACAGATGATCGAATTAGCCTCCGAAACCTATTCCATTGTGTTCGAAACATGGGATAAACCTTAGGAACGCCAGCCGGCACGCTTCGTTTGAAGTTCGGAAAATTTTCGATGAATAATGTTTTGGGCAATTTTCTATATAAGCACATCACTATCTTCATTTTGCAAAAATTAAGAAAAACCCTAACCCTAATGCTTCAACCGCCACTTACATTTTAATGGCTGAAAAATTTCGAAACTTCTCCTTTTAATCTCTCTCAATCCGTAAAGAATTAGCAAAAGTCTTCAACTACAAACTTCTAGAGCTCGATGAGAGCTACAAATCCATACGGAGATGATCGAGTTTCATTGCATGGATCAACGGCAAGTGGGCCCCGTTCGTCACCAGGTCACGCATGCATTTCTAAGCAAAGGTAGGGCCGAGTTCATCAGTATTCTGGCCGAGGGTAGCACATGTGGTGGGCTTCGTCGTGGCGTAACCTGATCGTCTTCAAAGTCGTCGTGGTAGGCTCGAGAATTCAAGATATGTTGGCGGCTATGGGTTCTTAATGTCGCGTATGTTACTGGAAGGAGATGGAAGAAAGGGGGGACGGCCTAGATTCTAGGGTTTAGATTTGGATGGCTCTGATTTAATCTGGGTATAAAAATTAAAATAGAAATTGTAATTTGTTTATATTATAATTCGTGTAAACTTTAAAATGCGATATCTTTTGCATACGAGGTCTGTTTCGCACGAAACGAATTGCGTCGGGTTCGTTTTGTCGAGCACTACGCAATGGAATTGGATTGAAGTCATTTGGAGCTAGTGAGAATTCCGGGTAAAATTAAACGCGTGTTTAATTTTATTCGAAATAAAAGCTGAAAACGAAATTGAAATCAAGATGAGAACTTCTCACTCAATCGAATTGTTTCGATTTATATTTTAAATAGTTAGATTTAAAATTGCTTGATTGTATGTTTGAATGTTGATTATTATCTGTTGATGATTGAAATAGACATTATGCGCCCTTAATAAGCGGATGTTATTTATTAAAAACATATACCGCGATAATTCCAACTTGTATAGAATTGGTATTATTTATGTACTTGGAGTTGATTTTCCCGCATTATATAGCGGATGAGACCCTATTGCGCCGCATAATAGCGGATAATATTTTATAAATACTATATACCGCGTTATTCCGTATTGGAACGGAATTGGTATTGTGCTAACATCTTTGGATGCAGGGAAACAGGTTGGAGGGATCCAACTGGATACCTCACCAGTATTTATTTGATTACAGATATTGTGATGTTTGTTGATTATCATATCGATATATGATATTTGGATGTCGTGATTGACTATTTGGTGTTGTTGCATCATCGGATCCATTTTTGAAGTTTTAAAATAATGATTTTGATTTTAAAAAGAATTTTAAAGTGATTTTTGAAAGTACACGTTTTATTAAATTTTGAATTGTTGAAATAAATAAACATTATACTTTTATTGTTATAAAAGTTATATTTTTGGAAAATAGTACTTAAGTATGATTTTGAAGTTATATAAGTTTTAAATAACGTTTTGTAAATTATTAAAAGGATTGGTTTATTTAAATTGGGATTTTTGAATTATTATAAACGGTTTATATAAAAAATTTCTAAGATTAATATTTATAAATTAAAAATATTAGAATTATAAAACGAGTTTTTACGAGTGTTAGAATGAAATAAAAAAGGATTTCATAAGTGAATGAAATATGTAGATTTATAAATTGTGAAGCTATAAAATGAATAGATTTTTGTAAAATAAAAGATTACAAGTAATTAACTTATAGATTAGATTTTGGTATATAAATTGAGTTATAAATTGAATTGGTTATTAGAGGAGATTTATAAATCGAAGTTGTTATAAAATAGAAATGGAATTTATAAACGTTGTTTTATAAATGCGAAATCAAATGAATTCGATAAGTAAATATAGAAATTATTAAAAGAATTATATCCACGATTTTGGGACTGTGGAAAATCCTTTAATTAAAAATGTGTAAGTGTTGAATTTGGTAAACGATTTATATCCACAATTTGGACAGTGGATAATCTTTTGATAAAAGTGTAGAAATACTGAATTGGGTTAATAAAGTATATTCACGATTTTTGACAGTGAATATATTATTAAATAAAATGGATATGGTTTGGGAAAATGATATTTTAAAATGAAGTTAAATGATTTGAAGTTGTTTTAAAATGCATTAAGTGTCGAAACCATAGATTTCAACATTCATTGTTGAAATAGACGTTTTCGAGAAATAAGGAAATGGTGGACTATAACACTGTTGTTATAGTAAATGATTTCCAAAAGGAAATGTTTTTATATAGTATTGGGATTTATATATCTATCTTAATTTCGAATCCCTATACTAGTGATTTTGGGTCGTCGTAACGATATTTTACGCAACATTCGTTTTGGCCCAAATAAATGTGTTTGAAAGAACGTTTTCTTTAAAGAATGAAATATATATTTAATTTCGATTTAAGTATATTGAATATTTTCCAAGTGTTGAAAATAAATGGATTTGTAAATTACTTATTATTAAATAAGTATGGAAATGTTTTCCAATATGAACTGAATATTTTGAGATTTTATCTTTTAGAGATAAATTGAAAATGAATATTAGAAATCGATTTGGAAATCGTATATTCATAGATATTTTGGAATTGTAAATTCACTATGGAATTTATAAAAGAAAGGGAAATTTGTTTAAAAATAAACGTTGATTTATTTTTGAAGTGTGAGAATTAATTTACGGATTTGAACGTAAATATAAAGTAAATCGTTAAGGATTTATTTAATTGGTTTAAATGAACCATGTTGAAATGAAAGTATTTCCGCGTAAGGAAAATGTTTGAAATTTGTTTTCAAAAGTGGTAAAGGTGAAAAGTGATTTGAAAATTGTTTTCAAATGGTTGAAGTGTGGAGAATTTATATCTAGTAAAGATATTTTTGGAAAATAAATTATTTGGAATCTGGTGATGTTGTGCATCTCTATTGATAGTTAAATAACCGACTATCAATATTTACCTTGAAATAGGTATTTGTTGTGATTTGCTTGAATTTTAATGCCACACTTATTTTTGAAATAAGCGCTCACTATTCGGGTTAGCCGGGAAAGGACCTTGGGGTCGTATAACCCATTCCGAATATGTGATACGTCGTTATGGATTGCATTTGATGACCGGTGTTGACGACCGGATATTTATGAAAACGGAAGGATTACTGTCGAATGTTTTTGCATCGGCTGATCCCCGATATAGAAATTTATTACCCTTTGTGATGGGAAGTCCGGTCATGATTAGTGAATATCCGGATTGCAAGGACTTCTTTGTAAGTGTCTTCGGTTCCGTTCGATCCTGGAACGGGCTTGTATGGATGTGTGTCTGACATTACAATTTGAGATGTAAAGCTGGTTTCTATCAAATATATTTCCGTTGGTGGCGGAGAATTTATTCTCTTAGCTTAACACCCTTAGAGGTTATGTAGTTGATGGTTACTAGTGATACATTTCCAGATTGGTAATATGGCATACGAAGTGCTGTTGAGCATTTGATGATCAAAGCACAGCTTTTATATAAAGCGTGACTTTGTGGACAAGACTTTGTCGGACCTCACACCCCGGAAATGGTCAAAACAGGAAGGATGCAGCAAGGTTATTAGGGGGTAGCGCCCTTTAGTGTATGTCATTCCTTCTGAATAGAGGTGGTATCATGGTATGGAGCCCAGATACTTAACCTATGTTGTTGCTGCAAATTTATTGCTTTGTGGTTGTTGGAAATCGAGGATCCTTGGTTATAAATCGGTTACGATCGAGAGATGACATATTCGTGTCAGTAGTTACCCAGTTAGGAATAACCCGGCCTTGTGTTGGCAGAGATCCGATTAGGTTCTCGGGTCGTCTTTCCAGAGGCGTACCCATGTGGCAATGGGAAGTTTCTTGACCTGACCATTTGTTGGAAATCCAAAGAAACAATACGAACCCTGTACGGTTTTAGTTGTATAACCTGCCATGGAATGTGGCGGTAACCTACTATTGATCATGGTAGCTATAGTAGGCATACGATAATGGTTGTATGTTGGCTAAGATTTATATCTTTACTTTCGAAATGATTTTTTCCTACACTATGCACTAGTAATAATATCAAATGTTCTTTTTAATGCATATCAAGCATTTTTGACAATCATAAGGAGAAATCTCCTCCGATTCTGTGTTTGCATTATGTGTATGTGCGGGAGGCCTTATGGTAGTCTCATTTTCTAAAAAGCATTGCGAATCTATTTTAAAAAAAATATCATGTACTTTGTTTTAAAAATAAACTGTTTTAGTTCTCACACCAGTCACATGACTGACTCGGAGTTTATTGTTTTCCTTCCTAAACTCTGGGTGCCCACCAATTTCCACACGGGAATCTAGAGTCAGGTTTATCAGGATATTCTGGAATTCAGGAGTTGCTGGAGGCAAGCTGGATGGCATGGCGTATTCACTAGTATATAGTATTTCTTTTCCGCTGTAAAATTGTTGTTTGTTGTTGTAAATTCTGATAATGTAATGTGATGTAATGTAATAACTGATATAGTCCTTTGTTTAAAGATTATTCATTTATCTATTATATGTTGTTCCGCTGCGATTGTGAGATTCTAATACTGTTCTGTTGTTTCTTTCTGTTCTGTCCTATCTTTTTCTCTCTTCTTCTATCTTTTTCTTCTTCTTAACCATAACATTTCGATTTTCCGGCATTCGATTGCTCGGCAGTTGATACAATGGACGTATTGATGTCGGTTTTCGAGCGTCGAAACGTCGCGACGTTACATTTGGTATCAGAGCATATGGTTAAGCGACAACCATGGCTCTGTTGGGTATTACTCATTAGAGATAGAGTCGGTAGTACTCTAGAATGAGTGTGAGTGTAATAATAGCTATGAGCGCGTATTTGTTAGTTAATATAAATTGTTTTGTATTGTGTTGACTTATCGGTTGATTGTTTATGAATTCTGGTCGATGCGGGAAGTACAACCATGATCGATAGGGGTTTCTAAACTTTTAAACAAGATAAACTGACACAGTATTGTTTTAAATTGGGTAAATGAAATAATTTTACCTTGATTATATTTTGTATGTAAAGGAATAATTTTTCAGAATTATTAAAGCGTATATGAATTGATTGCTTGGTAGTTGAAAATATAAATATATATAAGTCAATAAATGTTGTTTGAATAAGTTGAATAAAAACAACAATTTTTAAAGAGTAATTGTATAAGCAAATGAATTATAAGTATGAAATTATAATTAATGTGATTTACAATTGTGAAATAATCTTATATATAAGAAGTGAAATTATATAAGTAAAAGATTTATAATCTAAAAAAACAAAATTTTAGAGAAGTGTTTTGAAAGGATTTGATATTTTGGAAAATTGTTTTGGAGAAATTAAAGCTCTAAACTCTTTTCGGTCGCTGGAAAATAATTCCGATGATGATTGCAACATCATCGGTGTTCATTTTCGGGTTTCCAAAAGAGGAATTGCTGCCAGATTTTTTTAATGAAAGTTGTTTGAAAAATTTGGATTTGGTTTTGGAAATTCAAAAGATAATCTGAATTGGATTTATAAGTGAACATTTAAGTTTAAACAAAGGATATTTGAAATGAAATATAACTTAAGTGATGAAGTTGAAATTGTTATCAAAATGAATTAAATAGTGAAGTGATGAATATAGACTTGAGTTATATAAATGAAATTCAACTTTAATTGTAAAATGAATTAGCGATTGAATTAATTAATGGATGGAATGCTAATCAATTGAATGTAAATAATTGATATGAAAAAATGAATGTAAGTGTTAATTCATTAGAAGCTAATGAAGTTGAGAAGTTGAATAATTGAATGAAAATCAATATAATACTAAACCAATTGAAATTAAAAGTGATAAACCAAATTGGATGTAAAATTAATAATTTGGTTATGTTGAATGAATTTGGTTGTTATTTGATTGTTAGTTGATTGTATATAAATTCAATAAGTGTTAATGAAAATAAATTAGCGAAATTGAAAGCTAAAGTAATTGAAATCAAATTGGAAGTTAAGTGAATCTTAAATAAAAATTGAATTTGATTTGTAAGTAAACCAACTTGAATATAAATTAGTGAATATAGACTAATTGGAAATGAATAAATGAATGTTGATAAAACATCCAATGTTAATGAATCAAATGTGACTTAAATTAGAAAACAAATTCATTAAATATTAATGAGAAGTGAATTTGTATTGATTTGGTAGTTGCATTTGTTGTTTTGTTGCATTTGCTATGTTGGCACATATATAGTTGTTGGTGCATGTTGTATATTGATATTATTTTCATATATACATGTTTCTCATTTGTTTGTTGAGTGTTTAGTAGGTGCGGATTGCGCTTGTTTCGCGTTTGGAGCTCGCTTTCGCGCTATATTAGCCGTATATGCTCGCTAATAATAAATAAGGTACATATCTTGGATTAAATATCGTACTTTTACACTTTTTTCCCTACGGGATGCCTCATCACTTGATGAGATGTATGTTTGTGATATATATACTGTCATTTTTTTTTGGATCGAGCCGCGCAAATGAGACTCTGACGAATTTTTTCGAAAATTTAAGGCGTTAGCATATTTTTGGGAATTGGGAAATTTTTGAAAACTAATTTTGGATTTGAAAACTTAGTAAAGATTTTGTAAGAAGTTTAACTATGAATTTTGGGAAAGTTAAACACTTAAGATATTTGAAAAATCAAAATTTGAATGGTTTGTTTTGGAAAGATAATGGATTCTGTAACTTTTTCTTACTTGGTAATTTCGAGGACGAAATTCTTTTAAGGGGGGAAGTTTGTAACGACCCATAATTTCTGACAATTAAAATTTGTATATTTAATTGATTTTAAATATTAATAAGTGAAATTTATAAGTCGAATAATTATATTTCGAATAAAATTGGATTTAATTGGATAATTAAATCGATAATTTAATAGTTGAAATTACAGAAATAATTGAAAATTGGGTCAAATACGATTGAAAATGATTTGTAAAATTTTATTATATCATATTGGAGTTAGAATGATGTTACAGAACTTTTAAAATCGAATTAAAAGTTAATTTGTGAAAATTGAATATTTTAATATTTAATTGACGAGTTAAAATAGCCATTTTTCAAACAGTCTCAGATTCTGACGAAACCAGTTTCATCGGATCCGTAATGTGATATTATTGTATGGTTTCAAATTTCGAGTCAATCGGATTTACCGTTTGTCTGGGGCAAGCCAAAAACACATAGAAATTGGTTTAAATCGATTTAATTTAAATCTGATCGTTTATTTCCATAACTCGCATAGATGATCGAATTAGCCTCCGAAACCTATTCCATTGTGTTCGGAACGTAGGATAAACCTTAGGAACGCCAATCGGCACGCTTCGTTTGGAGTTTGGAAAATTTTCGATGAATAGTGTTTTGGGCAATTTTCTATATAAGGACATCACTATCTTCATTTTGTAAAAATTAAGAAAAACCCTACCCTAATGCTTCAGCCGCCACTTACATTTTAATGGCTGAAAAATTTCGAAACTTCTCCTCTTAATCTCTCTCAATCCGTAAAGAATTAGCAAAAGTCTTCAACTACAAACTTCTAGAGCTCGAAGAGAGCTACAAATCCATACGGAGATGATCGAGTTTCGTTGCATGGATCAACGGCAAGTGGGCCCCGTTCGTCACCAGGTCACGCATGCATTTCTAGGCAAAGGTAGGGCCGAGTTCATCAGTATTCTGGTCGAGGGTAGCCCATGTGGTGGGCTTCGTCGTGGCGTAACCTGATCATCTTCAAAGTCGTCGTGTTAGGCTCGAGAATTCAAGATAGGTTGGAGGCTATGGGTTCTTAATGTCGCGTATGTTACTGGAAGGAGATGGAAGAAAGGAGGGACGGCCTAGATTCTAGGGTTTAGATTTGGATGGCTCTGATTTAATCTAGGTATAAAAATTAAAATAGAAATTGTAATTTGTTTATATTATAATTCTTGTAAACTTTAAAATGCGATATCTTTTTCATACGAGGTCCGTTTCGCACGAAACGAATTGCATCGGGTTCGTTTTGTCGAGCACTACGCAATGGAATTGGATTGGAATCACTTGGAACTAGTGAGAATTTCGGGTAAAATTAAACGTGTATTTAAATTTATTCGAAATAAAAGCTGAAAACGAAATTGAAATCAAGGTGAGAACTTCTCACTCAATCGAATTGTTTCGATTTATATTTTAAATAGTTAGATTTAAAATTGCTTGATTGTATGTTTGAATGTTGATTATTATCTGTTGATGATTGAAATAAACATTATGCGCCGTTAGTAAGCGGATGTTATTTATTAAAAACATATACCGCGATAATTCCGACTTGTATGGAATTTGTATTATTTATGTATTTGGATGATTTTTCCGCATTATATAGCGGATGAGACCTTATTGTGCCGCATAATAGGGGATAATATTTTATAAATACTATATACCGCGTTATTCCGTATTGGAACGGAATTGGTATTGTGCTAACATCTTTGGATGCAGGGAAATAGGTTGGAGGGATCCAACTGGATTCCTCACCAGTATTTATTTGATTACAGATATTATGATGTTTGTTGATTATCATATCAATATATGATATTTGGATGTCATGATTGACTATTTGGTGTTGTTGATTCATAGTATCCATTTTTGAAGTTTTAAAATAATAATTTTGATTTTAAAAAGAACTTTAAAGTGATTTTTGAAAGTATACGTTTTATTAAATTTTGAATTGTTGAAATAAATAAACATTATATTTTTATCGTTATAAAAGTTATAATTTTGGAAAATAGTACTTAAGTATGATTTTGGAGTTATATAAGTTTTAAATAACGTTTTGTAAATTATTAAAAGGATTGGTTTATTTAAATTGGGATTTTCGAATTATTATAAACAGTTTATATAAAAATTTCTAAGATTAATGTTCATAAATTAAAAATATTGGAATTATAAAACGAGTTTTTACGAGTGTTAGAATGAAATAAAAAATGGATTTCATAAGTGAATGAAATATGTAGATTTATAAATTGTGAAGCTATAAAATGAATAGATTTTTGTAAAATAAAAGATTACAAGTAATTAACTTATAGATTAAATTTTGGTATATAAATTGAGTTATAAATTGAATTGGTTATTAGAGGAGATTTATAAATCGAAGTTGTTATAAAATAGAAATGGAATTTATAAACGTTGTTTTATAAATGCGAAATCAAATAAATTTGATAAGTAAATATAGAAATTATTAAAGGAATTATATCCACGATTTTGGGACTGTGGAAAATCCTTTAATTAAAAATGTGTAAGTGTTGAATTTGGTAAACGATTTATATCCACGATTTGGACAGTGGATAATCTTTTGATAAAAGTGTAGAAATACTGAATTGGGTAAATAAAGTATATTCACGATTTTTGACAGTGAATATATTATTAAATAAAATGGATATAGTTTGGGAAAATGATATTTTAAAATGAAGTTAAATGATTTGAAGTTGTTTTAAAATGCATTAAGTGTCGAAACCATAGATTTCAACATTCATTGTTGAAATAGACGTTTTCGAGAAATAAGGAAATGGTGGACTATAACACTGTTGTTATAGTAAATAATTTCCAAAAGGAAATGTTTTTATATCGTATCGGGATTTATATATCTATCTTAATTTCGAATACCTATATTAGTGATTTTGGATCGTCGTAACGATGTTTTACGCAGCATTCATTTTGGCCCAAATAAATGTGTTTGAAAGAACGTTTTCTTTAAAGAATGAAATATATATTTAATTTCGATTTAAGTATATTGAATATTTTCCAAGTGTTGAAAATAAATGGATTTGTAAATTACTTATTATTAAATAAGTATGGAAATGTTTTCCAATATGAACTGAATATTTTGAAATTTTATCTTTTAAAGATAAATTGAAAATGAATATTAGAAATCGATTTGGAAATCGTATATTCATAGATATTTTGGAATTGTAACCCGAGGTCCAAGTATATTAATCTGGGCTCCAATGTCCAGTATATTAATTGGATCTCTTGCGAGAAGGAGTTATTCACTATGGAATTTATAAAAGAAAGGGAAATTTGTTTAAAAATAAACGTTGATTTATTTTTGAAGTGTGGGAATTAATTTACGGATTTGGAACGTAAATATAAAGTAAATCGTTAAGGATTTATTTAATTGGTTTAAATAAACCATGTTGAAATGAAAGTATTTCCGCGCAAAGAAAATGTTTGAAATTTGTTTTCAAAAGTGGTAAAGGTGAAAAGTGATTTGAAAATTGTTTTCAAATGGTTGAAGTGTGGAGAATTTATATCTAGTAAAGATATTTTTGGAAAATAAATTACTTGGAATGTGGTGATGTTGTGCATCTCTATTGATAGTTAAATAACCGACTATAAATATTTACCTTTAAATAGGTATTTGTTGTGATTTGCTTGAATTTGAATGCCACGCTTATTTTTGAAATAAGCGCTTCCTATTCGGGTTAGCCGGGAAAGGACCTTAGGGTAGTATAAACCATTCCGAATATGTGATACGTCGTTATGGATTGCATTTGATGACCGGTGTTGAGTACCGGATATTTATGAAAACGGAAGGATTACCGTTGAATGTTTCTGCATCGGCTGATCCCCGATATAGAAATTTATTACCCTTTGTGATGGGAAGTCCGGTCATGATTAGTGAATATCCGGATTGCAAGGACTTCTTTGTAAGTGCATTCGGTTTCGTTCGATCCTGGAACGGACTTGTATGGATGTGTGTCTGACATTACAATTTTAGATGTAAAGCCGGTTTCTATCAAATATATTTCCGTTGGTGGCGGAGAATTTATTCTCTTAGCTTAACACCCTTAGAGATTATGTAGTTGATGGTTACTGGTGATACATTCCCAAATTGGTAATGTGGCATACGAAGTGCTGTTGAGCATTTGATGATCAAAGCACAGCTTTTGTTCTTTTGTATAAAGCGTGGCTTTGTGGACAAGACTTCGTCGGACCGCACACCCCGGAAATGGTCAAAACAGGAAGGATGCAGCAAGGTTATTAGGGGGTAGCGCCCCTTTAGTGTATGTCATTCCTTCTGGATAGAGGTGGTATCATGGTATGGAGCCCAGATACTTAACCTATGTTGTTGCTGCAAATTTATTGCTTTGTGTTTGTTGGAAATCGAGGATCCTCGGATATAGATCAGTTACGATCGGGGGATGACATATTCGTGTCAGTAGTTATCCAGTTAGGGGTAACCCGGCCTTGTGTTGGCAGAGATCCGGTTAGGTTCTCGGGTCGTCTTTCCAGAGGCGTACCCATGTGGCAATGGGAAGTTCCTTGGCCTGACCATTTGTTGGAAATCCAAAGAAACAATACGAACCCTGTACGGTTTTAATTGTATAACCTGCCATGGAATGTGGCGGTAACCTACTATTGAACATGGTAGCTATAGTAGGCATACGATAATGGTCGTATGTTGGCTAAGATTTATATCTTTACTTTCGAAATGATTTTTTCCTACACTATGCACTAGTAATAATATCAAATGTTCTTTTTAATGTGTATCAAGCATCTTTGACTATCATAAGGAGAAATCTCCTCCGATTCTGCGTTTGCATTGTGTGTGTGTGCGGGAGGCCTTATGGTAGTCTCATTTTCTAAAAAGCATTGCGAATCTATTTTAAAAAAATTATCATGTACTTTGTTTTAAAAATAAACTGTTTTAGTTCTCACATCAGTCACATGACTGACTCGGAGTTTATTGTTTTCCTTCCTAAACTCTGCATGCCCACCAATTTCCACACGGGCAGTCTAGAGTCAGGTTTATCAGGATATTCTGGAATTCAGGAGTTGCTGGAGGCAAGCTGGATGGCATGGCGTATTCACTAGTATATAATATTTCTTTTCCGCTGTAAAATTGTTGTTTGTAGTTGTAAATTCTGATAATGTAATGTGATGTAATGTAATAACCGATATAGTCCTTTGTTTAAAGATTATTCATTTATCTATTATATGTTGTTCCGCTGCGATTGTGAGATTCTGATATTGTTCTGTTGTTTCTTTCTGTTCTGTCCTATCTTTTTCTCTCTTCTTCTATCTTTTTCTTCTTCTTAACCATAACATTTCGGTTTTCCGGTATTCGATTGCTCGGCAGTTGATACAGTGGACGTATTGATGTTGGTTTTCGAGCGTCGAAAAGTCGCGACGTTATAAGAAATACCTTCATAGCTTAGCAATTATTGTAGAGCCTAATCAATTGAGGGATTATAAGACGGAGCCAATAACATCCCATGCCACTGCGTGCATCGTAGAACATGGAACTCAGAGGCTCCACAACAAAGAACTAGATTGTTTCGAGTACAATGGTGAGAAAATCAAATGGGGAGCATGAGTACTCTTCGTCCTTGACCTTTCTCTGGAAAAAAAATCCCTTCAAAATTAGGATTTCGGTTGCGTCGTGATTGCTAAATTGGATGGTAGGAGACGTTTGCTACATTTTTTTCACAGCCACTTTACACTTATACAGAAATTTTTATGCATGTTTAGGTTATTTGCATATATACTTTCATGACACGATTACAAACTCACGCTAGGATTGAGCTCATTTTAGTATATCTGTAGTACATAATCACATTGCACTATTGATTGAGTAGATGGTTGTGTAGATAACTTGGTTATATAACATGAATGTTATTGCGCGTTACGTTGTTCGTCCCTTGAATGATTTCGTGACGAAATCTTTTTTAAGTAGGGAAGAATGTAACACCCCATAAAATGAACCATAAATAAATGGAGTAAATTAAATTAGATGTGATATGGTAAAAAATGAAAATTTTATAAAAGTTGGAATTTGACCACGAAACTTATATCGTTGCGTTCGTGGCAAAATTCTAATTAATTTTCATATATAATATGCTGAAAACGATACTCGAACGAAAAAATTACGAGCGTTTGAAGTTTTCAAA
Source organism: Allium cepa (assembly GCA_030765085.1). Classification (NCBI taxonomy): domain Eukaryota; kingdom Viridiplantae; phylum Streptophyta; class Magnoliopsida; order Asparagales; family Amaryllidaceae; genus Allium; species Allium cepa. The sequence continues at coordinate 217,149,425 of CM060929.1, forward strand.
TTTAAAGTAATTTAAATAGGATTCAAATAAATAATTAACTCTCAAATTTGAAATTTGAAATTAATTGTTATTAGACTTAGGGATTAGGCAACGTTAAAAATTAGCAATTAATGTTAAAAGTTAATTAGAGTATGAAATCAATAAATAATCAAGCAACGGTAAAATAAAATAAATACCTTCCCAAAACAAGGGAAGAAGTCGACCCAATGCTTCAAGGTATCAGCCGTAGGGGTCGAACTTGAAGCATGGGGTCAACCACTTCCTTTTGGTGGAGCCTATTTTGATGAGTTGTACGTCCAGATTTATCCATTTTTTATATATTCTCATTCAACGGTTCTGGTGCGTTTCTAACCACTATAAATTAGACCCTAGACCTTTCACTTTTATCCACAAATATTTTGAAAATAATAACGAAACTATGTCATTTTATCTCTCCAAAGCAGATTCAGAAACTCCGTAGAGAATTCAAGTAAGAATCTAATTTATTTTCTATTCATTTCTTCTTCCTCCAACCAATTCTTATTCTATTCTCCCCCAACTACTCTGAATCTAATAAGTATATATACCTCTTCCCTATTTTGTGCATATATATCAAAAGAGAGAGATTAAAAGGCATGCAAATCCAAGGAAGGCGAAGCTAAGGCTATTCTGTGAGTTTGAAACCTTAGTATTTCTTTTCAGCGATTGTTTAGTGTATTTCCTTTTAAATTTGAATATGCCTTAGGGATTTTGAGATTTCAAAATATGATATCTAAAATCCCCGAAGTTTTTTTTATTTCGATATATGTCAATTCTATTTTGCGATTCTCAATTATTTACATGAATTTGATGAAATTTGTTTCGTTTATGCAATTTTTGATAATTTCATAGTCTATTCCACTTCTCCTTCTTGGGGTCAAATTGTGATTCTTCAATAAAACAAGGGGCTCAGATTACGAATTCTATTCGTAGCCTACACAACTTATTTTTATTTATTTCTTTGTAAAAGAGGAGTAGAATATACTATGGGGTTTAAATCGCAATTCTTATTGTTTAAGATATTTCACTGAATTGGTGTAATAAATTAAGTTTCTATTTTATTTACAAGTATGTTATTGCAGTTTTGGTTATGAATATTTATTGCCTGTTTTGGATATTAAAATCCCATGAAATCCTGAAAACTTAAAGAAAAAGGACTTGTAATAATATTTGGTTAAGGAATTAACATTTAACGCTAGTTTAAAGCGTAAAACCTATACGTTTAGAACTCATTAGGCACGAACATTTATCTCTATTTGCGTAATTAACATATAATTATTACGTATATGGCGTAATTAATTAAGCATTTGTTTTCATTTATTTCCTCCATTAAGAGGGTAATTTATTGTTATGTGAACATAAGAGGAAACTCTTATATAGCCTAATTATTATTTTAACGCGTAATAAGAAAGATTCCTTATAAGGACTTATTTATGAAGCGGTGAAATGTGTGTATAGTAATAGATGTATGGCTAAGTAATACTAATTCAATTTTGTGTAAGAGTAAAGCCTACTTCAGCAAGTGCAGCAGTTACAAAAAGGAAGTTTTAGACACATTGCAAATTGATGAAGGAAGTCTTGCTATTAAATATTTAGGTCTGACACTATCAGTTAATCAAATTAAGGACAATGACTGCTCTATGTTAATAGAAAAAATTCATTAAAGAATGTAAACATGGTCTAGTAAACTACTTTCTATAGCAAAGAGAATGGAGCTTATTAGAACAGTGATATATGCTATTATTTTATATTGGCTTCAAACATATCATATACCACCAGTATCTATTAAGAAATTAGAAAATAGATGTGCTGAATTCCTTTGTAGAGGAGGTTTTCATAAAACTATTTTGGCAATTTTTAGTGCAGATTCTATGTAGGCCAAATGAATGAAGTGCAAATATATCAAAAAAAGGTAATTTTTGGAATATCATGCTTAAGAATAATCAGTCTAATGCTTGGAGACAAATTTTAAAGTGTAGAGATATTGGCAAATCATTATTGGAAAGGAATTTTAAACATGGTAATGAAACAAGCTTATGGTTTGATCCCTGGTCTCAGCATGAATCATTTATAAACAGAGTGGGATGGGATAATCTAGTTATTTCTGGAGCAGATGCAACAATATCAATTATTATTATGGATAATCAATGGTAGCCACAAGTACATCTAATTACAAATCCTCACAAGCAAAGTATATGTAAATTTTCTATAGATATTAATGCAGATATTGATTATTGGAACTGATTAGCTAGCAGGAAAGGAAAGTTCTCTTTTAAAAAAACATGGGAAACTATTACAAATAAACATCCTACTGTAGAATGGTATAAATGCATATGGAACAAGGTATATAATCCTAAGATGACATTCTGTACTTATTTCGCTATAAATAACAGATTGCTAACTAGAGATAGAATTTGCAAATGGGGAAATAGTGATAGTTTACTTTGTTCCTTACGTAATTTAGAAAATGAATGTATTAATCACTGGTTTTTTTAGTGCAGTTATGCATACTACATATGGAATCATATTCAATCTACTCTGCACACTAAAGACAGTGGCTGTGTGGATCTCAAGCAAGCTATTCAGCAAATTATTAACAATTTCAGATCAAAATCACTTGAGAGATCTAGCTCATATTATGCTAACTACTGCAGTGTATCATATATGGAAAGAAATGAATGATCGTACTCAAAATAAAGCTAGCTTAACTAAAGAGCAACGATTACTACTTATTGAAACTGACAGCAAAATTATTCTTCACAAATCAAGAGAAAAAAAGTTAAAGATCAAACCAGATTCGCCTACTTATCTGAATACTGGACTAGGGAAACAGGCAGTAAGCATATTGAGAACTTTTATGCCACCCAAAAGATAATCAGATAAACAAGTTCATTAGAACAAGCATGGCATAGAGCTACTAGAGAACTCCAACTAATTGCATAATATTTCTGGATTTGTAGGTGATAACAGATTAGTAGATCACCAAGAGCTGAATAATAGTCAAGCTTTTGAACATGGTAGAAAATTAACAGATCTGAATCGCGATGATCTCAGATCTACTAGTTATTCAACTTTTCTGAATAGCGATTATTCCTTTGGAGATATTCAAGGGACGCAGAGAAGATTTAACGAGTGTCTTTTATATTATAAAAGAGGAGAAGCGAGCGGTATGAAGTAGAAAAGCGAAAACTTGAAGAAGAGGAAATTTTCTTTGCCATTTAAGAGTGTTCGACAATTTTGATGTAAGTTGTTTGTAAATAAGGTCGGCTAAAGTATTGTAACCCTAGATACGAGGGTTAGGGTGCTCATCGGATGGAAATATGTTATCTACCTGATAATCTTTTGGGCTTTATTAATTAAACTTTTGGTGAATAATTTCTTGGATTGATGTTATATTTCACGTGTGATTTGTTGGTTAGTGTTGACATTCATTATTACAAGTGCGAACCCGTGGTTCGCATACGGACCGCACTCAACCTCTTATCATCATAACATGTTTAAATGATTTATATGGTTCAATGATTAAGAAATAGTGATCTTGGTTCAATGATTAAGAAATAGTGATCTTTCTTAACAATATTCAAATAAGTTTGCATTTTGTCTAAAACTTGTGCATAAATCTTTGAAAATAGTAATGCAGATAGTACTGATGCTTGATAAACAATTGCAAAATATCGAGCAAAAATGATTTCAAAGATAAAATTTCCACACAATACACATATAAATTTATTGTGTGCATCAGCTGTTGCTCCATGCATCAGCTGTATTATATGTAACTTCATTTGGTGAGATACCTTTATCAATCATTTCCTTTAATACTTGATGTCGTTGATTCCATTTGCTGCTTCTGTAATAACTACATGTAAGAGCAATGCAGGTAACAATATTTGGTTTACACTTGACCATTGATCCAAAAATGCCAAAAGCAACGTTGACATGATTTATGAGAACGCAAGTGTTGATGATGATCCCATAACTGACTAGGTCTAGGAATACATTATGCAGCATCGTATTATTATAGAATGATAAGGTTAGAGGATAAAGATGTTTATTTCTGTTTTGAACGATTCTTGTGAAAAATATGCTACATCTAAAGCATACATATTTTATGTTCGAAGTGTTGGAACTAACAACCATTATTCAACAATATTTATTTTAATGTGAAGAATATCATTGTATTTCTTTTATAGTCAAAGCAAATTCCATATAATAATAAGCATATAATTGTATTTAATTCTTTTGAGCTTTCTGGTTCCATTTCTAATAATTGTTGTTGTACTTTGGTAATGTTGGATTTCACCAGACTTGACTGCAATTTGTGAAAGTAGAATCAGAGGCTGAAAATTTTCAAAACAATCAACGACATAGATTAGTTAAAAGAAATAAAGTCAAACAGATTTAATAACTTTAATAATATGAATAATCTGAAAAACTGTGATTTAAAAGAAAATATTTTTAGCTATCAACAATGGATATCATTGGAAAGCATATTAAATTTGAGATTTAATAGCGAAATCGATTCTTAAATCCAATTAATGTAGAAAAAGTTATCACATTTCAAACTTTGGAATAGAAAGAAATTAAAAACGTGACTATTCATTTTCCAGAATATGAAGGAGGCACGTGTGCTTTTGAAATCTAACTCAATAATAATATTATAGTATAGATATAGATTATTTTCCTGAAGATAAAAACATTGAGTGAAGAAGCCTAAAGAGTAAGTAGCATTTCAAAAGCTCTCACATATAGTTTTGATAATTATTTGGTAATTATTTAAGAAAAGACCATGCTGGATAAAGATGGTAAACAATGAAGAAGGTGAAACAACTAAAAAAATAAGTGATTAGTATGTTTTTTTGGAAAAACCACACATAAGTTTATGATAATATATAAGTAAATAAATCAAAAACAGCAACCACAAGAAAAATCATTAACATTTTGCACCAATTGAAGGGTATAAAATTCTCAAATAACAAAAAGAAGATTTTACTGCATGATCAAATCTAATTGTATTTTTAATTTGATTAGACTGTCAAAAAAGTACTGTAGGTCTACTACTAATGGCTTACAACCTAACAGCCTTCCAAAAAATTAACTAGCATCAACAACAAATAAAATTCTATTACAACATATGCTAACATGTATTTGAGCCTAAGACGTTATAACCTTGGAATTTGGGTTTGTTGAACCTTAAGATAAGTTGTTTCAGCAAAAGTCACTGAATCACATTATATTAATCGCCCAACGCATCATGAATTTAAAAGTAGTTTTGGGTATAAAAAAGGACCATGGTAAACATTCATAGCACAGGAAAAAACAGTATTGAACAAAGGTAAAAGTTTTAACTTAAAAGTTGTGCAAACACAAATTATGATCTGCCTTCCATATTCTTTAAAATTTAATATTCAAAACGTAAATTGAACTTAGAGCCTGGTGCTTCTCAAACATGTAAGCATGAACTAAAAATAAGAATCATGAATAATAAAAGTTTAACATTTCCATTATGATTTGATAATCTATTCAGCTTTAAGCTACACCCTTCGTATATAGGCAAATCTTTGGGAAATTTTGAGTATTTAATTCCTTATTTTGAATTAGAGATGCAATATGGATAGGCGGACAACAATCTTTTATTCAGAATGTCTCAAGTAGGTACATTTGTATTCACATGTACAATCACTACATATACAAATCATAAAATGCAAGGATTTAAGTTTTGTTTAAAACTTTTGGAAACCTAGATCGTAGGACTCTAAATATCAAATTCTGGCTTTTGTAATGTAAAAACAGAAGTTAAAGTTGGCCTGTTAAGTAATACCTAAAAAATATGCTATTAGTTTAAATCACAGTTTTAGTCCTGTGGTACAATGTTTTGGTTTGAAATAAAACCTGAGTTTGTATGCATATACATCTCAGGATATATATTTTTTCATAAACATCTCAGAGCATTGAGTATATACAGAGCACAAATGTAATATTGCTCAGTTCAATTATTATTTAGCATAAAATGTTATGGTATAAATATTAGTGGAACTAACCTTCACTTTGTTGTCATCAAATGGAGCACCAGGTGCAGTTGCTGTAGTAAAGGCATGTACACATGAAGCTACAGAAAGTTTAACATCCTTGGCTGGATGTTTCATAATTATGTGCTTCATGGTAGGTTCAAGACTTTCTATGCTGGCATGGATGGCGACCGATCAATTTTTCACAGTGAGAGGAGGTTTAGGGTAAGAGAATGCAAAGAAAAGGTCTTTTGAGTACTATATTATAAAATAATAGCTAGATCAAAACAGACTATCCTACCTAGTATTCCAATGCTTGAAGCCTTGAATGAAGCAATGCCAAAACTGAAGGTTTTAAAGGTGCCGTTTATTTCATTTGCACTCATATGGTGTCATTTAAGTGCTCCCATATAGTAGTAACTCCACTCCTGCAATTATCTTCTATTTAGTAACAAAAACAAAAATGGTAGGGACTCATTCAAGATTGCTTGCTTTCAAATAAGAAAAGAAACAAACAACTAATTAATTGCTTAGCTTTCTTCACGTTTGAAACAAACTGATTAAAACAACAGTGACCTTTCAGTTGAACCATATTTGTCTATTTTCATCATAGTGAGCAAGTTAGCTAGAACTACTATAGAAGCCTTCCCACTATTGAAAAATACAAAATTCATCAGCGTCCATATCCAACAAATAAAGAAATATCCAAGATCTAGAAATAGTAATTCTTATGCATCTTTTAGAATATATAAAATGATAAACATCTACTTTTTATCAAGGTAATAATTTATATTAGTGTATATACTAATGAATACTCATTGCTCAAAGTTGCTTTTTAGCATCATATTTTTATTTCTTGTATATTTATAAACAACGGTGCTAAAATGATTTTATACTGAAACAAAAATATCTATTTATGCTTTTAAATTAATTAACCGTGAGTAAATAAACAAAAATCCAATATATACCCGGTAGACACGGATATGGATATTCGAAAATGGTTTCGAATATGGGTGCAACACTATATGTATTTGTATAAAACCGTTCACTAATACACACATTTGAGACATTGTGCGTTCAAACTTCAAATGACCAATTTCCCAATTTGGTTGACCTTATAGTTCAAAGTTCAAACATATTTTAGCATTTAAGCATGAGCAGGTATTCAACACAAAGGCGCTAGACTAATCAGATATGGTGCATAATTATAATCTCAGTTTGGGTCTGATTCTTTTTTATTCAAATTAGAGAAATTATACCTAATTATTGGTCTTGATAGTGGTATCTGCTTCTGATATATTAGGATACATGCATAAAATTAAGATAATTGGACAAATGTGTGAGCATTATAGATTATTCTAGTAGATTATCACTTATCATACAAATGTGTGACCATATGCAAGAAACATTTAAGGTTATCTATTCAGTCAATTTGGAACCATCAATGACATTTTGTTAAAAGACACATATCATGAATAATTGATGAACATTGGTCGATTTTGTTTTCTCAGTAGCACCAACTAATTCATGTGAGTTAATAGAGTTTCTACATGAATTATGCATCCATCAATCGTATAACAACAGCACATTTGCACAATTAGCTTAATTAAAAGCAAAAACAGAGAAATAAAAAGTGGTATCAGTAAGCACGCCTTGGTTTTAACCTAGACTTGTACTTATATCTATCATTAACAATAACTGCTTTCCGTGATTGTGCTGTGCAAGTTAAACGAATATGTAGCACATTCAGTACAAACTAAAATCCTTCTCTTTCCTAGTAAAAACCAATATTTAGGGAACAAACATAATCAAATGAATGGTAGACAAAAATTATACACATTGCACACAGTAAAATTTACGTTCTCGCCATTTTGCAATAGCATGATATTAAGAACGAACAGAATAAGAGGAATGTAAGTATCAGTTATCAGGTTAATTGATTATAACGCATTTAGAATGCATCAGTAGACTTAAATAACAATAAAATCTTATGGAGAAGTTAAAATATCATTGATTTAAGAAAGCCTCAAAAAAAAGTATAATTCAATGTCAGTAATAGAAAGGTCTCACATCCAAATTGTAAATTGCCTTCTTCAGTTTCCTACTTACTAAGATTACTACTAAAGCAAAATGTTTCTGGTTTGATGGGAACATGTAATTAACCCTGCATTTTCAGACAGTAGCCAGAAACTAGGATCAGCGATGGAAAACTACATGTCTAATATAGTTTTTTTATTTTTGTTTTATGTCTAATAAGGGACAGCCCAATGTTCACTTTGTGCAACACAACATTAAAAAATGAGAGATGATTTCAAAGTAGCTTTAAAAGAAGGCATTTTTGGGTTTAAATAAATTTGTTTCCTTGATTGATAGCCAAACAGTAATAAAGTTTCATTTCACTCCAAATTTTAACAGAATTACCTTTAGAAGGTTAAGGTGCCTTTTCCTGCTTAAATCAGACTTTCAAACATTGACATATGCTAACGCGGTACCTTTTATTTGGCCAAAGCAATATATGATTCCCCGAGAAGAACACCAAGACTGTATGCATTGTGCCTCATCCTTGTAGCGTTCTAAGAACAAACTAACCAAAAATTAACAAAGACATAAAAAGGTTAGTAAATTCATCTTAAATAACGGAATATATAAGCGAAATTAAACCTTAAAGTGTGACAGATTACCTTCCTTAACTCCATCAGTATTTAGCTGCCCCTTTCGAGCATTAACTTCTAACTATAATAGCTGTTCAGAAGCCCATACATACTCAGCAGGATCATTACGGCAATTGTTCATCAAATTCAACTTAATTGCAAATTTGTACATGATTGAAATGAAATTAGGGTTGAAGTTTAGAACCGTGAATAAAAACTGTATGTAGCAAAACAATAACGAAAGGTTCAAAATTCTTAAGTAATCACGAAGTCGTTGTAGTATAGTGGTGAGTATTCCCGCCTGTCACGCGGGTGACCCGGGTTCGATCCCCGGCAACGGCGAACTACAGTTTTTCTGCCGACTGCTGAAAATTGATTTGAATCCATTGAAGATCGATTTCTCGAACTTAGAAAGTTGCTGCATTTTGCCATCCATCTCTTCGCTCTGCAACAAAATATATTTAATTACATAATTTACCTAGTTTTTTATCTGCGCGACGAAGAAAAGTAGGTAACGCAGTAACGATCTGACGCCGATCAATAAATTACCACATATTTCTCAGCCTCGGCGACAAAGAAATAGGCATTGCCATTTCCAGCTAGATGTGAAGAGACACTTTTGCATTCGGATACTTTCATGTCCGTATACTTTGAATATAGAATATCCACGTGCGTGGGGCGGACGAATTTCGAATAATTATCCTATCAGCTAACGACTGATAAATCAAGAAATATAAATTTTAAGTTTAACATACAAAGATCAGACGGATAATTTTCTGATGCGGATGTCTTCGTATCCGCATCCGTTTTTTCGGATATCGGATGTTATCCGTTTTTCGAATACGGATGCGAATGTCTTCGTATCCGCATCCGTTTTTTCGGATATCGGATGTTATCCGCTTTTCGAATACGGATGCGAACGAATTTCGAATTTTTTGAATATCCATTGACAGCCCTATTTCCGAATCTTCTTCTGATACGGTAAGTAAGTGCTTTCATTAAAGCGACAGAAAATGCTTATTAATAACATTTCGGCCCCATGTATAATCAGCGTATATACTATTTTAAGCAGACAAATATACAAATCAGACTACCATTCCAAAAAAACCATATTTTCCCCCTTTCCCTTCTTGTTTATCATTGTCTTCAGAAGCTAGCTTCGACAGTTCTACACGATGCGAAAATCAACCAGAGTCACGAAGAAGCAAAGTCGGACATCTGAACCATCTCGCAACGAGAAAACTGCTTCTTCCCAACCGTCGCGTAAGTTATCTGTCTCAGCTTTAGCTTAAATCGCATATAGGGTTTTGGTTTATGGTCATTTATTGGTCAGCAAGAAATTGGTCGTTAGGGTGGTCGTTTATTTCCATGACTTAACGCTAATTATTGTTTGTCGCGGTTGTTTTTCACCGACTGATACATTTGGAGCGGTTATAATTTGTCGATTGATATTGAAGAACAATCTCCCTTTGTTCGTATATTCCATCAAATATATGTATCAAATCTCAACTATATTTATATAAAATTAAAAGATGAATGTTTATGCTGATAAAATAAGGTTAGGCTAACGTTAATAATAAAGGGATCAAACAAGTTGAGAGTAGACGCTAACTTAAATAAAACTGCTTGGGTTGCAAAATATTTAGAACATCAAAAGTTTAAAAGAGAAAATAAGTTTGAAATACATAGTTCAAACAATGAACTATTATTTAAACAATTTATAATTAAGACCTATTTTTTAATTTATTCTATTGTGTTGGAAAGATTGTTTACATTAGATCATTGTGGGGATGTTAAATAACTTATTGATTGGTCATAATTGTAGGAAAAGAGACAACGCACTTGAATCATCTTACCGGAAGAAACGTGCATTGGAACTTGAAGAAGCTAAGAAAAAATCCATTGTACAAAAAGCATAAGAAGCATATAGGAATCAACATTTGGTTGGTTCAATTGGTTTTGAAGTAAAAGATGTCAGACTAATTGGAACCGAAAAAATTCAAAACCGAATCAAACTGAACCTAATTAAATTCAATTAATTAGACTAATAACCGATTAAACCGAACTAGAAAGATATATTATGATTCGAATGATTGAATCACTCGAAGGAAGATAGAAATTTATGTCTGTATAGATTTTATTAGGTAATTTTTAATATTTATAACAAAATTGAACCTATTTTTAATAGGTATACTTTATAATTTATCAATCAATAGATTATTTAAAATATTATAATACCATAAATTGGAGAATATAATAAAAATTCGATTAAATCGATAGCTAAAAAATAATATTTTACAAACCGAAACCAATTTAGTTTCAAAGTCGAACCAAATCGACCAAAGTGAACCAATTCAGTCGGTTAATTGGGTAGCAACCAAATATTGTTCATCCCTATAAGCACATGAAGATGCAATAATTGATAGCGAAGAGGAAGTAAACAGTAGTAATTCCCACGAGGATGGATCAAAGGATGGTATGAGGAAGGAAAACGAGTCTAGCGAAGAAGGTTCTGATGATGATGGTTCGGATGTGGATCGAGTTCGAATAACTCAAAGGCCGAAGAGATGTCAGCGAAGAACTTACCAAATGTGAATCCTTCTACTTCAAATGCGATCATTGTTTTACCACCCGTTAATGCTTCTTGTACACTTAAAAGTTTTGAAACTCATATCGCACATAGTACTTGGAACAAGAATGAGGTAGTTAAACACTTTGTAATGTTATTGCTTCTGTATATTAATTATAATAGCGTTATAATTTATGAAAATTTTCATTATAGGAGATCGGCCCACTCAAATGTATTGCACGTCGGACAAAGCTAAATGAGTGGAAGTTGGATGATTTGCCAAATCAAGTTATTGAAATAGTAAAGAATTCAGGTTTGTACAGTTTGGCTGGATATACATACAAACTTGTAGATTATGTTAATATTTCGGCTTTCATCGAGGGATGGCATCTAGAGACTAATTCTTTTCATATGCCATTCAGAGAGTGGACAATTACATTAGATGATGTTGCTCAGATCGTGAAAGTTTCGGTTGTTGGTCATTCTATTTATAGGGAAGAATATGAACATAATATGATTAATCTTTCAGTAGAGTATCTCGGAGTTACAAACAAGTTGCAAGGGAAGAATTAAAAGATTCATGGTCCGCGAAGATGAATTTATTGCTGGATATATTCGATGAAATATCAAAGAAAGAAGAAATGAGCAAGAATGATTATAAAATCATTGCCCGCGCATACCTACTATATTTGGTGGAATATACTTTGTTTTGTGATAAATCTGGTATGAATGTGTCAGTTAACTATTTAAAATGTTTCTCAGATGTTCATAGTTTGAGTGAGCAAGCTTGGAGAATGAAGGTATTGGCCTTTTTTTATCGTCAACTTGGTTTGGCTTCACGACGAGACGCTAGACAGATGACTGGTTATTTGACATTATTGATGGTACATGTATTATAATATATTTTTTGGTTTCTTATTTAGATACTGTTATAGCTCAAACAAGTTTTTTTTAAGGCATAGATTTATGACCACCTCCATATGATTCCTAATGTCGTTCCTTACAAAAAATATGATCATACTATACCCACAGTGTGTAGGAGGGAACCTAAGAATCAGTCTGATGATACAACATCTGCTATAATTCAACTTCGAGAACAACAAGACGATTTAACTGCTCAAGTTGAAAGTTTTAATTTGTTGTAGGATTTTAATAAAAAATTGGGGGTATTTAATATCTTACATTGTTTTTCAATTTGTAAATACGTCAAGATCTGATAGAGTTATGGATGATTCTTTTAGGCCATATGACCCATGAAGACAGATGATCAAACTAACTTCAAATGATTTGATATTTGGACAAGGCACTTAAATAGAAGATAGGAATACAACCAAACAAAGATCGCTTAAAACTATGCTAAGTGGATGGATAGCTAGTGATCCATCCCCTATGGATAGCTAGCGATACATCCCCTATGGATAGCTAGCGATCCATCAAGATAGGTCGGATCACCCTTAAACTTTCCGAGCTCCTTTGTAGCACTAAATAAAGGCTTTTGGTAAAAATATATGCTAAGTTGATGGATAGCTAGCGATCCATCAAAATGACTCAGATTGATTTGAGATTTTCGGTGATGACTTGGCATAGCAACCAGACTCTTCTGCACTTGGACTTCTAGCTCAACACTCACTAAATTCTCCTATAAATACTCACCTACCTGCAACTAGAGATGGATCGTTTTTCTGGAGAGAGATGCCATTACTGTACTGTAATTCCTTCACTTCTTCAGCTTACTTCTCCCTTACAACAATCATTAAGGGGTTACTATGATTTTTCAGTCAGCCCTTATACTTGTGACTTATTCTAAATCATTGTAACGTAGATCCAAGGATTAACTAGTTGATATTCAGAGAGATTCTACTAGTATAATCATAATAAAGATTGGATGTGGGCCACAGTAAGCCGAACCACTATAAAAATTCCGTGTCTCTTTTCTTACTACTGCTTTTTGTTTGTTGTTTATTAGAGATTTATGCTACTGATTATCTACACTGGTTCTTTCACACTCGATCCGAGGTGTTGATCCATTTTTTCGGTTAACAACATTGTTCATTGATTATACATTATGTATATTATTTGATATTTTTTTGTAATCTAACTGTCGCGTTTGTATTCTATACTATATCTGGACGTTGTGACTGACTCTACGTACTCTGTTATTTACTATATATTATGTATTATTCTATCCTAGAGGCACACATATTTATTATTTTGTACTGATAGTGTGTATGAGTAGTTGTATTAATTAATCGGTGTTTTAATACGTACCAGTGTCAGTCCTAGAAAATATTTGCATGTGTACCCTATATAGCCCCATTCTCCATATTATCCGATAGTATTACCAATTAATACTCTTGGATAATATGAGGGGTGGGGTGTCACAATAAGGTATCAAAGCAAGGTTCAGAACAATATATTGTATATAAAGGATATGAGTCATCGGCTTAGATTAGACATAGTGTCCATCTTCCTATGGGTATTTATAGAGGTTGATTCCATATACTTTCATTTGAATATTTCAATTTGAAGTTTTCCATACTTTTTCTTTTTTCATTGATTTCTGATCGAACGATTCATGCATTTTAACTTATTTAAGTCTATACATATATACATATACATATATATATATTATATATGTATATATGCATTTGAATATTCTGAACAGATTTCGAATATATTTTGGCCGTTATAATTTTGATTTTGACTTTATTAGACTTGTTCCAATTTGATGCTTCGGTTGGATTTTTGCTTTTTTGCTATGATTTGTATGTTGGGTGATGATCCTAGCTTTTCATGAATTTACATACATACATACATACATACATACATATGTATGTATATATATAAGTGTGTGTGATCGTATGAAATTTCTCCTTGTTCTTTGAATGATCGATGAAGTTTGATTATGTTGTTTAATTGTCCAATGTTGAAGCTTAATTACTAGTTATAGTATGATACGTGATGATGCTTATATCAAATGATACTTTTGAGTTTGTTAACCCAATGATATTTGATGCTTTAAGTAGATATTTCACCTTGCCTTTTGATAATTTTTTTGTATGATCTTTAGTAATGTTAACCCTTGGACACTGAAGGCATATGCAGTGATTCTACCAATCATGATAGTGCACCATAGTACCTTTGTAGGACCAAGCATATCTTTGTTTAAGTCAATACTTTCCTCCATTTTCTTGAAACACTTTCGTCTTACTGCTTAGTTAGTTGTTCCCTTATGAGTGTGGCTCTTTGACCTGATTGACCTGGTTGTATGCCATGTGTGTGTTCACATTTGTATTACTACTTGCATCTGAAACATATGTGCATGTCTTTCCTGGATTTACCCATGCACTATGTATTTGTTGTTTTAGGCTTTTGAACTTTTGTTTATTCTTTTGCGTTCTACTGGCCATTGTGTGCATATACTTGTATTTCAGCCTGGTCTTGCATGTTTTGCTTACTTTGAGTTTGGTTTTCCTTGTACTTACATATGTTGATCTGTGAAGTCGTATCAATTACTGGTCCATGTATGGTCTTTTACCCAGCCTTGCTCTACCATGTGCTCAAGCCTGTTAATCTTGTACTTCCACTTGCACTTGCATTTGCATTTACATGTTCAGTTATGTTGCTGGTGCAATTGTTAATGTTGTTGTCATTCCATTCTTTTGTTGCCTTATACTTGTGCAATTCTGGCCATTGTAGTTATACATCCTACTTCTTTTTGTACATGTGCTTGTTGGTCTTGTATAGGTCTTGTTGCCAATTGAAATTTTGATGAGATGAAACTTTCTTTATTCTTGATAAACTGATATAAAAATATTACAGCAATCACATATAACTATTTACTATTTATATAGTAACAAGACTATTATAGTGGGCTGCTGTTAAGGCCCATCAGTATGAGCCGTTGGATATATTGAGTTGAGCATCCTACCTTATATCATATTACTATTTCCTTATACAGTCAATACACTGAGACACTCGTTATTCTTATTTCCCCTCTTCAGACCTAGCAAAGCTAGGGTTTGCGATCTTCATCTTCAACCGTCGATATTGCAAATCTTCAAGATTAAGGTTTTTATCTTGCAAAGTTATAGCTTTGCTAGGATTTTGCAAGATCCGTGAGCTCTTTCAGGGATTGTCGAGAGTAGATTTGAGGGTTGGCCTTGCTATGGATAAAATTGAGACAATTGCTTTTTAAAGAGTGCGCTTCTGCAAAATCTTTTCTTTGCAATGGTTTTGTAGAGGACTTCATGTCTCTAAACGATATTGTTTCTAAAATTTTGCAATCGAGCTTGATGGCTTCGGCTTATTGCTTTTTTGAAATTTGTGATGCTTCAGCAAAATTCTTGCTTTACAGCAGTTTTGTAATGGGTTTGGCATCTTTGTTTGATATCAAATCTGTGACTTTGATGTTGGGCTTCATGTCTTCAACATGTAGCTTGTTTCTATTTAATATCATATATGTGACTTTGATGTTGCGCTTGATGTCTTCAACATGTAGCTCTTGCCTTAGTCTGATGAAGCTCGACTTCAATAATGGTTTTGTCAGGATATCTGCTTTCTGGTACGATGAAGGTATATAATTTACACTCAATTGTTCTTTCGTAACCCGTTCTCTCACAAAGTAGAGATCCAAATCCATATGTTTAATTCTTAAGTGTAGGATTGGATTTGCTGCAAGCAGTGTTGTACTTAGATTATCACACCATATCGTAGCTTTACTGTTAGATTCGACCTCTAATTCACTTAAGAGTGATTTGATCCTCATTATTTCTGCTATAGCACTTGCAACACTCCTATATTCTGCTTCGGTACTTGAATTGACATAATAGATTGTTTTTTTGAGCATCGAGAGATTGGATTCTTACCTAAAAATATGCAAAATCCAGTAGTTGATCTTCGATCATCATGGTCAGTAGCCCAATCTGCATCAGCATAACCATTAATGTTCAATGTTTTGCATGATTCTAGAACCAATCCATGATTTATCGTTCCTTTAAGTTATCTAAGAATTCTATTCGCTACTTTCCAATGCTCATCAAGTGGCTTGTGCATAAACTGGCTGACTTTATTTGCACTGAATGTAATCTCTGGTCTAGTTATAGTGACATACTGAAGTGCCCCAACTATACTTCTATATTGTTTGTCATTAGTTATTGGATCACCTTTGTTTTTTGATAAATTTAAATTACTTGTCATTGGTGTAGATAGAGAAGTTGCTTGATCTATTTAGCCTTAGCCAGTATTTCAAAGATGTATTTGCTTTGACTTAAATGTAGTGCAATAGATGATGCTTTCTTTACTTCTATGCCAAGAAAATAGTGTAGATCTCCCAAGTCTTTGATAGAGAATTCTTTGTTCAGATGTAGTATAAGAATATCTATTTCTTTTGCACCGCTTCTTATAATAATAAAGTCATCAATATATATTAGAATATAAGTAACAGTATCATTGGTAAACTTAGTGAATAGTGAGATATCTAATTTTGTTGAGTTATAACCAAGTTTAGCCAAAGTTGATTTTAACTTGTCAAACCGTACTCTTGGAGCTTGCTTAAATCCATATACTGCCTTACTTAATCTGCAAACAAGTTTTTCACTTCCTTTTGATCTGAAACCTTGAGACTGATCCATTAAATCTCTTCCTGCAATATATCATTCAGGAATGCATTATCCATATGTGATTGCTTAGTGGTCTAATTTCTTCGCAAGGCAATAGTTAAAATTATTCTAATAGATGTGGGTTTCACAACTGGTGAGAAAGTCTTACTAAAATCAAAACCATGTTATTGTGAATACCCTTTAGCAAATAATCTTGCCTTGTATTTAGAGATTGAACCATAAGCATTTTTTTAATCTACATGTCCACTTGCAACCGACAATATTTTTGTTGGTAGAGGAACAAGAGGCCATGTCTTGTTTCTCATAAGTGCATCATATTCTTCCCTCATACAAGTCATCCATTTTTCATCCTAGATAGCTTGATAATATGTGCTTGGCTCTTTAATGTCCAAATTTGCATTATATATCTTTGGTTTAAATATTCCACCTTTTGCTCTTGTTATCATATGGTGTCCAACTCTTGTAGATTGTTGATTTATGTCACTTGCTGTGGTTTCCTGTTGAGTATAGGTTGATAATGGATCATCTAATGCTTGATTAGAACTTGATTGAGCACTATTGTCTTGTTGTGAGACATAGTTTGATCTTTCTGACAGTCCATTTGACTCATGGCTGGACCCTAAGTTGGACATAGAGGGCTGTGGATTGAAATCACCTTGAATTGACATTGGTGAGTGCTAATCATTTTCACTTCCATGTCTTGCTTCACCTTAAGATGATACAATTTCATCCAGTTGAGCAGGTATTGGTGGTAAGGAGTACGTAGGATTGTATACTTTTTGTGTAGTCTTAGTTTCTGGCTTACTAAAAGGAAACACTATGCTCATTGAATATTACATGTCATGATATATAGATTCTGCCATTGTTGTCTTAATACTTGCATCCTTTCTGATTTGTTGCATAACCCAGAAAGGTACATGACGATGATCTGAAATTCAACTCGTTAGTATTATAAGATCTTAAATAAGGAAAACATAGACATCCAAAGACTTTCAGACCTTGATAATCAGGATTAATTTGTATAATTTTCTAATGGGCTTTTAAACTCAAGTACTTTTGTGGGTAGCCTGTTTATTAAGTATACAGAAGTTGCAAATGCATCTGGCAAAATTTTTAGTGGCATTAATGCATGTGCTAATAAAGTAAGACCTGCCTCAAGAATATGTACATGTTTTTTTAACGAGTCCATTTTGTTCCGATGTATATGGACATGTAATTCTTTGAATAATTCCTCTCTTTTGCAAATACTCCTTTAGTGACATAAATTCTGACCCACCATTAGTTTGAATAATCTTTAGTTGACAGTGTGTTTGTCTTTCTGCATTGGATATAAACTGTGGAACTGCATTTTGAGTTTCAGATCTTATTTTCAAAAAATATATCCACACATACCTGCTACATGCATCAACAAATGAGATATAGTATTTATATCCATAGTCTTATGTAAATGGGGTTGGTCCCGATAAATCTACAGTAACTAATTCAAGTGGTTTACTGTACACAGTATTTGAATTTGAAAATGGAAGCTTATGACTTTCGCCCATTTGGCAATAAGTGCAAATATATGGTAGGAAACATTGTCAGTAGAGATATTATTATCATTTAAAACTTGTTTTACAATTTTTACGCTTCGATGTCCTAATTTACAATGCCACATATCAAATTTCTTATAGATTTCTTTCTGTTTGATTTCAGAAACATTACACTCTTTATTTGCAGGATTTCTTAAATTAGCAACATTGAATTTGTAAAGTCCCTTAACATCTCTACCCTGCAAAAGAATTTCTTTAGTTAGAATATCTCTAACTAAACAGTATTTTGGATAAAATTCAAAGCATACATTATTGTCTCTTGGAAATTGAGATATATTATTAAAAAAAATTTCTAATTAGAGGGACGCTTAATAAATTGTTGAGATAAAATTGTCTTTTGCCCTTAATACATGCATAAACAGTGTGTGCAATGGTGATAGGCTTACCATTTCCTATATGTAAAGAGTGCATACTTTGTACTCTTTATTGCCAAGATTTAGATTGCTGAGATTATTAGTCACATGATTTGTTTCCCCTGTATCGGGATACCAGATTTCATCTTGGATTTCCTCCATTTTTGTTGATTATGCATTAAGGACATTTGAGTGATTTTTTCCATCTTGTTGTATGCTAATCACATTAATATTTTGAGCGTAATTTCTTGAGTTTTTATTGCTTTGCTCTGATGGTATATAACTTGCATCAAACCTAAAGTATCACTTGTTGGCACTGTGTTCAAATTTCTCTCAAATTTGGCATCTAAGTTTATTATTGCTGCTGTTGTTACTCCACTTTCCTCTTCCCGTGCTTCTAAATTGCATGTCTCCTCTTAGGTAGTTGTATGTTTGATTTCTACCATGAATATTTATTCTTGATTCTTGTTTTTGCTATTGCTAACAAGGTTGGAAGAGAAGTCTGAAAATGCAGGTTTCTTTTTCTCTATTCTTGCTTCATGAGAAAGAAGAATAGAGTTAACATATTGAATGGATGATGTGGTTTCTTTTGATGATATCACAGCGACAATTTACTCATATTCATCATCAAGACCTCCTAATGTACATAAAACTCGCTCTGTGTCAATGATCGTATGGCTAACAGAGGCAAGCTGATCACAGATGCTCTTGATCTTGGTCAAGTAATCTCTCATAGATAAGTTTTCCTTCCTACAACTTTGTAGTTGTCTTTTATAGCACACTATTTTGGCTGCAGATTGTGTATTGAAAACCTGTTCAATTGTTGACCATATTTCATGTGCACTTTTTGCATCCAACTAGTTGTGGTAGTATATTTGCGCATACTAATGACAAAAGTCAGGAACTGATTAAACCGTCTTGTCTTCCATGAGTTATGTATTCTTGATTGCCGGCAAGTCTTCTTTCATGATTTGTGATATATTTAGGTGGTATAGCAAGGGTTCCAAGAACATGATCTTCGAGCCTATATCCTCTGATTGCGGTTTCAATATGAAATTTCCAAAGAAGATAATTTGAGTCATCCAGTTGTACATTGATCAACTGGCTTTGAGGCTTTATGATGGCCTTAATCAGATCTTGAGTGTTTTTTTTAACTGCAACAGAATTGCTTAAGTTTGAGTTTGCTGAAGAACTATCTTGATTCCTTTCATCCATGGTGCAGAGATGATGTCTCAGAGAGGTCAGTGGTTATGAGATTATAAGAAGAAGAAGAAAAAATTATGTAGCCAGAGATTCTCTAGGTGATGATGATTTCTCTGACAGGGAATTTCTTGGCGAGGCACAACTTCAGATTTGATGCAGAATGAGAAGAACTGATCACTTTCTTGGTTAAGATTCAGGTAAGAAAAGGAATAACTGCATATGCAGTGAAATAGATGATGAGAATCTTTGATTTCTCAAATGATTCTGGACGCAGCCTAATCTCAGATGATGAGACTCAATCTGATAAGAGTATTGGCAAGGCATTTTGTTACTATTAAGAAATTTGTTCGCTTTGAAACCAATTTGAAATTTTGATGAGATGAAACTTTCTTTATTCTTGATAAACCGATACAAAAAATATTACAACAATCGCATACAACTGTTTAATATTTATATAGTAACAAGGCTGTTGTAGTGGGTTGATGTTAAGGCCCATCAGTCTGAACCGTTGGATACATTGAGTGGAGCATCCTACCCTATATCACATTACTCTTTCCTTATACAGTTAATACACTGAGACATTCGTTATTCTTATTTTTTCCTAGTTGTGTACTCTGTTTTTTCCTTATACATGCTCATGTACAATTGTACCTGTACTTGTCTTTGTATCTCTAAAATGACTATGTTGCATTGCCTAAAATAGTCAAAACGCAGCACAACTTGAGTGGAATGATTAATATATTCATGTGACCAACTTACTATATGGATTGTTGAAGGATTTGTAAGTTTTTAACACAATTTCTACATTTGGATCTAACTGATGTTGACTGTACACTTTTATTTTGTTGAAACACACAATAACTGAACTCAGGTTGATAAGAGGTGTATCTTCAATGACATTTCTCTATAATATATTCTTTAAGAAAGATTATGAATATCCATACTGCATCCTTGTTTTCATAATTAAACTAACTTAATTATATGGCTAACCGAGTTGGCCTGATTATTACTTATTGTGTGGCAAATAGGGTGAATGTGTGATATTAGAACTATGTTGATGAGCAAGTAGGTATATATAATATAGTCGGTGTGTGTTATATATTTATGTGTTCATTTTTGTGAGCCATGCGTGTATATCTTATGCTGTTAAGTATGAAAACCAGTATATATAAAATATACAATTCAATTATAGTGGCAAGCAAGCAATTAGTACAAAATTTATAAATACTATGCGAATTTTTTTAATGGTTGTTTGATTAACATTTAAATGCAATTGATAATGGAGCCATTAGCTTTGTTATAAGTTCCTTCTAAGGAAATTGTGAGGATGCAATTTTATTGAGGGAGTCTGCGACAACTCGTTGTCAAGGAGCAATCAATTAATAGTAAGTAATGAGTTAATTGGGATTTAAATTGATTATTAGGGAATTATGGGAATGTTTTGGAAATTTGATAAGGGTATAGATTATAATAATATATTTTGAAACTAATTACTAAATAATTTAAATAAAATGATTAACTAATTAAATTAATAAAATTAAAGAAAATAATTTTGTAAAATAAATAATTACATAGTTTAGAAATGGAAGTAATTTAGTAAGTGGGCTTGAATACATACATACATACATATATTATATATATACATATATACATTCATATTATATATATATATATATATTTCATGAAGTAAATAGAAAGAAACAAAAGAAAATGAATAAATAAAACTCAAAATCCAACTTACTCATCAAGCCCAAACCCTGAAAACATGTATCCTAAGTTTTGTATTTCTAGAGGTTTCTAAGTCCTGATGTTTCTCCCTACTTTATAAATACAACATATACATTCAACATTAAGGAGGGGAGAAAATCCATCAATACCCTTGAATCCTATCTCTCTAAATATTCAAATAAAAATCAAATAAATTCTACAAATCATATTGATTCAAACTAGGGCTTCTTGATGGCTCTACATTCGTTGCAATCATGAAATCAATTGTTTGATCATCAAATGAAAAGAGGAGTTATTTTACAGTAAGACGAAAGGAGCAAGAGGTTGAAACCTAGAAGAAGAAGAGTGCATTTCTCCATACATGTAAGTACTTTTATACTCATAGCCATGATTCGAGATTCCAGCCAGTATGTCGAAATCCCGACCACTCCGCTCTAGTTCGACCATTTCGGTCCGATTCCAACGTTGACCCAGCCGACATTCACCATTAAACCCATTTTCGAGCATAAAGAGCAAAAAAAAAAATCAACCTAAAATTACCTATGAGTCTTAGCAGCATCAATATCCAAGTAATGGAAAGTAAGCGATCAAATATTAATCAAAATGAGAAAGATAAAAAAAAAGATCTAAAATTCAATGCGATTTTGTTGGGCTTAGACGAAAGAGAACAAATTAGGTGGTTTTAGGAGCAACCATTCTTTTTTCAAGCTTGGAGAAGGTTGGAGAGGAATGCAAGTACGACTATTTTTAATTGGAGCAATTGGGGTTTCGAAAAATATTAGTAGAATTTTAAAAAATATGAGCAAGCTTAGGTTTCTAAATGACATAGATTGTTAAACTACAAATATAGTCAACCACTGACTCAATTTCAATTATAACTGTAAAATTGTCCTTAAGATATACAAATTTTGAAGTATTTAAGTATTTATTTCTACTAGTTTTTCCAACTGAGAGCAACAAAATACAAAACGGAAATAAAGCAGAATGTCTGAAATTTTCAAACCGGAACCAATATTTTAAATTTTGCTATTAAAGGAACGGAATCAAAAACCGAAATTTCAAACCTTGCTCATAACTATGTCAGTCCCGCTTACTACTAATATGAGTAAAACCAAATATCTATACATTTATCTTCTTTCTTATTTCTATCCAACTTCTCGTATCAAATATAATCACATAGCTTACTTATAGGGAGAAAAGAATATAAGATAAGAATTGTTGACAAAGTAGGAGGCGAAGGAAAGGGAAAATGGATCGAAACTCATTACTAACGCCTTACTCGCTGCCTGAATGGTCCTTAAATTTGCTCCGACCAATCAACCGGTCTTGGCTGACCAGTGCACCTGTAAAGGAAGGTGAATGCCAGTTTGTTCATATGTTTGAGTGTCCAGAAGTGTAACCCAGTGTATGTGCATGAGCAAGGTCGAACATGTGAAGGTGTGTGCATATGTGAGTGCTTCTA
The DNA here is from genome assembly GCA_030765085.1 of Allium cepa. Classification (NCBI taxonomy): domain Eukaryota; kingdom Viridiplantae; phylum Streptophyta; class Magnoliopsida; order Asparagales; family Amaryllidaceae; genus Allium; species Allium cepa. Next base: position 217,172,627 of record CM060929.1, read on the forward strand.
TGTTCTTTGTATTAATGAGTATAAATGCATATAAAGAATGGTAGTCACACATATGTATTACCGTTACACTAAGAATGTGTGATAGTGTGTATGTCTTTCTTATAGACAAAAATGAGAATAGGAGTGAAGTAGGATGGTCTAAGTCCATGTGTGTGGGTTTACCAGATTTGGGAAGGTGAAGGTGAGTATTCCATTAGAGAGAAGATGTTGGAACGTCATGTATATATTCACACTGAAATCTATATATACACACACACATAAACAAAGTTCTATATGTTATTAACATTGGATTTAGATATATATTCACACTGAAATCTATATATACACATACACATAAACAAAGTTCTATATGTTATTAACATTGGATTAGATATATAGTCTGACTAGTTTATTATTTATGTAATACTCGATTCAGTTTGAGACATTTCAAGTACAAGGACAGTATGAATAGCTTGTGTTTTGTGGGCATATCGAAGACTTGATATATAGGAATGCTGTATATTATTAATGTGATATAGACTCATTATATATTTGACATAGTGTTGAATATTGATTATACATTATATATATTATTTGAGATTTTTTTCGTACTCTAACTGCCACCGTTGTATTTTATACTATATTCGAACTTAATGACTAACTCTGTGTACTCTGTTATTTACTATACATTATGCATTGTTCTATCTTGGAGGCACACATGTTTATTACTTTGTACTGATACTATGATGTATAGATGTATTAATTATTCGATGTTTTCATAGTACCAGTGTCACTCCAAGAAAATATCCACATATTTACCCCATATAGCCTTTTCGCTGTATTTTCTGACATTATTGCCTAGTAACACTCTTGGATAGTATGATTATAGAGGTAGGGTGTCACACTAACCAATGTTATTATTGTTGTTTTGGGATCGTATCACATTTTTGTACACGAGCATATTTTTGTTTAGTCATTTGCGGTTCATATGCGAACGAAATGTTGTTTGGTGATGTACCGAAGATTGAATAATGAACCAAACCTAAGACAATTCAACAATCTAACTCATTCTTTCTCTCTTTCTATTCTCACTTTCAAACTTACGGTAAATGAAAAATAAAATCTTCCACTTATAAATTCAAAACCCAAAATTCTACTAATCAAAAGAAATGTAAATCTTAGATGTTTCGAAAACCGTAGCCTAGATCTACATTTCTAGGTGTGTTTGATTGGTGCGACATTGTTTGGGTGGTTCGGCAGTTTAGTCGTGGGTACAAAGGCTTCTAGGGTTTAGGTTTAGGCTTGATCTAGTCGATGTTAGGTGAAGCGGTGGGAAGCTTGGTGTTTGTCAGAGAGAGAAGTTTCATTTTGCAAACTTCAGTGAAGCTCAGTGGAGCCAAGGTGGTGTGACCTATATGGTTGACGTCGTGATGGTTTCCTATCACTTTTGGGTAGGAGGGTCGAGTGTGATTTGGGTGTATGGAATAGGAAGCTTTGGCGATGTGGAGTTGAATGGTGGTATCCGTTCTTTATTTAGTGGGATGTGGAGGGAGAGAGTAGCGATGGAAATTTGGCCTTGATGGGTTTGTAGGGAAGCTACAGGCAAGTGTTTGAATATTTAAGGAAGAAAGATTGGAGGATTTAGTTTGGATAATTATTTGCAGTAAAAGTAATTAGTGAAAATAATCTTATTTAATTTAATCTCAAACTTATTAAATCAATAACTCTCTCATACGAGGTCTAATTGAGATGCGATCTTTTGCATTGCGCTCATAATGACAATTGCTTTACCTTGGAAGTAGTTTCATTGAATTTGGAGCAAATGAAATTTTGGATTAAAATTGAACGTCGTTCGATTTTAGCTTAAACTGGAACACCTAAGCATCCGCTGGAATTTCAGTGATTTAAACTCACCTTTTTTGATAATCGGTATGATATGTAGTTGATAAAATTTACATTTTTGTGTTTGATGACTTATGGATTTGGTTTGATTAATATCCGCTTTTGAAAAGTGAATGACGTTTAAAATGAAAATACACAGGAATTTTGTAGAGAAACCTGAATTTTTCATCGTTATGAATTTGAAAATTAGTTATTCGTGTTATGTAGATTGTTAAATGCTAAAACTTGATAGTTTGGCTATATTGGATGTGACACCGACATATGTTAAAAGTTGAATATTTTTAGTGAAATAGGTAGTAATAGCATTGGTTAAGTGCCATAGTAAATATTGACTTCGATATAGTATTTTGAAAAATATTATTAATTACTGTTTTGATATGGAAGTGGTTTCGATTTGAAGAAATGATTTTTAAACTGACCTTTTCAGACTTCTTTATTTTATTTCAGCTTCTTTTATTATTCTTTGTTATATATATTTGTGTGTGTGTGAGAGAGAGAGGAGAGAGTTTGAAAACTTATAGGGTTGATCCATTACTAATGAATTAAGTAAGGATTGTTTAAAAACATAATTTAAGAAAAGAATATTTAAGAGGGGCAATGTAGGAATAGATCTACCTCTTATTCCTTAAGTCCTCTCCTCTTATCATTCTTATTTTATTTACTTAAAAACAATCAAAAAGAAAGGAGACAGAGGCCGACCATTAAACAAGAAGATTAGAAAAGGAAAGTAGAGATTATCAAAGGAAAGATTTATGGATTCCTTAATCCCTTCTTTTCCCTTTTCAAGGACGAAAAGTTTTGAGTGGGTGAGAGTGTAACAACCCATAATTTTCGATAATTAAAATTAGTTAATTTAATAAGGTTTTGTAGTTTAATGTTGGAAGAAATTAAAATCTATGATTTAATTAATGAGAATAATAACTAGAATGAAATTTAATAAGGTTAATTTAAGGCAACTGATAATTATCTTAATGCAATTTCAATAAATTGAAATAATTGTAAACATAATTTTTTTATAGATTGTAAATAAGGAAATAATTTAAATGTTATATTAATTGGTGAAATAATATGTAATTATTGCAATTGGGTAAAATTAGTGTTGTGTATATAGTTAAAACATTTATTCGTAGATAATAAACCATAAATGTGATCAAATTAAGTAAAAAGAGACCATTGTGATATGTCACCTACTTATTTCAGCCATTGAATTAAATTGAAAATCAATTAAAATTAAATGTAATTAAATATTACATTAATGTAAATTAAGATGAAATTGGAGAATACTAATGTTATAATATTTAAACCAATGTTAACCATGCACAAAGAGTAATGATTGATTGAATAAAAAGATTGAAATCAAATTAAATCAATTCATTGGAACTAAATTATAATTAATTAGATTTAATTACATTTGAAATTGAAGACTGTAATTGGTGTAATATTTCACACTGGATTGATATGTAAATTAGTTTTAAAATTATTGTAATTGTCTAAGTAATCAAAAACGATGAAAATTTTTGGCTATTGATTTTGAAATTAAAAAGTAATTTAATTAACTTAATAATAATTTATTTAATTAACGTGATGTAGCGGCCCTGACTCGACCTTCGAAAATCGGCACCGAATATGACACTCATATTCAAATGCTGCAGATCCAAACGTCGAATCTGGTTCGCTGGAGCTTATAACGCCATTAAGTACAACACAGCGGAAGAAAAGAATATCAATATATATAACATTGATATAATGACAGATACAATATCTGATATAATATGATACAACAGAATGGTACAATAGACATCAATACTATCAGAGATAAGATACAAGACACGGCGGGAAGAAAGAATATCTTCGATAGAATGCATCCCCAAATCCAATGCTCCAATCCAAAGCTAGCTCGAACCACCATCACGTTTCACAACGATAAGCAAGTGCAGTCCTGATCCAAAGACTGGACTAACTCTAGATAATCTACTAACCCGACTATCTGAAAAAAACCAACTCTAGACTGCCCGTGTGGAAAATTGTGGGCACCCAGAGTTTAGAAAAGAAATAATAAACTCCGAGTCAGTCATGGGACTGGTATGAGTAACAAAAACAGTTTATCTTTTAAAACAGACAACAAGAGAATTTAAAACAAATCCGCAATGCTTTTAAGAAAATGAAACTACCATAAGGCCTCCCGCCACACAAACAATGCAAACGCATAATTGGAGGAGATTTCTCCTTATGATAGTCAAACATGCTTGATACGAGAAAATTTCTTTTCAATATTATTATTATTGCATAGTGGAAAACATTTCGAAAGTATAATATTAATCTTAGCCAGCATAGGTACCATTGTATTATGCCAGCTATAGCTACCTCCTTAGGAGGCAGGTTATACAACTGCAATCGTAAAGGGCGCGTATTGTTTTGTTTGGGTTTCCAACAAATGGTCGGGCTAAGGAACTTCCCACTGTCCATGGGTACACCTCTGGCGGGACGTCCCGAGAACTTAACCAGCTCTCTACCAACACAAGGCCGGGTTACCTCTGTAACTAGGTAACTGCTACATGAGCATGCCACCCCCCGATCCTTTGGGACCTTTATCTGAGGTGCCTCTAAACCACAAAGCAACAACCACACAGTAAATGAGATTGAAGCTCACCACATACGTAAATATCTGGGCTCCATACCATGATACCACCCTTTACCAGAAGGGAACGACACACCCTAAAGGGCGCGACCCTCATTATCTTGCCGCATCTTTCCTGTTTCGACCATTTCCGGGGTGTGAGGTCCTGATGCAGTTTCGTCCATAAAGCTACGCTTTATACCAGAGCCATGCTTTGATCACAAATGATCAACGAATGATCATCAACACATAGCAGCACTCAGCATGTCACCCTACCAAATTGGGAGTATATCGCTGATAACCTTCAATTACATAACCTCTGAGCTCGTACTTCTTAGAGAAGGGTGTTATGCTAAGAGAATAAATTCTCCGCCACCAATGGATATGTATTTGAAAGAAATATGCTTTATATCTCAAAGTGTAGTGTCAGACATACAACCATAGAAGTCTGTCCCGGGTTCGAACAGAACCGAAGGCACTTTCGAAAAAGCCCTCGCAAATCCGGGTATTCACAATCCCGATCGGACTTCCCATCACTTAGGGAGAACTCTATACCAGAGCAACTCAGTGCAGAGTCAATCGATAGATTATCCTATCGTTCACACAAATACCGGTCTTCAATACCGGTCTTCAAATGCTATCCATAATGACGTATCACTATTCGGAATTGGTTATATGACACAAGGTCCTCTCCCGGCTAAACCGAATAATGAGCGCAATATTAAAATATATGGATATGGGATTTCAGTTAAGTCACAACCGATAAAATCCAAAATTTTCTTTTGGATGGTTAAACAAATTTACCATTTCAAATCTTTTGAACGGAAAGATTTATTTCACAAAGTTCACACAGTTTCACAAAGATCCATTTATGGGTTTTAAAACAGTTTCCATTTCAATTGGATTAACTCGTTAAATCTTTAAATTAAAGATTTAACTTATGGCTTTCAAACAGTTTCTATAACTTGGAAATCATTTTCATTTCAAACTAGAAATCCTTTTAACACAATTTGGACGTTCATTCCTTATATGAAAGCTTTTATTATTGAAAACAAATAGTTTTCTTTTCGGAAGAATCCAATTTTATTTGCACGAGTTAAAGCCTTTGAATTTAAATTCGATTTCCCAAATCAATACATTTGAAATGGTTTAACCCGTATAAACTCATTTATAAGTTGAATAGCCTTTTTAAGCCCTAGTTTCCAAATCATAGATTTCAATTTCAAATATTGAATTCGAATTTAAATCAAAATATTTAAATTTCAAAACTCAATCAAGTTATTTCAAAATAAATTTTATCTTCGCAATTCCGTTTCAAAAACTTTTAATTCTAATTCCAAAACTATTTTGGATTCAAAAATTCAACCTTTAAACTATTTCAAAAATCTGCGACTTAACCAACTTCCACGTGCAATCCATATTTGTGTGTGTATAGGTGTGGTCCAGAGGTTTCACACAATAGTGCAACAACATCAACATCACAGATCAAAACATAGAAATATAGTTGATAAGCGGTATAAACTATAACGCTTATCTTTCATTCACAGATTCGCAGATACAAATGTATCACAAATAAATGACTAAATTACACACAGCTCAATCCACAGAACAAAATATCACAGATCAGATAGGACAATCAATTCAAGACATCTCATACAATACAATCATTCATAAGTAAGGTCAAGCATTCAATAATCATTTATAACCAGGATTAATTAATTGCTTAATCCTAATTAGTTCAATTTATTTCCAATTAAATTAATTACTTATGAATTAATTATCCAATCCTGATTTATTAATTACAAATCAGTTGATATAAATTAATTTATCAAACACATAAATTAATTATTCATAATTAACCGTATTAATCAAATTAACCTCTAAACCAATTACATAATTAATTAACCCCTTAATTAATTATTTTAAGAAATTAACCCTTTAATTACTTACCATAAAGTAATTACCCTTACACAATCTCATAAATGATTATCATTAAATTAATTAATCTAATTAATTGTCAAAATTAATCACATTAATTAATTATTTAAATAATCTTAGTTAATGACCTTCATTAACTAATAACAATTCTTTAATTACTTTGCTAAAGTAATTTATTCGCATGTATCGTCATTAATTATAAATTAATCGATTTCCAATCACAAATTATCCACTCTTATCTAGGATTCTTAATTTAAATTTAATTATTTCTTAATTTATTAGCTTAAACCTTAATTAATAAATTTAAGCTTATAATTACTAATTTAATTAATACAAACATTAATCAACCATTCTAGTTAACTTAATAATTTATGGATTATAAATCATCATTAACTCAAGGCAAATCTCATTCTTATTAATGATTTTATTTATCAAAATGTTTAAAAACATTGATTTTCGAATTTACTTTTCAAATCTCATTTAACTTCAAGTTCAAAATGAATCTTTATTTATCTTATATAAAGTTAAAACTAATTTTAGAAACTTTTACATGTTAAAGTGATATCTTTGTTATAAAAGAAATTTAAAAGAGTTAGATTAACTTCTCATTAAATTTACATATTAAAAAAATATTTTAACATTTAAACTCATTTAAACATTTAAATTTTATAAAACTTTATTTAATTTCAAATTCTAGAATTCAGATCTGGATTTAAGGTCCAGGTTTCAAAAAAAATTTCTTTAACTTTCACATTCCATTTAAATCCAAGTTCATTATAAAATACACTTAAATGCTTAGCCACTTTTAAGTTGTTAAACAATTTGAATTTTTTTTTAAATTTTTTATTTCCAAACTAAGCTTCAACTAAACTTGAATTTATAGTTAAACCTTGATTTATAACTTAGTCCAGACCATACTTAATAATTTAAATTTAATTTTAAAATTTCAAACAAAGACAGAACATGTTTTGTTTTAAACCTGTACAAACTTTTCTACCCGAGCCCATACCATTTCACTTCGAGTTCAATACAAAAATACTTTAAGCCCAACTTAAATTTGCTCGATAATAACTTGAGACAATCTCATGAACAACTCCAGCTTCCACCCACAACATAGCGAAATTTCCAGATCACCAATACCCGTGCATAGTGCACGTGCACGTCGCCACCGCGTGCCTCCAGTCGACGCTACCTCGTCGAACAAGTCGACGATTACCTACTAACCAATCTCCGACCACCCAAATCTCCATCCTTCACTCGAAATCAAAAATCAAGTTCAAAACAGAAACCTGGAAAACACGAACCGGAAGCACCATCATACCTGAAAACGCCTTGACATCACGACCTCGACCACCAGGAGGTCAACAACTCCAGCCACTCAATCAACAACTCTCCTGCTATCGTCCCCCAGACCCTCGTCACGCTCGATCATCAATCGGCGACGAACGAACTAAAACACTCGACTTCACAAAAACTAGGTTTACAAATTTTGAAAGATCGCCGCCGCCGCCACGTTCAGCTGACCACCACCGCTGCATTTTTCCTCGATCCACCGTTCGTCCCTATATCACCAGAACAGATCCCGACCACCACGAACCAGAGGATTACCAGAAATCGAAGAAACTATGAAATTTCGACAATCCTAAACTGCTTCTCAAACCTCAGTCTAAAAATAAAGATTCTTGCTTTAAAAATCATGTTAAAGCATATGAATTCAAGTTACATGCCTGAATTCGTAGATTAGGAAACTTGAATTTTGACTTATATAAAGCTTTTGCTCAGTTGTTTGATTTCCAAAGACATTGACAAGTTATTTTAACTTAAATTGTTTTTTAAAACTTAGTTCATGATTAAACAAACAATTTTTATTTTGATCCTACATCCAAACAGTAAGTAGATTGTGAAGAAATGATTTTTGAATCAAAATCTTGGTTTATGAACTAAGACAGAGAACATATAGAAATAACAACCTGCACACAAAATATTTCCAACATACCAATATACACAAAGAATTCATATTTATTCACAGATATGTTCACAACAGATTCATACTTTTTAAAAAATGATGTTACTCACAGTTGTCTTCCAGAATGAACAGAGTTTGATTTATGTTGAAACGGGCTTGAAATTTTGCTTGCTGAACTTCTGATTTCTGGTTTGAATTAATTAAACTGTTGTTTAAAATTGAATTTTTTTTAAGCTTTGAGATGATGTTATTTCATGTTTACTTTGAATAATAGACGAAACTGAAATGAAGATGGTTGATAGATAGGAGATGAATTTACAGGTGATATAATTTTCTTTGAACAGGGTTATAATTTTGTTTGTACAGCATAAGCTAGAGATTTTTTTTCTTTTTACTTTAAAATGGTGGATGATATGTTGTTTTGGTGGCGGAAGATAAAATGGTGTGCTAAGATATTTTTTTGCATTAATCAACTTTGTCTTGTTTTATAAGCTTTTACTTATCTCCTTTTACTTGTACAAAGATATTTTACTTTTATGTATGTAGACATTTGCTTTTACTTGCCTATTTTCTTACTTCTTGTCTGGTTATGCTTTCCTATTTATGTACATATATAAGTTGTTTTTGGTCTTTGTCATTATGTTGTGCTTTAGTATTTATGTTTTATTATTGTTATTCTTTTCCTAACTATACTTGGATATATATCATTTTCTATTTCTGATTTAAATATTTATTTTTAACTTTATATCTTATGAAACTATATGATTTATTTACATGTTGTTTAAATTTGTCTAATTTATTTCTAGCTTAAATATTTAGTTTAACTTACATACTTATTGTCTCAAACTAAATCAATTCATTGGAATTAAATTATAATCAATTAGATTTAATTACATTTGAAATTGAACTCTGTAATTGGTGTAATATTTCACACTGGATTGATATGTAAATTAGTTTTAAAATTATTGTAATTGTCTAAGTAATCAAAAACGATGAAATTTTTTGACTATTAATTTTGAAATTAAAAAGTAATTTAATTAACTTAATAATAATTTATTTAATTAATGTGATGTAGCGGCCCTGACTCGACCTTCGAAAATCGGCACCGAATATGACACTCATATTCAAATGCCGCAGATCCGAACGTCGAATCTGGTTCGCTGGAGCTTATAACACCATTAAGTACAACACAACGGAAGAAAAGAATATCAATATATATAATATTGATACAATGACAGATATAATATCTGATATAATATGATACAACAGAATGGTACAATAGACATCAATACTATCAGAGATAAGATACAAGACACAGCGGGAAAGAAAGAATATCTTCGATAGAATGCATCCCCAAATCCAATGCTCCAATCCAAAGCTAGCTCGAACCACCATCACGTTTCACAACGATAAGCAAGTGCAGTGCTGATCCAAAGACTGGACTAACTCTAGATAATCTACTAACCCGACTATGTGAAAAAAACCAACTCTAGACTGCCCATGTGGAAAATTGTGGGCACCCAGAGTTTAGGAAAGAAACAATAAACTCCGAGTCAGTCATGGGACTGGTGTGAGTAACAAAAACAGTTTATCTTTTAAAACAGACAATAAGAGAATTTAAAACAAATCCGCAATGCTTTTTAGAAAATGAAACTACCATAAGGCCTCCCGCCACACAAACAATGCAAACGCAGAATTGGAGGAATTTCTCCTTATGATAGTCAAACATACTTGATACGAGAAAATTTCTTTTCAATATTATTATTAGTGCATAGTGGAAAACATTTCGAAAGTACAATATTAATCTTAGCCAGCATATGTACCATTATATTATGCCAGCTATAGCTACCTCCTGAGGAGGCAGGTTATACAACTGCAATCGTAAAGGGCGCGTATTGTTTTGTTTGGGTTTCCAACAAATGGTCGGGCTAAGAAACTTCCCACTGTCCATGGGCACGCCTCTGGCGGGACGTCCCGAGAACTTAACCAGCTTTCTACCAACACAAGGCCTGGTTACCTCTGTAACTAGGTAACTACTACACGAGCATGCCACCCCCCGGTCCTTTGGGACCTTTATCCGAGGCGCCTCTAAACCACAAAGCAACAACCACAAAGTAAATGAGATTGAAGCCCACCACATAGGTAAATATCTGGGCTCCATACCATGATACCACCCTTTACCAAAAGGGAATGACACACCCTAAAAGGCGCGACCCTCATAACCATGCCGCATCTTTCCTATTTCGACCATTTCCGGGGTGTGAGGTCCTGATGTAGTTTCGTCCACAAAGCTACACTTTATACCAAAGCCATGCTTTGATCACAAATGATCAACGAATGATCATCAACACACAGCAGCATTCAGCATGTCATCCAACCAAATTGGGAGTATATCGCTGATAACCTTCAATTACATAACCTCTGAGCTCGTACGTCTTAAAGAAGGGTGTTAAGCTAAGGGAATAAATTCTCCGTCACCAATAGATATGTATTTGAAAGAAATCTGCTTTATATCTCAAAGTGTAGTGTCAGACATACAACCATACAATTCTGTCCCGGGTTCGAACAGAACCGAAGGCACTTCCGAAGAAGCCTTTGCAAATCCGGGTATTCACAATCCCGATCGGACTTCCCATCACTTAGGGAGAACTCTATACCGGAGCAACTCCGTGTAGAGTCAATCGATAGGTTATCCTATCGTTCACACAAATACCCGGTCTTCAACACCGGTCTTCAAATGCTATTCATAACGACGTATCACTATTCCGAATGAGTTATATTACAAGGTCCTCTCCCGGCTAAACCGAATAATGAGCGCAATATTAAAATATATGGATATGGGATTTCGGTTAAGTCACAACAGATTAGGTCTAAAACTTTCTTTTGAATGGTTGAACAAATTTACCATTTCAAATCTTTTGAACAAAAAGATTTATTTCACAAAGTTCACACAGTTTCACAAAGATCCATTTAAAACAATTTCCATTTCAATTGGATTAACTCGTTAAATCTTTAAATTAAAGATTTAACTTATGGCTTTCAAACTGTTTCCATAACTTGGAAATCATTTTCATTTCAAACTAGAAATCCTTTTAACACAATTTGGACGTTCATTCCTTATATGAAAGCTTTTATTATTTGAAAACAAACAGTTTTCGTTTTGGAAGAGTCCAATTTTATTTGCACGAGTTAAAGCCTTTGAATTTAAATTCGATTTCCCAAATCAATACATTTGAAATGGTTTAACCCATATAAACTCATTTATAAGTTGAATAGCCTTTTTAAGCCCTTGTTTCCAAATCATAGAATTCAATTTCAAATATTGAATTCAAATTTAAATCAAAATATTTAAATTTCAAAACTCAATCAAGTTATTTCAAAATAAATTTTATCTTTGAAATTCCGTTTCAAAAACTTTTATTCTAATTCCAAAACTATTTTGGATTCAAAAATTCAACTTTAAATTATTTCAAAAATCTGCGACTTAACCAACTTTCACGTGCAATCCATATTTGTGTGTGTATAGATGTGGTCCAGGGGTTTCACACAATGGTGCAACAACATCATCATCACAGATCAAAACACAGAAATATAGTTGATAAGCGGTATAAACTATAACGCTTATCTTTCATTCACAGATTCACAGATACAAATGTATCACAAATAAATGAATAAATTACACACAGCTCAATCCACAGAACAAAATATCACAGATCAGATAGGACAATCAATTCAAGGCATCTCATACAATACAATCATTCATAAGTAAGGTAAGCATTCAATAATCATTTATAACCAGGATTAATTAATTTCTTAATCCTAATTAGTTCAATTTATTTCCAATTAAATTAATTACTTATGAATTAATTATCCAATCCTGATTTATTAATTACAAATTAGTTGATATAAATTAATTTATCAAACACTTAAATTAATTATTCATAATTAATCGTATTAATTAAATTAACCTCTAAACCAATTACATAATTAATTAACCCCTTAATTAATTATTTTAAGAAATTAACCCTTTAATTACTTACCATAAAGTAATTACCCTTACACAATCTCATAAATGATTATCATTAAATTAATTAATCTAATTAATCGTTAAAATTAATCACATTAATTAATTATTTAAATAATCTTAGTTAATGACCTTCATTAACTAATAACAATTCTTTAATTACTTTGCTAAAGTAATTTATTCGCATGAATCATCATTAATTATAAATTAATCGATTTCTAATCACAAATTATCCACTCTAATCTAGGATTCTTAATTTAAATTTAATTATTTCTTAATTTATTAGCTTAAACCTTAATTAATAAATCTAAGCTTATAATTACTAATTTAATTAATACAAACATTAATTAACCATTCTAGTTAACTTAATAATTTATGAATTATAAATGATCATTAACTCAAGGCAAATCTCATTCTTATTAATGATTTTATTTATCAATATGTTTGAAAACATTAATTTTCGAATTTACTTTTAAAATCTCATTTAACTTCAAGTTCAAAATGAATCTTTATTTATCTTATATAAAGTTTAAACTAATTTTAAAAACTTTTACATGTTAAAGTGATATCTTTGTTATAAAAGAAATTTAAAAGAGTTAGATTAACTTCTCATTAAATTTACATATTAAAAAAATACTTTAACATTTAAACTCATTTAAACATTCAAATTTTATAAAACTTTATTTAATTTAAAATTCTAGAATTCAGATCTGGATTTAAGGTCCAGGTTTCAAAAAAAATTCTTTAACTTTCACATTCCATTTAAATCCTAGTTCTTTATAAAATACACCTAAATGCTTAGCCACTTTTAAGTTGTTAAACAAATTGAATTTTATTTAAAAAAATTTATTTCCAAACTAAACTTCAACTAAACTTGAATTTATAGTTAAACCTTGATTTAAAACTTAATTCAGACCATGTTTAATAATTTAAATTTAATTTTAAAATTTCAAACAAAGACAGAACAGGTTTTGTTTTAAACCTGTACAAACTTTTCTACCCGAGCCCCTACCATTTCACTTCGAGTTCAATACAAAAATACTTCAAGCCCAACTTAAATTTGCTCGAGAATAACTCGAGACAATCTTGTGAACAACTCCAGCTTCCACCCACAACACAGCGAAATTTCCAGATCACCAATACCGGTGCACAGTGCTTGTGCACGTCGCCACCGCGTGCCTCCAGTCGACACTGCCTCGTCGAACAAGTTGACGATCACCTACTAACCAATCTTCGACCACCCAAATCTCCATCCTTCACTCGAAATCAAAAATCAAGTTCATAACAGAAACATGGAAAACACGAACCGGAAGCACCATCATACCTGAAAACGCCTCGACGTCATGACCTCGACTACCAGGAGGTCAACAATTCCAGCCACTCGATCACTAACTCCCCTGCTATCCTCCCCCAGACCCTCGTCGCGCTCGATCATCTATCGACGACGAACGAACTGAAACACTCGACTTCGCAAAAACTAGGTTTACAAAATTCGAACGGCCGCCGCCGCCGCCACCACTGCATTTTTCCCCGATCCAGCGTTCGTCCCTCCATCACCAGAACAGATCCCGACCACCATGAACCAGAGGATTACCAGAAATCGACGAAACTATGAAATTTCAACAATCTTAAACTACTTCTCAAACTTCAGTCTAAAAATAAAGATTCTTGCTTTGAAAATCATGTTAAAGCATACGAATTCAAGTTACATGCCTGAATTCGTAGATTAGGAAACTTGAATTTTAACTTATATAAAGCTTTTGCTCAGTTCTTTGATTTCCAGAGACATTGACAAGTTATTTAAACTTAAATTGATTTTTAAAACTTAGTTCATTATTAAACAAAATTTTTTTGTTTTGATCCTACATCCAAACAGTAAGTAGATTGTGAAGAAATGATTTTTGAATCAAAATCTTAGTTTATGAACTAAGACAGAGAACATATAGAAATAACAACCTGCACACAAAATATTTCCAACATACCAATATACACAAAGAATTCATACTTATTCACAGATATGTTCACAACAGATTCATACTTTTAAAATTTAAAAAATGATGTTACTCACGGTTGTCTTTCAGAGTGAACAGAGTTTGATTTATGTTGAAACAGGCTTGAAATTTTGCTTGCTGAACTTCTGATTTCTGGTTTGAATTGATTAAACTGTTGTTTAAAATTGAATTTTTGTTTAAGATGATGTTATTTCAGGTTTACTTTGAATAATGGACGAAACTGAAATGAAGATGGTTGATATACAGGAGATGAATTTGCAGGTGATATAATTTTCTTTGAACAGGGTTATAATTTTGTTTGTACAGCATAAGCCAGAGGTTTTTTCTTTTTACTTTAAAATGGTGGCTGATATGTTGTTTTGGTGGCTGAAGATAAAATGGTGTGCTAAGATATTTTTTTGCATTAATTAACTTTGTCTTGTTTTATAAGCTTTTACTTATCTTCTTTTACTTGTACAAAGATATTTTACTTTTATGTATGTAGACATTTACTTTTACTTGCCTATTTTCTTACTTCTTGTCTGGTTATGCTTTCCTATTTATGTACATATATGAAGTTGTTTTTAGTCTTTGTCATTATGTTGTGCTTTAGTATTTATGTTTTATTATTGTTATTCTTTCCTAACTATACTTGGATATATAACTTTTTCTATTTCTGATTTAAATATTTATTTTTAACTTTATATCTTATGAAACTATATGATTTATTTACATGTTGTTTAAATTTGTCTAATATATTTCTAGCTTAAATATTTAGTTTAACTTACATACTTATTGCCTTATTCCTCTATATACATATATATTTATATTTTATTTCTTTTATATTTTGCGTTCCTACATATACATAGATATTTAACTTTTAAAGAAATTGTTTTTAAAACTTAATTATACTTCAATAAAATAAACACACCTATTTTTATTCAAATTTGGAGAAACTCAAATTGGTTTACGAATTAATTCCACAATTTTTTTATTGAAAATTTAAATTAATTATCAATTTAAACGTACAAAAATTCGAGATCGTTACACGTGAAAATAGCCATTATGGCAACTGTCTTGGATTTTGACAAAACCAATTTAATCGGATCCGTAATAGTGAATTATTGTAAGGTTTCAAGTTTCGTTTGATCGGACTTGTCGTTTGATCGTATGGGCTCGAAACGCAATAAAATTAATTTAATTGAAATCAATTTGAAATAAGCTGATTTTAAAAACTATCTTCTTTATACAATGAAATTAGGACTTGAAACCTATTCCATTGAATTTTAAAATATTGAAAACCTCTATTTTGATATATTGGATGATCCACTTTCGTTTCGGAAGCGAAACGGGCATTTCGGGTCGCTATTATCATTCGTACCTATTTGATATGTTCATTCTTTCTTATCGGGCCTTGTCTATATAACTAGATTTTCCTTACCCTAGCATTCTTTCTATTTTTTATTATAGTACGTACAAATCTATCTATTCAATTATCAGCTTCTTCCTCCTTCTAATGGCTGAAGATACAAACCCTAAATCCAATTTCAAAATTCAAATCGAAAATTAAACTCCTTCATACCATGACATATTATATATCATTTTGAAGCTCGATGAGCGTAATCCACTAGTGCAATTCATTTTTGCAATTGAATCACCATTTGTTCAAAAATACATGACTTAGTTTCGGCCGTCCATTTGCTAGAATTTCAATCCAATGGTGGTTGTCTATTTGATTGATGATCGAGAGGTGGCGTTGGGAAGGTGGTGTCGAAAAGGCTATGGATTTGGGATTTGTTCGTCTCAGATGTGATTGAAGTGGGCTAGAAAATTCATAATAGGTCATGGCGGTGGCTGTCACCTCAGGGAGGCGAAGGTGGTCGTTCTAGGGTCAAAGGGAGCGGCGTGCTGAGGTGGGTCCTGTGGCGTTGGTCGATCAAGTTTGAACGTCACAAGTCAGTGGCGAATTATGATGGAAGCTGGCGGCTGCAACCAACCTTCGTGCGTGACATCGAGTTAGGTGTAGGGTTTCGTGCATGAGAAATATTGGTGACGTGGTAACGATTTAGATTTTTATTTGTTTATTCTGTTTATTTAATTATGTGAATCGTCTAATTTATTATGTTAATAAAATTTTCATACATGCTTGGATTGCACGCGGTTTATTTCGTAGGGATCGTATCGGAATTTCTGATGTTATGTAACTGGTTTGAATGAATTTTGAGACTGTTGAATTTTGAGCCTTTTTTGGATTTCAAATCGATTTGAAATCAAAGATAAGTGTTTTAACCCACTCACAGCTACTAAATTATCTTATGGTAGTTAAATTGAATTTATGATGTGATTAGAAATTGATTGGGTTGTTAGGTATAATTAAATTGTCATTTCAGTTAAAAATGCTTTTATTGAATTTAATGGAAATTTAATTTAATATCGAATATAAATTGTCGACCATATACTTGTTATTGATAATCAGTTAATTATTATTATTGATTAGCTGATTTGAATGATAATTGTGATAGATGTTTGATTGCTGATATTGGATAACTGAATGTTATATTTTTATACTGCTATATAACTGCAAGTTCCCTATTGGTTGAAATAATACAATCCCCGAACAATCTATAGATTTGGGAAAATTGTTATGGGATGAGATGACGGACTCGAGCGATTTTATGGATTTTATTTTAAATTCGGGATTGCGGGTTGGAATGACATATACCTCTTAATTTAAATATTTACAGATTGAAATGATAAATATCCGTTTCACTTGATCATAGAGTACAGAATTATATACGGACACCTGATTGGTTAAATTAAATAATTTTGAATCCTTAAATTTTGAGTTGAGTTAGATACTTTAAAGAAAATTTGATTTATATAAACTAAATTATTTTTGAAAATTCGAGTATTACATGTTGAAATTGGAATTTGTTTAGATTGAAATTTTAAAGTTAGATTTGAAGTATGAATAAAATTTATCGAAATTGAGTTATCGAAATATTTGAATATTTAGACTTTGAAATCTGCTAAATTTGAAATAGTTTGAATTTATAGTTCGAACATGAATTTGGAATCGATCTTGATTAAATAGTTTAAAGATATGTTGAAATAGTACAATTTAATATTAATTTCAAATTTATTATTTTAATATAAACTGTTTAAATATAATATTCTTAAATCCTGATTAATAAGATTTTCAAATTTTTGAACTGATTTTAATCTATTTTACCTATTTAAATCCAATTTAATCAATTTTAACCTATTTTAAACTAATTAACCCATTTTAATCTAATTTAAATCCACTAAATCTATTTTAAATTTATTTAATTCATTTTAAATCTATTTAAACTATTTTAAGTCTACTTAAAACTATTTTAAATCTTTCTAAATCTACTTTAATCTGTTTTGAACTATCTTAGAGCTATTTAACTATTTGAAATTTATTTTTAACTATGCTAAATTATTTATAACTATCTAAACTATTTTCTAAATTTCAGATTGTATAAAGTGAAAGTGTTTATATGTAAATCCTTGATTCTAAAGCGAATATGATTAAATGATGTTATAATATAATTTGGGATTTAAACTAATATTTGCTAATGAAATGACATATTTGAGTAAATATGATGATTTTGAAATGAGGGTTCAATTAACCCATCTTATCAATATGATTTTGAAAGTGAATATGATTTTGAAGGTGAATATGATTTTTGAAAGTGATATATTTGAATTGAATATGATATTTTGGTAACAATTATGAAACGGTTTTGGAAATTTAAAAGAATCATCCGATGTGAAATAAGTGTTTGATTGTTAAAGAGAACGGGATAAGATATTGTCATACTCTCTGCCAATACTGAAAACCACTTTAACAACTGCATACGTGGTGGAAATTCCAAAATGAAGTATGATGGTTTAGCGAACTATCTGTAAAATGTATTTATATAGCCTTGATTCCTGTGAGTCAGCTTGATGTGGTTAAAACAGAAGCTATACTGGGCCAAGTGAGGTCACACCTCTAATCGAGTACATTTCTTCGATTCCATATTATGACTTTGTGATTAATTTGGTAGCTACCACTCGATTTGGATTATGGGAGTGTGTTCCGAGGTGGGCGGTAGTAGCTGCTATGCATTACCACCAATCTAGAAGTGCAAATGGTAGAATCCTACCATGGCATTGCCTCGCGTATATTGTCACATGCCTTATCGCGTCTTCTACGAGTTTGGTTTGTGTCGTACCTATGGAGTGCTCCCTGATAGCCCACCAGTTTACGGTCGAGTTTACAGTATTGTATAGACTACGGCATTATATAAAATGTGTTAAGGGGGATATGGGTAACTCCTTAACGCTATTTTAATACTTTACTATAGACATATTATAGTAGCGTATTGCACTACGTAGTAGATAGCTTAACGAATCCTTAGGAGATGGTAATTCCGAACATTTCTTAAGTTATTGCACTCACATTAGACAGTAGACAGGAGATGTCAAATCCCGTAAACATCTCTGACGCCGTTACACTCAATATTTATTTATTATTGATTTAACTTACATAAGATCTTGTAGTTCAGACTCGAGTGTTTTGTCTTTTCAATTCGGTCGGGTTAGCATGAGCTTTTTAGTATACCGAAGACTGCTTTTTGCAGGACGAAGACGAAGAGTTTATACTATTATTATTTATTTTATTTATTCCATTACATCATGTTGTTCCGCTGCATTTTATTTATTCCCGCAGTACGTACTCTGATCTTTATTGTAAAAGTGTAATCAAATGTTATTTGTAACGGCTTCAAGAACAGTTATTTGATTATTATATTTTGTCATTCCGTTGTAAGATTCTGTGTTTGTTTTTATTTCTTTCTCTTCTTTTTCTTATTTGCCCTATAACAATCCTTCCTTTTGAATGGCTTGAGTTGGACATGTGTGGCTTATTGTCGATTTAAACCATCCAAAAGGGCGGGTCATTACATTTGGCTTCGGAGATAGGTTTAGCGATAATCTTAGCTTTGTGGGGTCTGACTCACATAAAATAGGGCTGTAATACCCTAGAATGAGTCGCTACATGTGTATATATGAGACGACGTATTTGTTAGTGTTATAAAAGATTTTGTATTGTATTAATTTGTTCTTTTTATATTTATAAATTCCTGTCGGTACATAGAACGCTATGGTATTTATAGGGATTTCTAAACACTTAATAGGGCAGACTGACTCAATGTTGTTTTGAAATATGGGTAAATGAAATAATTTTTCCCAACATTATATTTTTGTATATAAAAGAATAATTTTAAAAGCAATATAATTGGATGTGATATAATTGTCTGTTAGGAAGTGAAATCCCAGGAATAGTTGGTTATGAAATAAGATTTACAAATAAAATGAATATAAATTGAAATTTGAGAACTTAAGTTCCATGATTTTGGAAATTTCTTTTAGTAAATTTTGGAATATAATATTAGTATTATTTGAAAGTATTTTATGATATAAATATTTCAATATGATCTAAAAGAAATGCTTAAAATAATTTTAGAAGGAAATAAGTTTTGTACTCACCTCTCTGTCGTTGGAAAATAATTTCGGTAATGAGTGCATGCATCGTCGACGTTCATTTTCGAGTTCAAAGTGGGGAGACCGTTGTAGTAGGTTTCTACACATTTGTTATGATAAATTAATATTAATTTTAATTTTCAAATATGATTTGATATATAAAAGATATGATTATATATATATATATATATATATATATATATATATATTAGTTTAAAATAATTGAAAAGGAACCCGGTATTTAGTTCTAAAGTTTTCTGCAAATTTGAAATTTCAATTATTATAATAAAATGAAATCTTGACTATTTTAATAATTGGAAACTTCTAATATGTGTAATTAGAAACTAGATGCTAAGCGGTTAATGAAAATATAAGAAATTGAAATTTTGTAAACTGCAAATCAAAAGGATATGAAAAATAAGAAATCATAACTATTGAACATTTTATTTACTAAATGAATAAGAGAAACTTGTATGACATTCAATTACATTCTAAAAGATAAATATATAACTTACCAAAATATTATAAGTTGAAATGTTAAATAAGAAGATGTAATAGAGTATTATGCAAGTAAGACTTAAGTAATGAAAGTGTTCAATGGAACTACTTCTCTAAATAAGAATTCTGATGTTAATATGATAAATTTAAGTTAATAAATTGAAATGCTACTCATGAAATTTTGATAGAAAGGTGGATACCATAAGTAAATGACTATAAACTTAAGTGATGTTTGAAGCCAATTATAATTAAGGTAAATAGTAAAAGTGAATACTATATATGAAAGAAATAAAACTGAAAAAGAAGAAAAATGAAAATCTAAGTATGAGTTGCTTCACAAATAAATATTGATGTTAAAAACGAAATCAAAATAAATAATAAATATGAAGCAAACTGAAATAAAATTTATGTAATCCTTCAATAATGATTTCATTGACTATTTTAAACAATTGAATGGAAATAACTTATGTAAGCAATGAATGTAAAGTAATGAAAAGAAAAATGGCATTGTATGAATAAATGAGAAATGAAATTCTTGTATGTAATCAGTGTAAATCAAAGGAAATAATCATTGTACAAATGAAAAGCAAAAGAACAGTAAATACTGTAAAAGGAGATTAATGAGAATAAACTTAATGATATTTGGAATTATTGGTTGTTTTGGCTTATGAGATGGTTCGGAAAGGATACTTCTAACTATATAAAGATGTATAAATAATCTATTAAGTTTTATCTAAGACCGATGAGTGTATGGTATACTTAGTAGTTTATTTATCATTTTATACGATTAAAAGCATCTAAACCCGAACAAATCATTTGTTTTGGTTGTTTTGGATGGATGACTGATTACTTTGATTTCATGTGATGATTGTACGCTTTTGTTGGCAAGTGATTGTTGTTATGTTGTGTTGGTTTCTTTATTATTGATTGAAATAACTAAATATTTCTCTTTTACATAATTCTAACCCTTTTGGATTGTATAAGTGAAATATAGGTTTATGAAAGCAATAGTTAATGCTTTTAGTTTCATAAATAAGCGTTGTTTGCTCGACAAATAGGTACGTTATCGGATTACGACTTTCTAGCTGTATTATATTTTTTCCCCATGGTTTGGGATATTTTATTTTAAAATATATGATATATATTGTTATTATTGATATTATTATTTCTTCCAAACCTCTCCGTACAAAGGAGACTCTGCCGAAATTTTCTATGAATTATGGACTTAGAAAAATTTTGTGAAATGTTTTTCAAACTGTTATTAACAAAAATATAAAAAGTTTAATTGGTTATAAATTTATATTCTATTTAAATAATTAAATTATGTAAATTAATTATTATAAATTTAATATTTTGAATAAGATATATTAGTTCCTTAATCCCTTCTTTTCCCTCTCGAGGATGGAAAGTTTTGAGTGGGGGGAGTGTAACGATCCGTAATTTTCAATAATTAAAATTAGTTAATTTAATAAGATTTTGTAATTTAATGTTGAAAGAAATTAAAATTCATGATTTAATTGATGAGAATAATAACTAGAATGAAATTTAATAAGGTTAATTTAAGGCAATTGATAATTATCTTAACGCAATTTCAATAAATTGAAATGATTGTAAACATAAAATTTGTTATAGATTGTAAATAAGAAAATAATTTAAATGTTATATTAATTGGTGAAATAATATGTAATTTCCATAATTGGGTAAAATTAGTGTTGTGTAAGTAGTTAGAACACTTATTCATAGATAATAAACCATAAATGTGATTAAATTAAGTAAAAAGTGACCATTGTGACATGTTACCTATTTATTTCAGCCGTTGAACTAAATTAGAAATCAATTGAAATTAAATGTGATTAAATATTACGTTAATGTAAATTAGAATGAAATTGGAGCATATTAATGTAGTAAGATATGAATATATGTTAACTATGCCCATAGAGTAATGACTGAATAAAAAGATTGAAATCAAATTAAATCAATTCATTGGAATTAAATTATAATTAATTGGATTTAATTACAGTTGGAATTGAACACTGTAATTAGTGTTATATATAACACTGGATTGGTATGTAAATTTGTTTTAAAATTATTGTAATATACTAAGTAATTCAAAATGATGAAAATTGTTAGTTATTAAATTTGAAAATTAAAAGTGATTTGATTAAATTAATAATTTATTTATTTAATTAACGTGAAAATAGCCATTTAGGAAACTGTCTCGGATTTCAACGAAACAAGTTTCATCGGCTCCGTAACAGTGAATTACTGTAAGGTTTCGAGTTTCATAGCGATCGAACTTGTCATTTGATCATGCGGGCTCGAAAGGCATAGAAATCAATTTAATTGAAATCAATTTGAAATAAGTTGATTTTAAAAGCTAACTTCTCCATACGATAGAACTAAGGCTTGAAACTTGTTCATCGAATTTAAAAATATCGAAAACATCTAATTTGATATATTGGATGACTCGCTTTCATTTCGGAAGCGAAACGGGTTTTTCGGGTCGCTATTGCCATTCGTATCGATTTGATATGTTCGTTCTTTCTTATTGGGCCCTGTTTGTAGAAAAAGATTTTCCTAACTCTAGCAGCCTTATCGTTTCTTATTACAGTACGTACAAATCTGTCTACTCAATCATCAGATTATTCCTCCTTCTAATGGTTGTTGATACAAACCCTAAATCCAATTTTAAAATTCAAATCTGTATCACTTGACCATAGGTTACAAAATTATACATGGACACCGGATTGATTAAATAAAATAATTTTAAATCCTTAAATTTTGAGTTGAGTTAGATGATATTTTGAAGAAAATTTTATTTATATAAACTGAAGTATTTTTGAAAATCCGAGTTTTACACGTTGAAATTGGAATTGGTTTAGATTGAAATTTTAAAGTTAGATTTGAAGTATAAATAAAATTTACCGAAATTGAGTTACTGAAATATTTGAATATTTAAACTTCGAAATCTGCTAAATTTGAAATAGTTTGAATTTATAGTTCGAACATGGATTTGAATTCGATCTTGATTAAATGGTTTAAAGATGTGTTGAAATAAAAGAAATAGTACAATTTGATATTAATTTCAGATTTATTATTTTAATATAAATTGTTTGAATATATTATTTAAATCCAAATTACTAAGATTTTCAAACTATTAAACTAATTTTAATCTATTTTATCTATTTAAATCCAATTTAATCAATTTTAACCTATTTTAAACTAATTTACCAATTTAATCTAATTTAAATCTATTTAACCTATTTTAAATCTATTTAAATCATTTTAAATATATTAAACTATTTTAAATCTATCTAGAACTATTTTAAATCTATCTAAAATTATTCTAAATCTATCTAAAACTATTTTAGAGTACTTTAACTATTTTAAATTTACTTTTAACCATGCGAAACTATTTATAACTATCTAAACTATTTTCTAAATTTTCAGATTGTGTAAAGTGAAAGTGTTTGTATGTAAATCCTTGATTCTAAAGCGGATATGATAAATGATGTTATAACATAAGTTGGGATTTGAACTGATATTTCTAGTGAAATGACATATTTGAGTAAATATGATGATTTCGAAATGAGCATTTGATTAACCCATCTTATCTATATGATTTTGAAAGTGAATATGATTTTAAAAGTGGATATGATTTTTGAAAGTAATGTTTGAATTGAATATGATATTTTGATATCAATTATGAAATGGTTTTGGAAATTTAAAAGAACCATCTGAAGTGAAATAAGTGTTTGGCTGTTAGAAAGATCAAGATCAGATATTGTTATACTCTCTACCAATACGAAAACCATTTTAACAATTGTGTACATGGTGGAGGTTCTAGAATGAAGTAGGATGGTTTGGTAAACGATTCTGTATGAGGTATTTACATAGCCCCGACTCCCATGAGTCGGCTTGATGTGGCTAAAACATGAGCAATACTGGGCCAAGTGAGGTCGCACCTCCGATCGGCCACATTTCTTTGGTTTCATATTATGACTTTGCGATTGATTTGGTGGCCACCCCTCAATTTTGATTATAGGAGTGTGTTCCAAGATGGACGGTAGTAACTGCTATGGGTTACCACCAGTCTGGGAGTGCAAATAGTAAAATCCTACCCTTGCATTGCCTCACATGGCTTGTCACGTGTCTTATCATGTCTTCTACAAGTTTGGTTTATGTCGTACCTATGGATTGCTCCCTGATAGCCCACCAATTTACAATGGAGTTTACAGTACTGTATAGACTACGACATTATATAAAATGTGTTAAGGGGGATATGGGTAATTCCTTAACGCTATTTTAATACTTCTACCGAGGACATATTATAATAGTGTATTGTACTACATAGTAGATAGTTTAACAGATCCTTAGGAGATGGTAATCTCAAACATCTCTTAAGTTATTCTGGTACAGGCTGGAACAGTTGCTGGAGTAATTGGAGGAAATGCTGCTAACATAGGAGGAGCAAATCTCATGACGCCTGTTAGCAATAACTATGCTAAACCGAGCCGAGATTATACAAGTCTTGGTAGGAAGCCCTTTCTTGGGACAGAAGATGCTATTAAAGTAGAGAATAGGTTGTTTCACTGCAAAAGAATTTTCGTTGATTTGGGCTTGAATGATAAGCAGAAAAGGAGGTTGCCATCGAGACAGTTGCAAGGTTCTGCATTATTCCGGTGGAATGGGTGACCGTAGGGGTACCAGAGGAGGAATTGACTTGGGCAAAATTTCAAAGGGGATTTAAAGAAAGATTTTTACCCGATGTAGCCAAGTCAGCCAGCTAAGAAACTTCATGGAATTGGAGCAAGGGAAAATGCCAGTCTTGGAGTACTTTGCTAATTTTGATGAACTGTCTAGATATAGGTATGCCACTATTTATATCGTTATCAAGAGGAATGAGAATTTTATCCAGGGTTGGGGCCGGAGATTACTAGGGAAACTATGCCACATCTTAGGGATCCATCGAATGTAGTGGTGGAAATGGCTATTAGGAACGAGGAGTGATTTCTACTTTTGGGAAGGAGAAGCAAGTTGGAACCAAAAGTTCTTAGAATAATAAGAGGAATTCTTTAAGGGAAAATGAGTTCAGAAGGGTAGAACTGCTAAGAAAGGGAAGGAAAATATCATTTGTTATAAGGGTGATAAGAAGAGGCATTTGCTAATGAGTGTCAATTGGGTGGTGGTAAGATGGTTATGGGCAAGCAGAATGTGAAGTGCTCTAATTTTGATCAGGTGGGGCATTACAAGAAAAAATGTCCAGAAGCGGCCAAGGCTAATAAAGGAAAGATGTTTCATTTGGATCCATCTGCATTAAGACCGACCACTGCCGAGAAAGGGAAGTTTATGATGGAAGGTACGCTTTTGATTCATAGCATAACAGTTAGAGAATTATTTGATACTGGAGCATTGTGGGTTGCGGAATCATGGGTCTTAAGGCTGATTAAACACTAAAGGGGGTGAATAGTGTTTTATGATTTATGTGAATCATTTTAAAATTCTTTCAAGGTTGTTATTACACAATGTAGAATCAACAATCATAGATGCAAATACAGATAAATATAAATGCAATAAAGTAAATAATGGAGAATTGGAGAGATCACACTAGGAATTTTATGCTGGTTAGGAGTTACCCTACATCCAGTCTCGTACAATTTCTTGTACATAATTTTTTTCAAATGCCGAACTTCCAATGCCCAAAAGGCAAACCCAATACAATCTCGATTTCGGGGCTATGAGACACGCCCACCAGATTTTCGAAGATCTAGCTACGCTTACTCAATTTGGACGGGACATAAGAACACTCATTTGTATTTTCGTGACGCCTAGCACACCAATTGATTTGAATCGGGACACAATCACGCCCAATCAATTATAATTAGAGTTTGATGGTTTTTCCAAGGATAATGTTTGGTCTTTGGATATAATTAATCCTAAACCCTCTTAGATAGCACTTTGATCTTTGATTGAGAGAAAGGTGATTGAAATCAAAGAGTAAATAGTAGAGAATCAATAAAATGAAGACTGGATTGATTCTGGTATGAATTGGAGAAAATTTAAATATATTTTCAATAGAAATTTTGACAAAATAAGAGGAGAGAAGGTAATAAGAAAGTTGTTGTTAAAAATTCATTTGAAACCCCCCAATATGTAGAAAATAAACAGACATGTCCATTCATGATGAGTTACGACGAGTAGAAACTTTATTTTAAAATTTGAATTTCAAAATTTAAATTTCAAAATATCGGCATATAAGTCAACATCCATTATATGGATGTGTCGACATATCCCTTTGAATGTTGAAAAACTCTTTTGTTTTAAAATGTTTTGAAAATCTTAAGCTTTGAAAAATATTTTGATACTTTGTAAAATAGTCTAATCATGGTTTATAAGCGTTTTAAACTTTAAAAACTTTTATAAAATATTTTTAAATATATTAAAAACATATTTTGATTTCAAGAATAAAAGAAAGAGAGATAGTGATCAAAGATTACCACCAGGGACTTTAACAGTAATCTATGACTTTATATACTATACTATAATCTTGAAATCTTCATATCTTGACCTCCATACCTATGAGTCTTCATGTCCATTTCTTAAGTCTCTATACTATACAATGTCCAATTTAATACATGTATAATATTCTGCAATATACATTATATACTATACGTAAAATATAAAATGATATATCATTCAAAATCAACTATCTAACTTAAATATGACTTGTGCGATGAAATACATTATAAATAGTATTATACTATATTAAACATGATGACATATAGGACTCTTTTGGTGGAAATCTTTTCTCGGCATAATGAAAAACTATTTTTTTGCAGCCTAGTCTAATTTATTTCTATCTAAATATAGAAATGCCCATATAAATCGAATTTCATAGAGCATAACACCATATTACTTACTTTTTTAGTACTTTATTACAAATTACAAGATCTTATTCATTAAAATTAATAAGATACTAATGTGTATAATTTTTATTTTTGTAAACCAAACTATACATAAATTAAACAAATCTACACACATACACCAATCAAATCACACAAATCCAAAATAAATACTAAATGTATATAGCACCAAATCCAATCCTAACAAACCAAACTAATGCGAATTTAAATCTAAGGTTTTTTTTTGAATATAGGGGACTTATGGATGGGATAGAAGGGCTAGTGAAGGCAAAAGTTCCCTTTTTGTTCGACAAGATTTCTATCTTGATCGAAGCAAATTTCTCCAACGCATTTGACTACATTATTATCTTCATCCTATTCGTCCTTTTTTTCTTCCTCTTCTTCCTCTTCTTCCTCTTCCTCATTATTCATCGGATTGTAAATGATAAGGATAGAAGTGTCCTCTTCAATTACTATTGGATTTGTTGGATTATCCAATAGATATTTTTGAAGATTTCGCAGAATTCGGCCTTGTTTCTCCTATTCCTTCAAGTGACAAAGTTGAATCACTTCTATTTTAGTAAGCGTATATAGTTCATGCTTCATATCGTCCTTTAATTTGGTTACTTTGGCCATGGTGATGTTCTGGATTGGGCTTTGCATGAGAGTTGGAAAGGAAAAGGCTGGATTGTCTTCTCTTGGGCATTTGGAATTCAAGGAGGCTATAGGTTTATTTTTATTCAGAATTTAGAGTAGGAAGAAGACAGTAAAATGAGTCTAATTTCGAAATTGGTGGTTATATAAGGGTAGTACAAATTTTGAAGTTAGGAAGAAAATCTATTTTATGATTTACCAGTATATGTCGACATATGTAGTTCAATTTTTAATATTTTATTTTCCTTTTAAATTTTTACTTTTTATTATACTATATTTATATCTCAGAGAATGAATATACTCCTAATTCTCTTCTAAGCTTAATAAATGATGCTTGATGTGATGGTTTTATTTAAATATCTGCTATTTGATTTTCAGTATTTATAAATTCGAGTGATATTACTTATTTACATTTTCTCTTAGAATATGATATTTTATATCAATATGTTTGGTTTTGGCATGATATGTCGGATTTTTAGATAGATTTATTACACCAGTGTTAGCATGATATGTTCATGAGCTATTAAAATTTAAACCAAAATCTTTTAAGTTTGTTGCATATAGATAACTTGTGAACAAACTAGTGCAGCTGAGATATATTCTGCTTCTATTGTGGATAGAGGTACATATTTTTGCTTTTTGCTAAACCAGAAAACAAGAGAATATCCTAAAAGTGACAGGTTCGGCTTATACATATCATGATTTATCTATATGTTTAAAGTTTTACACACCTCATTATTGATGCCGCCAGTATTCACCGAAGATTTTAAATGACGCCGCTTGTTTAACCCAAATGTTTTTTTGTCCGACTTGCTCTTGCGAGATACCTTTATCTTTTGAAAGGTAATTAAAAATCCATTTGGAGTGTGTTTTTTATGTTGGTTTACCAGATTGACTTGGGTGTTATTTTCTTGTAATACTCAGGTCAGACTGAGCATATTTTCAGATCTAGTTAGGATGCTTTGGAGCTTTTATGAGACAAGGTGGAGGCCTGCAAGACGCGCTCACATATATTTTGTTTTATGCTGCATTTGTTGGTTGTATTTATCAGCAATTGCGAGGACATGTTGTCATAATTGTCCATGCTGTTGATAGATTAACGTACTCTGATTTGATGTATGCATATTACAGTTTTCTTTTGTAAAGGCTTGTTGTATATTATATATTACCTATCACAATGTGAGATTCTATTCTACCTATTCTTTCTATCCCCTAACAATCTATCTTTTTGGCACTTGGATATTTGGCGCATGGATACCATGGATGTGTTAGTATCAAGTTTTAAGGGTCGAAAAGGTTAATCGTTATAGTTACATTTTAGTATTTTCGATGCATCACTTTTATTGTTGAAACACACACCATATTATAGTTTTATTTCATAATGAATATTCATAATATCCATATTGAAATATAACTGTCTCTATTTTTTTAGTCGTCATTAAATAGTCATTATTTTATAAATAATGTGCCATATGCTTTACGAAAATACTTTTCATAATGTAATGAAATCGATAAGTGCTGCTCATACTATTTTTTCCATTACCATAATAGTATACTAAATTTGGAGGTCCATTATCCACTTATAGGTTATTTATTTCATATACTATAACAGTTTACAACAGAGAGTTCTTTGATCAATTGTCTTGAACTTAAAGAAATAAATCTCATAGAAAATAATTTTCTATATAAAATACATTTCGAAATAGAAATCCTATTTCTTATTCTAATGTTAGGTATTAATTATTGTTATTATTACAATTCTTGTTCCTAATGTTTCTTTATGAAGCAAAAGTGACCGTCGCTCTCTCTATCCCAACTGTATCTAAAATTATATATACTCTTATACACTCGGTTTTCTTTCTAAATGGTCAAACCATTCAAAAGAATAACCTTACTATAATATCATAACGAACTCTTTCACTTGATTATTCTTAATTTAAGGATATCAAATATATTGCCCTTTACATAAACTAATCAAACCGACATTTCAACGATTGAGTTCTTAGATCTATATTGTAGTTTTGGTCATGTGTTACATTTACCACGATATGATCTTTATTGTAATCAATTAAATTAAATATACAATCTCGCACTATGGTTTATTTTCTTTTTCCGAATGAACTAATTTCGTCAAAATATCGTATATTACAAACTATGACCATTCACCATATATCACTTATATATGATAGTTAATAGATCAAATATCCATAATCTATATTGTTTTTGAGTTCAAAACTCATAGAATGCAGTACACGGTCTCAGCCAAATAAACATGTAAGCAAAAAAATCATGAACGTATTTAGTAGTTGTGGAAACAGACGCTTGCATGGGTGTTGAAACGCCAACATGTAATAAGCATTTATTTGTAAGTATACGTTATATTTCTATTTGTTAATTTTCTATCCAGTTCATTTGTATATCTTAATATATAAATGTTTTATCAATCATCATAAATGCACAAATTTATCAATGTAGATTACTATAACATTATATAGCATATGTTCTTACAATATTAAAAATGTTAAATGTTATCATTTCATTTTTCTAATAGGGCTCCCACTAGTCTTTTATGTTTCACTAACTCTAAGTAAAACATAGAAGCCTTTCGACCTCACTAGTGGGTGCAGGGACTCGTATGCCTTAAGAATATGGCCTTGAGGAAAGATCAACAAATCATAGGGTTATGTATAATGGATAACTTCTTATTAGTTGTATCATATACGAATCATAACCTATGATTCCTTGTCATAATCCAGCCTTTACCTAAAGGAAAGTATATCAAGTAAAGTGCACAACAACAAACTACTCATTTTGCAAGTATTAATGCCAGTTGTAATTGGCCTCTTGCAACAGACAACCACCAATCTTAATATGCGAAGTTGTAACAGTATTTGTTCATTGCAACTATTTTAGCCCGTTGCAACAGGGTCTTCTATAGCCCTTTTTCCCGTTGCAATGGATTCTTTTACAACTCGTTTTGCCAGTTGCAATTGAGTCTTTTACAAATATTTTTCAAAGAATTAACAAGATCATATTTTAAAACTATTTTTGATGTTATAATAAAGTAAGTGCATATATTTTTCATCGAATCATAAAGAAAATAAGGAGATTGAACAATTTATCCAATATAATGAGTAAAACAGTATATATATATCAATTATATTTTTTTCACACATATTTACAACCATTCCTATATAAAATTGCATCCCTACACATATATACAACTAGTAAATGATGCATGCAACCAATTCTCTAATGCATAAGGATACTATTGTTTCATTGATACAACGATACACTACCATTGTATTCAAATCTAAGAAAACACAAACCAATAAACTTACGCACCAAAAACTCATCTACTTCCCATTGCTTTGATCAGCATCATAATGCACATAACTATCTATGATGTTATTAGATGTGATTTGGATTCATTCATCAATTTAACATAGCAGTTTTAGCTCCCATGCTCACATTATGCATTTATTCAACTTTCCAGAATAACTTACAACCGTCCTTATGTAGCCCAGCATCCTATGCGTACTCACACTTTGGTACATTCACCTTCATGCTTATAGCACATGATGCCGGTGCTTCTATGCATCCACATTTTTTAGACATTTTCATAGTTGCACTCCCCCTTTTGCACCTAAAACCTACTGCCATGCTACCTTTTAATGCTGAATTAATTCACTATTAGCCCATGTGCCATATGATATGACTGCAATCAAAGAGTTCTTGACAAGCTCAGTGTATAAAGCTGTTTCTTCTTTTTCATAATTATCATCTGAAAACAGAAAGTAACTAGGCTATTATAATTCTCTAATTATCATTTGTAGTGGTGAGATTCTTTACTCAGACCTATCATTTCACGATGGCCTAAGTATAATGCACGTACTTTGAGGAAAACTCAACAAATACGTACCCTTATCTTATCTTGTCTATTCAGCATATTAATAGCACTACCTAACATTCATGGCATGAGGAAAACTCCACAACTAAAGAGTACGCAAATAATCTATTAAATATATAAATGATAGAGGACAACTTTATATGAAAGAATCATAATCTTCAATATATTATACGAAGTGATATCGACTTATGGAACAATATATTTCTTTTATATACCCTTATGATTCAACTGTCAAACACATCAAAAATCACAGCGTACATACATTTATGCATATATTTATTCCTTAAGTCTATTTAAGGTTTCTTAATGTTCCACCACAATTTATACGTTATATAAGTTTTTTTATTATACAACTTTTATATTTCATATTACTTAAATAATAATCATATGTATATAATATATTGATTAAATTTTATTCAATTAATCTTCATTAATTAACATTTTAATTAACTTATGTCAATTTAATATGACATTTATATTTAATAATTATTATATACTATAACCTTTATAGTATAACACATATATTATATATATGTGTATATTATTTAATTGATTAACCTTTTAATTTATTTTAATTATTAAACAATTTTAATCAAATTTATGTTAATTTAAAAATTCTATACATTCGTTTATAATTATGTTAATTTAACTTTAAAAAAAACAACATAACGTATATCATAATATACAATACACTATATATTTATTAATAATCAACTTATTTAATTAATATATTTAATTAATCTTATTAATTATTTTATAAATTTATAAATTAATTTAATATTAATTTAGATATTCTTAAAATTTTCATTATATTTTAACATTTATAGTATATATAAATTATATTTTTAAATTTAAGTTTAAATTTGAAAGATCTTGTATTTTAAGTTTTCAAAACAATTGGGAAAATTTATATTGTAATGTTTATAATATTTTTATTATTTTAAATTTAAAACTTTTATTTTAATTTCAAAACAATTTTGAAATCAGCCAAGGCAGAATTCGAATTGGGCCGTTTCTATTAAGGATAAACTTTTGGACTTACCTTATTATTTCGAGCCTGGTTAGTTGCCACGTAGAGCAGAGTACTTGATTACCCAAACCCAACCTTAGGCACTATTTTTAGACACCCTACTATATGAGTAGGCTTTAATTAGTTAACCTTAGCATGACTAATTTAGACCTTATAAGCTATTGGGCTTTGATGCCTTTGTTGGAACTAGGTCAGCTTGCAACGGAAGTTGGGGATGAATTTCAAAAAATTCCCCTTATTGGATCTATGTTGGGCCTATGAAGTTTAATTAATTTAGAATATTTCTAATTATCGTTCAATTGAAATTTTCTATTTTATTTAAACTTATAAATTATATAGTTTTATTTAATTTATATATAGATACATACATTTATTTATATACATACACACATGTATATACATACATATATATATATATATATATATATATATATATATATATCTGTGTGTGTCATAAAAATATATGAGTATGTGCGTGCATGTGTAATATATCAACCCATGCAAGATATAACAAGCCCGTGTATAGATGTTGGAATTTGCATCGCACCAGAATGTTAGCTCATCCAATATGCAAGTATATATTGTTTAAATATTTATATGTATATAAACAATTATTTTATATAAATATTATATGTATATATACTAAGTTTGTTAAAATAATTTTGTATAAATATATAATACACACACACACACACTCACATTTGTGTATGTGTGTACATAGAATCTTATAAATAAAATATTAATATTATATGTATACATATTGTTAAAATATATTTATTTAAATATAAATAAATCATTTAAAATATTAAAATAGTAATTTTTTTTGAAAGCGGGTTCTAACTTTTGTATTAAAGCAATAATAACAATATTTACAAATGCCATAAGGCATGATCACAACATCTCTAAGCCAAAACGCTAAACAGGCCTACAAACATATTCAAAAAAACTAACCGAAGCCTACAAAAGCAAGCCCATGTTATCAGAAGATTCGAGATATCTCTCCAAGCAAATAAGGCAGATCGACACTTCCAGATATTTCATTAACTCATCTCCAAAAAATTCCTTTAATGGCGGTATGAGGGGAATAATGAAATACTTGTCATTTTACTCTTCGATATCAACTAAAACTCTTCTCTACTACTACTGCTTCCAGGTCGAAGCAATATTACATGATAGGGAATGTCCAGAGAAAGCAAATCTGGAAGATAAACTCCCCTTCTAGTCGAACAACACAAATCTTTTCAAGATATATTTCTGACACTCTAACGATGAGATCTTTAAACTTTGTAGGAGAAAAACTAACTAAGTTTTTTGCAGATACATTGCTCGAGGCTGCAACAAGTGGAAGAGAATCTCTTCAAAATGAAGAGAGACTCTAAACATTAACGTCTTCTTCCAGATCTATACTAATTCCAGACCTTAGCAAGCAAAACGACATCCTACAGACATTCATAGTTCCAGAAAATACAGATCTTAGCTAGATAAGTCTCTGACTCCCTAAAGATGATGTCTTTAAGCTTTGATAATAATCTAATTAAGTTTTTATGATAGGGAAGCTCGGTATTTCTCCGTAAAAGCGAAGAAACTGTACAAAGTCAAGAGTCACTCAAAGCATCATCTCCTACTACCAGATCTGAGCAAATTACGAACCCAAAACCAAAGTCCAGTACTTCTCAAGAAAAGCAAATCTTCACAAGGTAAGAATCTGACACCCAAAACTGTGTAACTGAAAATAAGAAACTGACAAAAGTCCTTGCGATTAGATTGTTCAAGACGAAAACAAGCAAGTAAAGGAGGATATCAGCCAGCATAGTTTCAGGATAAACTGCAATCTGCAACTTAACAATCTAGATCAATTATTATTGTTAATTGTTAAAATAGTAATTTTTTTAAACTGTGAATAATATATGTTCATATATATAATAAAGTGTTTTTAATATACGTATACTTATATATGTTTATACTATATAGTTATATATATTAATCAATAAAATTATTCAAGAGAAAAGAATTATTAAATCCTAAGTCATGTGCATAGCTAAAAAATAATTATATATATATATTAATTTAAAATTCATTTTAATTAAATATTCATTAGAAGACTAATAAAATATTAATAATTAATTACTTTGTATTGTTTCAAATTTCAAATTTCCAGTAAATCCTGAATGATATTTTGTGATTTGAAATTTTTCCTTATTTTTCTTAGTTTAGACTAATTTTATATTAATTTATTTAATTTCTGCTGTTTTATATAATTAATTTTAAAAAATAAAAAGATAATTTTTTATATATTTTTCATTTTTTGCCAAGAGCTTATCTAGTGCTAATATAATTTTTAAAAATTAAAATAATAATTTTCATAACATATTCAAATAAAAATAATTTATTTATGAAGTAAATTGATTTAAATAATATTAAATAATAATAATAAAGTATGTAAACAAATTATTTTTTGCTGTTGAAAATTAATTTTACTATAATACATTATATATAAAATTATATGACAGATTTTAACCATAATATGATGTTGTAACAAATTATAAACCATAATACATTGATAAGAACATCGGTACGAAT
Organism: Allium cepa; assembly: GCA_030765085.1. Lineage (NCBI taxonomy): Eukaryota > Viridiplantae > Streptophyta > Magnoliopsida > Asparagales > Amaryllidaceae > Allium > Allium cepa. Next base: position 217,208,171 of record CM060929.1, read on the forward strand.
TTCAATAGCTAAAATTCGTAATAGGTTCGCCATTCGATGTAGTCAAATTGGTTCGAATTTGAATCACAAAATTATCGCCTAGTGTGACTTTATGTTTTGGTGTATATGTTTTGAATAGGAAAGTTCTAACTATAGATTTAGACTAGACCGTTTGCATATGACAACTGAAATGTCACGAAGTCGGTAGGAGCGATATTGAGTTTGAAGGTTTTTCGAATTCGTTTCGAGAATGGATATGAAAGTATCGTTCAAAAAACATCAAAATTGAATGAATGTTTTTGATAGAAATATAAATGGTTTGATTATTAGGCAAAATGCAAAGGAAGCGTGTGTTTATAAGAAAGAACGTTAGAAGGTCCATAGATATTTATAAACCGTAAGTGACATACATCGTCGATTGTTAACGATGTACTTGTGTTAAAATCAGCTTTAGTTGTTTTAATACTTGACATTGGATTTGTAAATGATGTCTTTTATAGTAAGTATAAAAGATATAAGGAATGTCCCAAACAGCATGCAACGACACCTTATTACAATGTTTAATACGAAACACGTAAGATGGATTCCTTATGCATTAACAATTGAAATTATCATACATGTTATGTTGTCTATTGTAACGACATGATATTTTCAACCATTCGCATCCGCACATATCGGATTTGAATTGCTCAAAGTACTAGATTGTTAATTTATATTTGGCAGAACTCAACATATACATTAAATATATACATCACTAGAATCAACTGATTATCTAAAAGCTGACAGATAGCTGGATCTCCGAGCGAAGCTCCAACTCCAAAGGTGAGTCTCAAAAGCTGAACCACTCAGTCTGACCCGAGCGTAAAGAAAAACACAAAACACTTGAGTCAGGATTAACATTCTTATATCAATAAATCCAACTCAAGTGAAATAATAACTGAAATACAAGTAACTCAAAGGATGTTTGGGATAACCATCCTCTAAGGATCCGTTAAACTATCTATTATGTAGTAATATACGCTGTTATAATAATGTCTAAAGTAAAGTATAATATATTTGAAAATAGCGTTAAGGCTTTACATTTTCCACCTTAACACATTTTATATATTCCCATAGTCTATACAGTACCGTAATCTCTGCCGTACTGGGCGTCGTCAAAGGGCACTTCATAGGTATGGTATAAAACAAAATCGTATGAGGCACGCTAGGGTAGGTGACACAGCACAACTAGGCAATGTCAGGGTAGATATACCAATTGCACTTCCGGACCGGTGGTAGCGCATAGCAGGCACTACCGCCCACCTCGAGCCACACTCCCAAAATCAAAGGTGCACCCAATCAATCACAAAGTAATATAATGTTATCAAAGGAGTGTGTCCGATCAGAGGAGCTACCTCATTAGCCCATCGATTGCTCTTGTTTTAGCCACCTTATGCCAACTCATGGGATTCGGGTCCATGTATATACCTCAATAGAACGTCGCCACCATCCTACTTCATTCTGGAATCTCCACGCGTGCATAGTTGTTAAAGTGGTTTTCGGAGTTGGTAGAGAGTATGACAACTTCCGATCCCGGTCTCTTTTACAAACAAACGTTATTATTACCCGCGGTCATTTCAAAATAGTTTATACTTCAAAACCAAAATATCATTGCCATTTAAAAACCATATCAATACGATATCATTTTCATTTCACAACAAAATATGATATCATTTCCATTTCAAATATATCCATTTCCAAAAATCATAGTACTTCAAAGTCATAGCATTTTCGAACTAGAACATTTGAAATTATAACACTTTGGAAATCATAGTTTAGAAATCATAATATTTCCCACTTAACCGATTTAAATATTAAAATAATACGCATAATAAAATTGTTTTCCTTAAATTTTACCAATTAATTCCAAATCGACTCGAACTCCAAAATTCAAATTTAATCAGATCGCAAATCATTAATTCCAATTTAGCCTCTAATTAAATCATTCAAATTATATTGATTTCAAATACAGATTTGAACCAAAAATAAACCATTTCAAAATATATATTTCAAAGCTTTAAATATTCTATAATTTCAAAACTAAATGTGATAAATTTATATATATATATATATATATATATATATATATATATATATATTAATTCAATTTACTATTATTTAGTTTTGAAAAATGTACTTAATATATTCAACATCATTTAAATAAAACTCAAACTTGAAATATTTATTAATTACTTTCAACCAACATCGAGTTATAAAATCGTATCCTCTAAAAATCTCAAATTAAGTAAGTTCCATATCGATTTTAATTAAATAAATTATTTAACTAAATACCATTTTAAATCAAATTTCAAATCTAACTTCCCAATCTTAATTTATTAAAATCATTATAAACTCTATATTCCAATATAATTTAAATAAATACTTAACCATATTATATTTTAATAAAGTTAAACCTTATTATTAAACTTGGTTTATATTAAAACAAATTTATACATGGCTTAAAATCAAGAATTTGACTATATATATTTATATAATATCTGAAATCAATATTTATATAAAACCATATATTTCTTTCCAAAACCATAGAAATCATTTTAAAATAATTTTATATATAGACCGCGGTGTCTGTATATAATTTTCTATCCTATGGTCAAGTGATACGGATATTTATCATTTCAATCCACAATTTAAATATATACGGGTATATATCATTTCAACCAGCAATCCCAAGTTCAATGAAAATCGCTTGGGTCTATCATTTCAACCCATAACGATTTTCTCCTATTCTACAGATCGTTCATATATGTATCATTTTAATCCATAGTGAATTCTATACTAACATGGAACTTGCAGGGTGATAACAGATATGATAATAACACAACAACAGGCATATATCATCAGTATAAATAGCAGATAATGGCATTGGATTTCACAGGTGAACTTATATAGATAACAGCATATATATATAGTAATGCAAATAACTACCAGCAGCATATTTCAATTGTTGTTTCAATTGAAATCAAATTTAATAAATATAAGGACGTTAATCATGAGTGATTGCTCACCTTTTTAGGCCAGAGATGAATGAGAATCAGATGAGTTACGAATCCAAAGCAAAACCAGATTGAACATGAATTTGACAAGCAAAGCTGACAATAGAAATTGACGAAATCGAATTAGAGCTTGGTCGATAAAATGATTGGTATAAGTGAATTGATATAGATGTAACACAAATATATATATATATATATATATATATCACATTCTAATTTCAATCACATATTAATACAATATATATACATGTATTTCAAAGATCATTGTTTACTCTAAACTCCAATAGTAAAGTCAAATGAGGAAATAATTTTTGTATCTATACATTAGATTTTAACAAATTAACATATATATTTAAATACTTATATAATATATATATAACCCAAACATGTACATCTATATACAGGATGCAACATAAAATATATATATCATAACATATATATTTAACTAATCACGTTATTAACATATTTATATACACCCTTACGTTTTTAAACCAATACACTCTATACTTTGGAATTAACAAATACATGTATATAAAATAAAATATAAGCTAACATTACTAATCTATAAACAATATTTTATACCCACATAAATAAGCAGAACCCAAATATGAAATAATGAAGAAGAAAGCATATAATATATTTGATATAAATACTTATAATAGGATATACTTACCTTTAATAGAATATAATGCAGCACCCATATATGAAAGCTAGAACATATATCAAATGTATATTTAAATCACAGTGACTACATATATTTAAAACATGTGGTAGATAATATATATACGGTAAATTTTTGAAGCACGGCTATATATATATATATATTATAAGCTTTCAAACCACCACCACACACACATATATCTTCCTTTGAAGTACATCGGTCCTATAGTCTTTAAAATTATATATAACAACTTGTATTAAATACCATCCCTATACATTATATATTTAACTGGAGTATAAACAGACTTGCAACATATATATAGGAACAAATGCAAATACTTACATATTTACAGTGAAGAACCCAAGTCAGTAACAACTTGAAAATATTTACAAACAACTTAAGTATATAACTAAATGAATATATACAAACAACTTAAGAATATTCACCTAACTTATATATATATACAAGTATAGATATACAGCGGTCATACCCACATATTTTCATTTAAAATTTTATATATACGAACATCAATTACTTGTACATCTTATTATAAAATATATATATCAACTAAAACGTACACGTATCTTCACTTAAACTACTTTATACATTTATGCTGAGGTAACATATATTTTAAACCGATATACATATATCCAAACAGATTAATGTATAATCATATATATAAACCGTATTTTATATGAAACTATATAATATATATACATATATACTAACTACAATCACTAGTTAAAATGGCTTATATAAACTAAGATATACAAACATCGTACACTATATATATTAAACTGTTTCAAACAATCTGTAATGCTGTCATGACTGTGTTAATAAAATTGTATTAAAATTCAAAAGTCAAATTTATACACAGCAAAACATATATATAAACTAATATATATATATATATATATATATATATATATATATATATATAGACACACACACACACCTATATAAATGCACAATGGAAGACGACTGCCGGCTGTGAACATTGGTGGAAGGTGAAAGCATGAGGGAAGAGATCTGGTGTGTGCTTGAGCTTGGCCAAGGTGCCGCGAGTGGGAGAGGTGGAGAGGCTTCACGAGTAGAGGCTGTGGTGGAGCACACGGATCTGGGAGAAGCTGTAGCCGTCGGCAAGTAAGGGGGCAGAGGGGATTGGGTCTTCACATGCGGAGGAGGGAGTTCGAAGCATGTGACAGAGCGTGGGGATGCACTGAAACAACGGTGAATGGAGAGCTTGATCATGTGTTGATATCTGGTTATGCGTGGGGAATAGATTTCAATACAACATGGAGAGCAATGAACAGCTAGGCAAAATATAACTTGGATCACTTTATGAATATATTTTTTTCAAAGTTAATAAAATAAAGATGAGTAATGAAGAGCCTAAAAAGAAGTGAACGACCACAATATAAATTGATAACATAAGAATGGAAAAAGTCATATGTATTAAATTCTGGGAATAAAAAAATGGTTAGAAGTTAAATAGATGGGAGTATCAAAAGGTTAAAGTTCGTACAGTTTTACTACATAGTTGTCTATATTTATTTTCTTCTAAAAGTCAAAGGATTCTGGAAAAAGAAAAGACTCAAAGCAATTGTAATAGACAATGGGATAGGAAACGTCATGAGTGAATTTTGAAAAGATAATTAATGCAAGTGATGTTCGGTTGGCATTTGAAAAGACAAGGGACAAAATATTAAATACGGCTCTGGTACAACAGACTATTTATCGTATTCCACCGCATACCCAACGTCGAACTACAGAAATGAATATACTGCGGAGATCAACACGATGCTCAAAAAGTTATACCGATATCAATGGTGCAATCATCCGATCAAAAGTCGATAATCGGTACCGGCGTACGCTGTTAATCCGTACAGAAAAATCCAAACGGAGCTAGAAACGTTCGAATTGCGCAGTCTGATTTAGAGTATTCTAAATAAATTTTCTCATGTTGACCTATTTACGTTTCGGAAAACTTTTAAATTCAACAGTTATTAACCGATTTAAACTGAAACAGAATTACACAATAAAATAAACTTCCATATTATCAGATGAAAATTTACCATTTGCTATGTTAAAATAGACGTATTTCAAATATCAAATTTTTATTTCTAAATTCAAATATTTAAAATTTCACAAAAATTCAATTAATTTAAATAAATAAACCACTAAAATTTACGGGTCATTACACTCTCCCCCACTCAAAACTTTTTATCCCCAAAAAGGAAGGATGCAGGTGAGTAAAAACAACCAGAAAGAAAATAGATTTGAAAAACAAAATAAATAAATAATTTAAACCTTATAAATTTTAATTTAATTAATATTTAATAATTTCTTTTTAAATTCAAGGTATTTCATTTAATTGATTTAATTTCAATTTATTAATTCCCTCAAAACATAATTTATTTTATTTATCTCATTTATTCATTACCTTATCATTCAATTATCCTAAATTAACAATTTCTAAAATCATAAATTTGAATAATCATTTATTGTGATCATATTTTATTCAACAAATTTAATTTTTCTTTATTCTAAATTATTATTAAAGTTATTCCACTTAATATATCTTATCACATATATTAGGTATTTTACACTTACTATAACTACTCCAATTTATTTATAAAATCATTTGATCATCATCTACATTGTAAATTATTCAACCACATATTCAACTTATGAATGGTTTAGGTAAGTTTTATTGGAACGTAATTGAGTATTATACAAGTAAATTTTCCCCAATTCAATTATTTCAAGATTAAATATTTATTCAAAATTCTGATTTCATTTTATAAATTAAAATCACCTTTGACATAAATTTAAGAATTACATTTCCGATTAACTTCAAACAATTTTGGAGATAAATATATATATATATATATATATATATATATATATATATATATATATCAAACCATATCTATTAACATATACCTATATAATATATATATATATATATATATATATGTAAATCAAGTCATACTTCAGAAATTTAAATTAAATTTTCCAAATCAAAAGTGTAGCAAAGCTACCGAATGGTCTCCTCACTTCGAAACTCGAAAATGAATGTCGATGATGATGCAGTCATCACCGAAATTATTTTCCAACGACAAAAGAGAAGAAAGCACTGATTTTAAACAATTAAATTTTTTTGGAAACAATTTCTATTCGAAAATACTTTAATTAATATGCAATTTAAAACTTAAAAACCATAGTTTGAAATCATTGGAAATTAAATTCTCATGTTCTTAATTTAAATTCATTCAATTACAAATCAATTTATAAATTCATTTACAGAACAATAAATGATAATCAAATATTATCATTTCAAATAACCAATTTTATTAACTTATAAAATTGTAGAAAATCTTACTTATATATTTATAATATAATCGTACAAATTTATTTCATTTATCAAATTTGAAAATGATATTGTGTTAGTTTGCTCTGTTAAAGTGTTTCGAAAACCCTATCGATAGCGTTAATCAGACGAATCGATCGTAAACCCAAATCAAAGTCAACAACTCAAACCACACACTATATATATATATATAACATTTTAAAATTAATTTACAAATACACTTCCTCGCTCGACATACAAAGACGGATTTCAAAACAAGGATAGAGACTCAAATTTGATGGACTTAAATCAAAGAAAATTTTGATTCGAAGATAGATTCGAAACAAAGATAATATGATTAAATAACAAAATAGGATGATGGATAAGTTTATATAAATCATGGACAACCTCAACCGGGTCAACCGTGACTTTCAGGATAAAATCGATGTAGAATTCTGAGGCAAATCGACATTCGATTGCAACAGATAGAATTCAGGCATAGCAGGGGATAGATAGCATCGTAAACCGAGGATACAGAAATCTCCGGTAAATCATTGCCCATTGTAAAGGAGGTTCACCCCTTTACAAATCATTTGAAGGTTGGCGAGATCGTCGATTTATTATTGAGATTATTTGAAGAGGAGTTATGGGATACCCCAGAATACGAATAGGGAGAGATAAGGATGGATTTTTGAACCAAGGGGAACGTTCCAAAATTCAAAGGAAACCGAGTCAAAGAAGAAGGAATTCAAGCTCGAACGAAAGTGATTCCGTAATTAAATTTACTCTATATGTTGAGTTTTTGCCTAAGCCTGGCTCTGATACCAAATGTAACGACCTAATATTTTCGACCATTCGCATCCACACATGTCGGATTTGAATTGCTTAAAATACCAAATTGTTAATTTATGTTCGGCAGAACTCAACATATATAGTAAATAAATACATCACCAGAATCAACTGAATATCTGAAAGCTGGATAGATTGCCGGATCTCCGAGCTAAGCTCCATGTAACGGCCTAATTTTTCGACTTTCGAAAGTCGACATTAATATGTCCACTGTATCAAATGCTGCACAATCGAATGCCAGAAAACCGAACCGTTAAGGTTAAAGAAGAAGAAGATAGAATAAGAAACAGAAACAATAATAGAATCTAACATTTCACAACGGAACAACATATAATAGATAAATGAATAATCTTTAAACAAAAGCACCATATCAGTTTATACATCACATTACATCATCAGAGCTATATACAAAACAACAGCGGAAAAGAATATCATATACTAGTGATACGTCTTGCCTCCAGCTTGCCTCCAGATCTTCACAGCATATTTTTTCTGACTTCGCTCCAAAATGACTGATAACCTGTCTCTAGGCTACCCGTATGGAAATTTATGTGCACTTAGATTTTAGGAAGGGAACAATAAACTCCAGGTCTGTCATGGGACTGGTGTGAGATCTTAAAATAGTTATTTACACAAAGGAAAGGAAAAGAAAGTCCGTTATGCATTTGGAAAATGAAACTACCATAAGGCCTCCCGCACACACAATGCAAGCACATAATTGGAGGAGATTTCTCCTTATGATAGTAAAACATGCTTGATACGCAAAATTCTTTTTGAATATTATTATTAGTGCATAGTGTGAAAAACATTTCGTAAGTATAATATTAATCTTAGCCAGAATACCACTATTATGAAATACCTACTATAGCAACCAATTAAATGGCAGGTCACCACCATAAGTAAAAGGCAGGTTATACAACTAAAGCCATACGGGACTCATATTATTTCTTTGGATTTCCAGCAAATGGTTAAGCTAAGGAACTTCCTATGACGCATGGGTATGCCTCTTGAGGGACGCCCTAAGAATTTAACCTGCTTTGCCAACACAAGGCCGGATTACCTCTGTAACTAGGTAACTAACTGTCACGAGTATGCCACCCACCAGTCTAAACCGACCTTTATCCGAGGCGCCTCATCAGCCAACAACCACACATTAAATAATCTGGGCTCCATACCAGAATACCACTTTTAATAATCCACACAAGTTAAATATCTAGGCTCCGTACCAGATACCACTTTTTATCCAGAAGGAGATGTACATACCTTGAGGGGCGTGATCCCCATAACTTTGTAGCATCGTTCCTGTTTCGACCATTTTCAGGGTGAGAGTTCCTATGAAGTCTCATCCACAAAGCAACGCTTTTCACAAAAGTATGCTTCGATCAACAAATGATCAGCAACACTTAGCATGCCACATTACCAAATTGGGAATATATTACTAGTAACCATTAACTACATGACCTCTGAGCATGTATGTATCAGAGAACGGTGTTAAGCTAAGAGAATAAATTCTTCGCCACCAACAAAAATGTATTTGATAGAAACCAGCTTTACATCTCAAAGTGTAATGTCAGACACACATCCATACAAGTCCATTTCGGGTTCGAACGGAACCAAAGGCACTTCCTCCAATTAAGGAAACAAGACCTAGCAAATCCGGATATTCACTAATCACGTCCGGAGTCCCCATAAAAAGGGTGATATAATATCCATACCAGAGCAACTCAGTGCAAAGGCATTCGAAGGGTAATCCTTTCGTTTTTCAAAATACCCGATCTTCAACCACCGTCTTCAAATATAATCCCATTTCGTCGTATCATTATTCGAATTGGGTTTTATGATAGAAAGTCCTCTCCCGGCTAATCTGAATAATAAGCGCTTATTAAAAATAAGTGTTACATTCAGATTTCAAGTAAATCACAACAATTTCCACTTTAATCTTTTTTTAACAAAAGATCCATCACAAAGATTCGATGCGGTTTTCGGATAATCATTTGGAATCCGACCCCCGGTCGCGTCGAAATTCGAATGCCATTTAAAGGCCAATATTGATAGTAGGTTGTTTAACTATCAATCAATATTCACAACAATCATCAGATTTTAAACAATTTTCCCCAAATTATTTATTTTCAAAATATCTTTGCAAGATATATTTTCACACTTCAACACTTTGAAAACATTTCAAATCACTTTCCTCATGTGGAGTAAATTTTCAAATATTGTTTATTTCCACTGAAAAATTTGCCGAGTCCGAATACTTCAAAATAATTTAAATCACTTATCCAAAAATAAATATTTGGAAACATTTAAAATAAAAACTATTTTAAAACACTTTATTTAAAACATTAGTTATGGAATTTTATATTAATATCTCATATAAAACTCAAGTCCAAATAATATAAAAAATAAAATTATTAGATAAAGTGTAACTATTAAAATAACCATTTTCTAAGTCAAATACCAATTCAATCTTTAAAATAACCACTTCTATAATCAACTTAATAATATTCATTTTAAAGGTTGAAAACAATTTCCAAAAATAATTTCTCCAACAATATTTTTTTTCAAAAACCAATTCTAGAACTTTTAATTTATATTTTAAAAGCTACTTTGAAAATATACTCGGCTTTCCTGGAAAAATACACTTTCCGCTACAAAATAGTCCATTTAAATCAATTAATAAATCCTTTTCGATTTATTTCAATTTACACTCCAAATTTGTAGATTTCTTTCCACATTTTTAAAATAAATAAATATTTAGTTTTATACTAAATTTCCCTTTCCATTTTAAATTCTCATCGTGAATCTAAATTTCCCAAATATCCACTGATATACGAATTTTAAATCAATTTCCAAATTTATTTTCAAGCACCAAATCAATTTTCATATTGATTTCCCAAAGATTTATTTTCAAATACCAAATATCAATTTTCAAATTGATTCTCAAATTTATTTCGTACACCAAATCAAATTCCAAATTGATTTCCATATTTATTTCAAACACCAAATCAAATTCCAAAATTGATTTTTAAAATCACCATCTTTTAAAATAAATTCCTTTATATCTCCCAAACTATTTAAAATTCAAATTTTAAATAAAATTTTCAACTGTTAACAATATTACTCAAAATCCATTTACTAAAATCTTTCCCTATATTTTGGAATTAATTCGATAGGATTACAAAAAATCAATCTTCACCCTTTTGAAATTCCTTCTTTTAAATTTATCCAATTCTCTAAAATGAATTAATTTAAAATTTTCTACCTTACTTTCCAAAAATTCAATCTTATATTTCTGATATCTTACGATAGTAAAAATATATTCGGCTAAACTATAGCCTTCAATGATTTCAATCACTAATCCTTCACACTAATATAATCATTCACAGATTATCACATCACAACATATACGAATAAATTCAACAAAGTGAGGAATCCAATTGGATCCCTCCAACCTGTTTTCCTGCATCCATAGATGTTAGCGCAACAATTAAATACAAATTCCACTTCGAGGTGGAATATCGCGGTATATGGGATTTGTATTATATCATCCGCTATTATGCGGCACATAGGGTCTCATCCGCTATATAATGTAGGAAATCAATCCAAGTGTGTGTACACACACACACACTCTATCATATATACTAGCACAACCAGACGATCAATCAATAACTGAAATTATAATTTTTCAATTGAGTGAGAAGATCTCACATTTGCCCTATTATCTGGAATCCGTTTCCATCACGACTTATTTCTTCATGATTTTGGACCTTCTAAAATATTATACAGTTGATTAATATTTGAACAATTGGACAAATCAATTTTTCTTTTATTTATTTAATTTTGAACTAATCAATTACCATGTAAATAAATTAATTAACTAATAATTTATTTTATACCAATAGTCTTCCTCTTGAAATTCTTTTAATAGCTAAATAAACTAAATAAGTCAATTGTAAAATTTTAATCACCAAATCCCTTATTTCAAAATTTTAACTAGTAAGTCAAAATGTGTATAAGTAAATACATATATATAAGTATATATATAAGTATATATATTATTTATATTTTTTTTTTACTTTTAAACTACATATAATAATAATTTATATTAGTCGTAAAATCAAATTTCTTTCTAAACCCTGATATATATATATATATATATATATATATATATATATATATATATATATATATATATTCAAAAATCCCAGCTTTAAAATTTTAACTTCAGTAATTATCAGATTTATTTGCATGTATATTTCTATTCCTTTACTATATACACATGCATTAAATTCAACAAAAATTGTTTTGTATCTACTGTAATTAAAAATTCTATTTGTAAATATATTTTTTCTACTGCATATGCATAGACATTTATCTACTTAACCACCGAAATGACATACCTAACCGACCTGCAGAATTTTGGCCCTTGGTACCCACGCACGCAACCTCGAGAGGCCCATCGAACTCGAACGTCCCATCGCATGCGAACCCCAACTCGAACGACGCCAAATCGCAATCCCATCGAGTTGCCGTCGACATGATGCCTCATCGTCACCACCAGCGTCGCGCTATCGACTACGCCGTCACCGCTTCGCACACGCTCGCCTACATAACGCGACAGCAAATCAAACGACGAAACGAAGGCATGAGTATCCTGAATCCCCCCTTGTGCCAAATCTGGTTTGCGACCTCGAGCTGCCGAGAGAATAGATCGCGCTTGCCTCGTCACCCTGTTGCCACTGGCCGAGTTGCGATCAATTCGATCGCGAGATCCAACCACGTTTTCATTTTGATTTCGAGATTTAAGGAATCGTGGCCTTTGTTTTTAATTCGAATCCGCCATTATCAGATTTGAAACGAAGCCGAGCATCCTTGTTTTCTTTGTTCATAATTTTTTTTATTTGAACGAGATAAAATTCTTTTTTTTCAACACATGTTTCGTTTTGACAGAGAAAAGTAAACACATGCTATATGATTTCCTTTACGTGTCAATGCCTGGCACAGTGGTCAAATTATATTATCAATATTCAAATTTAAATTCAAATTGAATCATCTCGACTTCCACAGCACAAAATCTCGATCTCCAATCGAGGCGTGCCGTCAGACATTTATAATGTTATACGCCTATTTCGAACGCAATGGAAAATGTTCCAAGTAAAAATTCGATCGTATGGAGAAGATAGCTTTTTGGACCCAACTATTAAATTAAATTTCGATATAATTTTCAGCGCGTTCTCTTATTATACGGCCAAACGATCACTCTAAGCACTACGAAAATTGATATCCAACAATAATACACTATTATGGATCCAATGGAACTGGTTTCGTTGAAATTTGAGACCGTGCCTCGGAACGCTATTTTTAAATATCGATTTAAACAATAAAAATTCAAAACTGATCAAAGCATTTACAGATTCAATTCTGAAACTTCCCTTGTATTCATTATTATCAATATAAATTCTCTAAGCCTTTGAAATATTTTTAATCAGCTTAAAAATCAAGATTCAATATTTTACCTAAATTTTAATGATTAAATTCAATAATTTAATTGTCAAATTCATAGTTATATTTGAAATTCAAGTTTAAAATAACTTTCAAATATTTAAAATGAACTAAATATTTCAATTTCAAATGTTAAAATTTTCCGCATCATCACATTCTTTCCCCCTTAAAAGAATTTCGTCCCGAAATTACTAGTTAAGAAAAATGATCCTTAACCCGTTTACTATTTTCCCAAAAATCAAATAGTTCTATCAACTTGCCAAAATAAATCTTTTATTTAACAACCTATTATCACTTCAACTAACTTTGCAAAATCTTCCATATGTTCCAAACAATATTGTTTTCATAACAATTCAAATTTTAAATTTTCAAAATTTTCTCAAAATTTTTCCTAACTCCGTAAATTTTTGAAAAATTTCGTCAGAGTCTCCTTTGCGCGGCTAGCACGGTACGCTACAAAATGCCACCACGGGCCCCCAGATTTCAAAAAGAAAATAAAAAGCCAAGTGGCTAGACAAGAAAATCATCAAATTTCATATAGAAATTTAAATACATACCTGTGTCAAGCAATTTAAATTTATCTTCGAAATCAAAAATCCAATTCCCTTTTCCTTTATATCACCTGATATCTTGCCTAACAATGATGTCCAATCACAACATTCAAAACCATTTTGCATTTTCTTTACAAAAGTTTCAACATTTATTTCATTCAAACCTGTACGATGCACTTATATCATTTGTACACAATATCTAATTTGATCGCTCACTCGATCACACAATTTCACTTTCGAACTAGTATCCTCCATCTGACTTCTTAGTACAGACTCAGATCTGGTTTCTTGATCAGAAACCGACATTCTCCTTGCATAGCCGTAAACTATGATAGAGAATTCCTAAAATCAATCAAAAATTCATGTCCAAGTTCGCCATTGAAAATCGAGTGAAAAATTCCAACTCGGATCGATATAACTATCTCGAAATTTTGTGCTCGAATTTTGGATCAAATCGTTATGCGAATAAAATAATATACGTACATCCCACGTATTTATTTTCAATTGATTATTAGCTATATCAATTTTCTTTTCTTTTGTTCACATTTATATTTCATTCACTTACTCACCATTATCCATTTCACAGCTTCCAGTTAAATCTTCATTCAATTATTAAATTTGTATATCTTCCCAACTACAGATCTTACTTAAGAATTTCACCGTTCGTTTCTTAAGTTCAATAAATATGTTATATACTTCTTATATTTACTCTAGATCTCCAATTCCATATGAATTCCATTTACCTTTCATTTATAAATATTGAATTCAATTCAATTCAAACCATATTTAATTTGTCATTTCTTAAAGTATTTCACTTACTAATTTTATTTCAATACTTTGCTTCAATTGGTCCAACTTAACAAATTTTCCACTTCATTTTGTTTATCACAAATCAAATTCAATTTCCAATATTCAGCTTGAATTTCAACATAATTCAATTATTTTCCAATCAAATTCAAAAAAAAAAAAATTCTATATAGGTTTTCCAACTTATTTACATTTCACACTTATTTTTATGTAGCTTTTCTTTAAACTAGATTTTATTCTAACAATTTCAAATTTTATATGTTATCAAACTCAATTATATTCCATAAATATTTTAAATAGGATTCCAGAGTCTTTCCAACATTTCAAAATCATTTTTGAAATCAGTTCAAATTATCTTTTGAATTTTCAAAACCAAACCCAGTTTGTTTTCCTTCCAAACAACACCAATTTAAAACATTTTGGCAGCAATTCCTCTTCTGAAAACCTGAAAATGAATACCGATGATGTAGTGATCATCATCCGAATTATTTTCCAGCGGCCGTAAAGAGTTTAGTGCTTTTATACGTTTAAAACATTTCCAAATATTTTTAATTTTCAAACTCCAACAAATTTTATATCCAATTCAAAATATTTCCCGAAATAATATTACTATTATTTTCCAAACCTTTGGAAATCATTTTTCAAACTCAAAAGGGATTTAATTTCCAAAATTTCCACATTCATATCCTTTCAAAAACATTTTCAAACTTTTCTTTGGAATTTTCTTTCAAATTATAAATCACATTTACAATTTACATTTACAAATCTCATTTGCATAAGAAATTTATTTCTTAGCTTTTAGTTATGATTTCAATTTCTCATTCAATAATCAATGATAATAATTTAATATTATCACTTCCAAATAAACAATCAACCATATACTATAATAATTTACAAAGATTATTTCCTTTCATATAAGAAAATAGTTTGGGTAAAATTATTTCATTTACCCTATTTTAAAACAATACTGTGTCGGTTTATCTTGTTTAAGAGTTTAGAAACCCCTACCGATACAATTGGCCAAACTGCACCGACCAGAATCTATAAACAGTCAATCGATAAATCAACATAATATAAAAGAATTTTATATTCACTAACAAATACGCGTCCATATCTATTAATACACTCAAACTCATTCTAGAGCATTACTGACTCTATCTCTAATGAGTATTCCCCACCAGAGCCAAGGTTGTCGCCTAACCAATTGCTCTGATACCACATTGTAACGGTTCAATTTTTCGACTTTCGAAAGTCGACATCAATACGTCCACTGTATCAATTGCCGAACAATCAAATGTTGAAAAACCGAACCGTTAGGCTTAAAGAAGAAGAAGATAGAAGAAGAAACAGAAACAATAACAGAATCTCACATTTCACAGCGGAACAATATATAATAGATAAATGAATAATTTTTAAACAAAAGCACTATATCAGTTTATACATCACATTACATCATCAGAGTTATATACAAAACAACAGCGGAAAAGAATATCATATACTAGTGATACGTCTCGCCATCCAGCTTGCCTCCAGATCTCCATAGCATATTTTTTCTGACTTCGCTCCAGAACGACTGATAACCTATCTCTAAGCTGTCCGTGTGGAAAATTATGGGCGTCCAGAGTTTAGGAAGGGAATGATAAACTCCAGGTCATTCATTGGACTGGTGTGAGATCTTAAAATAGTTATTTGCACAAAGGAAAGGAAAAGAAAATCCGTTATGCTTTTGGAAAATGAAACTGCCATAAGGCCTCCCCGCACACACACAGTGCAAGCGCACAATTGGAGGAGATTTCTCCTTATGATAGTCAAACATGCTTGATACGCAAAATTCTTTTTGAATATTATTATTAGTGCATAGAGTGGAAACTATTTCGAAAGTATAATATTAATCTTAGCCATCATACATGGTATACCTACTATAGCTACCAAATAAACGGCAGGTCACCACCATAAGTAAAGGCAGGTTATACAACTAAAACCGTACAGGGCTCGTATTGTTTCTTTGGATTTTCAACAAATGGTCATGCTAAGGAACTTCCTACGCCACATGGGTACGCCTCTGGAGGGACTCCCCGAGAACATAACCAGCTCTCTACCGACACAAGGTCGGGTTACCTCTGTAACTAGGTAACTAACTATCACGAGTATGCCACACTCGGTCTAGACCGACCTTTATCCGAGGCGGCTCATCAACCAACAACCACATAGTAAATAATTGGGCTCCATACCAGAATACCACTTTTAATAATCCACACAAGTTAAATATCTGAACACCATACCAGATACCACTTTTTATTCAAAAGGAGATGTACATACCCTTAGGGGGGACGACCCATAACCCTGCCGCATCCTTCCTATTTCAACCATTTTCGGGGTGTGACATCCTACGAAGTCTCGTCCACAAAGCTACGCTTTTCACAAAAGCCGTGCTTCGATCAACAAATGATCAGCAACACTTAGCATGCCACATTACAAAAATGGGAATATATTGGTAGTAACCATCAACTACATGACCTCCGAGCTAGAACGTCTCTGAGAAGGGTGTTAAGCTAAGAGAATAAATTCTCCACCACCAACAGAAATGTATTTGATAGAAACCAGCTTTACATCTCAAAGTTTAATGTCAGATACACATCCATACAAGTCCGTTATGGGTACGAACGAAGCCGAAGGCACTTCCTCCAATTAAGGAAAGAACCCCTTGCAAATCGGGATATTCAGTAATCACGTCCGGAGTTCCCATCATAAAGGGTGATATAATCTCTATACCGAAGCAACTCAGTACAGAGACATTCGACAGGTAATCCTTTCGTTTTCGAAAATACCCGATCTTCAACCACCGTCTTCAAATGCAATCCCATTTCGTCATATCATTATTCGGAATGGGCTTTATGACACAGTCCTCACCCGGCTAATCCAAATAATGGGCACTTATTAAAAATAAGTGTTACATTCAGATTTTAAGTAAATCACAACAATTTCCACTTTAATCTTTTTTTAACAAAAGATCCATCATAAAGATTTAATGTGGTTTTCGGATAATCATTTGGAATCTAACCCTCGATCGCATCGAAATTCAAATGCCATTTAAAGGCCAATATTGATAGTCGGCTATTTAACTATCAATCAATATTCACAACAATCACCAGATTTTAAATAATTTTCCCCCAATTATTTATTTTCAAAGTATCTTTGAAAGATATATTTTGACACTTCAACACTTTGAACACAAATTTCAAATCACTTTCTTCAGGTGGAATAAATTTTCAAATATTGTTTATTTCCACTGAAAAATTTGCCGAGTCCGAATACTTCAAATTAATTTAAATCACTTATCCAAAAATATATACTTGGAAACATTTAAAATAAAAACTATTTTAAAACACTTTATTTAAAACATTAGTTATGGAATTCTATATCAATATCTCATATAAAACTCAAGCCCAAATAATTTTAAAAATAAAATTATTAGATAAAGTGTAATTATTAAAATAACCATTTTCTAAATCAAATACCAATTCAGTCTTTAAAATAACCACTTCTATAATCAACTTAATAATATTCACTTTAAACATTTAAAAACAATTTCCGAAAATAATTTCTCTAACAATATTTTTCTAAAACCAATTCTACAACTTTTAATTTATATTTTGAAAGAAACTTTGAAAACATACTCGGCTTTCCAGGGAAAATACATTTTCTATTTCAAAATAGTCCATTTAAATCAATTAATAAATCCTTTTCGATTTATTTCAATTTACATTCCAAATTTGTAAAAAAAATTCCACATTTTTAAAATAAATCAATATTTATTTTTATACTAAATTTCCCTTTCCATTTTAAATTCCATTGTGAATTTAAAATTTTCAAATATCCACTGATATACGATTTTCAAATCGATTTCCAAATTTATTTCCAAAATTTAATTTCAAACACCAAATCAATTTTCATGTCGATTTCCCAAAGATTTATTTTCAAATACCAAATCAATTTTCAAATTGATCTCAAATTTATTTCAAACACCAAATATAATTCCAAATTTATTTCCAAATTTATTTCAAACACCAAATCAAATTCCAAATTGATTTTTAAAATCACTACCTTTTAAAATAAATTCCTTTATATCTCCTAAACTATTTAAAATTCAAATTTTAAATAATTTTTCAACTGTCAACAATATTACTCAAAATCCATTTATTAAAATCTTTCCCTACATTTTGGAATTAATTCGATAGGATTAAAAAAATCAATCTTCACCCTTTAAAATTCCTTCTTTTAAATTTATCCAATTCTCTAAAATGAATTAATTTAAAATTTTCTACTTTAATTCCCAAAAATCCAATTTTATATTTCTAGTGTCCTACGATACTAAAAATATATTCAACTAAACTATAGCCTTCAATGATTTCAATCACCAATATAATCATTCGCTATTATGCGGCGCATAGGGTCTCATCCGCAATATAATGCGGGAATCAATCACTCCATATATATATATCTGTGTGTGTGTGTATACTACCATATATACTGTCACAACCAGACAATCAATCAATAACTAAAATTCTAATTTTTCAATCTCACCTTTGCCATATTATTTGCAATCTATTTCCATCATGACTTGTTTCTTTATGATTTTGGACCTTGTAAAAATATTATACAGTTGATTAATATTTGAACAATTGGACAAATCAATTTCCATTTATTTATTTAATTTTGAACTAATCAATTACCATGTAAATAAATTTAATTAACTAATAATTTATTTTATACCAATAATCTTCCTCTTGAAAACCTTTTAATAGCTAAATAAATTAAATAAGTCAACTGTAAAATTTTAATCGCCAAATCCCTTAATTAAAAATTTTAACTAGTAAGTCAAAATGGGTATAAGTATGTATATATTTTTTTATTTATATTTTTTATCTTTACTTTTGAACTACATCTAATAATAATATATATTAGTCGAAAAATCAAATTTCTTTATAAACCCTGATATATATATATATATATATATATATATATATATATATATATATATTTTCAGAAATCCCAGCTTTAAAAACTTCAGTAACTGTCAGATCTATTTGCATGTTTATTTCTATGTCCTTTACTATATACACATGCATTAAATTTAACAAAAATTGTTTTGTATTGTAATTAAAAATTCTATTTGTAAATAATTTTTTTCTACTGCATTTGTATAAACATTTATCTATTTAACTAAATTAATAGTAAAATGATATACCTAACTGACCTCCAGAATTTTTCCACTTGGTATGCATGCAGCCTCGAGAAGCCCATCGAACTCGAACGCCCCATTGCGCGCGAACCCAAATCGAACGATGCCAAATTGCAATCCCATCGAGTTGTCGTCGACACGATGCCTCATCGCCACCACCAGCCATCGCGCCATCGATTGCGCTGTCAACGCTTCGTGCACGCGCACCTCCATAATGTGACTCCAAATCAAATGACATAACGAAGGCATGAGTATCGTGAACCCCCCCTCTTGCCAAATCTGGTTTGTGACCTCGGGCTGCCGAGAGAATAGATCGCGCTTGCCTTGTCCCTCTGTTGCCATTGGCCTAGTCGCGATCAATTCGATCGCGAGATCCAACCATTTTTTTTATTTTGATTTCGAGATTTAAGTAATTGCGGCCTTTTTTTAAATTTGAATCCGCCATTATCAGATTTGAAATGAAGCCGAGCATCTTTGTTCGTAATTTTTTTTATTTGAACGAGATAAAAAAATTTCAATGCGTGTTTCGTTTTGGTAGAGAAAAGTAAATACGTGCTATATGATTTCTTTTATGTGTCAAAGGCTGGCACAGTGGTTATATTATATTATTAATATTCAAATTTAAATTCAAATTGGATTGTCTCGATTTCCGCAACACAAAATCTCGATCTCCAATCGAGGCATGCCGCCAGACGTTTATAATGTTATACACCTATTCCGAACGCAATGGAAAAGGTTCCGAGCCTAAATTCAATCGTATGGAGACGATAGCTTTTTGGACCCAGCTATAAAATTAAATTTCGATATAATTTTCAGCGAATTCGCTTATCGTACGGCCAAACGATCACTCCATATACTATGAAAATTGAAATCCGATAATAATACACTATTATGGATCCAATGGAACCAGTTTTGTTGAAATCCAAGACTGTGCCTCGGAAGGCTATTTTTGATTATCGATTTAAACGATAAAATTTCAAAACCGATCAAAGCATTTCCAAATTCAATTTTGAAGCTTTCCTTATCTTCAGCATTATCAGTATAAATTTTCTAAGCCTTTGAAATATTTTTAATCAGCATAAAAATCAAGATTCAATCTTTTACCCAAATTTTAATAATTAAATTCAATAATTTAATTGTCAAATTCATAGTTATATTGGAAATTCAAGTTTAAAATAACTTTCAAATACTTAAAATCAATTTAATATTTCAATTTCAAATGTTAAAAAAATTTGGGTCGTCATACTCCAACTCCAAAGTTGAGTCTCAAAAGCTGAACCACTCAGTCTGACCCGAGCGTAAAGCAAAACACAAAACACTTGAGTCTGGATTAACATTCTTATATCACTAAATCCAACTCAAGTGAAAATACAACTAAAATACAAGTAAATCAGAGGATGTTTGGTATAACCATCCTCTAAGGATCCGTTAAACTATCTACTATGTAGTAATATATGCTATTATAATAATGTCTAAAGTAAAGTATAATATATTTGAAAATAACGTTAAGGTTTTACATTTTCCACCTTAACACATTTTATATATTCCCATAGTCTATACAGTACCGTAATCTCCTCCGTACTGGACATTGTCAGAGGGCACTCCATAGGTATGGTACAAAACAAAATCGTATGAGGCACGCTAGGGTAGGTGACACGACAAAACTAGGCAATGCCAGGGTAGATTTACCAATTGCACTTTCGGACCGGTGGTAACGCATAGCAGCCACTACCGCCCACCTCGAGCCACACTCCCAAAATCAAAGGTGCACCCAATCAATCACAAAGTAATAGAATGGTATCGAAGAAGTGTGTCCGATTAGAGGAGCTACCTCATTAGCCCGTCGATTGCTCCTATTTTAGCCACCTTATGCCAACTCACGGGAGTCGGGTCCACGTATATACCTCAACAGAATGTCGTCACCATCCTACTTCATTCTGGAATCTCCACCGCGTGCACAGTTGTTAAAGAGGTTTTCGGAGTTGGCAAAGAGTATGAAAAATTCCGATCTCGGTCTCTTTAACAACCAAACGTTATTATTATACCGCGGTCATTTCAAAATAGTTAATACTTCAACACCAAAATATCATTGCCATTTAAAACCATATCAATACGACATCATTTCCATTTCAAAACCAAATATGATATCATTTCTATTTCAAATATATCCATTTTCAAAAATCATAGTACTTCAAAATTATAGCACATTCGAAACTAAAACATTTGAAATCATAACACTTTGGAAATCATAGTTTAGAAATCATAATACTTCCTAATTAACCGATTTAAATATTAAAATTACATGTATAATAAAATTGTTTTCCTCAAATTTTACCAATTAATTCCAAATCAAATCTAATTCCAAAATTCAAATTTAATCAGATCTCAAATCATTAATTCCAATTTAGCCTCTAATTAAATCACTGAAAATTATACTGATTTCAAATACAGATTTGAACCACAAATAAACCATTTTAAAATATATATTCCAAAGCTTTAAATATTCTATAATTTCAAAACTAACTGTGATAAATTTATATATATATATATATATCTTAATTCAATTTACTATTATTTAGTTTTGAAATATTTACTTAATAAATTCAATATCATTTAAAGAAAACTCAAGCTTGAAATATTTATTAATCACTTTAAACCAACATCTAGTTATAAAATTGTATCCATTAAAAAATCAAATTCAATAAGTTCCAAATCGATGTTAATTAAATAAATTCTTAACTAAAAACCATTTCAAATCAAATTTCAAATCTAACTTCCCAATCTTAATTTATTAAAATCATTATAAACTCCATATTCAAATATAATTTAAATAAATACTTAACCATATTATATTTTAATAAAATCAAACCTTATTATTACACTTGATTTATATTAAAAAAATTATACATAGCTTAAAATCAAGAATTTGACTATATATTTATATAATATCTGAAATCAATATTTATATAAAACCATGTATTTCTTTCCAAAGCCATAGAAATCATTTTAAAATATTTTTATATATAGACTGCGGTGTCTATATATAATTTTCTATCCTATGGTCAAGTGATACGGATATTTATCATTTCAATCCGCAATTTAAATATATACGGGTATATATCATTTCAACCAGCAATCCCAAATTCAATGAAAATCGCTTGGGTCTATCATTTCAACCCATAACGATTTTCTCCTATTCTACAGATCGTTCGGGTATGTATCATTTTAACCCATAGTAAATTCTATACTAACAGAGAACTTCCAGGGTGATAACAGATATGATAATAATATAACAACATGGCATATATCATTAGTATAAATAACGGATAATGGCGTTAGATTTCACAGGTGAGCTGATATAGATAACAACTTATATATATAGTAATGTAAATAACTAACAACAGCATATTTCTATTGTCGTTTCAATTGAAATCAAATTTAATAAATATAAGGACATTAATCGTGAGTGATTGCTCACCTTTCGAGGCCAGAGATGAATGAGAATCAGATGAGTTACGAATCCAAAGCAAAACTAGATTGAACGTGAATTTGACAAGCAAAGCTGATAATAGAAATTGACGAAATCGAATCAGAGCTTGGTCGATAAAATGATTGGTATAAGTGAATTGATATAAATATAACACAATTAGAATGTGATTTATATATATATAACATTCTAATTTCAATCACATATTAATACAATATATATACATGTATTTCAAAGATCGTTGTTTACTCTAAACTCCAACAGTAAAATCAAATCAAGAAATAATTGTTGTATCCATACATTAGATTTTAACAAATTAACATATATATTTGTATACTTATATAAAATATATATAACCCAGACATATACATCTATATACAGGATGCAACATAAAAAATATATATCATAACATATATATTTAACTAATCATGTTATTAACATATTTATACACACCCTTATGTTTTCAAACCAATACACCCTATACTTTGGAATTAACAAATACACGTATATAAAATAAACTATAAGCTAACATATATAAATAATCTATAAACAATAGTTTATACCCACATAAACAAGCAGAACCTAAATATAAAATAGTGAAGAAGAAAGCATATAATATATTTGATATAAATACTTATAATATGATATACTAACCTTTAATAGAATATAATGCAGCACCCATATATGAATGCCAGTACATATATCAAATGTATATTTAAATCACAGTGACGGCATATATTTAAAACATGTAATAGATAATATATATACTGTAAATTTTTGAAGTACAACTATATATATTATATAAACTTTCAAACCACCATATATATGTATCTTCCTTTGAAGTACAGTTGGTCCTATAGTCTTTAACATTATATATAACAACTTGTATTAAATACTATCCCTTCGCATTATATATTTAACTAGAGTATAAACATACTTGCAGCATATATATATACATATATAAAATGAAAATACTTACATATATCATGTATTTCATTTATATATATACAAACAACTTAAATATATTTACAGTGAAGAACCCAAGTCAGTAACAACTTGAAAATATTTACAAACAACTTAAGTATATAACTAAATGAATATATACAAACAACTTAAGAACGTTCACCTAACTTATATATATATATATATATATATATATATATACAAGTATATATATACAACAGTCATACCCATGTATTTTCATTTAAAATTTTATACGAACGTTAATTACTTGTACTTATTATAAAATATATATATCAACTAAAACGTACACATATCTTCACTTAAACTACTTTATACATTTATGCTGAGGTAACATATAAGTATATATATTTTAAACTGATACATATATGTCCAAACAGACTAATGTATAATCATATATATAAACTGTATTTTATACGAAACTATACAATATATATATATATACTTATACTACGAACACTAGTTAAAAGGGCTTATATAAACTAAGATATACAAACATCATGCATTATATATATTAAACTGTTTCAAACAATCTGTAATGCTGTCACGACTGTGTTAATAAAATTGTATTAAAATTCAAAAGTCAATAATCGGTACTGATATACGTTGCTATTGTGAGAAATGCGGATTACGGATCTTAAGGCTAAGATTAACACTAGAGGGGGTGAATAGTGTCGATAAAGAATTACTAAATCGTTTTAATTTATGTTAATTTAGACACAAAAGTATGCAATATATAGACACAGATATGATCACAGAAACAATCACCGATGCAAAAATAAAATAAAAGCAGTAAAGGAAAGAATACACCGGATTTTATACTGGTTCGGAGTTACCCTATGTCCAGTCCCGCAACACAAGTACGGGTTTCCTTTCAAAAGCAATTATACAGTTACACCCTCGGTTTCAAGGCTACGAGGTGCACCCTCCAGAATTTCGATCCTCTGGGTAGAGATACTTGATTTCCGGGCCACAAGTTTACCCAATTGATTTACCAAGGCTACAATCACACCTTTTCACTTTTGATTGATTTCCAAGGCTACAATCACACCTTTTCTCGCTTAATAGATTACAAAGAAGTCTATAACTCTGAATAGCACCGAGAATCTTGTAGATATAGTGATAGAGAATCAAACTAGAAGTAATCGAGTATGATTCAATGTTGATTTCGACAGAGTGATGACAAGAATATGTATTAAGAAATGAGGAAGAAGAAGAGGAGTGAAAACTAGAAAATTATGATTGAAAATTCATTGAAACTGACCCCTATTTATAGAAGAACAACAGCCATGACCATTCATGAAGAGTTATGGCGAATAGACACTTCTTTTGAAATTTGAATTTTTGAATCAAACTGTCAACATGTCGACATGGTTATGCTAGGCATGTCGACATCCCAAAGGATTTTTTGGTGTTTTTGATTTTCTTTGAAAATATCCTTTATCTTATATAAAAACTATTTTAACTTTATAAATATACTTGACTATAGTTAAAATTCATAAGTAAATATAAAGAATAATATATATAGATTTTAACTATAATTTTATATTTAAATCTAAGTATAAATATTTAAAAGTTATATATATTATTTAAAAAGATAGTTTAAAATCAGGAATAATTTGACTTTGAAAATAAAGATGTTTTTGAGGCTAAAATTATTTAAAATCAAGACCAAGGGCTTTGAATCATTTAAAAGGAAAGTTTTGAAAACATTTTGAAAACATGATATAATTTTGAAAAAATCATTTTGAATAAAAGTTAGCGGATACAAAACAATGTTCCACTAGATTTTTCGTAAGTTCCATCCTACTTAGGGTTCCATCCCTTTAACGGGCTCGAAGTGGATTCCATTCCACGAATAAATTGAATTTTAAGATGGCAGTGCTTTTCTACGAATTTTAACAAAAAATCCTAATAATAATAAAAAATACTTATCCTTGAAAACTTGAACTCTTGATAATCTTGATACTCATGAGTCTTTTATCTTGATATTTTATCTTGATATCTTGAATCTCTATACTGTACAGTCTTCATTCTTAGTACCTGCATGGATAAATCCTGCATATACATATATATCTAAACTTATAATGTTAGTATTTATATTTTATAATCTATTCTAAGGTTGTTGTCATTAAAACCATCATCTCACGGACTAACAATTTCCCCCTTTTTGATGATGACAACCTTTGTTTATAAAATATTATTTCTATTCTAATAACTCCCCCAAAAACTAACAACTCCCCCTTAATCTATACCTAGCTACCTTATTTTATATTTCATATTTCTCCCCCTTTGTCATCAACAAAAACTTACTCCCCCTCATTCTTGGACTTCAGTGCCTGCATTGATAAACTATACAACGGAATATATAGAGTAGGAAATAATTATACTTCTAAGCATAATAACTAATTTAAAGATTATATACATTTCAATGTATATATATATATGTTTTACATACCAATCTTCAAATCAATAAGAAATCAATTCACACAAAGTATCAATTCAAACCAAATCAATTCAAACAAATCAAACAAAGTAAATAAAAAATCAAACGTTACGTGGAACTTCCACACATCCTTCTTCTCCAAAGATTGAGTCTGCCTTAATAGCATCCCAATTATCATTGTCATTGGTGAGAGATGTTGAATCACTTATTTTGATTATGACAAATCAGTTCAGAAACCAAGAAAAGAATTTACATTCATTCATAACAAAAAGAAGACAACAGAGGATCAAGGCTACAACTCTATGATTAAAGTAACTATTATTTGTGTTGAGTCTTAGTTATATGTTAAAATCAATCCTCAAGTTTTCAATATTTCTTTAAAAAAGAAATTCACTGTGCAAAATATGCACAGCCAGTCGACTGACTGGTTATGCCAGTCGACTGACTATGCATATGCACAGTCGTGACCTCTTTTAAATTTTAAAATACACATTTTTTTAAAAAATTTCAAACACCAGTCGACTGATCACAATCTCCAGTCGACTGAACCGGCTTCAACTACAAAATTCTAAATAGACATCTTCTTCCATGAAGAGTTGCAAACCATCAAAAGTTGTTTCTCTTGGCTGAAACTCTTCACCAAGGGTTGCAATATTCTAATGAATATATATAGGAGTTCTCTCTTCTTCAAAAAAAACACCAATCTCTAATTCTAACTCTCTATTCTCTCTTGTGATTATTATAAGTGCTCTCATACTTTCCATTGCTTTGAATCTTTGAGTTATACTCTATGTACTTTGATTCTTGGCAATATTCTTCCTTCTCAAATCTTCACATACTATTTATATACTTGAGGAATTGATTATAGGAAGTTTGTAATCTTAATTGACAAATCAGTGTTATCAAGAACACACTTAGTCAAACTACTTTCATATTTTGTTAAAGTCCTGTTCTGCTGCTCAGGCAAGGGAAAGTCCTCTTCGGCTGCTGAGGCGAAATCCTGTTCTGCTGCTCAGGTCCCTGTTCTGCTGCTCAGGGTTGTATAGACCTGTTCCTCCGGGTTAAGTGAGGGTTGTTGTAGTGAAATTCCAGAAGTTAGTCTGGGACTGGACGTAGAACGGGAAGTTCGAACCAGTATAAAAATTCTGGTGTGCTTGTTCTATTTTACTCATAGTTATTTACTTTGCTATTATCATCTATTTCCGCATTTATATTTAATTATATTCCATATTACACGGTCCTATTCACTTTCATTTGGTATTAGAGCAAGGCATCATATAACCGTTACAAAGTTATCTGATATCTTGCTAAATATGGAGAATAACACCAGCACTTCCACTAACACTAGTTTTCTTGAAGGTCAATCTACTGCACGACCTCCATTCTTTAATGGTTTGAATTATAATTATTGGTCTACTCGTATGAGAATCTACATGCAATCTAATAGTTTTGAATCATGGAATATCACTCAAAATGAATATACTCTTCCTACTGAGAATATTCCACTTGGTCAAACACACAAAAACTGGATGCTACTGCCAATGCTAAAGCTATGAACATGCTATTCTGTGCATTAGATAGAAATGAATTTAATCGTGTTAGTATGTGTCAAACTACTTATGAAATATGGAGAACACTTAAAATTACTCATGAAGGAACTAACAAAGTCAAACAAAGCAAAATCTCCATGCTCAAAAATCAATTTCAAAACTTTAGAATGAAACAAGATGAAACCATCAATGATATGTACTCTAGATTTCAAGATATTTATCATTCACTATTAGGATTAGGAGTGAAATACACTGATTTTGATATTGTATCAAAAATCCTTAACTCTTTAACGGATGAATGGGAAAGAAAAGTCTTGGCTATTGAAGATGCTAATGACCTCTCTACCATAAAACCAGAAGAGTTAATAGAAAATCTAATGTCCTATGAAGCAAATTTGCACGCAAAACGAGTACAAGCTCAAGACAAAAAGAACATAGCTTTCCATGCTGAAGAAGAAAAGGATGAAGATTCGGATGGAGAAGATTTAGCATTTATTGCTAAAAATTTCAAAAAAATTCTTAAAATTCCGAAAAACTAACAAGAATAATAGAAAAAGGAACTTTCCAATCAAACCATCATCTTTAGTTCTAGAATGTTATAATTGTCATAAGAAAGGTCACATTCAAAAGGAATGCCCAGAGTTAAAGAAAAAATATATCAAGGGAAGAAAAGACAAGAGAAGGAAAGCATTCTCAGTAACTTGGGATGACTCAGATACTTCTTCATCAGAAAACAGTAGTGACAGTGAAAACGAGCAATCTAATGTCTGCTCATGGCTACTGAAAATAATGTTAGTGATTTTACTTTTGAAGATATGATTGAGATAAATTCAGAACTAATTGATACTTTGAAAAATCTCAAAAGAAAATATAAAGAGTCTCGTGAACTTCAGAACAAAGCGGAATTTGAGAGAGATATGCTTAAAGATGAGAAAAAAATACTAGAGGAAGAACTTGAAAAATTACAAGAATCATTCTCTAATATCAATTCTCAACTCACTCTTTTGAGTCAAGAAATTGAAACTCAAAAAGAAAAGAATGACGCTCTTGTTTTTGAAAATCATGAACTAAAAACAAAAGTAAAATTGATAGAATTGGATAATACTAGTCTTAAAACTAAGTTAGAAAGCATTACTAGAAATGTATCAAATTTTAATAAAGGAAGAGAAACCTTATCAAAAATTATTAATAGCTCTCAATCTATCTCAAGTAAAAAAGGATTAGGATATGTTAAGAAAACAACTGCTCCACCTAGAAAGAAAATTAGGAGAAATGTTAATCCTACTAAAATACACTCAAAAAATCCTTTCTCAAAAGGTATAAAAATATGGGTTTCTAAAACGAATAACAATTTAATTAGGAAGAAATATATAAACACTTTTCTTGAAACTGTTCATAAAAATAAGGATTACATTTTTAAACGGGATACTAAGCCCTCTTGGGTTTAGTTTCCTAAGATTTAACTCTTAGGACCCCATCAAAAAGTGGGTACCAATATTATCGTTTATTTTTGTAGGTCCCACTCAAGAAAAGAGGAAAATGGATACTCGACAGTGGTTGCTCAAAACATATGACTGGAGACAAAGATATGCTATCAAATATTATTTACTCAGATGGAGGTTCTGTCACATTTGGAGATAACTCCAAAGGATGTATTATCGGTAAAGGCGTTGTGAGCAACAATGGTATCTCAAACTTACCTCTTATTTCAAATGTTTTGCTTGTCAAAAATTTAAAACATAATTTACTTAGTATCAGCCAATTGTGTGACAAAGGATTCAAAATCACTTTTTTTGAAAACAAATGTAGTATTTTTGATCAAAATCAAAATCTTATATTTGAAGGAAATAGAGACAGAAATATCTATGTTCTGAATATGAAAATAAATCATAATTCAGATATGTGTCTAATAGCCAAAGAAAATGATCCTTGGTTATGGCACAAACGATTCTGTCATATTAATTTCCAAACTATAAATAAGCTTTCTAAAAATGATTTAGTAAAAGGTCTACCTAAAATGAAATTTAAAATAGATCATATTTGTGATGCATGTCAGTTAGGAAAATTGACTAAATCATCTTTTAAATCAAAAAAGGTTATTTCAACCTTACAACCACTTGAATTACTGCATATGGATTTATTTGGCCCAACAAAAGTACAATCCATTAATCACAGTAAATATGTATTTGTAATTGTTGATGATTTTTCTAGATATACTTGGACTACTTTTATGAAAAATAAAAGTGATACTTTTGATAATTTCAAATCATTTGTCAAAAGAATTCAAAATGCTAAAGGTTTAAAAATCAAAAATATAAGAAGTGATCATGGATGTGAATTCAAAAACGAAGCCTTTGAACATTTCTGTAAGAGAAAAGGAATATTAAATAATTTTTCGTTTCCTAGAACTCCACAACAAAATGGGGTTGTAGAACGTAAAAATAGAACCTTACAAGAATGTGCAAGGACCTTGTTAAATGGAAGTACGTTACCAAAACATTTTTGGGCTGAAGCAATCTCTACAACTTGTTATGTTTTGAATCGTGTTTCTATTCGACCACTAACTAAGAATACTCCTTATGAACTTTTTAATGGACGAAAACCAAATATTTCTTATTTTAGAGTTTTCGGTTCAAAATGTTTTACTTTAAATACAAAAGATCAGCTTGGTAAATTTGATCCAAAATCCGATGAAGGAATCTTTCTAGGATATTCGGATCGAAGCAAAGCTTATCGAATTTATAATAAAAGAACAAATATTATCGAAGAATCACTTCATGTATCATGCGATGAAAATTTTAAACAGTTCAAATAATAAGTGATGATGAAGATTTTCCTGAAAACACCCCTAATACAGAAACTACAAATTTTGAAATTAATGAAAACATTGCTGACAATAACAGTGCATTAAGATCTCCACCTAGAGTATTAAGAGATCATCCTTCTATTAATGTTATTGGAGAACTAAATTCATCCGTTAGAACAAGAAGTCAATTAAATCAAATGGGTCATGTAGCTTTTCTCTCTAATATTGAACCCAAAAATATTAAAGAAGCATCTACTGATGAAAACTGGTTAATCGCTATGCAAGAAGAACTAAACCAATTCGAAAGTAATGACGTTTGGGATTTAGTTCCACGTCCTAATGATCAATCAGTTATTGGTACAAAATGGGTTTTTAAAAACAAAGCAGATGAACAAGGAAATATTACTAAAAATAAAGCTAGATTAGTTGCTCAAGGTTATAATCAGGAAGAAGGAATTGACTATGAAGAAACATTTGCTCCAGTCGCAAGACTAGAAGCAATACGAATCTTACTAGCATTTGCATGTTTTCATAATTTTAAATTATATCAAATGGATGTCAAAAGTTCTTTTTTAAATGGTTTTATAAGAGAACATGTTTATGTTGAACAACCTCCATTATTCATACACGAAAAATTTCCTGATCATGTCTATAAACTCAAAAAGGCTTTATACGGTTTAAAACAAGCACCCCGTGCTTGGTATGATCGTCTTAAAAGCTATTTAATAAATTCTGGTTTTGAAATTGGAAAGGTTGATCAAACTCTTTTTATTAAAAGAAATAAGCTTGATATTTTAATTATTCAAATATATGTTGATGATATAATTTTTGGCTCTACAAATGAAAAGCTTTGTCAAGAATTTTCTAAAATAATGACAAATGAATTTGAAATGTCACATATGGGTGAGTTAAATTACTTTCTTGGTTCACAAATAAAACAATTAGAAAATGGTATCTTTATTAATCAAGAAAAATATTGTAAAAAACTAATTAAACGCTTTGGTATGGAAAATACTTCTACCAAACCAACTCCTATGAGTACAACCATACATCTTGATAAAGATGAAAATGGCAAAAGTATTGATCAAAAATTGTATCGAAGTATGATTGGATCGTTACTATATTTAACAGCTAGTAGACCTGATATAATGATGAGTGTCTGCTTATGTGCAAGATTTCAAGCAGATCCCAAAGAATCACATTTACGAGCAGTGAAACGCATACTACGGTATCTTAACAAAACCAAGGACTTTGGACTATTCTATCCAAAGGAATGTCCTTTTGAATTAGTATCCTATAGTGATGCTGATTTTGGAGGAAACCGGACAAATAGGAAAAGTACAAGTGGGACTTGTCACTTCATTGGACGGTCTCTTGTCTCTTGGTTTAGTAAGAAACAAAGCCGTGTCTCATTATCGACTTGTGAAGCAGAATATATTTCTACAGCTCTAGCATGTGCTCAAGTAATTTACATGCAACAAACATTACAAGATTTTGGTTTTAATTTAAATAAATCAACAATTTATTGTGATAACACTAGTGCTATTAATTTATCTAAAAATCCTGTTAATCACTCACGAACAAAACACATTGACATTTGTCACCATTTTCTTCGTGATAATATTGAAAAAGATTTGATAAATCTAGAATTTGTTTCCTCTGATAGACAATTGGCAGATATATTTACAAAACCTTTAAACGAAAATACTTTCATTAATTTAAGACGAGAACTTGGCATTATTTCTCTTAAAAATTTATAGATTTTATACATACTATCTATATTTATTTTACATTTTTTTTAACAAAATATATATTTTCATATACGTCTATATATATATAAATATATATATATGTATATATACACACTCAAATTTTTGATTGTTCTGATTTTTTTAAAAAAATATAATAATAATAATAAAAAAAAACATAGCCACCGGGATTTGAACTAGGTTCTTCCAGCTGATAGTTCAACAGACTACCAGCTGAGCTATGCATTTTTTTTGCTAAACCACATGTTTTCATTCGTTTTAAACCATTTATTCTTTTGATTAATTTTAAACCACTATTTTGATCTCTGGTTATTAACCAATGGTTGCTTACAACCATTCTTTCTAAGATCCATTACAACTATTTAAACCTCTCTCTTTACTCTTCTCATTCACATTAAAATTTATTTCAAACAAGCTTTGTAGATTCAACATCCTCAACAATGGACTCTCCAAACTCTTATAATTCATCAAACTCAAAACTTTCCTTTGCTACTCCATCTTCTCCTAGTAGCTATAACTCATCCAGCAGTTCAACACCTTCTTTGCCAACCCCTACCCCTGTTCATGAACCGGGAAGACATCGCACTGGATTTTCACCTAAGCCAAAGAAGTCTAGAAGATCTTTGTTCTTTTCACCAAAAAATAAAGAGAAAATTGATGAAATACATCATTATCAAAAGGAGCAAGTTAATCTACAAAGAGAAATGTTCTATGAATAGCGAATGAATTCAAATCGCCTTAGTCTTATTGAATCAATCGCTCTTAAATTTTGTGGCAAATCGGCTAAGCATGATGTTTTTCAACCTTCATCATCCCATCAGCCAAGCTCTTCTGGATGGAATTAATGGGAACAAACTCCATCTCAACCTCAGGCATCTCCAAATTCATGGGAACGCCAAAATTATTGGTCGCCTTTACAACCCTATGTTGAGAATACAAAAGTAGAACCATAAGAATCATCACCAAAAGTCCCTAATTAATCATCAATTCTTGTGTACTATTGTTTTCAAAATTCCTGTATTCCATATTTATATTTGTTTTTAATAAATTTTCATTTTCAAATCCCTACTTCATGTTAAGTTACAGTCAGTCGACTGAGAAGATAGGTCAGTCGACTGAATGCAGGTTCCAAAAACTCTCGGGAAACCATTCGGTCGACTGACCTACTATACTCAGTCGACTGACTGGTCAATTTATTTAAAATTTTACATACACCAGTCGACTGGTTTATTATTCAAGTTGACTGGCTGTACATATAACCCCTTTTTACTTTCCTTCCTTCTCTTTTTTTACTTCACTCCTTTCAGTTTTTTACCCAAATTTTTCCGCCCACAAACCCTAGAAACCTAATTTCACTCAATTTCTTCATAAAAAGTTATTCAAATGGCTCCTCCAAAGTGTCAAAGGCATGGTTCCTCATCCATCGATCCTACCGACGCTCAAATCGCATAATGGTTATACAATGATGTGGCAGTACAAAGATGGCACAAGATGAAAAATTCAAGGATTTTTGAGGGTTCATTCATGGTTTACAGCGACTTCGCGGCTTATGGATTACAAGAACTCATGCGTAGATCTGGATTGGAGTCTCTACTCGATTTGAATGCAAATTCTCACAAAATCAACCATGTTATGGTAAAATTATTTTATGCCAATTTAAATCTACCTCATCAACGTCCATCTAATACGAATGATTGTGTTTGGAGTTTAGTATGTGGAAAACAAGTATTTTTTTTCTTTAGACCGAATGGCACACATTCTTCAAACCCCTAATCATGGCATTTCACTTGATGATGTCGAATGCAATATTCGATAAAGGGATCGAACTAGCCATATGTTCATGGGAGATACCATGACGGAATTGAAATCTAGTCTACTTCGACCAAAAGCGAGAGTTATTCACAAAGCTCTCATGAGGAATATATTACCAAGAACTGGGTCATATGAACTTATCTACCCAGAAAACTTCAAAGCTCTATATGCACTTTGGGGAGGAATTCAAGTAAATTGGCTACGAAGAATATTGGACGAGTTTCTCACTTTCAACAATGGTAATATGAGAACGATTTATTTCGGAGAATATATAATGCGATTGCTTTTAAATGTGGATACTCCTCAACTAGAATCCGAAACTTCTTCCGTTGGGGTTATCAATATTCGCACTTTAAGTCTCATGAAACTAACATCTGTTCCACCGACTTTTACCTCCTTTGAAGAATGGCATCCACAGCAACGTCAACGTTCATCAGGTGGGCCAAGTATTCGAGAACGTACTTATCTTCCAAGAAGACGAAGAAATTCGTCTTGCAACTTCAGCTAGTTTACGAGAATCCATTGAAATTCTTTCTAAGAATCAACAAATATTAGGATCTCGCTTGAAGAAGGTGGATAAAAAATTGGACAAAGTAAAAGGATTCTTCTCTATTCTTTGGGATGCAATTTCATGTTCAACTTCCACAACTACCTCCTCAATAGCTCATGGTAAACGACCAGCACCAAGGTTTACATGGTCAACATCTGAAGAGAATACTAGTAGTGATACTAGTGGCACAGGTAGTGGTGCTCATGGAACTTCTAGGCCTGGAAAAGAACCTGCACCAGAGGAAGATTTCGATTGACATCTTGATGAGTAGGCTTTATGATAAAGGGGGAGATAAGTATGCATTATCTATCTATAGCTTTTGTTTTAATTTCGAACATATTTGAATCTTGTATTAAATCTTGTCACTTATTTAAATATTGAGACTTGTACTAAATAGTCTCGCTTCTATATTTCTTCTCTTCACATTTATATATTATGCTATGTCTCCTTTTTGTCGATGAAAAAGGGGGAGAAAAGTATATGCACTAACATATTTGATGCAGGAAAAAGATATCATACGTTCGGGGGAGATATTTTTTAAAATATATACAGGTTGTCATTAATCAAAAAGGGGGAGAATGTTGAATCACTTGTTTTGATTATGACAAATCAGTTCAGAAACCAAGAAAAGAATTTACATTCATTCATAACAAAAAGAAGACAACAGAGGATCAAGGCTACAACTCTATGATTAAAGTAACTATTATTTGTGTTGAGTCTTAGTTATATGTTAAAATCAATCCTCAAGTTTTCAATATTTCTTTAAAAAGAATATTTCTTTAAAAAGAAATTCACTGTGCAAAATATGCACAGCCAGTCGACTGACTGGTTATGCCAGTCGACTGACTGTGCATATGCACAGTCGTGACCTCTTTTAAATTTTAAAATACACATTTTTTTTTAAAAATTTCAAACACTAGTCGACTGATCACAATCTCCAGTCGACTGAACCGGCTTTAACTGCAAAATTCTGAATAGACATCTTCTCCCATGAAGAGTTGCAAACCATCAAAAGATGTTTCTCTTGGCTGAAACTCTTCACCAAGGGTTGCAATTTTCTAATGAATATATATAGGAGTTCTCTCTTCTTCAAAAAAAACACCAATCTCTAATTCTAACTCTCTATTCTCTCTTGTGATTATTATAAGTGCTCTCATACTTTCCATTGTTTTGAATCTTTGAGTTATACTCTATATACTTTGATTCTTAGCAATATTCTTCCTTCTCAAATCTTTACATACTATTTATATACTTGAGGAATTGATTATAGGAAGTTTGTAATCTTAATTGACAAATCAGTGTTATCAAGAACACACTTAGTCAAACTACTTTCATATTTTGTTAAAGTCCTGTTCTGCTGCTCAGGCAAGGGAAAGTCCTCTTCGGATGCTGAGGCAAAATCCTGTTCTGCTGCTCAGGTCCCTGTTCTGCTGCTCAGGGTTGTATAGACCTGTTCCTCCGGGTTAAGTGAGGGTTGTTATAGTGATATTCCAGAAGTTAGTCTGGGACTGGACGTAGAACGGGAAGTTCGAACCAGTATAAAAATTCTGGTGTGCTTGTTCTATTTTACTCATAGTTATTTACTTTGCTATTATCATCTATTTCCGCATTTATATTTAATTATATTCCATATTACATGGTCCTATTCACTTTCAAGAGAGACAGGAGGATGTGCTTCATTATCATCCTTGTGCAGAGAGGAGATCATCCATCGTATCCCATCGAAGTGCCTTTATCGTTCCTTTATCATCTGCATTTGACTTAATTCTAAACGACGTTGGTTTCATAGAATAAATGAGAGAATATTCTTGAACGAATTAAGAATTTCTTCAAGATTTTCGGATAAATTGTGAATAGGATTAGATATAGTTGAATTTGTGAAAGAAATGGAGGATATAGATGATAAGACACAAATTTCAGTGAAGAATTCTGGAAGAAACACGTATATATAGGTATAGAAATTCGTTTGAATTGAATAGACATGTGGTAGTTATTCAAATTTCAAATTCAAAATCAATTGCCATTTCTGACCAGTACATGTCGACATGGTCACATAGGGGATGTCGACATGGGTTAGTGAAATGTTATGACTAATTTGATTTTGTGAATAATTATGTGTGTGTGTGTGTATATATAATATACTAACATTTATTCTAGAGATAAGATAAGGTAGATAACAGAAAGGAAATTTCATTTCATTGCATACTACGATAATACAATGATTAAGCACACAACAAACTACACGAACATTCGAAATAAAGCAAATTAAAACAAATACAACAAGATACGAAAAGATAAAACTAGTTAGAGGATGAAGATGATGAAGATAGTCCAAGTTTCTTGCTGACTTTGGAAAAGAACTTTTTCATCTTCGAAGAAATGTTATCCAACTTTTTACTAACGGATCGTTTTAGAATCTTTTGATTCTCCACAATTATCTTTTGGTTTTTGAGAAGGGTTTTGTTGGATGGATTGGAAGGATATTCAATTCTTTCCAAAGACGTTTCACTTTCTTCTTCTTCTTCAATTTCCATTTCATCCCCTTCTTCTTCTTCTTCAACTTCCTCTTCTTCCATTTCCTCATGGGCCAAATGCTTTTCCTTTTCGGTAAGTGTCTCATAAGGTTGAAAAACAAATGGAATTTTCATAAGCGAAATGATGCAATGATTGAAAACTTTTCTAGAAACAAATTCTTTGCCTTTGAAATCCACTCCAAAATAGTTAAAATCTGAGTGAGATAAATTCCATGGTATAAAGTATTCTCACCATTTCAGGATTTTTAGGACGAAATTCATCCAAAATAACCTGCGCCCAATCTATGTCATAGTTTTCGAAAATAGCAAATAGAGCTTTGCAAACTTTTGAAGTAGGATTGTTAAAATTTCTCGATCTTGGAATCAAAGTATGTTGCAAAAGAAGATTAACAATTCTTGCTTTTGGTCGAAAATTTCTATTTTTAAAATCAAAATCATCATCTCTTTCGAAAATGTGATGAAATGTCTCACGATCATGTTCATCGATTTTAAAGTTAGAAAGATCCATTCTCAAACTCTTGCAATTGAGAATGGTACCCAAAAGATCACAATTCAAAACAATTTGAGTGCCTTTGACACTACTCCAAATTTCATCTTCGTTTCCAATCCGCGATTTAAATTTGCATAGAAAATTTTGACAAGACTGGGATAGTAAACAAAATCATTTTGAGTAGCATCAATAAGACTAAGAACACCATTATTTGAAAAAAGAGAACCAATTTCATTAGAAGAAAAATCTTGAAAAATAGCAAATTTTCCGGGATGGACTTTGGCATAGCTAGCATAATTGATGTATGCTTTAATTGCATCCGGATCATTGAATAATTGCTCTTTGATTTTTCTGAAAATTCTCACGGTTGAGGGGTTGCTTAAAGAAGCCATTAGAGTAGAGAGTAGAGAGCTTGAAGTTATGAAGAGAGAGTTTAAATTTGAAAATGAAAGTGAAAAGATATGATAAAAGATAGTGAATAAGTAGATTCTTAAAGGACACATTCTTTGGTCAAAAGGTATCTTTTCAGAGAATTGAATGAAGTAAAAAGGTGGAGAGAAATTCAAACATTTGAATTCATATTTTGAAATTCAAATTCAGTTAGCCATGCCGACATCATGGTAGGGACCATGTCGACATGTGCTTTTGAATTTTCATGAATTGATTTTTCCTAAGATCTCTAATATTATTATTATTATTAATGTCTATTATATATTTCTGAAACATTATTACACTTATAATACATTTCAGAAAGTATTAAAAATAAAAAAATAAAAATAAAAAAAATAATAAAAATAAAAGAAAATAGAAAACAAATTTTAAAATTCAAACAATATACCAATTCAAAATCAACCAATCAAACAATGAAGCAACTAATCTTAAGCAAGTAATTTCAACCAATTGTATTGTAGATGTGTACCTTTTTCTGAGTCCGTTTATCTGAATTCGTCGGAGTCGTGAACAGCTGTGTAACACAAATCCGAATTAACTGTCTTCTGATCATCATCACTTGAGGACGAGTCTGAGTCATCTAGAGTAGCAGTAAATGCACGCTTCCGTTTCTTTGCTGGTTCATTGTTCATAGGAGGATTCTCCCTTTCTGGATACAGACAGTCACTTTTGAAGTGGCCTGGTTTATCATAGTTGTAACACTTGTCATTATTTGGCACTATATTCTGATTTCTAGAATTTTTATAGTTGTTTCTCTTGAGATTATTCATCTTTCTGTATTTCAGGAATCTCCTAAAAATTCTGTTCATAAAGGCTATCTCTTCATCATTATCGATGTTTGAGTCTAATCCATCGGTCAATGCATTAAATGCCATTGATTTCTTTTCAGATGCTTTACTTTCTCTTCTCCCGATCATTTGAACTTCATACGACATTAGATTTCCAATTAATTCTTCTGTCTTCAAAAAACTGATGCCGTTTTCCTCTTCGATCGCAAGTGTCTTTTGATCCCATTCTGGCGTTGGAGAATTTAAAAAAAATTCTGACTTGATCTTCTTCAGGAAATTCCTTTCCAAAGATATTAGAGAATGCACAATATCCTGAAATCTACTATACATATCGGAAATAGACTCATTAGCATTCATTTTAAATAATTGAAACTGATTTGTGAGCATGGAAATTTTGGTCCGTTTAACTTTGCTTGTTCCTTCATGAGTAACTTGCAAAGTTTTCCAGATTTCATATGCAGACTTACAAACTGACACTCTATTGAATTGATTTCTATGTAGTGAACAAAACAGAATATTCATTGCCTTAGAATTATTTTGTGCAATAGTCTTTTGCTCAGAAGTCCACTATGCAAAATCAATTGTGGGTTCAGAATATTCAATTTGTGTGATATTCCAAGTGTCTAATCCTATAGATTATAAATATATTTTCATCCTACATGCCTAATATGCATAGTTACTGCCATTAAAAGGTGGTGGTCTGACAGTAGACTGACCCTCTACAAATGAACTAGTGATAGGGATATTAGTGTTAATAACAGTATTAGTGTTGGTAGCCATTTTGAAAACTTTTCAAAAATCAGATTATGAAACTTTGTAAACCTTGCTCTGATAGCAATTGTGAGAAATGCGGATTACAGATCTTAAGGCTAAGATTAACACTAGAGGGAGGGTGAATAGTGTTAATAAAGAATTACTAAATCTTTTTAATTTATGTTAATTTAGACGCAAAATTATGCAATATACGGACACAGATATGATCACAGAAACAATCACAGATGTAGAAATAAAATAAAAGCAATAAAGGAAAGAACACACCAAATTTTATACTGGTTCGGAGTTACGCTACATCCAGTCCCGCAACACAAGTACGGATTTTCTTTCA
The DNA here is from genome assembly GCA_030765085.1 of Allium cepa. NCBI lineage: Eukaryota > Viridiplantae > Streptophyta > Magnoliopsida > Asparagales > Amaryllidaceae > Allium > Allium cepa. The sequence continues at coordinate 217,248,938 of CM060929.1, forward strand.
AAAGCAATTGTACAATTACACCCTCGGTTTCAAGGCTACGAGGTACACCCTCCAGAATTTTGATCCTCTAGGTAGAGATACTGGATTTCCGGGCCACAAGTTAACCTAGTTGATTTACCAAGGCTACAATCACACCTTTTTCCTTTTGATTGATTTCCAAGGCTACAATCACACCTTTTCTCGCTTAATAGATTACAAAGAAGTCTATAATTCTGAATAGCACTGAGAATCTTGTAGAGATAGTGATAGAGAATCAAACTAGAAGTAATCGAGTATGATTCAATGTTGATTTCGGCAGAGTAATGATAAGAATATGTATTAAGAAATGAAGAAGAGGAGTGAAAACCAGAAAATTATGATTGAAAATTCGTTGAAACTGACCCCTATTTATAGAAGAACAACAGTCATGATCATTCATGAAGAGTTATGGCGAATAGACACTTCTTTTGAAATTTGAATTTTTGAATCAAACTGTCACCATGTCGACATGGTCATGCTAGGCATGTCGACATCCCAAAGGATTTTTTGGTGTTTTTGGTTTTCTTTGAAAATAACCTTTATCTTATATAAAAACTATTTTAAACTTTATGAATATACTTGACTATAGTTAAAATTCATAAGTAAATATAAAGAATAATATATATATAGCTTTTAACTATAATTTTATATTTAAATCTAAGTATAAATATTTAAAAGTTAAATATATTATTTAAAAAGATAGTTTAAAATTAGGAGTAATTTGACGTTGAAAATAAAGATGTTTTTAAGGCTAAAATTATTTAAAATCAGGATCGAGGGTTTTGAATCTGCTAAAAGGAAAGTTTTGAAAACATTTTGAAAACAGGATATAATTTTGAAAAATCATTTTGATTAAAAGTTAGCGGATACAAAACAATGTTTCACTAAATTTTTTGTAGGTTTCATCCTACTTAGGGTTCCATCCCTTTAACGGGCTCGAAGTGGATTCCATTCCACGAATAAATTGGATTTTAAGATGCCAGTGCTTTTCTACGAGTTTTAACAAAAATTCCTAATAATAATAAAAAAACTTACCCTTGAAATCTTGAACTCTTGATAATCTTGATACTCATGAGTCTTCTATCTTGATATTTTATCTTGATATCTTGAATCTCTATACTGTACAGTCTTCATTCTTAGTACCTGCATGGTTAAATCATGCATGTACATATATATCTAAACTTATAATGTTAGTATTTATATTTCATAATCTATTCTAAGGTTGTTGTCATCAAAACCATCATCTCACGGACTAACAGCTATTCCATACGAAAAAACCCAAACGGAGGTAGAAACGTCCGAATTTCGCAAAACGAATTTTCTCATGTTGACATATTTAGGTTAAATTCAACAGTTATTAATAGATTTAAATTGAAATAGAATTACACCATAAAATAAACTTCCATATTATCAAATAAAAATTTTCCATTTGCCATGTTAAAATAGACGTGTTTCAAATATCAAATTTTTATTTCTAAATTCAAATATTTAAAATTTCACAAAATTCAATTAATTTAAATAAATAAACCACTAAAATTTACGGATCGTTACATCTATGATACCGTAATTTGTTTGTGTATTTGATACATGAAGCAAATATCAAATCCAAATTGATATCACTAAATGGTTATTTGTGGTGTTCTTATATACTTATGAAATACTAGAGAATTGTTTGCAAAAATAGAGAACTCCTTATGAAAGCGTGTTCGAACTCAAATTTTATACGTGACACTGAGTATAATATGTCCTTAACAAATTTGACCTAAAAATCTTTAAGTTGAAAAGGTTTCAAATGAAAGACTGTTGCCGATTCAATGAAAAGGTTTAAGCACACCATCTTAAATAGTGCCACAATAAAAGTAATGTATATAAATATAAATACACAAATTTATAACCGAGCCATGGGTGTCCAAATGTTGAGAATACCATAACATTTTTATATGATAAATATATCATGCTATAGTTCATAATAGAACTTAGAGCTCACAGGAAGTCAAGAGACATACTCCGAATTGTCCTACATGGTAAAGTAGTTTATAAGCGTCGAAGAGAGTTGATTGACATAGTAGATAATGGAAACATAATAACATACTCTTTCACCGAGGGACCGACAAAATTATTCTTGAGAAAACCGATTGGAAAAGTTAGAATAAGATTCCATAATTGACCCCAAGTGCAAGTGGAAGATTGATAGAGTTAGGGGTATGCCCTAGAGTTAGTTATGTAACTTGATACATATATCATGACTGATTTACATAGTTCTCTGGACTTGAGACAACGTCGATCTTTGATATGAAAGCTTCATTTTGATTATAATCAAATCACGGCATGACATCCATCGAGCGGAAGTATTAGAATTATAGTCAAATCATGGCATGACATCTATCGAGTGACTATAGTTGGGTCGAGTGGAAGTACTAGAAGCGAAGCTCTATTCAAAAGAGGATTCGTCTCCTCTGCTACATGATGTTAGTATCACGGTCAACTGAAGTCTACTCAAAGTCTCTGGCCAGAGCATTTCGGTTAATAATAATTTTTATTATTGAACCATGGACTTTTTGTTTAGACTATAGAGTTGAATGTGGAGGATATTGGAATTGTGACCATTACCAAAGTCCAAAAGTCCAAAGTGATATAGTTTTGATGAATAGACTGGTGTAAATAAAAGTCATAACAGGGTAAAGTTTAACAAACTAATATTGAATTTTACCGAAACTAAGTAAGCGATAAATTTAGCAAAAATGTTACACACTTGTTAAGTGATGTGTGAACGTTAATATCTGAATATCTTAATATTAATCACTGACCGAGTTTATGCAGGACGAGTCACACAACCGAAATGATGAATTCTCTTATGACCAAATGATTTAATTAATTTATAATTTTTATAAATTAATTAAAATTGTGATATATTAATTGTAAATATTGATTATTATTTGATGAATAAATATTATTAGATATATTTATAATAGTTATAAATATATCAACCAATATACGATATCTATAAGCGATTAAATTAGATTTAATGTATAATATTTTATTTGGACTCTAAATGGGTTTAAAATCCCATGAAGGGGATGGAAAATTTGGCGACAATAAGGGGCTAATGTGGCTATAAGATGATGCAACATAGACCTTTAGATGGAGGACTAAGATGGAAGAGAATTGGTAAGAGATGATGTAGAATCTTGATCCTAAAATATCTTTTAATTCTCCTCTATATAAGCATCTCTATCCTTAAGTTTAGAGGACTTTTGGATTATTCCAATCTGATGTATTACTGTCGTAATACCTCTCTTCCATCTCTCTAATTTCTCAGGCGCAAATCAAATCAAATCAATTTATATCTGATGTTGATGGTCAACGTTCAGGACTAGCACTTTGTCGAATCAGAAAGAGTTTCAAAGGTGGGAGTTTTACTTTTCAAGGTGTACTTCAAGGCTTTGGAATTAAGATACGATTTTCTAAGATTATAATTAATTATTTCCAGTATAATGTTTTTATCATATATGCATATATAGATTATGTTTTTAATTAGATGACGATTTTGATATGCAAGAAATGTTGTCACAAAATAGTTTTGGTTATATGTATGTGTCTATTTATCTTTATTTTTTTTTATCGTATAGGTCAGGTCAGTACAACCATATGTGAGTATAATATAATTTTATATTTTGAATATATATATATATATATTATTTAATTACATGTATATAGTTTACAATTAGTTATAACAACTTATTTTAGTTAAAATCAATTATATAATTTTATATATAATGTATTATAGTAAAATTAATTTTCACCAGTAAAATTATTTTATATATATTTTATTAATATTAATTAATATTTAAATCCATTTATGTCATAAATAAATTATATTTATTCGAATATGTTGTGAAAAATATTTTTAAAATTTTATAAAATTATATTAGCACCAGATAAGATCTCTGCTAAAAAATAAAAACATTTTCTCTATTTTTAAAATTAATTGTTTAAAATGACCAAAATTAAATAAATTAATATAAAATTAATTTAAGCCGAGAAAAACATGGAAAAATATTTCAAACTTTAAAATATCATTTAGGATTTAGGGGAAAATTGAATTTTAAATAAATTTTAGAAATCAATAAAATATATTTGTTAATTTTCAAATGAATTTAATTAAACTGATTTCAAATTAAAAAATAAATAAATTATTTCTGACTATGCCCATGACCTGTGATTTTATAAAAAATATTATTCTAAATAATTTTATTAATTAATATATATAACTATTAGGGGGTTTTAGGCACAGGGAAGAAGTTGCAAAAAAAAAATTAGTCTCAGGGACAGCAAGTTTGTTTTTTGGTCTGAAATACACTTTGTAGTGTAAATCACAGAATGATAGATGTAACTATCATTTTCTGTTTACACTATAAAGTGTCCTTCAGACTATAAAACAAACTTACCGTCCTTGAGACTAAACTTTTTTGTAACTTTTTCCTTATGCCTATTTTCCTATAACTATAAATTATAAATTATTTGTGTGTGTACATCTTTTCTTTAATAATAGTTGTAACAGCTTTGGTGTCACACTTTTTTGGTATCAACGTGAACTACCAAAAATGCCCCTCTATATTTTATCCATCTTAATTACTTAAAAATAGAATCTAATACCAAATTTTTTTACAAATTCAAATGACCATAAAAGTAGGATCTAATAACTAAACATGCTTTAAAATTTAAAACGCTTCTAAAAATAAGATCTAAAATTAAACCTTTTTTACAGATTCAAAATACTTCTTTACAAAATATCACTTAAAAATAAAAAAATCATTTTTTTGACTGATTTAAACATATACAATTGATAAGAAAAATAATTCACGCGTGAAGCGCGTGCCGTGACATATCTTTCTTTAATAATAGTTATAATATCTATGGTGTCACATTTTTCGGTATCAACATGAACTACCAAAAATGCCCCCCTATATATTATCCAATCTTAATTACTTAAAAATAGGATCTAATACTAAGTTTCTTTTGCAAATTCAAATGCCCATAAAAGTAGGATCTAACAATTAAACATGCTTTAAAATTCAAAACGCTTCTAAAAATAGGATCTAAAATTAAACCTTGTTTACAGATTCAAAATACTTCTTTATAAAATATCACTTGAAAATTTAAAAATTATTTTTTAACTTATTTAAACATATACAATTTATGAGAAAAACAATTCACATGCGAGGCATAGGTGAATTTATAAAAAAAAGTTTAATTTTAGATCTATTTTTAGAAGCGCTTTGAATTTGTAAAGCTTGTTTAATTGTTAGATCCTACTTTTAAGGGCATTTGAATTTGTAAAAGAAAATTAATATTAGATCATAATTTTATGTGTAAGATTTGATAATACATAGATGGACATTTTTGCCAGTTCACGTTGATACCAAAAAAGTGTGACACCAAAGTTGTTACAACTATTATTAAAGACGAGCGTTAAGAAACGCGCTTGACGCGTGACGATGGCATGTGCTTTGCGCATGAATTGTTATTCTACAATTTATATATGATTAACACATTCGAGAGGAAATGATCTGCAAAAATATTTGACCATGTTTTTGCATTGAAATCATATGTAGTTAATTCAAATTTTTATTTCTAAGTTGCAACATTTAATTTTTAGTTTGAATTTTATTTATATTGTTAATTAATAAACAACGAATTTGTAAATGAAGTTTATTTGTTTAAATGATATTTATTTGTTAGATCCTATCCTTAAGCGCAGAAGGATAGTTTGAATTTATAAAGAAATTTAACTGTTTTAACATAGTCTGAATAGTTCTAGTCCAGCCTAGAATAAAAGGCTAAAGATAATAGATAATAATTAAATTATATATGAGTAAAGTGTATTTTGGGAAGTTTGCGGTCGGACCAAAAGTTTGTGCTTCCAAGCTAATTATTAATAAAGATGTGTATGTGTACATATATTATTCACGGTTTACGAAAATAGTTATTTTAGTATATTTTAAATAATTTTTATATTTAAATAAATATATTTTAATAATATGTAGATGTATAATATTAATATTTTATTTTTGAGATCATATATATGCAAATATGTGTGTGTGTGTGTGTGTAATACATTTATATAAATTATTTAAACGAACTTAACATACACACACATACAGATATATATTTATAACATTTATATAAAACAATAGTTTATATACATACATATAGTCGGATAACTTATACTAGCATATTGGATGAGCTAGCATGTCCGTTGCGATGTAAATCCCAACGTCTACACACGGGTATGTTATACCTTATACGGTTGATATGTTACGCATGCACATACACATATATGTGTATATCATATACACAGACTCCCACAATATATAAATTAAATAAAACTATATAATCTGTAAATTTAAATAAAATAAGAGGTTTTATTTAAATATTTAGAAATGTTTTAAATAAATTAGACTTCGTAGGCCCGATACAGATCCAATAAGGGAATTTTTTTTGAAGTTCACCCGTAACTTCCGCTGTGAACTGGCTTAGTTCCAACAATCTATTCCTTAATCATTCTAAAGTCCAATATCATTGAATTTTCACTTGTGAAAAATCACGGATATGCCTCTCCTTTTTGTTTACGCTTATAATGTATAATCTTTATACCTATGATGTTGTTTAATGGTGTTTGCTCAATGGTGCTTTTGACTGTTCACTCTCACATTAAAATGTTTAATGCTTTGTGCCAAGACTGATCTTGTGCAATGATGAGCAAGATTCTGTGGGCCTAAAATGATTAAATATATATAATAAGGTTTAGCACTTTATTTTATATGCTTTCGAATGACAAAATCCTTCAAATAACAAAGGTACATGAAGTTGTTACAGAAAACACAAACATGCTAATTTATTTTTCCTTTTATTTATAAATTTTTACTTGTATAATACTCTTTTTGACGGATAATTTTTGAAATATTATGATTTTAAATGTAATGATTTAATTAGTATATATATTTTATATTAAATATATTTTATATTAAATATATTTTATATTGATTTTTGAACTAATATTTAAATGTTATGACTTTTTAGTTTCATGATTTCTTTTATTGCTATAATTTACACTTCATATAGTAATACTTTGATAAAATAAATAATAATATATGACTTTAATAGTTTTTATTGTTTCCACTACATGCAGTTTTTTTTTAAATACAAACAATTTTTAGTAATTTTACTTATTTTCATAAAATTTTCAGTGTTTACACTTGGCAGATCAAATAATCCTTCTAGATCAACTTCAAAGTTTACATTTGCAAACAAATGATCTGAAATTATATTACCAATAAATTACTCGTCTTTTTTTTAGCAAGCAGATTATTTATAGTGACATTTTAAAATTAAATGTCGTGAACTAAATTTATTAAAAATGAATACGACAAAGTTTATGTAATATATTTTAAAATTTCTCCATATTGTACGAGAACTATGTTTCAAATTTCACAAATATTTTGCCTCACTCTAAGTGTTTGATTTTATTAAACTAGCTCACCCAAATGATGTGACATTATTATATATATAATTCTCTTTTAGAATACATTAGCAAATTTACAAAATTTGAAACCTAAGCAGGACTTTCAATTCAAAGTGGTCATTTGAGAATTTTTTGATACTATTAATTTTTTTTAATTTGAATTGAAATCCTTGTTTGCGTTTGGAACTTTTGAATTTCGATCGTACGGATTTAATAACATTGTTTGAAAACCTTAAACATGTCATGTCATGTCATATCATATCATTTGGACTTGGTTGGTCTTAAATAATATAATCAAAATTTATTTGGTTCATTTAAAGCCAAATGACTTAGGTCGAGACGAACACAAACATTTGTTAAAAATAAAAAAATTTAAAATCACATTCAACATAGCATGAATTGAATATTTAAATATCATACATAATTGTTTTCCTTTTCATTTTTATGATATTTTCTAGTTAAATTCTAGTTTAAAATATCATCCAAAATAATTTGCTTTTTTAGAGGAAAAACTGTATCTGCACAAATGGTTTAAGAAAATTGTTTTCGTCATCATCATACACCATAACTTCATACTTCTTGTGTAGGCACGTCCACACACTCCTTATATCATGTAACATCAAGCCATTGGAACAAAATAATCAAGATGATGTGTAAATTATTAATAAAAGTCAACATAAACATCAATTACAACAGGAAGATGCCAAAATTATCAGTAATTTTATTATAAAATATTGCATATATACATGCAAATAATGAATCAGTCTTCAGTAAGTCACAACCAATGGCAAAAATGAACTTACAACAGTTAGAATCAAAGCCATTTGCTTCACAAATCAAAGATCTTTGACTATATAAACCATTTATAAAGCATTAATGAATTATGCCCGATGAAGCCTTTTGCAACTACGAAAAATAGGGAGATCAGAGTACTTGAATCCAGGAGGCGGCCTGGGAAGATTGCGACACAAGTAATCAACCTCTGCAGCGGATATTGCGATCTTGCTGACTTCTTCCAGAGTAAGAGGAGGAGATGGAACCGACGCCCTTTCATTATCGGAATCGCAATCGAAGTTGAGACGAACAGGTCTGAATGGGCTGGTCTGCCCAGAAAATCCAGATGGAATCGAAGCATGAATTGGCGAAAAGGAGGGCTGTAGAAAGCTTGATCTGGTTTTGGAGTTGTACGCCCTTTGTCTCTTGACCAATTTCAGCTTCGGAACGAATTCCACTTCTATTTTGGATAACCATAGTAACCTCTTGATCGAGAAATCAGCGTTCGCCATGGATTGGATATTAGGGTTTCAGAGGATTTGGGGGTTGATCGAGATATGGCGGCAAAGCAAAGTGAATAGAAGGCAAGTGATAAAAGTTTTGCTTGGATGTGGGTAGCTTAAATAGAAAGCGTGCAGCTAACGTTATTTTTATTTATGGTAAATATTTGAATAAAGAACAGCTCATGCTCACTTTACCAACGTTTGGGCTTTTTTTTTTCCCGTTAACACCATTTTTTTTTTCCTGTCTAGTCACAAATTGCATCCGCTTTAAAATGTATTACAAATACAAATCACCTATGCAAAATTTTCCATGTAGAAAAATATATTTAATTGCTACAATTTTCTTTTTAAAACAAAATTATATGAACGCAATTTCAGAATAATGTCTAATTAATATTTCCAATGCAACCATTGAAGAAGAAGAAAAGGATACACGATGAGTAACGTTAAAACATGACAGAACAGTGACAATAAGAACAAACACTTTAGAGAGCGTTATCTTCATCATTACACATTACAAAATACTTCCGCTTGAACGACATCTAATGTGAGAAAATCGTACTATGTCTATATTACTAGGAAAACTAATTTTGAAATTCAATCAATTGTGCCCATAAAAGGAAGATCCAACGATATAATAGTGAAGCTCACATTAGCCTTACATATTTGAATCAAACTATGTCGCATATAACATGTATTTTATTATAGGTCCATAATATGAGAAGTCCAACTATTTCATATAATATGCATTTTACCACATGCCTATTATAATGTTAGACGCCCAACTAATTTGTATACACTGTATTTTAGAGAAGTGTGAAATTTTTAAATATTTAAGCAAAATAAGTTGTTAGCACGTCAAAAAATAACATATAATATAGATATAATAAGCTAGGTACAGAAGAAGCATGAGCAAAAGAAAGAGGTATATTAGCTTGAACCAAATACAATGCTTTAAAGATGAAAACAATAATATATTCGTAAAAGATGTGGATATACCAAACAAGTGGAAGATTATCATGAAAATTTAACTAAAGCAAATGTCCTCAAGAGAAAGTAGGACACGTTAATAACACATAAGGATCGATGATCTATAAGTCAATATTGTGATGACCCGGATTTTTCGGGCATTAGATAATTGAATAATTATCTAATTGAAAATACTAATTTATAGATTAAGTTAATAAATGTGATAATCTCCTTTATAACAATATTTAAAATTGAAAACGCTTTATTAAGTTCAAAACAATATTTTTCCATTTCCAATATATATACATAATCTTATAAAATTTTAACATAGGATGAATTTGGTTTGTAAACATGTATAGAGTTAAAATTAATTCTTAAGCATAAGTTATTTATAAATGTTTACATGAATTCACATATGTATATTTTTATATAAAATTTAAGGCTTAAATTATAAAGATAAATACATTATATAACATGTAAATATCACATATATATATAAATTAATAAAAGAGACAAGTTTAACACTTGTAAACATTTTAATATATAAGAACATTGTACAAATTTATGCTTATGTGTAAACAAATTAGCACCCAAGAGAACAAGTGTCAACCATTTAAATTATTTTCTTTTATATTTTAATAAATCTTAATTTAATCTATATGAACACTCACCTACTTTCTTCTATCTCTTTTACAGTTTTCATAATAAAAAAAGAAACAAAGCCATAAAAAAAAATCTGTAACATAAACCTGTAAAGAAGGCAAACCAGAGGAAACTAAATTCAAATAACCAGTATCAGATAATTAAAAGATCATCTCTGACCTCATTTGCCTGAGTTGGACCAAGCAAGGATGGATCAGGCAGATTCGCAGTGAATTCAACTCAAACTTCAGCAAGATGTTAAGCAAACTTCAGATTTCAGAGAGGAGAAAAATAATGGAAGGCTGTTCTCTGTTTTAAAGGAACATGTGAGTAAACTTAGAAAGATTTGGTTTATTGAACTAGCAGTGGAATGGTTCTTTAAGTACAAATCTGAATGATGTTGTGCATGTTGTTTGAAAATGATTTTTAAGTATATAAATGTATGTAATGTTTAAATACATGACTGGAACAGTTAAGTAAGTTTTGTTCAAAACTTAAAACCGTAAATAAACAATTTTGTATAAAGGGGGTTTTAAATCTGAAAATCACACATGTAAGCTGTTATTCTTTAAAGTGAAAATATAATAGGTGATTACATGATTAGTTAAGAGTGAAGAAATGAATGTATAAGGGGATATGAATGGATATATGCATGTCTGGAAACATAAAAACTTGATCTGTTCTTAGTACTTCAGGGTTAATACACAAGCAAAACAAAATTTGCTCTTCTCATAATCTTCTTTAGATTAGATTTATAAAACAAAACTAGTTCATAATTACAAGATAATGAATTTAAATTATTTCCAGGAAGTATTGGATGATGGTTAAAGGGACGAGGAACAGTAAGAATCCAACTATGTCAAAATCACAATAAAAAGAATTGTCTGATTCAGATATATGTTCGGATTTGATATCAAGAAATATGATTTTTAAAAAGTATAATCATGTTTTTATGTTTTTAAACCAAGAGAAATCTTAATTTGTACAATATTGGGAAGAACGTTGATACTCATCGATCGGGAGAGACGAGATCATTGCAGTTTGGTCTGGAGCTAGATTGATTGTAGAGGCTTTGGGGAAAAATAGGATTTTGATTTATCGATCTCTGGAAAGGACGATCAAATTTGATTTAGGGTTTAAGGCAGAGTTTGGTTGGGTTGGGTCACTGGATATTCGCGGCGACGTAACTGTATCGGGGTAGACAGGAGATGTGAGAAAAGGGTGATGGAGGATAGACGAAGTCTAGGCCGAAGTTTCGTGGCCACTGGTGGTCAGTGGTGGCGGCAATGGGGAGGTTTGGAGGTCAACATGTTTCTGATTTCTTTAGAATAGCTCGATTTCGCATGGATGAGTTTTTGTGATTGCTGGGGTGATGAACGGAGTAATGACGACGTCGCCGACTTGGTGATGGTTACGTCGCTGGTCAATGACGACCTGAATGTTTATGCATATGCACTTGTATCACCGTATCGGTCTGCTAGAGGGTTGGGAGAAGAAGAATCGACCTCGGGTTCGAACGCGAGGCAAGGAGGTTTTGGCTCGAGATAAGACTCGAGTGCGTTGTTCAGTGTAGGAAGAATAAGTGAAAGGAGGAAGGTAGGTGGAACTCAGGTTTATTTTGAATAATCTGGGTTTTTGTTTGGGAAAGAAGGAGTGTTGGCCAGAGTTAAACAAATTATGATAAAGGAGGGTTGGCCAGAGTCTCGGGTAAGTTCGGGTTTAACCCGAAGTAGTTAATAGGCAAATTTTAATAACATTTAAAAAAAAAAGATTTTAAGGTAAACTTAAAAATGAAATGGTTTTAAATTTATCTTAAATAAATTCTTTCTCTTTATAAATGTTTTCTACTCCCTTAATTAAGAAATTATATGTTTGTTTAACTTTATCAAATCAAAATCTAAGATACTTAAACCTAATCGTCTTAAATAAATTTAAGTGATAATTAATGGTTGATGGTCTTTGAATAATATGATTAAGTAATCAATATATATGATGATTTATCTTAAAAGTAATTAAGATTTTGATAATAAAAAAAAAGAATTAAAGAATAATTACTTAGTAGAAGTAATTAAAGATTAATTACCTGGAGGAATCAATCAAAGAATTTTGGTATTTGATGATTACCTAATGGAATTGATAAGAGGAAATTTCTTAGTGAAGAAATGGATGGATAAATTACAAGTTGTAATTAATATAAGGGAAATTACTTAATGGGAAGAAATGAAAGGTTAATTGCTTAGGAGAAGTAATTCAGGATTAAATTACTTGGTGTAATTTATTAATTAAATGGGATTAGCAATTACAATATGGTTAATGACTGTTTAAGATTGATTAAGGCTGATAAATGAAAGTGATTAATTAAGAATTATTAATTAATGTAATTAATGAAATAAATTAATTAAAGATTAATTACTGTAAAAAGGTTAAGGATAATTACTTTGAGTAATCAATTAAGAGTTGATTACTTATTGAAATTAAAGAATAATTAGTCAAGGATGATTGATTAAGGAGGATAATTAAAAGTGATTGATTAATTAGTTATAATTAATTAAATGGTAATCTAAGTAATTAAGATTTGTAGATAATTTAATTAGCGATAAAGTAAATTAACTTTTGGAAAGTGATAAATCTTGCTTATAAATGACTAAATAATATTGCATGTCTTAATTTGATTGATATATCGGATATGTGATTTGGATGTTATGTGATATGTGATGTTTGGATTTAACTGTGATGATTTGGTTATTTATTAATGATGAATTAATATGGATGACATTCTGTATTTGGAGTTTGAATTGTGTTTCCCTTGAATATCTGGAATAAGATGGTATTGAATTCGAAGAGACCGGAGTCGGGTATTAGTGAATATCCAAAACCACTTCGATTATTTAAAAATTGATTTGTAAAATCAATAGGATGGTATGGAATAATTTAAGTGAATTGGCTTATTAAATCTAAGTTTTTTTTGGCACTTAGAAAATTGATGGGTGAAATAGTGATGCCTATAATAACTTGTGATGTTGTAAATTGATACAAGTTGCCTGGGTTTATAAGTTGTATGTTTTTACGTTCCATAATAGATGAGTTTACTCACGCTGGTTTCCAGCCTGACCCGGGTGTTACTTTGATGTAATGCTCGGGTCAGACCGAGTATTACGGATTTTCAGGTAAGGACGTTCTGGAGCTCAGGAGGCAAGCTGGAGAGCAGGAACGTATGGAGAATCTACCGCTGTGATATATTATTGTATTATTAGGATATGTTGTTTAAGACAGTCCAGTGAATAGTAATGGTTGTAACTCTGATGTATAAATATAAGTGTAATTGATACAGTTTTTCTTTTGTAAACTGTTATTATGTGATATTATATTTTGATCCGCTGCGAATGTGAGGTTTTCTGTGTCTTGTTCCTGTTTTCTTCTTCTTTCTCTTTCTTTTCTTTCCTAACTATCTGGAAATTTCGGGATTGAAATTTCCGGGTCGTTACAAATATTATAGAAGCAAAGGGAAAAGCAGAAATATGGAAATTAATAAGGTAGTCCCAAATGATGTACCCATAGAGGAGTATAAATCGGTAGGAAGTAAAGTAATAAATGACTTAGTATTTGGTCAATTCTTGGTCAAACACCATGTAACGACCCCATTTTTTAGTAATAATTAATTAATGGTAACATTAGTAATTCATTTAATTAAATAAGAAATTGAAATTTGTTCGATGAATTAGTTTTGAAATTATATTATAATGGAATTCAAATTGTGAGATGATATTTTATTAAGGTGATGTAATAGAAATAAAACACAAGTTTGGAAAGGAAATGATTTTTTTTATAAAACTTGTATTTATTTAGATCAAATAGAATTTTATTAAGAGCAAAAATCAAATATATATATATATGTGTGTGTGTGTGTGTGTGTGTGTCTTAGTTTGCTTTACAATTTCTAGGCCCAAGCATTTATACCCAAACCCAACTTTAATTTCCAGAACTTTCTTTCTTCACTAATATAATCACATATCCTATCCTATGAGAATCATCTTCCCTAAGAAGTAATACAATAAAAATTCCTCCTTATTTCTAAATTCAATAACAAATCTAATCAATTGTCATAAATTATCAAATCAAAGCATATGTACCTCCATGCTCTCAAATAGCTTCTATGAGTAGTAAATTGTATTTCGCCAAATTATTGGAGAGATAGCCGTGACCGAGAATGAAGATTAGTAGAAGATGTGAATTTTTCTGGTGAGTGTATATACTCGTAAAATCAATGTTCAAATCTATAACCAAAGAAATTCACATTGTTTTGAATTAATTTCTTGACAATTTTCTTTGCATGCCACTTGAATTGTTGATTAACGATGGTAAAGAGGTTTGTAAGGAGAAGTAGCAGTCATCCCTAGAATGAATTCTTCGTAGGCGGTGCTTTGTCCTTGCTATGTGTGTTCCATGCTTATGTGTGTGTCAACGACTATGTATATATGTGGGGTTGCGTCTAGATATCTAGGAATATGTATGTGTGTGTGTGTCCAAAGTATGATCAACCCCATATCCTTCTCAAGCAGACGGCCAATATTTTACAGCCAAATAGCCTATATATTAATGATTAGATTTGTATATTGTTACGATCTGGACTATATCTTTGTTATTGATTTCA
Organism: Allium cepa; assembly: GCA_030765085.1. NCBI lineage: Eukaryota > Viridiplantae > Streptophyta > Magnoliopsida > Asparagales > Amaryllidaceae > Allium > Allium cepa. The sequence continues at coordinate 217,264,020 of CM060929.1, forward strand.
GTTTTTTGACGATGATATCTTATAACATGAGATTGAGAGATAATTAGGCATTGCTTCGTGTTAGCCTAATATACTTAGTGTTATCCCATCTATTATTGTTTTCTAGATCTAGACGATGGTTTTGGATATGTATGATTCACCCATTTATTTTGATTAAGTGATTTCAAATTTAATGTGTTTTAAATGGGTGATGATATCTTTATATGGATTTGAGATATTTAGGTAATTTAATGCCTTAAGGATTATTCTGTATATGTATATTTTGATATGCCATCTAATGTTTAAGTATCTTTATTAGAGATATCATATTATTCTTCCTTGTTCATACTATATCATCTTATTTATAATCCATGATTAGACATAGTCTGACCTGGGTGTTACTTTGTAATACTCAGGTTAGTTCGAGACATTTCAGGTACAGGGACGACATGCCCAGCTTGTATTTCATTGGGCTTAGAGTAAATCTATATTAGGATTATTACATGATGTTTGTGTGACATTGTTTCATTATATATATATATATATATATATATATATAATTGACATATGAATTGATTTGTATAACATTAATGTATTTATATTATATGTTATCGCTGCGACTAACTCGGTTTTCTTTGTAATTCACCGTATATTATGTATCGTTCTGTCCGGGAGGCACATGTATTTATTGCTTTCTACTGATATTGTGTACTTATGACCGAGTTACATACTAGATGTTTTAATACATATCAGTGTTAGTCTAAGGGAATATTCACAAGTGTACCCCATATGGCCTCATTCTCCATATTATCTGACCATATTACTTATACTCTTGGATAATATGGGTATAGAGGTGGGGTGTTACAATATGGTGTCAAAGTGAGGTTCATAACAATATATATTTCATTTATAAGACATGAGTCATTGGCCTAGATATGACTTAGGGTCCCTGGCCCTGGGAGGGATGAGAAATTTTTATAGTAAGAAATAGTATATTATATATGTATAGGATGGTTACTAAGGTAATCATCGGAGGACGTATTTCTGACTTTATAAATATATGTGTTAAATTATACAATTAATTTTTCTTTTAAGTTTGAAATATAAAGTGGTTAGAGTAGCAAGGACGAAAGGAGCAACTCCAACAAATAGCTTTTGTATTTATAATTTGGAATGGTTTGTTATTGCATTTTAATGTGTTGTTTGTGATATTATAATGGAGCTTTGAATTGTTTCAATCAAAATGCACGATGAAATTAATTTTTTCGCTGAGTACCCTTGTTGAGTCTCCTATGTGTTTATTTGATAACATGAATTTGCTGATGTTGAATTTGATTTAGAATTTGTGTACATTTATTTAAGTTGTGAAGTGAATTTAAGTACTGATGTTTGTTTATTATATATATTTTAAAGTTATTCAATGTTTGATAGAAATAAATATTTATAATATATATCTATATTGAATTATTATTATTAAACGATTTTGGAAAGTGTACATATATATTGTATAGTATAATACTAAAAGAAGATTTGAAAATAAACTGGCAAAGTTTTTTTGGAACTATTGTGACGGCCCGGGATCTTGGCAATATTATTTTAATAAGCATTTAATGTAATTAAATAAAATGTAAACTTTTCATTTTAAAACAAATAAAAACTTTTGGAATATTTTCCATTTAATTATATACATATGTATTTTGAGAAGGAAATTTTGATTCGAAAATTTAAATAAAGTCTTTTAAAAATATTTACAATAAAATCTATCTTATATAATTAAATTTATGCCCTACCTTGTTAACATTTAATCTTAATACGTATATATAGACGTAATCTAGTTAATAATGTTTAAAATAAAATTTATTTTATCAATATTAAATATAAGTATAAAATATATTAATATAAATAAATATGTAATAGTTAAGCTTAACATAGAAATAGAAATAATAAGGATTTATGTTAAAAATAAGTGGGTTTGTGCATTTGCAACATTAGTGAAATCAATACAAATAACTAAAACGATTTTATATTGAACACACTAGACATAAGCAAAATCAGGCAAGGGACATGTGTATGCAAGAAGATAAGAAAAGAAGATAATAAAAAAAACAATATATCTACATACAAAGTATCCGTGTACATATGAAAACAAAAAATTATGCATACACATATCAAATGGAATAAATATGTTAACTTGAAGGGAAATATTGCATTTAATACATATCATCTCAGCAACACATAAGATAAATTCTAGAACTACATCAACCATTGAAATACATGTAGTTATGAAAGAATAAGACAAAAATATATATGTATATAAGATGAAAGGGGATAAGTGTGAAAACATGTAAAGACATATGCATTAAATACTAGCACAACATTTGTCATTTCAAAAGAAATTATCTCAGTACAAATATCAGTCCAGCCGAAATACAATATCACTTCAAATTACAATAATTAAACACACAAAAAATCTAATCTGACCAAAGCAGGTTGAAGCTGTACCAGTTGTAGCCTACCACCGTCTAAAGTTGTTTCTATATATACATCATACTATACTTGTTCAATCCATAACATAGTAAACCTGAGAAAAGAAGAAAATAAACATCTTTATTTTACAAACTTAAATCAGAAACGGGAAAAGATTTATAGGGATTTACACTCAAAACTGCAGCTCTTCAACACAACAATTATTCTCTGTTTCAACAGTAAATCAAGTGAGTAAACTTTTAAATTAAAAACTTAAGTAACTTGTGAATTTCAGTTGATGATTACTTTGTATGTATGTGTATGTGCAAGTCTTTGTGAATTTATGAAGTACACATATCTGTTTAGTTAAGTCTCAGCCTTTAAAAAACTGTAAACCTGAGGCTCCTTTAGATTTGATGCATATGACTTATGATTAGAGTAAACTTGTAATGTATGTTTGGAAATGTGACTGCATGATGGTTCTAAGACTATGACACATGTTTATAACTATGTAGGTGTTGTGTGAATGTTTGGATGTTTCACTGTAATCATCCCTGTTTGAGTTCAGAGATCTAAACTTAGATTAACAAAAACTTCAGATTTCTTCACACTTTAATTTCTTAGGGCTTAAGTATTTAAACGAAGTTTGTTGTTTAAAACTAAACTAAGTTTTAATATATTTATAAGAAATGGGTTGAAGCATTATCTAACAAAAAGGTAGGGAGTGTTCTTTGTTCAAATTCTTTCAGAGGTGAGTAAAACTTAACCTCAAAAGCAAAATCTTCTTACTATATTCTGTTGCATGTGAAAATCGTGGAATTAATGAATGTGCAAATGTTTTGTAGAGGTATGTAGATGTATTATACCTGGTTTATATATACATCACCTCTGTTCTTTGTTCACAGTCCATAAACTCGGTAAAAAATCAAATCTCTCTTTACATAAATCACTACAAACTGTGATGTTTAAGGGATATATGTTTGATATAACTTGATTTTATAGAAAAAAAATGATTTTTAGTGAGAAGGGTGAGTGGTTTTACTGGGAAGTGGAAATTCCAGTAAAAATAAGTTAAAACCAGAAAACAAAATTTAAGAAATTTAGTCAGCAAACAATACTTCAAATTATTTGCAAAATCTGATCAAGCAAGATCAAGACGAATCTGGTTCAATTCAAAGAGTATTCAAAATTGGAATTTTAAAACAAGCAAAAACAAAAATAAAATTCAAGACCAGGGAGGAAATTCAAATTTCCAGACTAAAAGCAAGAGACTGTTCTCTGCTTTATAAACCTGTGAGTAGACAACCATTTTTTTTACATAATCGATTGCTATCTGGTTGCATGTGGTAAGATTGTGAAGTAAAATGAATGTAAGACCGTAAACTATTGGGGAATATCTGAATCACTTTGAGAATATATGTGAATGTCTGTATATGGACATTTTGCTCTGTCTTGATTTAAAACAGGCAAAATAGTTTAAAAATCCTAATCCCCTTTTCTAATCTCTTTGGGAATTTGATTTCTTGATGAATTATGTTAGGATTAAATAGAATTGATTTTTAAAAATGTTTTTAGGAAAAATTACTAAGTAGATTTTCTGAAAGGAATTTACTGTGAAAAAAAAAATCAAATCAGGTATTCGATTTTATAAATTCTACGTTTTGATTATAGATCTGGATTCGTACGGTTAAGTGATGAATTATGTTTATGGTATGATGATTTTTAGTTGTGAATTTAGGGTTTTTGTTGTGCCTTGTTAAAGGTCCAGGTCGCATGGCAAGTGTGGCGTCGAGCAAGTGATAGTGAAGCGCGCACGGTGGGAGATTGAAGGGGTGATCGTGGTGAGGGTTTGGGCAGATTAGGGTGAATATCGATGGGAGGTAGTGGCTTGATGAGTGTGGTTTGTGGCTCGTCACTATTTTTGGGTTGAAGGAGCAGCTTGATTTTGGTACGGAGGAGTAGCGGTGTTCGTAGGAAGGTGACTGTGTTTGGGTGGTCAGGGCCGATGTGTAGAGACGTTCGACGATGAAAATGGATGGCCGTGGTTGATGTACATGTGCACGGTGGTACCCAGATTCATGCACCAAGGGATGGTTTATAGGAAGGAAGAAGAGATTAAGGAATAAAGAAGAAGGGGAATTGGGCCGTGAAATCTGGGCCAAGAACGTAAAGTTATGGTAACTTATTAGATAAGGAAATTGAGAGGTTTCCTTTGGGCTTTGGGCCTGAATTTAAATAACAAGTATTTTACCAAGGTATTTAAAAAGAAGAAGGGAATTAAATGATGGAATCAAATAAGTTCAGAAAGAATGTTTTCAAACAGGTTTCAATCAAATTTTGGAACAAGTTTTCAAAGTAAATTTGAAGCCAAAGGATTTTGAAGTTAAATGAAAAATCAAGTTTTGAACTGATGCTTAAACTATTTCTTTAAAAATAATAATGTTATTTGGAATGATTAGATAATTAAAAGTTATGTAATTTACTTTAACTTAAGGTCTTAAGTTAAATTATCAATTAATAAATTAATTCCAAGATCATTGGATAATTAAGAAGTAATTGAGATTAATTAGTGAAATTAATTAATGAGATTAATATTGATTAATTAACTGATGTTGATAATAAAAAGGTAATTACTTAGGATAAGTAATTAGAATAGTTAACGATGGTAATTAATTTAAACTAGTGAATATGAGATGATTAATTAAGGTAAATAAATTAAGATAATTTATTAAGTTTAGATAATTAAGGATAATTAATTAGGTTTAATAAATTAAGGATGATTACTCATTAAATTGATTTAGTAAATTGATTAATGTAAGTAATTAAAGGGTAGTTAATTACTGAATGTGATTAACTGAGTGTTACTAATGAAAGTAATTAGAGTTCATTAATTAATTTATGAGAGAATAAACGTTAATTGGATGGGAATGGTTAAAGAATATTTACTTTATGTAATTAATTAAAGACTAATTACTTAATGAATAATCAATCAAGGATGATTAATTGAGAAAAATAATTCGAGGTGATTAATTAATTAGGTTGTAATTAATTAAAGTTAAGAAAGCAGGATTTCAGGTAATCCAAGTAGTTAAACTTAATTTAATTAGAGATTAAATTAAGTTAATTAGAGATTGAATATCTAATTAATCTTGCCTATGGATGATTGAGTGATATGGACCTGGAATGATGACATCTCTGATGGGCGATTGAGATGTGTTGTGATATGAATAGACTGAACTAAGATAATGTAGGTTACCTATCAGAGTTGAATTTTTGTGTGGTATGATATTCTGAATATGAATTGTATTATTTAAAACATAACAACTTGAATTAGAAATGATATTGAATTCGAAGAGACCGGGGTCGGATATCAGAAAATACCCGAAACCACTTCGAATAGTAATCTAAATTTCCTTATAAATTAGATATTTGAGATAAATCAGGCTGGAATGAAATAAGTTAAGTAACCTGGACATTTAATCCTGAGAACTGTTGTGTGTGATAAACGATTGGCCATAATAAGTAAGAACTCATAAAAGGTACAAGTTACCCTGGTAGTTCATATGTTTTATAGCTTGATTTCATGTTATGGGTTTACTCACGCTGGTTTCCAGCCTGACCCGGGTGTTACTTTGGTGTAATGCTCGGGTCAGACCGAGTATTACAGATTTTTCAGGTAGGTACGTTCTGGAGCTCAAGAGGCGAGCTGGATGGCAAGAGCGTATAGAGTATTTCCGCTGTATTTCCGAGACATGATAATTGTATATATTCAGTGACTGTATATATATGTGAAACTCTGATGTATATTAAATGTAATCGACAGATATAGTATTCTTTTGTAAACTGTTATTATTTATTATTATATTTTATTCGCTGCGTGTGTGAGATGTTGATGTTTCTGTTCTTCTTCTTCTTCTATCTCTTTCTTCTTTTTCATAACTATCTTTAATTTTCGGGATCGAAAATTTCGGGTCGTTACAGTTGGTATCAGAGCTGAAAGATTAAGCAAGAACCTTGGCTCTGGTGGGAATTACTCATTGAATAGAGTCCGTAGTACTCTAGAATGAGTTAAGTATATATATGAGTGCGTACTTGTTATTTGCTTATAAAGATTTTATATGATTTTATATAAAGGTATATTTTGATATATAAAGCAATATTTCCTTCTAATAAATATTAAGGAGATTGGTTGTTAAATTATTGGAATTAAATTAAGAAGTAGTATAATACAACCAAATTGAAATCTTGAATTGGAATTAAATTGAATGGTAACAGAAAAATACAACCAAAATAAAAAATTGAAATTAATTTAAGATGAAATTCTAGGATTAGAACTCAAAAAAATTAGATTGTTTAAAAACTTTAAAATGAACAAAGTTAATTTGGTTTAAAAGGTTAAACCAACGTTTGAGAATTTAACTCGAATTTATATAATTCGAGATGGTTTAAAATTGAGATTGGAATTGAATTAGTTCAAATTGAATTTGATTTGAATTAAGTGGGTTTGTGATTGAAGGCGTATAAGTTTAAATATTTAAGTGGAAAATTTGGGTTGAATTGAAATGATTAGAACTTGAAGTAGGTTCAATTGATAATAGTCCAAAATTGATTGGAATAATTTGAAAGTATAATTAAAGTTGAATTGGTTTAAAATCAAATGGAATTAGATTGAAGTTGGAAAGAAATTGAGATTAATTCAACTTGAAGTGGGAATAAATCAAGTCCAATGGAAATTGGAGTTATTTAAATTGGAATTGGGTCAATTTAAATGAAGTAGAAATTTAAATTGAATTGATGAGAATGGAGATTTGGAATTGTATAGTTTTGACTCTGGACTTTCTTCAATATAAATTGTTTTAATATAAACTCATTTTTCCAAGCTATTAAATATACGCAACCTTTCTTTCTTAAAGCCAAATTATTTTATACTTATTTTACAATTATTTTTGGACCTATTTAACCATTTTTCAACTATTTTCTAAACTAATTACTATTTTTCAACTATGTTACAAATTAATTATTATTATTTTTCAGCTATTTTATAATTAGTTAACTATTTTACAGCTATTTTGCAAACTATTAATTATTTTTCAACTACTTACCTATTTTTAAATTTTCAAGCTATTTTCTAAACTGGTCGGAGTTCAGACTGTTATTGATTAAATACCCAACTGAGATAAGAATTGAAGTGAAAATCCAAATGGGGATTAAGGCAATTGTAAATAAGTGTATGGGAACTAAAGGAAATGTGAATAGAAAGAGAAATTGATTTGGCTAATAATCAATGAAGACAATTATGTAGGATGTACGTATATTATTCTATTCGCATTGTGATTTGATCCAGATTCAAACACAAAATTTCGAGATAGTTATATCGATCCGAGTAGGATTTTTTCACTCGATTTTCGACGGTGAGCCTGGATATGGATTGATTGATTAGTTCTGGATATTCTCTAACATAGTTATGGCTATGCAAGGAGAATGACGGTTTCTGATCAAGAAACCAGATCTGTGTCCGCACTAGAAAGTTGGGTGGACGATACTGGTTCGGAAATGAAATTATGTGATCGAGTGAGCGATCAGGTTTCTATAGCGTATGGATGGTATGTGTACATCATACGGATTTGAATGAAATTGATATTGAAAAGAGTAATCAAATTGGGATATCTGATTTGAGTAAACAAAGTTATATATCTTTGTTATATAAGATAAATCTTCCCTTGTTGAATCTATTGCTGGAAGAAAAAGGATTTTTGAAGTGTTTGAAGTATAAAAGGAATTTTATACAGGTTTGAAATGATCCAAAGTTTTAAAAATTATATATATCTGAATATATATAAAGGATCTTACGAGGATTTTGAAAAAAGGTTTTGGGAACATTTGAATTTGGAAAGGCTTTTGATTTTTGGGTAAAATCAATATTGGAATTTGTAAAGCCTAGTTGGAGAATTATCAATTTTGAGATAGTCGATTTTATGTAAAGGAGCTTTGTATGAGATCATACTAGGTGTATGATTTGAAAGATACTATATGTGTATAGTATAAAGTGTTTTGACGATGGCTTTGGGGAAAAAGGCGCTCCCTTGAAATGAAATTCTCAGGAGTGCCACCGGGTGGTGCTGCCTTGAGCCCCTAGGGGGTTCTAAAGTTGATCCTGTGAGGACTCTGGACAAAACTAGTTCCCGAGGATTATGAGTTGAGTATACCATAGCGAAAGTTGTGTGTGCCGCTGAGAGCCAACAGTTACATGGACTTTTGCTGCGATGGCAACGTAACCCAGGATGTAACTGCGACCTATGGTAACATAGCGAAAGTCGTGTGTGCCGCTGAGAGCCAACAGTCTGCGTTTGATTTTATATCGGTAGACTGCGACCTATGTAGGAGTGGAGATGTTTCATTTTGACAGCGAAAATCAGAGGCCGCGGAGAGCCTACAGTTTCATGGACTTTTGCTACGATGGCAACGTAACCCTGGAATGTAACTGTGATCTGTTGTGGGTTCCATGGCGTAATCGAGAGGCCGTGGAGAGCCTGCAATTACAAGGACTTTTGCTGCGGCGGCAACGTAATTCTGGAATGTAACTGTGACCATGGATGAGGGTGATGATTTCCAGAGCATTCTCACCAAAGATATTTCCTCTATTTTAAAAAAAAACTGTTTTCTAAATTTTCAATAAAATTATTTTTCCAAGTATTTTCACTGGGAGTTGAAATGAGTCTACCAAGCACTCATAGATTTTCAGTCGTACGCCTGATCAACGTATGACCGAATTTCTGTGAGAATAAGGATGGACTTGTCGAAACATCGAGTTATAAAAATATTTGTATAAAAACTACTTTAGTAATATTATATAGATTTTTAAAGTAGTTTAAAAATGATCAAAGAAAATTTATTTGATTTTAAGCATTTTAATAAATCTGGCTTCGTTCCTTGTCGAGGACGAAAAGATTTAAAGGGGGAAGGAATGTGATGGCCCGGGATCTTGGCAATATTATTTTAATAAGCATTTAATGTAATTAAATAAAATGTAAACTTATCATTTTAAAAAAATAAAAACTTTTGGAATATTTTCCATTTAATTATATACATATGTATTTTGAAAAGGAAATTTTGATTCAAAAATTTAAATAAAGTCTTTTAAAAATATTTACAATAAAATCTATCTTATATAATTAAATTTATGCCCTACCTTGTTAACATTTAATCTTAATACGTATATATAGACGTAATCTAGTTAATAATGTTTAAAATAAAATTTATTTTATCAATATTAAATATAAGTATAAAATATATTAATATAAATAAATATGTAATAGTTAAGCTTAACATAGAAATAGAAATAATAAGGATTTATGTTAAAAATAAGTGGGTTTGTGCATTTGCAACATAAGTGAAATCAATACAAATAACTAAAACGATTTTATATTGAACACACTAGACATAAAAGCAAAATCAGGCAAGGGACATGTGTATGCAAGAAGATAAGAAAAAAACAATATATCTACATACAAAGTATCTGTGTACATATGAAAACAAAAATATATGCATACACATATCAAATGGAATAAATATGTTAACTTGAAGGGAAATATTGCATTTAATACATATCATCTCAGCAACACATAAGATAAATTCTAGAACTATATCAACCATTGAAATACATGTAGTTATGAAAGGAATAAGACAAAAAAAAATATATGTATATAAGATGAAAGGGGATAAGTGTGAAAACATGTAAAGACATATGCATTAAATACTAGCACAACATTTGTCATTTCAAAAGAAATTATCTCAGTACAAATATCAGTCCAGCCGAAGTACAATATCACTTCAAATTACAATAATTAAACACACAAAAAATCTAATCTGACCAAAGTAGGTTGAAGCTGTACCAGATGTAGCCTACCACTGTCTAAAGTTGTTTCTATATATACATCATACTATACTTGTTCAATCCATAACATAGTAAACCTGAGAAAAGAAGAAAATAAACATCTTTATTTTACAAACTTAAATCAGAAATGGGAAAAGATTTACAGGGATTTACACTCAAAACTGCAGCTCTTCAACACAATAATTATTCTCTGTTTCAACAGTAATTCAAGTGAGTAAACTTTTAAATTAAAAACTTAAGTAACTTGTGAATTTTTGTTGATGATTACTTTGTATATATGTGTATGTGCAAGTCTTTGTGAATATATGAAGTATGCATATCTGTTTAGTTAAGTCCTGTAAACCTGAGGCTCCTTTAGATTTGATGCATATGACTTATGATTAGAGTAAACTTGTAATGTATGTTTGGAGATGTGACTACATGATGGTTCTAAGACTCTGATACATGTTTATAAGTATGTAGGTGTTGTGTGAATGTTTGGATGTTTCACTGTAATCATCCCTGTTTGAGTTCAGAGATCTAAACTTAGATTAACAAAAACTTCGGATTTCTTCACACTTTAATTTCTTAGGGCTTAAGTATTTAAACGAAGTTTGTTGTTTAAAACTAAACTAAGTTTTAATATATTTATAAGAAATGGGTTGAAGTATTGTCTAAAAAAAAGGCAGGGAGTGTTCTTTGTTCAAATTCTTTCAGAGGTGAGTAAAACTTAACCTCAAAAGCAAAATCTTCTTACTATATTCTGTTGCATGTGAAAATCGTGGAATTAATGACTGTGCAAATGTTTTGTAGAGGTATGTAGATGTATTATACCTGGTTTATATATACATCACCTCTGTTCTTTGTTCACAGTCCATAAACTCGGTAAAAAATCAAATCTCTCTTTACATAAATCACTACAAACTGTGATGTTTAAGGGATATATGTTTGATATAACTTGATTTTATAGAAAAAAAATGATTTTTAGTGAGAAGGGTGAGTGGTTTTACTGGGAATTGGATATTCCAGTAAAAATAAGTTAAAACCAGAAAACAAAATTTAACAAATTTAGTCAGCAAACAATACTTCAAATTATTTGCAAAATCTGATCAAGCAAGATCAAGACGAATCTGGTTCAATTCAAAGAGTATTCAAAATTGGAATTTCAAAACAGGCAAAAACAAAAATAAAATTCAAGACCAGGGAGGAAATTCAAATTTCCAGACTAAAAGCAAGAGACTGTTCTCTGCTTTATAAACCTGTGAGTAGACAACCATTTTTTTTACATAATCGATTTCTATCTGGTTGCATGTGGTAAGATTGTGAAGTAAAATGAATGTATGACCGTAGACTATTGAGGAATATCTGAATCACTTTGAGAATATATGTGAATGTCTGTATATGGACATTTTGCTCTGTCTTGATTTAAAACAGGCAAAATAGTTTAAAAATCCTAATCCCCTTTTCTAATCTCTTTGGGAATTTGATTTCTTGATGAATTATGTTAGGATTAAATAGGATTGATTTTTAAAAATGTTTTTAGGAAAAATTAGTAAGTAGATTTTCTGAAAGGAATTTACAGTGAAAAAAAATAAATCAAATCAGGTATTCGATTTTATAAATTCTACGTTTTGATTATAGATCTGGATTCGTACGGTTAAGTAATGAATTATGTTTATGGTATGATGATTTTTAGTTGTGAATTTAGGGTTTTTTTGTGCCTTGTTAAAGGTCCAGGTCGCATGGCAAGTGTGGCGTCGAGCAAGTGATAGTGAAGCGCGCACGGCGGGAGATTGAAGGGGTGATCGTGGTGAGGGTTTGGGCAGATTAGGGTGAATATCGGTGGGAGGTAGTGGCTTGATGAGTGTGGTTTGTGGCTTGTCACTATTTTTGGATTGAAGGATCAGCTCGATTTTGGTACGGAGGAGTAGCGGTGTTCGTAGGAAGGTGATTGTGTTTGGGTGGTCAGGGCCGATGCGTAGAGACGTTCGGCGATGAAAATGGTTGGCCGTGGTTGATGTACATGTGCACGGTGGTACCCAGATTCGTGCACCAAGGGATGGGTTTATAGGAAGGAAGAAGAGATTAAGGAATAAAGAAGAAGGGGAATTGGGACGTGAAATCTGGGCCAAGAACGTAAAGTTATGGTAACTTATTAGATAAGGAAATTGAGAGGTTTCCTTTGGGCTTTGGGCCTGAATTTAAATAACAAGTATTTTACCAAGGTATTTAAAAAAAAGAAGGGAATTAAATGATGGAATCAAATAAGTTCAGAAAGAATGTTTTCAAACAGGTTTCAATCAAATTTTGGAACAAGTTTTCAAAGTAAATTTGAAGCCAAAGGATTTTAAAGTTAAATGAAAAATCAAGTTTTAAACTGATGCTTAAACTATTTCTTTAAAAATAATAATGTTATTTGGAATGATTTGATAATTAAAAGTTATGTAATTTACTTTAGCTTAAGGTCTTACGTTAATTTATCAATTAATTCCAAGATCATTGGATAATTAAGAAGTAATTGAGATTAATTAGTGAAATTAATTAATGAGATTAATATTGATTAATTAACTGATGTTGATAATAAAAAGGTAATTACTTAGGATAAGTAATTAGAATAGTTAACGATGGTAACTAATTTAAACTAGTGAATATGAGATGATTAATTAAGGTAAATAAATTAAGATAATTTATTAAGTTTAGATAATTAAGGATAATTAATTAAGTTTAATAAATTAAGGATGATTACTCATTAAATTGATTTAGTAAATTAATTAATGTAAGTAATTAAAGGATAGTTAATTACTGAATGTGATTAACTGAGTATTACTAATGAAAGTAATTAGAGTTCATTAATTAATTTATGAGAGAATAAACGTTAATTGGATGGGAATGGTTAAAGAATATTTACTTTATGTAATTAATTAAAGACTATTTACTTAATGAATAATCAATCAAGGATGATTAATTGAGAAAAATAATTCAAGGTGGTTAATTAATTAGATTGTAATTAATTAAAGTTAAGAAAGCAGGATTTCAGGTAATCCAAGTAGTTAAACTTAATTTAATTAGACATTAAATTAAGTTAATTAGAGATTGAATATTTAATTAATCTTGCCTATGGATGATTGAGTGATATGGACCTGGAATGATGACATCTTTGATGGGCGATTGAGATGTGTTGTGATATGAATAGATTGAACTAAGATAATGTAGGTTACCTATCAGAGTTGAATATTTGTGTGGTATGATATTCTGAATATGAATTGTATTATTTAAAACATAACAACTTGAATTAGAAATGATATTGAATTCGAAGAGACTGGGGTCGGATATCAGAAAATACCCGAAACCACTTCGAATAGTAATCTAAATTTCCTTCTAAATTAGATATTTGAGATAAATCAGGCTGGAATGAAATATGTTAAGTAACCTGGACATTTAATCCTGAGAACTGTTGTGTGTGATAAACGATTGGCCATAATAAGTAAGAACTCATAAAAGGTACAAGTTACCCTGGTAGTTCATATGTTTTATAGCTTGATTTCATGTTATGGGTTTACTCACGCTGGTTTCCAGCCTGACCCGGGTGTTACTTTGGTATAATGCTCGGGTCAGACCGAGTATTATAGATTTTTTTCAGGTAGGTACGTTCTGGAGCTCAGGAGGCGAGCTGGATGGCAAGAGCGTATAGAGTATTTCCGCTGTATTTCCGAGACATGATAATTGTATATATTCAGTGACTGTATATATATGTGAAACTCTGATGTATGTTAAATGTAATCGACAGATATAGTATTCTTTTGTAAAATGTTATTATTTATTATTATATTTTATCCGCTGCGTGTGTGAGATGTTGATGTTTCTGTTCTTCTTCTTCTTCTATCTCTTTCTTCTTTTTCATAACTATCTGGAATTTTCGGGATCGAAAATTTCGGGTCGTTACAACTATTATATCAAATCATTCATGGAAATGAAATTTATAAATACTTTTGAAATAAAAACTGCGTTAACTTGTCCGTTGAGTGTGTTAAGAATTTTGGCTGATGTGGGTGCACATATATTCGATGGAAATTCTTAAACACTTTGAACGAGACATTTGAACATGATGATTTATATAGATATAAATAAATTATAGATGGTTAAAGTATTTTGAAAACAGAGTTGAATATTTTAAATGGGAAATCAAGAAAATGTTTTAATTAGAAATCATTTGGGAGTAAAATTATGTTAATTTGTTCGTATAGTGGTTTAAGAATTCTGCTTGATACGCCTAATCAACGTTATAGATAGGGATTCCTAAACACTAGTACGAGGCATTTGGACAAAATATTTAGAAAGATATTTATACTTTTGATGATATGTTGGCATAGTTAGAAATGTGAAGAATATTATTGAGTTTGGAGTTTTGAATATAAGAAAGGGCGTAATGTAAACATTATTTATTTTAGATTATGGAAAAGTTTAAATTCATTAATGAATGTAAGTAATATTATTATGTATAGTTGAATGAGGTCTAATTAAATTTTTGAAACACTAAAACGGAATGCAATAAATGATTTAAAAGTGTATTCATGAGGGTAATGAAGTTGAGAATTAACAACAATGACAAAATATTAAAGGAGATTTCATTAAATATAAAATTGAGATTTTGGTTGAAAGTTTATTAATGAAATTTTGGGTTTGTTAGAATCAATTGGGAAATTTGAATTTGATTATGGTTGAATCAAATAAAATGAAATTTTGGAAACCATTTATTATTATTATTTAATGTTTAAAAACAGATTGTTTAAATAAAGTATTTCAAAATTTTGAAAGGAAATTTTTACTTTTATTGAGTATATGTTACAATTGGATTGTTATAGATTTTCCCTTATGAGAAATTGCATGGACACAATTTAGTTAAGGGGGAAGACCGTAGCAACCCAATTTTTTAGTAACAACTAATAAATGATAAAATAAGTAATTCATTTAATTAAATAAGAATTTGAAATTTGTTCGATGAATTAGTTTTGAAATTGTTTTATAATGGAATTCAAATTGTGGGAACAATATTTTATAGAGGTGATGTAATCAAAATAAAATATAAGTTTGGAAAGGAAATGATTTTTTTATAAAACCTGTATTTATTTTGGATCAAATAGAATTTTGTTAAGAGTAAAAAACCATATACATATATATTAGTTTGCTTTACAATTTCTTAGCCTAAGCATTTATACCCAAGCCCAACTTTGATTTCCATAATTTTCTTTCTTCACTAATATAATCACGTATCCTATCCTATGAGAACATCTTCCCTGAGAAGTCCTGGAGGCACACTTGTTTATTGCTTTGTACCGATACTGTATATGTATGACCAAGTTATATATTAAACGTTTTAATACATACCGGTGTTAGTCCAAGAGAATATTCATGTGTGTACCCCATATGGCCTCATTCCACGTATTATCTGACAGTATTACTCTGTAATATTCTTGGACAGTATGGGTATAGAGGTGGGGTGTTACACACCTTGTAGAGATTGCATAGAGCAAAAAATTCAAAATATAATCACTAACTTTTTTTAGAAAAACATATCTTTATTGGACTAGAATTCTATTGAACTTCATTTATAAAAGTCACACAGAATTCACTTGAAGATGGTATTGGAAATGCCTAATGAGTAAAGCAAAGATAAAATAAGGAGTACAACGCTTGTATAATATAAATTACAATGGTAAATTTTTTCAATATACAAAAAGGGCGACTACTCATGGCGAGTAGTTTTTCGAATTCCACTTTCAAATCAATTTTTATTCTCAATTTTCACTACAGTTCTCAATATATATATACAATTTTGATTCAATTATTTTTTCTCTTCCACTACATTTATAACATCTTATTCTATAAACTTGACTCGATTAGATGGAAGATATTAACTCTAGAGATAAGCAAGGATGAAGCGAGGGGTTGGATGACATAGAATGGACAATGGTAGGCATGAAGGATAAGGCGGTGAAACCATCTCTGGCCATAGTACCTAGTCATATGAGGAATCATCCAATGAGCGCTAGTCGGCCTTCATGAAGGAGTCGGCAAGGGGGATCTAGAATGGGGACTAAACGTTTTCAAAATAATGTGGCTGGGAGGACAAATGGGAAGAATAACTCGAATTCGATTAATCCTAAAACATAGTATTTGAAATTTAGAAATAGGAAACTAGGATCATGGGTTAATTCTCTTAAGGATAAGTTTGGAGATGAAGACATGAAACGGTTTTATAAGCTAGTTAAAAAAGGTGAATTTGTAGAATTGAATGTAGAAGCGATGAAACAAAATGATGTTAAATGAAAGAATTCAATATATGTATATGTTGTTGGTAAAAGGCCGAACTATTCCCATATTAGATACCATGTTGATAAAATTTAGCAACCAGTTGGGCATACTTCTAATTATTCTAGAGAAAATAGATTCTTTTTAGTTAAACTTAAGTTTGAAAGTAATGTTATTACAGTATGTGAAAAAGGTCTGTGGTTGTTAAATGGTATGCCAATCTCATATTGGATTGTGACATGCTTCTATTTATTCTTATTTAGGTGAGGTTTCATGTGATAAGGAGTAGATTTGTCGATTGGCTAGGTTGTTAGGTTGACTAATCAAGCTTAATGAACCAACAACTAAACAAACTAAACTTAATAATGCGAGAATATCGGTGAAGATTAAAGTGGATGCTATGAAACATGTTATTCGAGCTAAAATGAACATAGGTGAAGTTTATCTGTGGGAAGTGGAGTAAGAGTGTGATCCATCAGTTGTGACTAACGTAAGTGCTTTGGGCATATCAGACGACAATGCCCAATTGGTGGTTTGTGTGATAAGTGTAAGGATCAGGTCATATGACTGAACAAAATATGGGTAAAAAATAAACAAGTTAATGAGGCAAAAAACAAAATGATAAGCAAGATAATGGTATAAATTCCTCAAATAACACATTTGTGCATGAGGAGGTTACAGACCATAATATACCTTTTATTGAGGTCAATGCCAATAAAGTTCTAGAAGGTAATGCAGTATCTGAAGGTCAATTTGATGTTGTAGAGATTATAGTATCTGATGAGGAGGAACACCATGTTGATTCACCAGAAGATACTTCTAATGAACCAGTGGAGGGTGTACTAAAAAGGAATAATGCAACATCAAATGAGACAGAGGAACTATTCAACATCAACGTAGAAATAAAAAACATGCAAGGGAAATTAGCTATATAAAATGCTACTAGTCTAGCAGAGCATCATCGGGCCTGACCAGACCAGTAAAAAGCATCATTATGAGCACACTAGCTCAAAACCACTAGGTCAGGTTGTCTTTAGCTCTAACTTATCATTATAGGAATCATTAGAAGGCAGAACCATACATGCTAAATGTAACAGCCCACTTTTCGACCCTCAAAAGTCGACATTAATACATCCACGGTATTCACATGTCGAGCATCCAAGTGTTGGAAAAACATATTGTTGAGGTGAAAGAAAAGAAAAGGCAAAATAGAATCTCACATCGTGATGAGTAATATATAATATCCAAATGATTTTTACAAAGGAAAACTTTAATATACATACAACAATTAGAGTAAACCGACCTATCATCGGCTTGGATAGTTATAACTGCATGTCATCACGAATGCTGTAAATACAAAACTAGAAATGCAGCATAATGAAATACGAAAATACATCTTGGAAGCATCTAGCTAGTCTCCTGATGCTCTAAAGCATCCATAACTAAATTTGGAAATATACTTGGGTCTGACCCAAGCATTATAGGAAAATAATACCCAGATCAATCTGGTAAACCAGCATGAGAAACTTGAATCATATTGATTTTTAATGTTAAAAACCTTTCAAAATATAGAAGCTTCTTGAAAGACCACGCTTACATAAACACGGATGTGTTTTTATCTTACGACAACCAAAACATTTTTATTAGAAAATTTTATGATATTATAATAATGTCTAGGGCCTAAAATAAATATATAACATAGCTTAAATTCTTGCATCTCACATTCTAGCATATTTGGTATAACTCTAATTCCATAAAACACGTATTAGAAAATAGGTTCCATCAATGATAAGGCTATTGGAGCACCGGCTATAATAGTACATCTCTACATAAAATGTACTGAGGGCCTCACTAGGACTCCCCTGCATGGCAAGAACGGCCAACCCTATTCTGGATACTACCGAGTTTGTCATCACCCACGTTGTCTCTGATAAACCGTTTCTAGGCCTACGACATGCATAATCTATAAAAAATTTGATTTAGGTACAAGTGATGACCATATCTTAATGGTAGAGAACCACATAGCCTTGTAGCATATCCTCTGTTTAGTCATTGTGGATGTGAGGCTTAAGGCTGTGTTTTACCTTTTTAGCATATTCTGCTTGGAATTCTAACATTTCCCTTAAAGCAACTATGTAATTCCAGCATTCATCTATACAAGTTATTTAGGATATGAACAAACCGAAGGCATTTCTTCTATAACATCCTTTTTGGAATCATTCTTAGGATTAGTAGCATATAGCCCTTGCACTTCAAAGAACTCCATCTTCGATTCCATCATCTTCAAGATGTCCCCAATTCAAATGTTATGCCGGTTTGAAGTGGTATTCAAATAACTCATACTTATCTGATCTCGGTCTCTCTGAACCAGCAATCGATAGTTTCAAAACTGACCAAGAGTTGATAGTCGGTTATTTAACCATCAAATAAGAAAACAATCCCATCAAAGATTTTAATTTCATATGGAAACCAAGCATGATTAATCCCATAAGCAATCACTAAGCCTCTTTGATCAATTCTTTTCATTAATTAAAAATCACTTTGTAAATACTTGTATTAAAATTCCTTTACAAAAGATATACGTCTGTATACTATTCATTCATTATTCATGTGTACTCTTTCAATGCTTGGAAAAATATCAATATACTTATCTCATTGGTATAAGTATATTCACAAAACATTTATGAAAGATTTCATATTTTAAAAGCATACATAAATGGGCAAAAACAAATGTCATTTAAAAACATTGTTTATTATAGACCCAAACCACTTTCCTTTTGGTTTAAGTAAATGGATCGTATGAAAATTAAACCAAATTTATTTACCACTGCTTTTCAATTTTAAACTTGTACTAGCCCTCGATTAACAATATTGTCGGATAAGTTAGCGTACTATTATCTCGACGTACATTCTTAATCTCTCACAAATAGAGACGAGTTTCCCTACATTGGAATTTGCTGTTAAGTATGAAAAGAGTACTTTCCATACCACCATAAATTATAAAGACCATTTATAGAAATCAAATCTCATATTCTCGTCACATTTTCAATATTTCGACTTACTCTGTCCCTTGCCTAGAAACAAAGCTAGGTAAGTCAGGGCATTGATTGTTCCTAGCCTTGCCTTAGTTAAAACAATCTGATTCCAGATCTCATGGATAGAGGATAAATCTATTCATCGACTTTTAGTGCCAAGTATAAGACTACTTAATTTTCATAAGTAACCGAATTTGTATATCGTAGTAATACTTCATATATCTAAAGTCAATATTCAATTTCAAACTTAAACTATCCTTTGGTTAACAATGAAGCCATTCAAGGTGGGGTATTGTTACCTCTCAGACCTTGACTCGACAACATTCTTTTCTTTCAGTATAGGTAGAAGTTTAGCTACCTCAAAGTTCAATGTCAAGTACCAGATCTCAAAAACCATATACTATTTATAATAAGCAGAATGTTATAGACAAACTCCTTTCCATAAAAGTACACTTGCTTTATTATATCAAATAATCCTTTAAATCACTTATATATATTTCAAATCTTCTTTAAAACACTTTAAACAAAGTTTAAAATTATATTCAAATCATGACTTAAAACCATTAGTCATCAATTTTTAAAAAGAATATGACTTTAAAAAGTAAAGGGATTTCCTTTATATAAACCACTTGTTTGAATATCTCAAATTAAATCCTTTAAATCTCAAATCTCTTTTAAACATCCTACTTTTCAAAAGTATAGTTTTAAAACACCTAAATTATAATTTAGAAAAATATTATCTTTTCAACTTAAACCCAACTTCAAACTTCTTTTTAAATACATATACAACTTTTATAAAACATATTTGAAAAGTATTTACGAAATATCTAAAGTAGATGCCTTTTATACTTTACTAAAGTCATAGGCTTTTGAAGTACATTCATAGCGACTATTACTATATGGACCGTAACCTTTAAACTTTGTTTTGTACACCAATTAGTTTTTAGACTACATTTCTTTCTATATTTTAAACCACTTTAATACCTTTATAAAAAGGTTTGAAAAAGAAAGTCAAGTTCGGAAACCATTTCAAAACACTTTGAGAAATCAAACGACAAAGTTACATAAAAGAGGATTTTAGAAATCCGATGCCATACTTAAAACATCCCTAAAAATCCAATTAACAATTATTTCAATCGGAAATCAAAGTAATAAACCAAATATCACTTCAAAAAGTTGTAAAGAGACTTTATAGCTACATTAGCACTTAACAAATGCTACTGCTACTCTTTTTGCTAGAAAGAGTCAACTTTGAACGTAGCAAAGAATACATCAACTTTTAGCCAAACTACCAGGTTTAGGGCATTCAATAATTTTATATCATAAGTATATAAACTTAAAATAAACAATGGCGAGGAATCCTTTAGGATCCCTCTATAAGATTTCTATTCTTTGAAGTAATTCTATAGCGACATATTCGCTACGAAGATACTTCGACTTCCATTCACATTTGATATTCCCTACTAATCCTTATGTATTTTAGCTTAAGGCTATATCACATAACCATATTCATGTTTATAAGTCATTTAAGTCCCTCACAAAAACAATTACATATGCCATCCGCTTTTGAGAAGGAATCAAATCCAAGCCAACTAATATAATTATCTCACACACACACACACACATATATATATATACGCACATATATACAGATCATATATAACACTATTCATACGTCAATATATATATATATATATATGTATGTATGTATATATGTATGTATATATGTATATATGTATGTACGTATATATGTATATATGTATGTATGTATGCATGTATAATTGAAAGGGATATTTTAAAGTGAGAAATCTAATTTTTGGTAAGTCTGAACCCAAGCTACATTACTAATTTCCTCCTTTGACCTAGTAACCAACACTCACTCCCTCCTTCATTGCATTGCTTGCGCCCACCCCTCCCCTTCTTCCCTTTTATGCTCGACCTTGATGGATTTAAAGTGTTTTGTCTCCAAAGCTTTGAGCTTTGGCAAGTTGAAGGTAGTTTCTATATTATTTCAAGGTAATGGAAAAAGTTTGAGGAGAAAAGGAGTTATTTTGATAAGTTTTTTGTCTTAGGTATTACGAAGAGGAAGTGAAATAAGTGAAACAATTTGTTTCATAAAAATGTAAAGTGAAAATGTGAGAGGTAAGCACTTGTATAAGTAGACTTTAGAATGGTGAAAATAGTCCTACACTTACCTTCCCTTACCTTTACCACCCCGCGCCCTTCCACATGCCCTTTTTACTTTCCATCGCATCACATAAAAAGTAGCAAAAGATTAGCAAACGACTTCTTACTTGATGTCATCATTAACCCTAATGTTTTAGTTTCTTTATTTTAGTTCTGAAAGCATTCCTATTTGTTATATGTGTGTGCTCAAACAACATTTCAATAACTTTCGTTCGGTTAAAAGTTGAAAATCCAAAAACGAATTTCCTTCGCATTTTTGATTTTTCTCTGAACTGTTTAATTTTGCAAATAAACTTTCAAAATGAGTTCACCATCATTATTAAATAATAAAATGGAGCTATTTAAACATTTTAAATCAATTATTCAAATGTTTAAAAATAACTAAATATTATAAATCAAAGCGATAAAATTTTGGGTTGTTACATCCTTCCACCTTTAAAATGATTTCGACCCTAAAGTTTTATCACTGTCAAACCAAGAAAGAAACAAACCCACAAAAATAGTTAGCTTTCTTACTTAAGCTTATATGATATGCATTAATCATCCGTACATAATATATGATCACTTGTTCGTATAAATAAATCTCTCATCCAAACCTTAGATCACCTAACTTCTCAATTGTAGATCCCCGATCCAGTTCCTTGATCTGATAATTATGTTTTCCTTACATTGTCCTAAACTATGATATAAAACACTCACATCATCCCAAGGATCCATCTTAAGTACTCGTTGTCGAGAACTGGTGTGAAAAAGCCTAGTTCGGACTGGTGTATATCAAACAAGAAATTTTACGCTCGAACTTTGGATCTTGAATGCTCATGCGAATAAAATGATCCAAGACCAACTTATAGTTTTATCCCTTTAGGATAACTTAATAATTGTACTACTCTAATTCTTTTTAATTCTCAAATTACTTATAGAAACATTTCATAAAGAATAATTTAATTTTTAAACTTGTATACTAATTCCTTTAAATCCAGATGTAGGCCCAATATAAATCTTTAAAACTGAGTCGAGCTCTTTACCCATCCGGTCTAATAAGTAGCTAAGAAGTGTAGGATGCTGGTATCCAACTCATTCATGGAGTCTACTTCTCCATAGTCATCTATGTGGTAAAGATGTTTATTAGTTGGTCCAATAACATCAAATAGATTTCACAACTTTGATGTTAAAACATAAGACACGATTTAGTAAAACAAAATTTATTAAAACCTGATTATTGAATTTAACCTGGTAAAACTTATGTTAAATTATTTCTACTCCAACTAAGAATGGAAGTCCAAGTTAAAAATTTCATTTATCAACACATTATTTTATTAAAATACCATTTTATTTGAATCCATTATCTTTAAGGAAACTCAAGAACTAAATACCCAGTTTTATTTCAAAACCTTCTTGAAAAATACTATATATTTCAATTCATAGAAAATATACATATAGACCGAGTAATACCAAAATGATACCAAGGAACTGGGTCTTACCAAGTAGTATCATACATTCCCTTACTAAGAAGAATGATACTTAAGAGAAGTGCTTACCATTCGAACACATTTCTTGCCTATTTTTAGTCTTTTCAAGCCACTCGAACCAATTAACATAAAATGATTCCTCTTTTCAAATCCCATTTTGAAACAACAATGTATATATTTCCACATAAATAGTTTTAGTAAATATCTATTAACACTTACTTTTAGGTTCGTTTGGATTCAAACTCATTTTCGACCGTACAATGATAAAGAGAATAACTTACTAAGTATACTACAATGTTCGTCTAAGCAAACATACGATTGTCACTTAGAAGATTATTCAGATTACAACAGAACTAATCGAGATTCATTTCTCGAACTGTCCAAAGAAATTGTAACTTACTTAAAATTTTCTTTGAAATATTTATACCTAAATACCTTCAAGTAATACTATTATTACTTTTACCCAAAAACTATTTTGAAATCTTTTCCAAAGATACTAGGATATAAATTCTCAAAGTCCTCTTCATTTAAAAGCTACTTTATAAACCTAATTTGTAAAATCATCTTTATATAAAATCGTTCCTTCTTATATCAGAATAAACTTTGTAACAACATTACTATCCGAATGCCTTATAGTCAAATTATGGAACTTAATTCACAAGTTTTTCATATTTAATTTAAATCAAATCAATAAATGCTCATAAATTAGCTGAGCATGGCAATTAACAAACAATAGCCAACGCTCCTAACTGGATGAGCATGACTAATCAAACACTATTTGATAATAATTAAATATTAATATTTCCTAACAAACATACACATTATAAATAATTATATTATTTTTTGAAAATTATTCTTTTATACAAAAAATAAAATCCTAGGTAATATTATTTCATTTGCCAATTTCAAAAACAATATTGTATCGGTTTTCCTTGTTCAAGTGTTCAGAGATCCCTATTAATAACATTACCAATAAACCACTCAATAGACCAATCAATACAATATAAAAGATTTTTATAACAATAAAAAATACGCACTCATACACACACACACATATTGCGCACTCTCACACACACACACACATATACGCACACACACACTCAAACACATTTTAGGGTATCATTTACCACACTCCAATGAGTTTATCCCACCAAGCTCTAGGTGTTCGCACAACCTAAGCTATGATACCATTGTCGACCCACCTTTTCGACCCATAAAAATCGACACCAATACATCCACGATGTTCACGTGCCGAGCATCCAAGAGCCGGAAAGTCATATTGTTATGGTGAAAGAAAATAAAAGACAAAACATGGTCTCACATTGCAATGAGTACTATATAATATCCATATGATCTTTACAACAGAAAACTTTAATATACACAATACAGTAAGAGTAAACTAACCTATCATCAGCCTGTACAATTATAACAGTATGTCCTCACAAATGCTAACGAATACAAAACAAGGAATTTAGACTAAAATACGGGAATACGTCTTGGAGGCATCCAGCTCGTCTTCTGAAACTCCAAAGCATCCATAACTAAATCTAAAAATATACTCAGGTCTGAGTCGAGCATTATGGAAAATAACGTCCAGATCAGACTGGTAAACTAGCATAAGAAACTCGAATCATATGGATTTTTAATGTTATAAAATCTTTTAAACTATAAATGTATCTCGTAAGACCAACCACACATAAACATGGATGGGTTTTTACCTTACGATAACCAAACAATTTTTATTAGCAAATTTTGAGATATTATAATAATGTCTAAGGTTTAAAATAAATATATAACATAGCTAAAATACTTGCATCTCACATTCCAGCATATACGGTATGGAACTAAGTCTGTAAGACACATATTGAAAATGGATTTCATTAATGACAAGGCTACTAGGATACCGCCTATCACAGTACACCACTAGATAAAATGTACCAAGGGCCTCACCGGGACCCCCTACATGGCAAGACCAGCCTACCCCTTCCTGGGTAGTACCGAATATGTCATCATTTCGATTGTTCTGGATAAACTGTTTCGATGCTCACAACATATATAATCCATAAATATTGATCCAGATATAAATGTTGACCATATCCTAATGGTAGAAAACAACATAGCCTTTTGGAATTTCCCCATTTTTAGTCATTACCAGGTGTAATGCTTGAGGCTACATTTTACCTTTATAGCAAATCCCACTTGGAGTTCTAATACTGCCCTCCAAGCAACAATGCAACGCCAACATTCATCCATACAAGTTGTTTAAGATATGAACAAACCAAAGACACTACTTCTAACGCATCCTTTTTGGAATCATCCTCAAGATTAATAGTAATTTGCCCTTGCACTTCAATGAACTCCATCTTCGATTCCATCATCTTTAAGATGTCCCCATTCAACTGCTTATGCCGGTTCAAAGTGGTTTTCAGTTAACTCATACTTATTCGATCCCGATCTCTATGAACCAAAAATAGATAGTTTCAAAATTAGCCAAGATTTTATAGTTAGTTATTTAACTATCAAATAAGCAAACAATCAAATTAAAGATTTTAGTTTCATATGGAAACCAAGCATGATTAATCATATAAGCAACCATTGTGCCTCTTTAATTAATCCCGTTTATTAATTAAAAATCACTTTGTAAATATTTGTATTAAAATATCTTTACAAAATATATACGTATGTATACTACTTATACATTAATCATTTATACCCTTCAATGCTTGGAAAATTATCCATATACTTATCTCACTGGTGTATATATATATATTCACAAAACATTTATGAAAGATTTCATATTTCAAAGCATACTTAACTGGGCCAAAATAAATGTTAGTTAAAAACATTGTTTATTATAAACACAAACCACCTTCCTTTTGGTGTAGGTAAATAGATCATATGAAAATTAGACCAAATATATTTACCAACACTTTCCTATTTTGAACTTGTACCATTCCTCGATGAACAATGCAGTTGGAAAAGATAGCGTACTAACCTTGCCTTAAAGTCCTTAAACTCTCATAGATTGAGACAAGTTTCTCTACATCAGAATTTAGTGTTAAGTATAAAAAGAATACTTTCCATACCGCCAAGATCATTTATAGAAATCAAATCACTTATTCCTATCACATTCCCAATGTTTCAACTTACTTTATCCCTCGTCCAAAAACAAAGCCAGGTAAGTCAAGACACTGATTGCTCCTAGCCTTACCTTGGTTAAAACATTTCGATTCTAGATCTCATAAATAGAGGATCAATTTACTCATTGGCTTTTTGTGTCAAGTGTAGGACTACTTAATTTCCATGAGTAACCGAAATCATATATGAAAATAATAATTTATATACTTAACATCAATCTTCGATTTCAAACTTAATCTATCATTTGGTTAACAGTGAAGTCGTTCAAGTTAGTGTGCTATTACCTCTCAAACCTTGACTCGACAACATTCTTATCTTTTGGTATAGATACAATTTTACTTACCTCAAAGTTAATGTCAAGCATAACATGTCATAATCCTATAAACTATTTATAATAAACAAAATATTATAAACAAACTCCTTTCCATAAAAGTATACTTACTTATTATATCAAATAATCCTTAAAACACTTATATATATTTCAAATCCCCTTTAAAACATTTTAAATAAAGTTTAAACTTCCATTCAAATCATAAATTAAAACCATCACCTTTTAAAAAGAATACGACATTGAAAAGTAAAGGAATTTCCTTTATATAAACCACTTATTTAAATATCTCAAATTAAATCCTTTAAATCTCAAATCTCTTTTAAACATTCTACTTTTCAAAAGTACATTTTTAAAATACTTAAATTATAATTTAGGAAAAATATTATCTTTTTGAATAAAACCTAACTTCAAACTTCTTTTTAATTACTTGTACAACTTTTATAATACATATTTGAAAAGGCAAAACGCAACTAGAATGTTGCTCATTCCACTGACTCACTCACTGCTCAACCTGCACAAAGCATTAATGAATGAGGTTGATGATAATGAAAATTGGAATGAGAAAATTTACAACAAAAAAATAAGAAAGAAATTTACATTTTATGTGGGTGGCTTTGCTCCTTAGTGAGAAGAAATGACAGACTCCAAGGGTGATTATGTTATGCTAGAATGCAAGAGAGTCCAATGGACCAAATAAATGGTTGGACATTCAATTTTTAAATGGTAAATATAAAGCATTAGTAGTTGCTTTTCTGGAAAAAAACATAATATTCGTATCGATGGTTTTGTGGATAAGCGGGATAATAATCGAGTCTGTGTGAATGTAACTTTTCGACCATCGAAATTCGAAATCAAATACATCCATAGTATTCAAATGCCAAATATCCAATCACCGGAAAGGCAGATTGTTAGGGTAAAATAAAAAGAAAAGAACAAAGAACAAAGAAATCAGAATCTCATAGCGGAATCGACAACACATAATATAACAAGAACAATAAAAACTATCACTCCCAAATACAAAGTACATCAGAGTTAAAAACAAATCTTATCAACTGGACAGTTATAAAATTCCAACCTTACAATTGCTGATAGGTATAAAATATAATACAGTGGAAAATAAAACACTTGATAGGTGAACATCCGGCTCTTCTCCAATGACTTCGTATCACCAAAGCCAACTTAGGAAAAACTCGGTCTGACCCGAGCATTATAACAAAACAATGCCCGGGTCAGTCTGGAAAACCAGCGTGAGAAAACTCAAGTAATATGATGAATATATAAAAATTCTGTGAGACCACGCTGCTAACGCAAAATGGGTTTTTACCTCACAATGATAACATCCATAAATGAAGAAATGGAAAACAAATCAGAAAAAGAACCCAATCAAGGAAGAATGGAAATAAACAACTATTAACAAGAAAGCTTGTCAACAGCCTAAAGCAAAGTTTAAAGTATAAGTGAACCCCTCAAAACCACCTTTCTAACAGATGGAGATAGTTTAAACCTTTTGAATCCCTTTACCCAACAATCTGGGTGATTTAGATCTCCCTTAAGCCTACCTTTTGAAAGGGTTGCAGTAAATGAAACTCCTTTTAAACAACCTTTCGACGCGGCTGAGACACTTATATTCCTTTTAAAACTACCTTTCAATCTAGTTGAAATGAGTTAGAATTCTATTGAAACCTCCTTTTGAAGTAGTCAAAGTGATTTTAGGTTAGGACCTAATGTTTTAATTGAATTAATGGGTTTTGACTCCTTCAGAAGGTAGCCTTTCGATCAACACTGATAAAAGCAAACCATAACCAGAATCACACAAAAGCATTTGATCATCTAATGTATCTAGAAAAGCTATATACTTTCTTTGATAATATTTACCTTTATTACTAGAAACTTAAGTATTACGAAGAAGTCAAATCCCTAATCTAATTTTATAATTAAGGTTTACAAATTCCAGAAAGAACAAGTGTTGTGTCAATAAGATCAGATCCACAAAACAATACCCTAGGGTCTTATTTATAGGCATAGATTGGGCCCTTTCGAAACGATCCTCTCGACTTAGTCGAAAGGGTGCCTTAAAGACCTTTTATTGCTATAACATCAGGACGCCTTCTACTTTGCTTTAAAGTGGAACTTGAGTGCTTTCGAGTCCGTCGAAAGGTGTAGATGCGCTCTCCAATTTGTTACTGATGCGTTGTTTCTAGTAGGGACGGATACGGGCTTTCGATTATGTCAATATGTGAATCTTTGGGGCTTCGAAGGAGTTGGAAGGTAGTTGAAGGTTTAAACGCGGAAGGTAGCCTTCGAAGACATACTTGTTGACTAATGCAGAACCCCATCCTCCGGTGTATGAAAATGCTATATTGAACTTAAGTAAGCCTTTTTATAATATTAGATGGCCTCAACTGATTTGAAATGCTAACTTATGCTTACGAAAAGGTAGCTGTGGCCCAATGTTCTTTTGTGGAATGTAAATGATGGAGAAACCCACTGTTTTGAAAGGTTAGGCATGCATGTGAAAGCTAGCAATCTGTTGCCTTAGAAAGGTGTTCCTCAACTCATTCGAAACCCTCTTTTAGCATGCAAAACCATATATTTCAAAAGGAATTAACTGAATTGGAAGGATAGCCTGGTCTCCTTACGACTTCTTCGAAGGTTCATTGCTTATCCAACATTTTGCTGAAGCATCCCTTCGACTCATTCGAAAGGTTCTGTTATTGTTGCCTCCCTTTATAAATCCTTACATTATATTCTTTATGGTTTCGATGAAGTTAATATGATTTCTGATGATAATACTTGCCCCACCCAGCGAAGGGATGCTCTTGACTTTTCAAGTCAACTGTTGCAATACCCTACCTTTATTTTAGCATAAAATTTTCCCACCTTTTCATATTCTTACTTGGACCTTGGCTATTCATTTAAATTTAATAAAACGGTTTGTCCTTCATGTTGGTTTTTCTTATAAATCACGTTTTCTTCTTCTCCCTTTTCATGTACTTGTAACTAAAAACTCAAAGCAAGAATCAGAAATTTCAATTACTGTCTAAATTCCTACTTTCAGTAAACACAAGTTCAGATTCAAGGTATGCATCCATTGTTTCATCTTTCAAACCGATTTATCTCGTTTAATTCCAATTTTAAATTCTTATAGTTTAAATTTGTATTACTGTTCTAATTTTTTTGAAAATGATTCCGATGACGACCCATATTTCGAAAGGTTTAAATCAACAATAAGTCCAACTTAAACAATTAGGAACACGGATAATCAATTGGTTCATTAAGAAAAATAGGAGAAGAAGAAGAAAACAAACATAGAATTTCGCAGTGGAATGACGAAATATAATAATCAAATAAACAGTTCATGAAGTTGTTTATCCTATACATTTGATTATAATTCATACAACATCTATCAAAGTTATAAATACAACATAACAATAGAATACAATAGTGCAGAAAAACAACAATTTGGTGAAATAACACTAGTAATAATAATATACCAAATCTTCCTCTTCATCCTTTAGAAAATACGATCTTCAATGCGCAGAAATACTCAAGGCTAATCCGAGCGTAATGAAATGACAAAATACTCAAGTCGGGACTTAAATATCATTATGTGAGTCAAATCAATATCACATATAACAAGAGTGTAATAGCGTCAGAGATATTTACGGGGTTTTACATCTCCTATTCAGTGTATAACGTGCACGCAATAACTCAAGATATGTTATAGGATTTTCCATCTCTCAAGGACACATCAAAATATTTATATATAGTAGAATATGCTATATAGATAATGTCTAATCCGTAAAATAAATATGTTTCTTAGCGTTAAGGATTTACATTAATCTCCCTTAACGTATTTTTAAGCATTGTCGTACAGTTTGTACATAACGCCCCAGTAGCACGTCAGGGGATGGGAATGCGTCGTGATATGAAAACATTAAACCAAAATAGAAGTGGTCTCGTATAGAGATAAAAGTATGACAAGGCATGTGGGGTATTATCTAAGGTAGAATACTACCGGTTCATGTAGCTGGGCTAGTGGTAACGCATTGTAGCCACGACCGCCCATGGCGTTCATTCATCCCATATCGAGTCGAAGAGAATTATCCCAAAATCAAGGTGCACCAATCGAAACCAACAACAAGAGTAATAGTATGGACCAAGTCTAAAACGAAATTGAAAAAACAGATGACCGTTAAAGGTAATTAACCTCATTGGCCCTATCAAGCCGTCTTATTTTAGTCATTTCAAATTGGCACTTATGCTAGGTCTATCCATCATCGCTCTCTTTCTTCACTTCCAACAAATGATGCCAAATCCAACCACTTCGTTCTTAAGTCTTCTCCGCATACATAGTTGTTAAAGTTGTTCCAATATTGACAGAGAGTATACTAATAAGAGGCCCGGATCTTTTTAACCAATGTCATTTTACACACTGGTTGGTTCTTTTACATTTAAAAATGATTCATACTCGATATCAAAAATATCATATTCGCTTCAAAATCAATTTCATTTCAAAATCCTCAT
Organism: Allium cepa; assembly: GCA_030765085.1. Lineage (NCBI taxonomy): Eukaryota > Viridiplantae > Streptophyta > Magnoliopsida > Asparagales > Amaryllidaceae > Allium > Allium cepa. The sequence continues at coordinate 217,295,334 of CM060929.1, forward strand.
CTTTACTCAAAATATGACAATTAAGTCCGATACGTCATTTTCACTTCAAAATTCGATTTGAATTACAATTTAGATATAACTTCAGTTAAACCAAATTGACATTTAAATCCATAATTTAAATATAGATAGTTCCCACTCTAACCTGTTTTAATTTTTAGAAAATAGATTGAATTTTTTTAATAGTTTAAAGAGTTAAATAGTTTAAGTAGTTAAAATAGTTTAATATAAAATAGTTTGAGTATTGAAAATGATTTATATAGTAAGATAGTTCAGAAAACCAAAAAAATTTAAATATTTAAAAAGTTAAATTATTATATAGTATATATCAAAATAATTTATTGGAAAATAGTTTCAAATTAAACTGTCTCTTTCTATTTCAACAAATCTGGAACCAAGTCCAATTTCAATTTACTGATTCAATTTCAATTGTTATTCAAATCAATTTCAATATCAGTTCAATTAAAATCGACTCAGTTTCAATTAAAATCAATTCCAATTCCAAATTAATTTCAATTTCAATTTCACATTCGTTTCAACAATTCAGTTCAAGGGTTTAAATTCAATTCTCAATTTTAAACCATTTCAATTTATATAAATTTGAATTCAATTCAGAATATCAATTTGAATCATTTAAATCAAATTAAACTTCAATATTCAATTTAAGGTTCAAATCTTTTAAAATAATTCAATTTCAAGCTCAAATTTGAAATATTGATTTATATCACTTGTACTTAAATAACTTCGAAGTTCAAGTAAAAGTTCAAACAATTTAAAACTATTAGATTTCTATAGTTCTATTTCAACCATAACTTCAAATTTCAAATTAAATTCCTTAAAACAATTTCTTTTAATAGTTTTAGTTTCAACACTTCAACTCGAGTTCGAAAATAATTCAATTTCCATTTTCTGATTCAACATTACTTTTATAAAACAAAATCATTTGAATAAATTCATATCCAAGAATTTAAAATTATGTAGTTTAACAAATTCGGTGTCCGTATATAATTTTCTACCATATGGCCAAGTGATTAGTTATTTTTATTTTTATTTTTATTTCAAGGATGGTTATATATCAACTCAATCCAAATCATAGTGTCATAGGTATTTATCATTTCAACCTATTTCTTAATTTACTCGGAAGAATTCAAATAATAGTTTATATACTGTCAAATGAAATATAGGATGATAACAGGAAAATATAAATTCAATAAACAGCAAATCATCCAATACATCAACCAATAGACATCCATCACAATCAACATCCAAACAATCAAAATATCACAGCAATTAACTAGTTATCAACATCGGCTGTCTAACTGAAAATTTAATTTCAATTTCAAATTTAACCGTTAATTTAAATACATATCAGTTCAAATCAGGTGTCAATTTAGAGGTTAGTTAAATTATCAAACAACAGTCAACAAAATAAATAACTTCACAATTTCAATTTAATTAACATAAAAATGTTTTAATCATTTGTGAGCGTTTAAAACACTCACCTTTATTTGAAACTGAAAATTTTCAGAGTCAAATAAATGCCAATCCAATTTCATATCATAGACGACGTCAATACGATTCCAATGCAATTTCGTCCAAAATGGACCTCGTATGAAAAATTTATGAAATTTTAAACATAGATATAATTAAATGAAAATTAATAAACAAAATAATATATAAAATAAAAACACAAAACCGTTACCACTCTCACCTTCTTCATTCATTCATGCCCACACAGAGGAAATCTAACTACGCGACTCATGTGATCACGTGCGCTTCCCTAGGCTGTGTGGTACACCGATCCACCTGACCCACGCGTGCCTCCCTCTGTTCTCCGTCGCTTCCAATGGCCGACTCCAGACCATCACGCGCTTAAACGAGAAAACCTAAAACCCTAAAATATTACCAACTGTACCCCCACTACCTCACGCCTTGTCGCCTCCCTAGCGCGCCATCGCTCGCCGCAATCACACGCTTCATTTTGTTTTTTTCTTTTCTATCGATCTGCAAGAATTTGAAATGAAGGAGAGGGGAAAGTACTGGGTAGACAGGAAAGGAGTAGTGTGTATGAATTGTTGGACGAGGGAAAGTATATATTTTATTATAATTAGAAAATATCTAACTTTTAACGCCTGAATTTCTCAAGTTTCAAACAAGGCGTGCCACCTGACGTTCTAATTATACCCCTATTTCGAACGCAATGGAACTAGCCTCATGGCTTTGTTCGATCATATGTAGAAGATAGCTTTTCAAATAAAATTATATTAATTAAATCCTTAAATTAAATCATATGCGCTTCAAGCTCGCATGGCTAAACGATAAGTCTGATCACTACGAAACTTGAAATTCTATAATAATTAATTATTACGAATCTGATGAAACTTGTTTCGTCAAAATCCGAGACATGCTCCAAAAAGACTAATTTCACCCATTAATTAAAATAAATAATTTCCAAAATAATTTTTTTCCACTTCAAATCCAATTTAAAAATTTAAAAATCTTCATTCTTGTTTAAATAATATTCAAATCAACTTCCGACATCATTTATATTCATATTTAATTCAGGATTCAATTATTTAAATAATATTCAATATTAAATTTAAACAATTAAATTATCCAATAAATCACCATATTTTAAATATAAGTTATTTAACTTATAAAATTTACTTTTAAATGAATTCAAATGATAAAAAACTGCTATATTTGGTTTCACCTCTTATTTTAAAGTATTCCAATAATCCAATTTCGTTGAATTCCAATATCAGAATTTCAATAAAATATGCCAACATTAGATTTCAAATGAATTTTTGTTATAAACAATCATTTTATTTTCATCTAATAAATCAAAATTTATTATTAAATTCATGCTATTGATTATAAACACATTTAATGCATAGAATTTCATTTCAACACTTGTTATTGCCTAAATCTTCAAAATTGGTTATTTCAAAATTTTATTCAATTTAATATTCAATAACTACATTAATAAATCATTAAAATTTTATTTCTAACTATTTTTATTCAATAATTATGTTAAATTAAATAATTTAAAATGTTTAAAAATATGGGTCGTTACATTCTTGCCCAGTCAAAACTTTTCATCGTAGAAAACGGGTTAAGTAAGAAATTTAACATATGATATATTTTACTTAAAATTATCAACTTATAAAATATTAAAATCTTATTAGAAAACCATTATCATGCTTCTGCTACGCCACTCCGATCGGCTTACGGAAGTTACAATTTAGTTATAAAAACAAGTTATAAAATTTTAAAACCTTAAGTTTTTTCTAAAACCCGGATTTATAGAAAATTTCGGCAGCGCATCCTTTGCGCGGCTCGATCGAATTTTTTTTACAATACAATATATATACCCAATATATCAAATATACATCTCATCTCAATGATGAGGCATCCCATAAAGAAAATATAAAAGTATTGTATGTAATCCGAGATATGTACCTTATTATTATTAATACGAGCGAGTTCGTTCATATTAAGCAAGCAAAAGCAATCAAATCCGTATATACGTCTAAACGTTCTTCGTATGTACCTATCTCAACTCAAATTAGAATATTAATTACTTATAAGAGATGTAGAAACATGTATGAGTTCAATAGAACCATATAGCATGAAATTGAACCCAAATCATAAAAATAGGCACAAATACATAACCATAACAATCATATGCAATCAAAAGCAGTAATAATAATGGTTTACCATAAAAGAAATCATTCAACCATTAATATTCATTCAATTAGATCATAACTACATCAATTTACATTATGCAGTATCCATAGTGAATTTATACACTTCATTTCTTATTAACGTCCAATTTTTTATTAACATTTAACTGGTTTACTTCAAATTTACTTACATATATTGTATTAACATTCAATTTATTCAATTCAATTATTTCACTTTTGTCTAACATATTTCATATCAATTCGTTTATGGGCCATTTTATAAAATCATCTCATTTAATCTTATATAAGTTAAATTTTATTTCATTATCACTTGGCATATTCTCTTTAATACTAATATCATTTATAAATCATTTTATAAAACCATTTAAGTTTATTATAACCATTTTATAAAATGCAACTCATGTTTAGTTATTTTCTTTTCATAACTTAAGTTCATATTAACTCACTGATTCACTCCATTAGTTCATCCATTAATTCAAATTCATATTAATAATTTTACTTAAGTAAATTTTATTTTGTAACTCAAATTCATATTAATGAATTTTCTTTTTACCATAATTGGTTTCATTCAACTTCTCTTAAGTTAAATTTCGTCTTATAATTCATTTCATTAACTTATTTCATATTCAATTAGTTACCATTCAATTTATTAAAACTCATTCCATTTGCATTCAATTTATTCACATCCAATTTAAATTAAATTAAATTACTCATATAAATTTTAGTTACACCCATTTATTCACATTCAATTTCTATCACACCCAAATTTAATTTCAATTTATAATTCAAGTTTGTATTCATTCTACAAATTCATTTTATAGCTTAGGCGGAATTAATTCACTTTACTAATTCATTTAGTTCCATTTAAATCCAATTCAATTCATCTAATCTTTATTAAGTTAAACTTTATTTCATTTAATCCATCACTCGGTTTATTTAACTTTATTTAAGTCAAATTTTTCTTCTTCTTTTCTTATCATTCACATTCAACAAATTTAAAATTTGTTTTTAACTTAATATTTCTAAAATCTATAAGTTATACAAACTAATTCATTTCAAATTTCATTTCATTATTTTAACTAATTCATTTCAAATACAATTCACATGTGTTTAAGCTTTGAGTTAAACTTCATTTTATTTACTTTATTTTACTAACTCAATTTATTTAACATTTCTTAGGTTAATTCTTTTATTTCATATCTCAAATTCAATTTTTCTTCTGTTTGCTTAACTAAAATGTTCAACCATTTAAAAATTCGGTTTTATTTTCCTGTTCAAATTTATAGGTTATAAACTTATTTCTTATCTGTACTATTTTGAATTTATAAGTTCAAAACTATTTTCATATATTTATTAAATCACACTTCAAATATTTTTCATAATCAAAACTTTTTTAATCGGAAATAAATTTCTTTTGGTAGCATTTCTCACTCAGAAACTCGAAAATGAATACTGACGATGCTGCAGTCATCCCCAGAATTTTTTCCAGTGAATAAAGTGAGTTCAATGCTTTTATATTTTTCAAATTTTTTTGAAATATATTTCTAGTCAAAACACTTTTTTGAAAGCAACGGGATTTAAATTCTAGAATTCTCAGCTTTTAAATCCTTTCTATTTGAAAGCTATATTATAAATATATTTACGCAATTTCATTAGCTTATTATGAAAACATTTCGTTAATTTATATTTTTGTTATTGTAAACAATTCTTATTGTAATTAGATTTCAATTCAATTTAATTATCGAATGCTTCATGAAGTAGAGTTCACAAAGTATTCGTTTTTAGTTTAATTTGACAAATAATCGATGATAATTAATTATCATCATCTCCTAACTACATACATTCATTAGTAATCATATAGATTTATGAAAGTTATCGTTTTATATATAAAATATAATTTAGGTAAATTATTTCAATTAACTGATTTAAAAAAAATTATGTCGACTTTCCTCGTTTAAATGTTTTGAAACCCCTATCGATAACATGGCGTCCCACGCACCAACCAGTATTTATAATCAACTCAATGGATAAGTAAACACAATATAAAACATTTTATAACACTAACAAGTACGCGCTCTCATATATATACACTCAAACAACTCATTTTAGGGTATTACTACCCTATCGCTAAACCCCTAAAGCTAAGGTTATAGTTAAACCAAAGCTCTGATACCAACTGTGAAGACCCATATTTGGAAAGGTTTAAATCGACAATAATCCACACATGTCCAACTCAAACAATACGAAACACAGATAATCAATGGGTTAATTAAGATAATAAGAGAAGAAGAAGAAAACAAACATAGAATCTCGCAGCGGAATAACAAAATATAGTAATCAAATAAATAGTTCATGAAGCTGTTTATACTATATGTTTGATTATAACTTATACAACATCTATCAATATATCAGAGTTATAAATACAACAGAACAATAGAATACAACAGTGCAGTAGAACGGCAATGTGGTGCAATAATACTAGCAATAATAATTTACCAAATTTTCGTCTTCGTCCTCCAGAAAATATGATCTACAATGTGCAGAAATACTCAGAGCTGACCTAAGCGTAATGAAATGACAAAACACTCGAGTCAGAACTAAAATATCATTATGTGAGTCAAATCAATGTCACATATAACAAGAGTGCAAAAGCATCATAGATGTTTATGGGTTTTACATCCCTATCTGGTCTACAACGTGTTTGCAATAACTCAAGAGATGTTACGGAATTTTTTATCCTTAAGGATCCATTAAATTATATACATACAGTAGAATACACTATATAAATAATGTCTAATCGGTAAAATAAATAATTTTTTAGATTTAAGGCTTTACATTAATTCCTTTAACTGGTTTTTAAGCATTATCATACAGTTTGCATATAGCACTCCAGTAATACATCGGGGGATATGGATGTGCTCTGATACGACAACATTAAACCAAAATGGTAGTGATCTCGTATAGAGATTAAAGTATGACAAGGCACATGAGGTATTGCTTAAGGTAGAATACTACCAGTTCGGGGTGGTAACGCATCGTAGCCACGACCTCCTACGACATCCATCCATCCCATATCGAGTCAAAGAGAGGTTATCCCAAAATCAAAGTACACTAATCGAAACCAACAACAAGAGTAATGGTATGAACCAAGTTCAAAACGAAATTGAAAAAACGGATGTCCGCTAGAGGTAATTAGCATCATTTGCCATGTCAAGCCATCATGTTTTAGCCATTTCAAATTGACACAAGTGCCGGGGTCTATTCATCATCATTCTCTTTCTTTATATCCAGTAAACGACACCAAATCCAACCACTTCATTTTGGAATCTCCTCCATGTAGACAGTTATTAAAGTGGTTCCAATATTGACAGAGAGTATGCTAATAAGATGCCCCAATCTTTTTAACAACCAAACGTCGTTTTACACACCGGCTGGTTCTTTTATATTTAAAAAACGATTCATACATGATATCAAAATTCATATTCGCTTCAAAATCAATTTCATTTCAAAATCCTCATATTTACTCAAAATATGCCAATTAAGTTTGACATGTCATTTTCACTTCAAAATTCAATTCGAATTACAATTTAGGTTATAACTTCATTTTATTCAAATTCATAATTAAGTCCACGATTTAAATATAAACAGTTCCCACTCTGACTAGTTTGAATTATTTAAAAAGTTTAGATAGTTAAGTAGTTTAAATTGTTAAAATAGTTTAAATAAAGTAGTTTACATATTTAAAATGATTTATATAGTAAAATAGTGTAGAAAATCAAAATAATTTAAATATTTAAAAGGATAAAATTTTAAAAAGTTTATATCAAAATAATTTATTGGAAAATAATTTCAAATCAACCTGTCACTTTCCATTTAAAAAAAGCTGGACCAAGTCCAATTTCAGTTTACTGATTCAATTTCAGTTGTTCCAATTCAATCAATTTCAATATTAATTAAATGCAAATCGACTCAATTTCGATTTCAATTCAATCAATTTCAGTTCCAAATTAATTTTAATTCTGATTTCACATTGGATTCAAGAGTTCAAATTGAAATTAAATTCTCAATTTAAAACCATTTCAATTTATATAAATTCGAGTTCAATTCCAGAATATCGGTTTGAATCATTTAAATCAAATTAAACATCAATATTCAATTCAAGGTTCCAATCTTTTAATATATATCAATTCTGAGCTCAAATTTTCAATATTGATTTATATTAATTTTACTTAAATAAATTTAACGTTCGAGTAAAAGTTCAAATCATTTAAAACAATTCAATTTAGATAATTCAAGTTATATTTTAATCATAACACCAAATTTCAAATTAAATTCTTTAAGACGATTTCTTTTAACAATTCTAATTTCAACATTTCAGCTCGAGTTTGAAAATAATTAAATTTCCATATTTTGATTCAATTTCATTTTTATAAAAAAAAATCATTTGAATAAATTCAAATCCAAGAATTTAAAATTATTTAATTTAGGTAATCCGGTGTTCGTATATAATCTTTTATCCTATGACCAAGTGACCAGTTATTTTTGTTTTAATTTCAAGGATGGGTATATATCATTTCAATCCAAATCAAAGTGTCATAGGTATATATATCATTTCAACCTATTCTCAATTTATTTGAAAGAATTCAAATAACATTTTATATATTGTCAAATAAAAATACAAGATGACAACAGAATATATAAATTAAATAAACATCCAAATCATCCCATACATAAACTAATACGCATCCATTACAATCAACATCTAAACAATCAAAATTAATAGAATTAACTAGTAGTCAACATCGGGTGTCTAACTGGAAATTTAATTTCAATTTCAAATTGACTATCAATTTAAATTCATATCAGTTCAATTCAGATGTCAATTTAAATGTCAGTTAAATTATTAAACATTAGTCAATAATATAAATAACATCACGATTTCAATTTAACTAACGTAAAAATATTTTAATCATTCATGAGCGTTTAAAACACTCATCTTGATTTGAAACTAAAAATTTTCGGAGTCAAATAAATTCCAATCCATTTCCATGTCGTAGTCGATATCAATACGATTCCAATGCAATTTGTTTCGTCCAAAACGGATCGGTAAGAACAAGATATGAAATTTTATACATCGATATAACTAAATGAAAATTAACAAACAAAATAAAATATAAAATAAAAGTACAAGACTGTTACCACTCTCACCTTATTCGTTCGTTAAAGCCCACGCACAGGAAACCAAACCACGCGACTCACGTCATCATGCGGGCCTCTCTACGCCACAGTCCATCGATCCACCTGACCCACCTACGCCTTCCACTGTACTCTGCCGCTTCCAACGGCCGCCTCCAGGCCATCGTGCGCTCAAATGAGAAAACCTAAAACCCTAAAATGCCATCAACCGTACCCCCACTACCTCACCCCACTCCAGCTCTCCTTGCCACGCCGCCTCCCTCATGCGTGCGTCACGCACCATCGTCGGCGTGATCGCATGCTTTATTTTGTGTTTTTCTTTTCTATCGATCTGCAAGAATTTGAAATGAGAGGAAGGGGGAGTGCATGGTAGACAGGAAAGGGGAGGAGTGTACGAAGTGTTGGACAAGAGAAAGTATGTATATTATTATAATTAGAACATACCAACTTTAATGCCCAAATTTCTCGAGTTTCAAACGGGGCATGTCACCTAACGTTCTATACGTTGTACCCCTATCCATACGCAATGGAACTAGCCTCGAGACCTAGTTCGATCTTATGCAAAAGATAGTTTTCCAAATCAAATTATTTTAATTAAATTCTAAAATTAAATCCTACGTATGTCAAGCTCGCATAGCCAAACTGTCACGACCCGATTTTTCGACTCCCGAAAAACCGAACCATGAGGGTTAAAGAAGAAGAGGTAGAAGAAGAACATAGAAAACAACATCAGAATATAACCATCGCAGCGGAATAAATATAATAGATAATAAATGATCTTGACAAAAAAACAAATACATCTGTTTATACATTACAACATCAGAGTACAGCATTAGAGTTCAATACAAACAACAACACAACTCAGGACGGCTATAATACCTCGTCCTTCCAAAAACTGAAAACACGGTGGAATATTTCAAACAAACACGGAAGTACGTATCGCCATCCAGCTCCATAGCATCCTTTCCTGTAATCTATAATACTCGGTCTGACCCGAGCATTATAGCTAAATAACACCCGAGTTAGTCTGGAATACCAACATGAGAAAACCACACTCAACTTGATTATTAAAGTTTCAAAATCCTTTGAAAACAAAAGCATCTCATAAGACCACGCCACAAATAAACATGTCGGGTTTTTACCTTACGATAGCTAAAACACTTTTTATTAAAATCCTCTGATATTATAATAGTGTCTATATAAAATACTTATTCAAATAGCCAAAATTATTGCATTTATTAAATTCCAGCTGCTAGCCACAGTCGTGGATAATAAAAACAAAACCGAAAGAGGCGCGCAGGGAGAATGCATTTCCAACTAATGACTAGGCACTAGGGTACCACCTGTCACAGTACCTGGTCTAGATCAGCGTACTGAGGATTACTTCCAATCCCCTACAACACAAGACCGGGACTACCCCTTTCTTGATAATCCCGAGTAAGATCACCCCACGGTTGGGATCAACAACCGCACCACTAAGCCGAAATAAAAAGGGACATCTAGACAGGGATGATCTCACCCTAATGGGCGCTACCCACTTAGCCTTGCTGCATAACCCCTGATTTTCAGTCATTCCTGTTTGATAAGGCTCGAGGCAAAGCGTTACCGTTTTAGAACGTTTCACTAAGAATGCCCATCGTCCACCTGGCGATGTTCCGAAGGCATTCATCCATATAAGTCCGTCCCGGGTTCGAACGGAATCGACGGCACTACTCCTACTACATCCATTTTGGAATCACCTCAGGATTAGTAGCGACTAGCCCTTGAACTTCACTGCTCCATCTTCGACTCCGAACTCGTCTTCCTCACAAAAACGTATAAACCGGATCGAAGTGGTTTTCGAGAAATTAATCCCGATCACTGTCTCTTCGAAACGATCATCGCATTGTCCAATATTGATAGTAGGTTATTTAACTATCAATTAATATTCACAAACATCCATCAAACAATAAATAATTTCTCAAATTATTTATTAACCTCAAAATATCTTCACAAGATATATTTCCATTTTCAACCCTTTTGAAAACAGTTTTCAAACCATACTCTTTTTATGAAATAAATTTCCAAATATTTATTTCCACTGAAAACACCAAGCACAAAAACTTTAGATTTTTAAAATAATTTAAAAACACTTTATTATAAAATATACTTTAACGTTTAAATTGAAAACTACTTCAATACTTTATAAAAAATATATATATACTCTAGGAATATTTAAGATGAGATTACTTTATAAAATATAAAACTAGATTTTCTCCTTTAAAACAAAATACCAAGTCAACTTTGAATAATTACTACGATAATAGATTTGAAAAATACTTACTTTAGAATTTAAACGTTTATAAATAATAAATTTTCTAAAATATGCTTTTTAAAACAACATTAAAACTCTTTACTTATACTTAAAATTTGTTTGAAGCGTACTTGGTTATTCAGGGAAATACGCTCTCCTTCCTCATCTTTTTAAGAATTAATCACTATTTATTTTAAACAAATTTACCCATTCCTTTACTTACTCATTTATTTCAAAGCCCATTAACTTCATATTTTTAATTCTTACTTACGATTTAAAATCTCATTTAACTGAAAATACCAATTTCATACTTTTTTTCCATATTCCTTCTTTATCTATTTCAATAAACTTTAAACCTTGAATTTGAAATAAATTCTTTATTCCTTGATATAACATCACTTAAGTTTAAAATTCATTATTTCTCTATTTGTTCAAAATCTTTTTTTATTCATACCCGGAATTTATTAGGGTTTAAAAATCACTTTTATTCCTTTCCAGTTCATTCTTATTTTTATTCAAATTTTCTATAATTATTTCACTTAAAAATTTACTCTTATATTTCTTTCAAAAATCCAATTCTATATATATTTTGATGATTCAGTGTACCGAAATATTCAATCAAACCATGGTATTCAATATTCCAATTATCAATATAACTCATCACAACATATCAAATAATCATAACACAGAATTATTAGAGCAATCTAAATAATTTTGAGGAATCCAGTTGGATCCCTCCAACCTGTTTCCCTGCATCCACAGATGTTAGCACAATACCAATTCCACTTCGAGGTGGAATATCGCGGTATATGGGACTAGTATAATATCATCCGCTATTATGCGGAGCATAGGGTCTTATCCGCCATGTAATGCGGAAAATCAATCACTCCAATATATACTATATATACTACTATATATAATATAGCACATCAAATCAATTCAATCATTCAACCAATTATTTAAATTTAACCATTTAAATTTAAATTAAAACCCCGATGAGTGAGAATAACTCACATTTGCTTTTAAATTTGCAATCCACTCCAAACCAGCTTGTTTCTATCAGGATTCAGATCTTGTATAAATATTAGATGATTTTATTAATATTCGAATAAATCAAACAATCAAATTCCCATTAGATAGATTTGATTAACTAATTATTTTAGTTTTAACTAATCTTCCTTAACAATTTATAAAAATTAAATAAGTTGATTAAATAAATTAAACGCTCTCAATAATTTTTTTATCAAGCCTAGTAAATTAAATCTTATTATTATATTTCTTTTAAATAACTAGTAAATTTAAAATTTCTGCCTTCATAAGTTTTAAATTAAATTTTCCAGTTTTCTGTTTTAAATTTTATATAAATATTTTCTCTAAACCTTGTCTATATATTCCTGACTAAAAGTTTTCTACTGACTACATAGATAAATTCCAAATCGTTTTACCCGAAGCTAACAGTATAACTAAAATTGAAATAGCGAACAACATTCAATCGTAAATCGTGCGAGAAACTCACCAAATTGCTAACGACATCCACGAGGATGCTCGACCAAATCAGAGCGACGACTCCTCAAGTCGAATTGCCTCCATTGCGCGACGCCCTATAGCCGCGAGCCTCCTACTGTCGATCATCGTGAGTACCGTCGCCACTTCGATCATCCTCTTCCTTGCTTGCGAACACACACAATCCCTGAAGCCCTACGGCTCAAACACACCGTTCCCTTCCATTCGCCTTGCTTCACTACCCCAAGAACCCCTCCAATGTCGCGACTTCGAGATGCGACGCCTGCCTCCTCCCAAAACCCAAGCGCCGCGCATGTGACCCCTAGCCAGAGCTCAGTCATGTGCGATTCAAAGCTATCGCGACCCCAAACTGCGCACCCCTCGACCCTGAAGCCTCCGTGCCTAACCTTGCCGCGCACGCGCGACTTGTAATTGCGACTGATTGATTCACGAAGAGACTATACTCCCTTTTTTTATTATACGATTTGCTTCGATTTTGAAAATGGAGGTAGGGGAAGACTTCGTCTAATAATTTGAGGATCGAACTGAAGGTCAAATGAGAGAGGGGAGAGGAGCGATTTTCAATTATGTCCATTTTTTTAAATATTTTTGAAACGAATGGTTTCGTTTTCTTTGTTGAACTGAAGGAGGGATACGTGGTTTATAGAGGAAGGTGAAAGACAAGAGTGGGTGGCGTGCAGGAGAAGGTTGGCTACAGTGAAGGCAAAAAGTTTTGAAAAGTTTCCGATGTGAACAATTGACCAGTCAAAGCATTTATATTTTATATTTAATCGTCTTGATTTACGTAGCTTAAAATCGCAAACTCCTATCGAGGCATGCCGTTAGGCGTTTATAATGTTAAACCCCTATTTCGAACATGGTGGAAATGGTTTCGAGTCCTAATTCGATCGTATGGAGAAGATAGCTTTATGGAACCAAGTTATTGTATTATATTTCGGTATAATTTCTGCGCGTTTACTTATCGTACGGCCAAGCGATCACTCCAAACACTGCAAAAATTGAAATCCGATAATAGTTCAATATTACGGATCCAATGGAACTGGTTTCGTCGAAATCCGAGACTGTGCCTCGGAAGGCTTTTTAAATATCAATTTTAAACAATATATTTTTAAAACCAAACGAATCACTTCCAATTTCAATTTAAATTTTTTTATTATCTTCAGAACTATCAATATAAATTTTACAAGCCTTCAAATTATTTTTAACAGGCTTAAAACTCCAGATTCCACATTTTACCCAACTTCAAATTATTTAATTTAATAATTTAATTATCAAATAAATAGTGATATTTGAATTCAAGTTAAAAATTAAATTTTACATATTTAAAATCAATTAAATATTCCGATTTCAAATGTCCAAAAATTCCGAGTTGTCACATTCCTCCCCCTTTAAAAGAATTTCATCCCCGAAATTGCTAGTTAAGAAGAATGATCCAATACCCATTACTATTTTCCAAAACCAAACAGTTTTATCAAGTTGCCATAACATATCATTTATTAAAGACCCACTATTACTTCAACCAACTTTCCAAAACCTTTCATAGTTTCCAAAAAAATTATTTACTCCACTTATTCAAATTTAAATCCAAATTTAAATTATCAAAACTTTCTCAAAAATTGTCCGACTCTCTAAATTTTCGTAAAAATTTGCCAGCGTCTCCTTTGCGCGACTAGCTCGGTACAACTACAAAATGCCTCTACGGGCCCCCAGATTTCAAAAGAAAACAAAAGCCAAGTGGCTAGACTAGAAAATCATCAAATTTCATACAGAAATTTTAAATACATGCCTTAGTCGAGCAAATTTCAATTTATCCTCTGAAATCAAAAATCCCAAATTCACTTTCCTAATCCTTTAGTTCCAACTAAACAATTAGTTTCAATTTCCATTTCCGAAATCCCTTCTTTCAATTCCAATTTGAAATCGATTTGTCGCTAACAAAAATTTTACTAACTCCCAAAATTTTCGAATTATTTTGGCAGAGTCTCCTTTGTACGAAGGAGCTTTTGCAATTTGACAAGAGATATAAATATATATAAATCAACCCACATGGTCGGAAAAACAAAACAGTTCATATTTCCTATTTTTATTGCGTAGGCGTACCTTTATTTAGCATTTTTAAGCAAGATGCTTATTATTTTAGCAATTAGCACATCCAAATCCTGCCAAAGGCCTTCTGGTACCTGTACTTACTCAATTTAAACATATAAGCACTATATATAAGAAGTTTATAGCATTTCACTTATATTTAAATAGCTAAAGCATGGATTCTATAACAATGCATGTTATATACTTCCATAAGCACATATGTAAGGTTTTGACACTTATTTCAATTGCTTTCAGTCAACTCTCAACCCATACTATTCAATTTAAGTGATGTACAACTCACTTGCTTGCATACGATTCATTTTTAAACCAAACGAACTTATATTCATTTCAATTGATTCAAAAATCAATTTTATTTACTTCTAATAATTCATAGAATTTTGTTAAATCTCATTTTCGTCAAACGACAATTATTTCTATGCAAATTCGGCGATGTTTATGTGAATAAACGATTACTTAAGATTATAATCATTTTCCAAATTAATTTAACCCAAACTTTTATTTAATGAACTTTCACTCTTCCTCGAAGCCAGGCTTCTATAAATTTTAAACTTAAGTTGATTTACTTTAATTTAGTCCAACTTCAAAACTTAAGTTCACTTCTATTTAATTTGATTTTTATCTAATCAAATTCCATTTAATTCAGTTAACCCATCCACTTTATTTTAACCGAGTTAATTTTTATTAATATACTCTATCAAATAATATATTTAGCTAGTTAGCTTACTTCCAACCTTTAAATCAATATTCGATTTTATTACAAAAATCACTTCATTAACTTTCCTGAGTTCAAATTTTTTTTCTTTCATAATTCCAGTTTGGATTTCTTTCATTTTCCAAAATTTCAACACTTTTGTTTCGGCTTATTTATTCCATTTTTACATTTTTATAAGCTACTCACTTATTACTATTCATACGTCTCCATCCATTTACATTCAATCACATTTTCACTTTACTTTTAACTAGGGATTATATTTTTATTTCAATGCTTTTCAATTCTTTTATAAGCTTTCAAAGCTTATTTATCTCAATTCAATACTTACTTAGTTTACGCTTATTTATTTAAGTAAGAATTTTAGTCCATTCAATATTATCTATAACTCAACTGAATTTACTCAATTCACTTCTATTCCAATTTTTATTCAACTAGATTTTATTTTCATTTTAATCCAACTCATATGAAGTTATCATTTAAGTCATTTTTATGCTTATTTTGTTCTATTTACGGTGTTGATTTTGGGTTTGAATTTGAATTCATCAGATTTAGGTCTATTTTCCATTGTTATGTTTGTTCCCAAGCTCGAATTCTATTATGCCCAATTCAAACCTGTTTGGAAAGATCCTTTTTTTTATCTATGGAATTAATTAGGGTTCTGACTTAAATTTGGGGTTTTCATTGTTGGTGAATGTAATTTTGCATTCAAATCAGTTTAATTGTTGTCGTCTAAATATGTTGGGTTAAAAATGAATCAGGTGGAATATTATTTCTAGTGGCCTTGTAAAGAAGATCAAGTTCTGTAAATTAATTCTCGATACTATAGCTTAACTTTTCAAACCTCTCGAAGGGGTTGAGGCAGTTAACTTCGCTTTACCTTTTCAACCTCTTTCAAAGGGGTCGAAAGGAAGCTAAGTATCTACCTTTAAGTGGACCCCTTCGAAGGGGTTGACGTGGTTGGCAAGAGATGGACTTCTTCGAAAGAAAAAATATGTTTCGACATACTCTGATACCTTTCAAAGAAGTCATCTCAAAGGGTTCAAGTTAATGGTTACATACATGCATACAATATGTATATATATATTTGAATGCCTAAATTTATTTTAAAGGATTCAAAACTTAATGTATATAAAAGTAGATTTATTTTGTCATGGGATTTTATTTCAAATAAATCATGCTTAATTTTGATTTACTCTAGAAGTTGTTAAAAGTTAGAAATTTATACTTTCTATCATCGACTGGATGGAAAATATTGTATTTTTTGTTAAAGTTGAAAACCTTATCAGGCCTTTCGACTTGGATCAAACCTCCCAAATTGAGACAAGCCTTGTTGTTTGTATGCTTTCTAAACCATACTTCCCCCTTCGACTTATTTGAGACCAATTATAACCAATAGGAACATAATTATCGTTTTCTCAATATAAACACTACCGAAACATTCCAAGGCCCTTTCATTGGTATTAAAATCACTTGGATCTAAGTCTTTTGACTTAATGAAAGTATAATGTTTTAGCAATATTCATATTCTTTGAGTAAAATAAAATTTGTGGGTTTCGACGATGTCGAAAGATTGTTTAAAAGGAGTTTCGATTGCCGCAATCTTTTCGAAAGGTGGACTTAAGGGAGATCTAAATCACCTATATTGTTGGAAAAAGGGATTTGAAAGGTTTAAACTATCTCCGTCTGTTCGAAAGATCGTTTCGAAGGTTTCACTTATACTTTAAACTTTGCTTTGGGGTGTTGACAAGTTTTCTTTTTAACAACAATAGAATGTACAAAAAAGGGGTGGGTACTAGTAAGAAAAAAAAATCTCATACTGAATGAATGGGCATAAGTAATATCAAATTCTAAACTTAAAAGAATGGTCACAAATAAGTGAACATAGAGAAGAGCACAAGGCAGTTTTCCATGCAATTAAGGAAATAATTCAAAGATTTGAATTAACAACAATAGAAAAGAGAAGTTTTCCCAACAATGGCTAGGAGGGTACACCCCTTATCAAAAGTATACCTCTAGAAATATACTTTAGAACTCCGATGGCTCTCGGACACGTCCAAGACGGCTCTCGCCAACGGTTACCGAGAATCCAAATATTTCACATCTTAATGTGCAATAACCGAATCCAATCTAGAGTAGATGTGAAAATACCCTAATGGGAACAACCCCACATAGCTTAGCTTCCACTCACTCTTTGGGTATAGTCATTTTCCGACAAAGGATATCAAAGCTCAAATGAGCAACACATCGGCTTAGAGTGATGAAATATGAGGAAGAAAGCAGGATCAAAGTCGATAGTTAATAGATCAACTATCGAAAATAATAAAATAGTTTTTCGCACATGCACTTGATTTTCACATTTTTAGAGACATTTTAAAAACAATCTTTAAAATACTCTTTCTAAAAGGGCGAATTATATTTTCTAAGTATGTTGAAACTAATGTCAAAATAAATGTCAAAACATTGTCTATTATAACCCAAAACAATTTACACTTAGCTTTATTTTGAAACAATTCTTTAAAAGAGCTTTTAGTTTATAAACTATTATTTATAAATTTTAAAAAAATATTTATTATCCCAAATGATAATAAATTAATTAAAGTACTTTTATAAATTTTAAATCAAAGCTTAACCATCCCGAAGGATAATTTATAAAATTTATAATCTCTTTTAATAAACCAATCACATATCTTTATTAAACAGTTAATTATCTCAAAAACACCTTTATTTAATCAGTAATTTAACTTTTAAACCTTAATAAATCGAAATTTACTTTAAACTCTTTTATCAAATCAACTAGTTAACTTTTAAAACATTAGTTAGAAAATTAACCAAAGTCAAATATCATTAACTAAATGTTAAATTTTATTCAAACATAGTTAATTAAAATGATTAACTAAATTTAAAACATCATTAATTAAAATAATTAATTAAACTCAAATATCATTATTTAAAATGGTTAATTACTTTTAAAAATTATTAATTAAAATGATTTATTAAACGCAAATATCCTTAATTAAAATAATTAATTAACTCAAATATCATTAACCAAAAGGATTAATGAATTTTAAATATCTATTTTGTGAAAATACAAGTTTAAGACAACATACACAAAGGATTTAAGAGATGATATTCAATAGACGACGGTATAACGAAAAATTGCTATAACGACACTTAAACAATTGAAATGGAATATCACAATTAGTTTCAATTAAATATCGATTTAAGCAGCATAAAGAAATAAGTAATTATTATTGGCGAG
Source organism: Allium cepa (assembly GCA_030765085.1). Taxonomy (NCBI): domain Eukaryota; kingdom Viridiplantae; phylum Streptophyta; class Magnoliopsida; order Asparagales; family Amaryllidaceae; genus Allium; species Allium cepa. The sequence continues at coordinate 217,314,128 of CM060929.1, forward strand.
AAACCACTCAAGGTCTCTCATAAATATTCCCCGCAAAAAAATGGTTACAGATAATGTATAATCTTGTGTGTTCACAACAATTAAGTTAATATGTCATCCATTTTCCAAAATATGATTTTTAACCAAACAATCAATTAAACAACAATAATATCTAAAATAGTAACCAAGCATTCAATAATAATTTTATAGCATCATAGATATACTATAACAAATTTAAAAGCGAGTAAACTCATAGAAATTTCCAGTTACCGTCGAATCCTTCCATTCTGAACTAAAATAGAACGGGCATTTGATTTTAGCTTGAAATTCTACAAGCTCCAATCTCCTTCAATCCATTTCCATAATGTAAACGTCATCATTATGAACCCAACACAACTGACCACATTCAATTGGACCTTGTATGAAATATATATTACGTTTATAAGATTTTAAATCGAATAATATTATTAATTACCTAATTACAACTTAACCACCATAATCTCATTTTGCAAAATCAATGTCGCACGTAAGAAAAAGGCCAACATCGGTCCTTTGCAGGCCGCCGCCTCCACGTTGCTTGAGCCGCCGCCACCTCTTCACTAGAGTAGCCCTAACCTCCATGACTCTAAAGACACCGACCTTGTCCGTAATTCCTCCACTATTGCCTATAATGAGGCTTTTAAAATTGGCATCGTCGAACTCATTATGCTATCTCCTCACGTTGACATAACATGATCCATCCGGTCCACGTTTTTGTCATGTCATGCCGACTAACTTCTATGCTAGGGTCAAGGTCTAGAAATGCCTCTAGTGGCCTGAACGAACTACGGCCGTTGGATGAAGGAAAAGTTTAAAATGGTTGCTATGGTTTGATTTTGATTTGGGAAAATAAAATGAGGGATGATGGTCCTTATATAGATTTTCTAACCGAAACTATTCACACCCAAAATTCACGAACTCCAATTGAAGCGTGCTCATTCGCGCTCCTAGCTAAATACCCCTATTCCGAACTCAATGGAATTATTTTCGTAAGCTAATTCTATCGTATACAGAGGTTGACTTCTTAAATCAAATTATAATATTTTGATTTTCTAAAATTAATCGTTATGCATTTCGAGCTCGCATGACCACACAGTTCGTTCGATCATTGCGAAACTCAATGGTGTACAACAATTTATCATTCCGAATCCAATTGCTGTAGTTTCATCAAATCTGAGGCAGTGCCCTAGAATGCTATTTCCCATATTTTGAATATTGTTTTATATTTTTGATCCAAAATCGAAATTTGCCCCATCTACTTATTTTTGTAATTAAATTTATAATTTGAATTTACCAGTATTATTCATTAATTAAAAGAAGTTAAATAAGATTATTAAATTCAATCAAGTAATAATTAAGTCACCAATTCCAATATTTAAATGATCATTATATTTGAATATAAGTTATTAAATTCCAAAATTCAATTATTTAAATATTTAAAATTACTTAAATATTTAAAATTCAATGACCAAAATCTGGGTCATTACATTCTCCCCTTAAAAGAATTTCATCTCCGAAATTGCCAAGAAAGCAAATGACTCCAAACCCATAAGTTTAAAAACTTATTAATTATTACGAGCTATTAACTTATTACTTAATTAATATCTGAATATTATGAAAAATTTCGGCAGCAGCGTGGCTCGGTTGAAAAAACTATAAATTGCCACTACGGGCTCCAAACCAGGAAAAGAAAACAAAAGCTGAATGGCCTCCAATATCTAGGGCATATAATCACCAACAGAACAAAATACCAAACTTCAAAATATACTACGTATTTTTTGCATTTTATTTTTAAATTTTTGCAAGCATTATCTTGATGCAAATGCAGATTCACAAGAAATCAAATAGAAATCTCTTGCTTTCCTGTATTTACATAATCCAAAAGAGAGTCATATTGATAAAAGAGAAATATACTGGCTATATCTGTCATAGATTCAAATAGCATAAATGATATAGCATTCATAGACCACAAGACAATATGGTGCAACTAATACTAAAGAGGCAATCCTGCAAACAAAAACTAGCATTATATAAACCCACATACAACTCTCGTATGAAATAAAGCCACATGCAACCAAAAATAATAATCAACACATGCAACAAAATACAAAAAATATTATATAACAAATGCTATGCATCCCATATTTTCAAAAGATAAATTTTAGAACTAAATTCCCGGGTTTTATATTTGAAATTTATTTTCAACCTTTTAAAACTCACTCAAAAAGAAATATATCAAAACTAGATCGAACATGACAAGGAGGGTGCGCCCCCCTTTCGAGCATGGATAACTCTAAACAAAAACAATGGAGCCTCTGGTGGTATTCTGGTACGTCCTAAAACTTATAGAGTAAATACACCTGGCGAGACGCAAAATGGGGGAAACTCCCAACCGCGCTTTGATTTTGTCATTCATTGTAATAAATAAAAATATTTGTAAAACATGTCACAAATATCTATTGAAACAAATTCCATTTTTTCAAAATAATAATATTTCTCAAATACTTCAAATCATATCATTATTTTTTTTACAATCATTCCAAAAATTATTTTAAAATGATTTCAAAACCCACGGGGTTTAAGTTTTAATAAACAACAATTCAAAAATCTCTGTTTATAAATTCAAACGTTATAAACTATGGTATATACATCATACAACCAATCAAATCAAATTCCATACAATAATGAACTGACATTATCAGTCAATCAATTTTCAAAAGGGAAATATCTAACACTTAACATTATTTAAAATGTCAAATGTCTAACAAGCAGATTTAGAATTTTGCTTAAGTATACAAATTTCTTAGGTCCCATACTGGTATACAATTATACTTAAGTCTATATGATATACATAAATCATCCATACACTACATTTATCTAATCACTTGCTCGGATACATATATTTCTACTTTTGAACTAGTATTGCTCACTCGACCTCTCTATGGCGGACTTCAATTAGATTCCTTGATTAGAAACTTTTTTTCTCCTTGCATAGCCATACTATGATAGATAACTTCAGTATCTTATCGAGAATCTGAATCAAGTGTTTGTTGACAAGAATCAAGTGAGAAATCCTTTTTCGGACTGGTGTGAATCATGTTGAAGTTATTTACGTGAATTCTGGATCAAAAACCGTGCGAATAAGATGATCTATGTATAATTTACGTACTTAATTCGATTAGTTTCTTAATTATACCAATCTCTTTCTAAATCACTCATACTTTCTACTTAGTATTTCATTTAACCCTAAAATTATTTTATGAATTACTCTATAAATTTTTGACCGAAGTTTATAAATATTTTACAAAGACAATTCTTTATAAAACAACAAATAAAAGCTTTACTCTTTTTTATTTACTTGCATAATATTCCTCTATATCCTAAGAGTATATACAAAGTATCAATTTTTATTTTATCCATTTGTCATTTATTTATTTATTATTGTTTTTTCAAATTTTAAGTGGAGGCCCAAACAAATATGGGTCTTTAAAACTGAGTCAACCCTTGGACAATTTTACATTAAAGTGTACCAAGGGAAGATACTTACAAGTTTGCCTATTATCACTAATTAGTTTTACGTAATTTAGATAATTAATAAAAACTTTGGTTTTAATTAAATAAATTTACCAAAACCTTTCTGTCTGATTTAACCCATTTAAAACTTAAGTTAAATTATATCTTTTCTATCCAAGAGTTTTAAAATTTTCATTTTTATTTCAAATTATTATACAAAATAACTTTTATTTTGAAATCAATTCCCTTTAAGGGAACTTAAAAATACCTAGTTTTTGTTTCAAAATTCCACCTTTGAAAACACACTACTTATGTTTCTTTATAAAATGATTGCAACAATTTATTTATTAAAACTCACTTTAGGTTTGTTCAGATTTTGAACTCATTTCATCCGCACAATGATAAAGAGAATAATTTAGTAGTCCTATAATGTTTTCCGAAGCAAACATCCGATAGTCGCTTAGAAGATTATTCAGATTATCAAAAAACTGAGCGAAATATTTTCCCTAAATTTCCCCAATGAAAATGCATATTTTTTAAAATTTCACTTCCAAAATATTTTTTATTTAGAAATACTTTCAAATAGTACTACTATATTTTTTTTCAAAGACATTCCGAAAATATTTCAAACAATTTCGGGGTTTAGATTCAAAAATCCTTTTTAAAACTCATTTTATAAATCAAAATTTATATAAAATTACCATTATTTGAAATCATTTCATATTATGATAATTCTTCTTTATTATAGTAATTTTTTTTCAAATATTTATCCTCTAAATGTCTTATCATACCATTTATATTATTTTAAACAACCTTTATTAAAAGATTACTTTAACTTAACATTTTCTCTAAGTATCTTACAGTCAAACTGTGAGACTTAATTCACAAGGAGTTTGTTTATAAATTCAAACAACAATTGCTTATACATAAGCTAAACATAATTAATCAGCAATCAACGATTGACAATCAATGCTCCTAAATTAATCAAGCATGACTGACCAAACAATAGTGATAATAATAAATATTACCACTTTCAAACAAACAAGCACACTCTATAACTATATAAAGTTTGAAAATTATTTCTTCATATATAAAATAAAGGTAGAATATTTCATTTACCTAATTTTCAAAAATTCAATATTATGTCTGTTTGCCTTGTACAATTGTTTATAAATCCTTATCGATATTGTGGCATCTCATATCTCGACCAGAATTCATAAACAACTAAATAAACCAATTAACACAATACTTTCTTATGATAATAACAATACGCTCTCGTATATATACAATACACTCAAATTCATTCAAGGGTGTCACTTACCCTATCTTTGATGAGTTATTCCCTCTAGGGTATTAATAGCCCTATCATTAGTGTGTTATACCCTATCAAAGCCAAGATTCTCGGTTAATCTCAGCTTTGATAGCACTTTGTAAAGACCCGCCTTTTTGACCATCGAAAGTCGACACCATATACATCCACGGTACTCAGATGCCGAACATCCAATAGCCGAAAAGGCAGATTGTTAGGGTAAAATAAAAAGAAAAGCACAGAGAGCGGGGAAATCAAAATCTCACAGTGGAATTGACAGCATAGAATATAACAAGGACAGTATAAACTGTCACTTCAAACTACAAAGTACACCAGAGTAAAAAAATTCTGACCTTACAATTACTGATGGGTATACAATATATTACAGCGGAAAATAAAACATTAAATAGGTGAACACCGACTCTTCTCTAATAACTCCATATCACCAAAGCCAACCTGGGAAAAATTCGGTATGACCCTAGCATTACAATAAAATAACGCCTGGGTCAGTCTGGTAAACCAGCGCGAGAAAACTTAAGTACTATGATGAACATATAAAAATTCCATGAGATCACGTTGCTAACGCGAAATGGGTTTTTACCTCACAAGAATAACATCCATAAATGGAGAAATGGAAAACAAATTAGAACAATAATCTCATCAAGAAAGAATGAAAATAAACAGCCGAATACAAAGAAATAGGGTGGGTATTAGTAAGAAAAAATCTCATACTGAATGAATGAGCGTAAATAATATCAAATTCCATACTTAAAAGAATGGTCACAAATAATTGAACAAAGAGAAGAGCACAAGTGTAATAACCCTAATTTTGGCTAACATTATTTATGACATTTAATTAGATAAATCAATGAAATAATGCAAATGGTTAAGAGATTGAGATTTGTATAATCATAAGGTTGTCGTGCCTTAAATAATATAAGCAAAGGAGAATTAAAATGATGTAATAAAAGGAATAAGATAAGGGCTAAGAGCAAAATAGGAATCGGCTATGTTCTCACACCCTAAACCCTCTTACCTTCATTCCTTATTCATTATCAACATTTGCAAATAAAACTAAAATACCTAAGGAGTTCGACCGACCACCATTAAAGGATTTAAGAAGAAAACTAAGATTCAAGTAGGAAGCTTAAGCAAATCAATCCAAAGGACAAATCTCAACCTTCTTAATACCAAGCTTAGGTGAATGATTATTCTTACATCTCATTTTTATTACTTCTGGTTTCCAGATAGGATCTAAATAGATTTTGCAAATAATATGCCATGATTAGATTGTTTAAATGGATATATCTTCTTGTTGATGAATTATGTTGTTTCATATGCATTTTCAGATAAGTTTTGATTTGAAAAAACTATTAAATGACATCCAAATGAATTGCATTTTTGATATATGGTTGAAAATATTATTTATGAAGTGGGTTTCAAGTTTTATAATTTTCTAAGCATATGGATTTATTATGAATTTTGGGTGAAAGAAAATGGCTAAAGTGGGGTTTAAATTATTTTCCGCAGTTATATGTTTGCCTTGGGTCTGAAATTTAAATATGATAGAAAACATATTAAAAGTGATTTATGGGTATTTTTGAAGAATTTTCCTAAGTATTTTATTATGGATATAAAATTATTTAAGGTATGAGAACTAAATGTTTTATATGTTTCGAAAAGGCGAATGGCTAATTTGATAAATGTTTTACATTGTTAATTACTAAATTCGATAGAACTTTTAGAAAAAGTTTTTGAAAAAGAATTGGCAACCAATTGTAGGTTGAAAAATAAGGCAAGTTAGTTGGAAAGAAATTATTTTAAAAGGCTAACATAAGCTTTGCAAAAATTTGCTGCTTCGCCGCTTCTTTCAGCTATCTTTCGACCTCATACTTCTACCCCCCAAGTCGAAGCTAATACTCATAGTATCGACTCTTTGGTACATAGTAGATTGGAGAAAGGCGGAAAGTATAGGGTCGAAACAAGGCTTTCGAAGGAGCAGAAGTTAATTTTATTAACTTTGAATTATTATGCTTACAACTGACACTTTCGAAAGGGTTGGGGTTAGCTTTTGACTTAGCCAGCTTGCTTTTGTTTATATAAGAAAGGCTCTCGAAAGGGTTGCCATTTTTTTGCTTTAAAATAATCATTCGAAAGTGGTTGAAACTGTAGGATTGTTTTCACCATAGAGGGGTGAATAGGGTGATACTAATAATAATAAATGCAGAAATAAAATTAATAATAGTAAATAATGCAGAAAAGATCGCACACAAATTTACCTAGCTTCGGCAAAACCCTATTAGTCCTTGAGATGATTGCATTGATGACAACAACCTTAGAATAAGATTATAAAATATAAATACTAACATTATAGTTTAGATATAAATGTATATGCAGGATTTAACCATGCAGGTACCAATAATGAAGATTGTACAACATAAAGATTCAAGATATCAAGATTGAAGACTCATGAGTATCAAGATTACCAAGAGTTCAAGATTTCAAGAATAAGTAATTTAATTTGAAATTTTGTTAAAACTCCTAAAAAAAACAATGGCATCTTAAAATCCAATTTATTCGTGGAATGGTATCCACTTCGAGTCCGTAAAGAGATGGAACCCTAAGTAGGATGGAACCTACGATAATCTAGTGGAACATTGTTTTGTATCCGCTAACCTTTTATTCAAATGTTTTTACAAAATTATATCCTATTTTCAAAATGATTTAAAAACCTTCCTTTTAAAAGAATCAAAAACATCTATCCTGATTTTAAATATTTTAGCCTTAAAATAATCTTTATTTTCAAAATCAAATTATCCTTGTTTTTAAATTATCTTTTAATAATAATATATTTAACTTTTAAATATTTATACTTAGATTTAAATATAAAATATAGTAAAATTTTATATATACCAAAATATTATTCTCTATACTTATTTATGTATTTTAACTATAGTTAAGTATATTTATAAAGTTTAAAATAGTTTTAATACAAGATAGAAGAAGTTATTTTCTGTGACTCCCCACCTCTATGCTCACAATAACAAAGAGTATTAAAGGAAATACTGTCTGTTATCACGAAGAATAAGGCTGGATAGGAGCGGCCATCCGTAGTTAGGCCTTACACTAGTATTGGTTATTTCGATAGGAGTGGTATATATTTTTATCTTTCATCTCTTATTTATTTACTCCCATCGACATACCCAATTCCAGTATAAAAAGAACTACGATGGTTCATAATAGTTTAGGACAATAAATATAATAATAACACAGATAATATAAATGCGGAACACAGATAAAACAAAAATCTCATATATATAATAACTAATGTCAGTTACAATACATGTGATACAGTATATATGATACAACTACAACTCTCGACTCAGGAAGTTATATACACAAGTACGTTATCGTGATTAATATACATGAATACATAACAACCTATACTAAAACAACAACTCTCCAAAAGTATGAAAAGACTTCATAGCTATAGCAGCAACCCAAAGTAAGATATCAACAACCTGTAAAACTCGGTCTGACCCGAGTATTAAATTCAAAAGAAAATAATACACAGGTCAGTCTAATTCAAACTCAGTTATTAGTGCACAGAAGCAATAATATTTAAGTAACAAATAGACGACAGTCACAATAAATCTCGTCTATCCGATCCTTAAATAAAGAAACTGGATAACGATAAATATAACACGTAACAGTGTTAAACAACAATTCAGCAAATCCAAATTATCAACGAAGATAAATTAAAAAGATTAACTGTGAAGATAATTTAGAAAACAACAGAATTGCCTAAACGGCAATTAACGCCAAAATCTAATTATTAAGTAAATAATTAGAAACTCATAATCTAATTATCAAATTGATAATTAGACAACAACAAAATCATCAAATTAACCAATCAAAATACAAATCCAAAACATATTGAATTAAATAAACGAAACAGTTCAAACAATTGAAATATCAATTAAAATGCCAATTCGGGTAGGGCTGCAGTACACGCACGCGTGCACTGCCTCACCACTACAGTATCTGAAATACGCAAAAGATCAATAAATCAAAACAAAATAGAATATCAATAAAAGCAATACCGTGTGGCTGCAGTACACGCTTGTGTCATTGCCTTGCCACACAGTGATGATGTACATAAAAGCTCAATACCGTGTGGCTGCAGTACGTGCTTGCGTGCACTGCCTTGCCACTATAGTGATGATGTACACAAACGGGCACAAGGTTAAACCCGACCATTTAAGCTGGATTCAACACAAGTGTAATTCCAAAATCAATATGAAATTCAGGTGCAATCAAATTGAATAGTGACTTGCACAAACACAAGAACACGTCAGAGAAGCAAGTTGTAACTACAAAGCCAAATTACTTACAAAATGCAGAGGTCAAGTCAGTGACTCAACTCAATGTACGAATCAATGTACAAGTCACAATACAACAATGTCCAGACCAAATACTATCAATATGGTCGAACAGAGACTCCAAGCATACAAGAAGATATGCACAGATCTGAAACAAAGAATGGCTAGACCAAACAACGCAATGCAAATGAAATCATCAAAGACCAAGTCACAGCCGAGATGATCCATCACAGTGCAAACGAAAATAAATGCATCAGTGCACATCAGAATTGACTCAGTGCATATGGAAATAAAATGCATCAGTACTTGTGAGGAATAACTCAGTGCAATATAAAACAACAAGGGCACAATTGCAACAAAACGAAGCTGCAACCACCACAAGTGTTCAAGGTTGTAAAACTGCAATAAAACCGATGCAACATGGCAAATCCAAAAATACAAACTGCACTAATCCCTAGAACATGAAGGGGCAGCTTAGTAATTAGCGGGTGATACACGGCAGAGACAAAATAGTGCAGCAGTTTAAAGTGGCAAGCAACATAGGCAAGAAAGTGCACCAAAACCGACAGCAAGCACATATATATACTCACGTGTATAATTTGCAATGAATAACACAACCTGAGCTATTCTGAATCAAAAATAACTTGATATAATTTCATGCTTTCTTTTAAAATGATGACCCAGGTATTGCACAAGAATACACGTGATTGGGTGAAAAGATTGCAACCTGGCCTTACAAATATATGCATGCATTATGGACTTAAATAAAGGTCAACAACATCACTTTTTCCAAAATGAATCAAATTCCAACGTATGAAAGAAAACTATGCTGGCATAGCAACAACAAATTACACGTATGAAAATATCATGTGAATGAGAAATTGCGTGATGGCTAGTATACACATACAGTTGCAGTAAAGACTGCAGAAACAATTGCCCAACACCAAAGAACAGGCTATGCAACATAAAGAAAATTCAAAGCATCAGGGAAAACAGAGGCATGGCTCATGTCATACCAGATTCATAAGAACCAAACATGGGGCTGATTCAAATAATGTCAACAACATGATAGTAAAGTAGTGACACATCATAGCATAGCGCAACACAGTGACAAGCTACACAACAGATGCAACTGGCATCAACATGTATACAAACATGAACTAGTAACAAATGTACAAGTATCACAATCAAGAACAAGGTGCAGTGCCGAAGCAAAAGACAAATATATTGCTTTTTCAAAACAAATACAATACAGTGCGAACCCATGAATGCAGAGTGCAACTACAACAGATAGTGTCGAGTTTATCCAAATCAGAAACATAAGGGCCGAAGGATAACCAACGTCGAACAACCCAAAATCATCACCACAAAATCAAAACCGTACTAATCAATTAAATTGAAAAAGGCAGTAAAGACATAATGGCCAAAACAGCAAGTATAGTCAAACAAGATCAACACCAAAAATCAAATGACCGAAGTCAAAAGCAAACCAGTGTCGTAATAGCCATGAAAACAAACCAAGTCAAAAATCATCAACGTCGAACAAATCAAACTGCCGAATAAACCAATTAACAAATTCGATACTTATAGAATGAATTAGAAGTGAGTGAAATGAAAATCACTCACCTTGGTTTCGAAGAACCCCAAATCAAGCGGCCGAAACAAAGAGGAGACCATCAATTGAAAGTCGGCATCGCCGAATTTTCCACAAGCTCTAATTTTTGAGAAATGAAGCCGCCATTTTCTTTTTTCTTTTTTTCGATTGTTTAGGATTTTTTGAATAAAATGAAAATAGAGAGGGACGGGTCTTACTCGAGATAACATGGCACCCATGATAAACGTGGGCCGGGATAAATTTCTAAAGCCCAAACAACACTTAATCAAATTTTTAAACGAATTTCAACCGATTAAAAACTCTAAATAGCAATCTGCCAACAATATTAATCATCTAACAATGAAAATTAATCGTTGTAAAACTCTGGGTTGTTACATTTTCAGAGAAAACAAATCACCAAAATTTTCTTTGGGATGTCGACATACCCAAAATGACATAGTGGCAGTTGATTTCAAAATTTTGAATTTCAAAAGAAGTGTTTATTCGTCATATCCCTACATGAATGGACATGGCTGTTGTTCTTCTATAAATAGGGGTTGTTTTGAACGAATTTCAATTCATATTTTTCTGTTTTTACTCCTCTTCTTTTTTCTCATTTCTTTATACATATTCTTACCATTACTCTGCCGAAATAACATTGAATCTAACTAGATCATTTCTAGTTGGATTCTAATCGCTATCTCAACAAGGTCTCAGTGTTATTCAGAGTTGTAGACTTCCTTGTAATCATTTAGCGAGAAAAGGTGTGATTGTAGCCTTGGAAATCAATCAAGCGAGAAAAGGTGTGATTTTGGCCTTGGAAATTAATCAAGTTAGAAAAGGTGTGATTGTAGCCTAGGAAATCAATTGGGTGAAGGAAATCAATTGAGTGAACTAGTTGCCCCTGAAATCAAGTGTTTCTACCCAAAGGTTGTTAATCTGGAGGGTGCACCTCGTAGCCTTGAAATCGAGGGTGTAACTGTACAATTGCTTTTGAAAGGAAATCCGTACTTGTGTGCGGGACTGGATATAGGGTAACTCTGAACCAGTATAAAATCCGGTTTGTTCTTTCCTTTACTGTTTTTACTTTATTTCTGCATCCGTGTTTGTTTCTGTGATCATATCCGTGTCTAAATATTGCATACATTTGTGTTCAAATTAACATAAACTCAAAAAGATTTAGTATTTCCTTAAAACACTATTCACCCCCCCTCTAATGTTTATCCTAGCATTAAGAACCGTAATCCGCATTTCTCACATTTGGTATCAGAGCAAGATTTTCAATGTTTTCATAATCTGAATTTTGAAAAATTTTAAAATGGCAATTTTGTTTATAAAATTATTAACACTATTTTCATATGAATATGTCACAGAATCATCACGGTATTGTTGTTTAAAATTATATTTAGTTATTTTGAAAAGTCACTTGATTTTTTAAATTGTTATGTTGTTCCGTAGGAGAAGAATTATGTCTAATGACTATTGGTTAAAAGATACTAGATAACCATTCAACAATCAAGAAGAATAAATGGATATATAATGGCAATCAACAATGAAATGGGTACTAGATCAATACAAATCTTTTGATTCTCATCTACAACTTGATATGATACCGTACTTCTCTCCATCTACTTCACAATACCACTTGTTTCGTGTGAATCCGTCAAGAAATGACCAAGCTATGGTCAAACGAAATTTTCATGAACAAAGAGAGAAAGAAAGCAAAACTGTCAATGGTATTCTTCAAATTGCATCCAAAAATTTGAGTATTTTGTTCCCACTCCTTTTCCAGATTGTAGTTCTTGTTCTCACGGTCATTTTGATGGGTGGATCATCAAATTCCGATCAAAATTGAGTGAGATGTGACAGTTTGAAGTTGACCATCCAAAACTGAAAAACTGTGTTCGAGATTTTCTATATTTCTCTTACTGATTCGGCCTATTGCACTACAGTACCATCCAAATTCGTCACCAAACTATTACTAGATCATAGCCCTTGCCTTCCTCTTCGATTTTCCACTGGTTTCATCCAATTCCGTTGAGAAACGAAGGAGATATGCCTTCTAGAAGTTTGATAGTATATAGAAAAATGGGAAGAAGAAGAGAAACTTTTGTGAAAAGTGGTGACGTTGGGCCTATTTATAGCGGTTGAAGTGTCCATTCATCCAAAATTCAAATTCAAAATTTTGGCGCCAAGTTGGTCAATCCACTAAATCATCTGTATTTTTCTCATATGGTCTTCAAATTCAGCAAATGAATATACTACGCTGATCAGAAAAACGAGCCCGTCGCAATATAACTGATCTCGTCGTTAAATTCTAAAAGATATAAATGTGTGGTTGACGATAATGGAAGAACAACAAAGTTAGAAAGATGGAGTGTAAAAATTGGTACGCTTTACTATTATTTCATCTTTATTGTTTCATTTAGGAATATATACTTATGCATTTAGTTAGGTATAGAAATTTATCTCTTTTATAAGTTTTGATATTTAGGTCCATATGTCGATACACCATAGTATAAATTTCGATATTGTAACGTCCCGCCTTTTCACACGGTTCAAATCGACACACGTGCCAATTCAAATCATACGGAAGGGCGGATTGTTATGGGGTAAATAAGAAAAAAGAGAAAGAAATAAAACAAAACAGAATCTCACAACGGAAGGATAAAATATAATAATAAATATACAGTTCATAAAACTGTTTACAAAACATTTGATTCTTCTTTATACAATAAATATCAGAGTTCACATACCAATAATATCAATGCAGAGGAATTAAATAGTGTAGTGGAATAATATAGTAGATAGTAATACAAATCTTCGTCTTCGTCCTCCAGAGCTAAAACTTCAAAACCTGAAAACGCTCGGACTGACCCGAGCGAATGGAAAAACAAAACACTCGAGTCAGAACTAAAAGATCTTATGTAAGTTAAAACAACAGAAATAAATATGAGTGCAGTAACTCAAGAGATGCTCGGGATTTACATCTCCTAAGGATCCGTTAAACTATTTACTATGTAGTATATTGCGCTATTATAATAGTGTCTAACTGTAAAATAAACTTACTTTTTTCTTAGCATTAAGGGGTTACCCATATATCCCTAAACACGTAATAGTCCCAGTAGTCCATCCAATATCATAGTCCCTCCTGATCGGGAAGCCACCAGAGGATACCACACGGGCTACGGGAGAAATCCAAACTCGTACAAGGCGCGATAGGGTAGGTGACACGGCACAACTAGGCAATGCCAGGGTAGATATACCAATTGCTATCCGGGGTGGTGGAAACGCGCAGTGCACAGCTACTGCCCACCTCGATCAACACCCCCAAATCAAAAATCAAAAGTGGCCACCGAATCAATCCAAATGTCAGAGTATAATAACGAAGGAGTGCGTTCGATCAGAGGAATGACCTCATTGGCCCGAGAATCGCTCCTATTTTAGCGACCTTATGCCAACTCACGGGAGTCGGGTCCACATATTTACCTCGTAGGAAACGCCGCCACCAACCTACTTCATTCTGGAATCTCCACCGCGTACACGGTTGTTAAAGTGGTTTTCGGAGTTGGCAGAGAGTATGACAACTTCCGATCCCGGTCTCTTCAACAACCAAACGTTATTATAACACCACGGTCTTAAAAATAGTATATACTTTAAAACCAGAATATAATTATCCATTTCAAAACCCATAAATACGATATCATTTCCATTTCCAAACAATTCATTTTGATATTATTTTTATAAAACCCAAATCAATAATATCATTTTATTTCAATATTATTTTCTTTTCCAAAATCATACTGCTTTAAAAAATTTAATATCTGGAAACTGAACATTTGAATTATAACTTTCAAAACATAATACTTCAAAATTCATAGCTTTAAAACCATAACTTCTAAAACTTGAATGGTTTGGATATTGAAACGGTATATAAAATAAAATTGTTGAGTTTAAAATTACTTTATAAAGTAAATAATCTACACGGCTTTACAAATTTATTCATTTAAAATTTAGTATCCATAAATTTTAAATTCACTTCCAGTTAAATTAACCACTTCAATTTCAATATATTCCTAACTTTAAGTATTTAACAATTTCAAAACTTAAGGTTGGAAATTCTATTCAATAATTTATCGTCTTATTATTTAGTTCTGAAATATTCATAAAATAAATCCATAAAATAAAACACAAAATTTTTAACAATTAAATATTTCCTTCAATTTATTTATACTAGAAATATTCATTTAATTTATCTTGAATAAAATCAACAGTTATAAATATCATACCTTTAAAATTTCCAAGTTTAAATAAGTTACATCACTTATAGAGTTTAATTCTTAAATACGCTCAATTCGAATTAAATTTTAATTTACCTTCCAATCTAGATTGATTTAAATCATTAGAACTCCATTATTCAACTTATTTAGTTTATTTAACAAATTTATACATAGCTTAAATTCAATAATTTAACTATATACGTTTATAAAATAAGATTTTATATAAGGTCAAAAATTAATATTTATTAAACCGTATCCTATCCAAACCATGGAAAAATTATTTCAAAAATAACTTTATATATATATATATATATATATATATATATATATATATATATATATATATATATATCGCGGTGCCCGTATATAATTTTTTATCCTATGGTCAAGTGATACGGATATATACCATTTCAATCCGCAATTTAAAAATAAAAATTACGGTTATATATCATTTCAAACCGCAATCCCGATTGAAATGAAAATGCGTAATAACTTGCAGTTTATATAATATAGAACACATCATCCATTCACCCAATATCAATCATCAACCAATTTATTGCAATCATCATCAATTTAACCAATAAACAATATAGAGCGTATAAAATATAACAGGTAATAAATAACAGGTATTAACTACCAGTTTGTATTCAATAATAAATTTAATAACTGTTTAACTAGCCGTTTTTATGCAAATAAATAAATTTTTAACTGTTAAATTATATGCAGTAATAAAATCTATTAACAGTTAAATTAAATAAATGCGATTTAACTGAGATGATGAATAAAACATGCCAAACAGTCATAAATAAATTTCTACTCATATCTTAAGTCAATTTAACAAACATAAGAAAACTTAGAAGTTGTGAGTGGGTTAAAACACTCACCTTTTGAATTTAAATCGAATTTAAATCCGATTTAAAACCAAAAATTCGACGGTCTCCAAATCTGTCCAAACCAGCGTCAAAGCGTCCGGAATTTTATTACGATCCTAACAATAAAACCGCACATGAAACGGAGTTCGTATGTGAAAAATATAGCGAAAATTGCGCTTGAATTTCAAAAATAAAATAACAAAAAAAAGAACACAATTCACCTTGCAACATGCCACGTCAACCTCACTCCCCTCTTTCATAAACGCGCGCACAACAAGTGGAACCCAAAGCACCTCCGTTTGACCGATCTTTGACCATGCCTAGCCACCAATTCGACCGTCAATTCGCCGCAAAACTTCGTCGATGAACAACGTGCTAGCCCATCTACATAACCCAGAAGGGATTTTCCGATCAGACGCACCAGTCAAAAACGCCCAAATCAATTTTGACCGTGATTTCTGGTCAAACAATGCATCGAATTGAAAAATGAATTACACCATTGAATTACGCTCGTCGAGAGCTTTAACATATATTATTTTGATATTTTTCTGCCGACTTTGACTTTTTGACTCTGATTTTGAAATGGATCTGGATCTGAAATTTTGTCTGCCATTGAGGAGGAGAAGGAGCTGAAGAAATTTTACGCAGACAAATGAGAGTTGGCGGAGGCTAGGGTTTAGCGGGGTATTTATAGATGAAGTTGGAATAGACAGATGGATCCGAATTTAAATGAATTCACAATTTGTCAATTTAAATTCCAAAAATCCATTTATTTGATTTTTAGATCTTATTATGAATAAATGGTCAACTTACCATTTCTATCATTTCTGATTGCAGTTAGCTTCAAATTTATTAACCAAACCTTCATATCAAATAAGGATTTATTGCAAAAAAAATTTAGTGTTTACCTTTAATTAAAGTAAATTCAATAAATTATAAAATCTTATTTCAATGAAATTTTATACCATTCGTATTCAGTTCTCTTTATTAAATCAACAATCATCGTCTTATGTATATATTTAACATTAGTATATATTCAATTACCCCAATTTCTTTACAGTTGTCAACTAAATTCATATTAACGTAGTTTTTTTATTACGTTTAATTGCAAAACATAAAATTTCAATTGCTACAATAATTATATTTATTATAAATTGAATCCCAATCAATTCCAACCTTACAATTTAAATTAAATGGTATTGCACTAACCTTATTAAATTACATCCAGTTTCAATTAGTATAGAATTTGATCCTAATTACTTACCATCAAATTCATAAATTATCGATTACCTTCCAATTAAATAAAAATTTATTACAAATTGATTTACAGCCTAATATAACATTCACATTAAACCCATTTCATTCCACCCATTAATTACTAACCTTAAATTAGCCTATCTTCATATTATAAATAATCCCTTCTTTTTAATGATCTGATTGGATCTAAACATAAGTTTAAATTCAGGTATAAATATATATGCAATAAACTAGCATTATATTTTGAAACGTGAATTGATTTAATTGGAAATAAATCACCCAATCCAAATTTATTTTAATAAGTTTCCAATTAAACTGATTAGATTCAATTCCAACCCTTTAATTGAGCCTATCATTACTTTGTAACGCAGTTAACACTTGTCTCACATTTCATTCCATATATATTCAAATTTCCAGCTTCCCTTTATATAAATTATTATTTCCAAATATATTAAAGTTGTTATTCCAAATTATTATTCCAACCCAACTATATACATGTGCTAAAATTAGAAACTCAATTAATTCATTGAATAGGTTTCATTCTTTTATATTAACTTATGAAATAAATATGTATTTCCATTGCTCATCACCTTTATACCTTTCAATTACAGTTCTCACCCACGTAAATGAGACAATTAATTTCATCTAAATGTAATCGTTTTCCAATACGTTAATAACTTTATTTCCAAGTCTTATATTACAACAAACTATCCAATACGAAAAGTCTTAACATTGTTACAAATACTACTTTAATTAACATTAACGCAGAACTCAATTAAAATTATTGTAACTGATTTCAAAATTGTAAATTAACAAGTTACCAAAATAGGCAACATACAATAATCGTTACTCTAATCTTTAGTCTCATTAATACACTTTAATTTCTCAAAATCAAAGTTCCCATTTGTTTCTTACATTTTAAACTCAAAATCAATTATAACAAATTTCAATAATTCCCTAGACCTTTCCTTTCCATTTATCCATTTATCAAGTTTACATTAATAAATCTTTTCTTCCATTCCTCAAATTCAACAACTAGTTCTATTATGAATACCGTTAAAGTTATTTCCAAATATCCCTTAATTAATATTATCATAAAAATTTATTTATTTTTATTCCACTTGATTAAAAATTCAATTTCTAAGTCTTAATATACTCTAAATTAACAACTTCTAAACATGGTATTACTTCTCATATTAATGTAACTTTTATTTATTGTATTAACATTTATTTCAAGTTCTAATTCTATCAACCAATTAAACAGTTAACTTATAATATATGCTTACAATTCAAATATTACACCCATTTGTCATATTCTGAATGGAGTTAGCATTTAATTCCAAAATTTATCTAAATTTTACATTAAGATAATATTAAATTACCTTTAATGAAATTAAATTCCCAATTTATTTAATGCAATCAATTTTTGACCTTTCAGTTATTTCAATAAATTTGGTGTTGCGCAAGATTAATTATTTATTAACATACATTAACATAATTGCATTAATTTACATTCAGTAACAAATAAATCAATATATTATTCCACATGGTAATACACTGATTGCATTTGTTTATACTATGCTCCATTTAAAACTAAGTCATAACAATTGAATGATTGTATTACATTGGAAATGCTCTGTAACGATCCTGAATTTTTATTTAATTTAAATTAATAATTAAATGAAATTTTGAATAAAAATTTAAAAAATTAATTATAAATAGTGATGTGAGTTTCCCCGAGTTCAAATATATTCTATATAAATCATTTAAATTTTTTTTATTATATATATATGTATATATGTGAATATATATATATGTATATTTGGGTATATATGAGTCAATTTGAAATTTTAAAATCTTGTGTGTATATATATATATTTTGATTTGAATTTAAATCTTATATTAATGGTTTGAAAAATAAATATTAAAGTATATACATTGACACAAGTACGAAATGAATAAATAAGTGAATTGTTAATTTATTATTGATGGTTTAAATATATATAATAAATACAAGACAATAAATAAGAAGTAAATAAAATATAAGATATAACAATATAAAGTAAATATATATATATCTTAATCTCATATTAATAAATCAATACAAGATAATACAAATGGAGTAGGCTACAAAAGTAATAAGAGTAAAATAAAAATAGAAGTTCACTTATTTTGTAAAGTAAAATAATTCATATTTAAGCTATGAATAAAAATAAGAACAATTATATATAAAACAAAAAAAATAAGTAACAAAGCAAGAAATAAACAAAACAAACATAGTCAAAGCAAGTAGAAGCAGACTGCCCTTATTTCCATCATCTCAGCATAGTAAAACAAGAGGAAAACAAAGAATAAAATATGTAGCCTGTAAGTAGCTGCAGCCACCATCCAATCTGCAGTAAAACAAGCATGTAATGCCTTCATCTCAGCCGAGTTAAAGAAGGCAAGACATAAGAATAAACAAAGATCTTCCATACCTCTAGAATCATGTCAGCCCATGACACAAGCAACTCAACCATACCTTTTGTACAGAACAAAACAATGTTCATCACTTGTACTAAATATATCAACCTGTAGACATGTTCCCCTATATCATCTTCATGTAAATTTGTCCATCTTCTTAACTACAACCAAATGCAAAAGTTTCCAGAATCAGGAAAAATAAAATAAAATAAAATAAAATAAAAAAATCAAAGCCAGTATCCACTCAACTTCAGTTCAAAGATAAGAATAACTCAAGTGAATCAAGATCAGGTTCAGTTTCAACTCAAGTAGATTCAAAGCAATCAAAAACTGAATCAAAAGCATGCAAAGTATTTTGCTTCTCTGTTCAACAATTTCATGCTCTGTTCTTCTCCACTTCATACTTCCAGGTGAGTAATTTTTTTTTTTAAAAAAAAACTAAAGAATGAATCTGTTGAATGCTTATTGGTGAAAGATCTTGTATGTATATCTGTTGGGCTTCTATGTGTATATTTAAAAGGGGATGTATTGTTACAGGTTTTGTTTTACAAGTGTTCTGTCTAAAGTTAGAACACTGGAATTGATTCAAAAAAAAAAAAAAAGAATTCAATTTCACCTAAACTACTAGATGTTTAGTGTTGACATTAAAACAAAATAAGTTTGTTACACTATAAATTTTAGTTTAAAAATTTGTTTTAAGTAAACAAATTTGTGTTGTCACTGGAAAGGCTAAAACTACAGAACCATCTTCAAATATGTTAAATTTCGAGTTTCTTAATTTACAAATTCATGAATATAAATTGAATTCGTATTCAAAAATTTGATTTTTAAAGGTTGTATCATGATTTTTAGAGATAGGGATAGGGAGCACTAAGGGTTTGTTCGATTTTCATATTTTGGGTCGCCACGATCGGTCTCGTTGATCAGAGGGGTCGGATTTTTGTCTGGAGTTGGAGGAGGCTAGCGTGGGTCAGGGAAAAATAACCTGAGGTGATGGAAGCGACTGTGGTGGCGGCGGCGTGGGTTTTTTTTCTCTAAACCTAGTTTTGTGAGCTCGGGGATTTTGGGTTGGTTCGTCGCCATCGTTCGACCGAGTGTCTCGTGGCTTTGGAGGATGGTAGCGGGGGGTTAGACGATGTCGTGAATGGAGTCTTGGGTTCTCTGGTGGTCGGTGGAGGGAGTAGTTGCCGTTGACAGGTTGAGGTGGTATTTGTGCGTGCGTTTCCAGGTTTGGGTTCGGCTATGCAATTTTGTTTCGAAGTGCTGCAGTGGTTTTTGGGGGTTGTGATGTGGTCGTGGGGTGATTGACGATGGGAAGCGACGCTGGTGGGTGGCTGGAGGTGGCTGGAGGCACGGTGCACGTGCACCGTGCATATTGGAGGGGCTGTCTTTTTTTTTTTTTGTGGAAGTGCAGTTTTTTTTTTACCTGTCATGTTTTAGGGTGGGTTTTGTTTTTTTTCTCAGGGGAGACTCGGGTAATACGAGAGCTCGACTCGAAGCAGGGGGAGGCAAGACTCGGAGCAAGTTTAATTTCCTCGAGTCAGTTTGTTTTGCTTCAGGTTTTTTTTCAAAACCTGTTTGAAAACCTGAAATTGATCAAATTTAAATAGAGTTTAAAGTTTTGAGATAGTTTTAAATCAAGTCTAAATCAAAATAGTTTTTTTTAAGTAATTTGTTCAAACAAATGTTTTAAAACTTGAATTTGTTCAAATAAATGTTTTTCACATTTATTTTAAAGGATTATGAATTGAATTTAAATTTGATTAATGTTTAAATGGTTAATAATTTTGGATCTTAAATTCAAAATGGAATTTCAATTTGAATTTAAAAGTGTAATGTTTTTAAATATTTAGTTAAACGTTAATTAAATCATAAGTAAAGGAAATGAATTATATTAAGGATAATTAAGGTTCTTAGTGATTTAATTAATAGGGTAATAAAAAAATGATTTTTGTTATATAAATTAATAAATTAGACTAATTTATAATTAAAGATAATTAATAATGATTTAATTTAAAATAATTTCTTAAGAAAGTAATTTAAGAAATGTTATTAGAAAATAAAGATAATTAATTAAGGATTATTTCATAATTAATTAATGTGATAAACATTATGAATTAATTAGATTAATTCATTAAGATAATTATTGTATTAAATGTAATTACTTAATGAAAGTAATTAAGGATTTATCACTTATCGTAATTAAATTTGGATATTTTGATTTATAAAGTGAATTAATTTAGTTTAATTAATTTAATAAAACCCTTAGATAAATTAGCAACAAATGATTTGGGATTAATAAATCAGAATTGGATAATTAATTCATAAGTAAATAAAATTTAATTGGAAATAGATTGAGTTGATTCGGATTAAAACAATTAATTAATCCTGTTTATGAATAAGTATTAAATGCTTAACCTTACTTATGGATGTTTGCATTCCATTGGATGATTGTTTTGTTTGAACCCCTGATATTTGATGCTTTGTTATGAGCTGTGTGACTCATTTATCTGTGATATATATATCTGTGATCTGTGAATCTGTGAATGAGTGATAAGCGTTATGTTTATATCGTTTATCAACTATATTTCTGTGTTTGATCTGAAATGATTGAATGATGTTGCACTACTGTGTATAACCCCTGGACCACACTCATACACACACAATTATGGATTTCATGAGGAAATCGATTAAGTCACAGATTCTTGAAATAGTTTAAATTTGAATATTTGAATTCAAATGTTTTGGAAATGGAATCGGAATAAATGTGAAAAGCTTTTGGAATGGAATTTCAAAATAGAATTTATTATTTTTAAATTACTTGATTAAGTTTTGGAATTTAAATAAGTTGATTTAAATTTGAATTCAATATTTGAATTGAATTCTGTAATTTGAAACTAGGGATTAATGATATTATACTAGTCATTATGAGTTAAACCACTTTTAAGTATTGTTTTTGGGAATTTGAATTTAACCCAATGATTTAAACTCGTATAAATGAACCAGATTTCCAAAATAAAAACTGTTGTTTTCAAATGATAAACACTTTTAGATAAGAACTGAGATTCCAGTTAATTAGGGGAATTTCAAGATTGAATAGAGAAATGGTTTTCCTAAGTTATGAATGAATTCTTTTTGAAAGCTATGAATTAAATCTGTTTATTTTTATTAGATTTAAATTGATGATTTGTTTAAATCAAATTGAAATGAAATTGTTTTGAAGGCTATAAGTTAAATCTTTTAGATTTAATGAGTTAACCAAATTGAAATGAAAATTGATTTGGAAAATCTGTGAATGAATCTTTTGTTTAAAAGATTAAAATGTGAAAACTGTTTAAACCGTTAATGGTTGTGAAAATGAATCTTTTTGTTTAAAGATTGAAATGGTAATTGGATTAAACCATTTGAAATAAAGTTTTGAATTATTAAGTTGTGACTTAATTGAAATCCCATTATCCATTTGTTTTTGAAATATCATGCTCACTATTCGGTTTAGCCGGGAAAGGACCTTTGTGTCGTATAACCCATTCCGAATATGTGATACGACGTATATGGATAGCATTTGAAGACCGGTGGTGAAGACCGAGTATTTGCGAAAGCGATAGGATGACCTATCGATTGTCTCTGCACTGGGTAGCTCCTGGTATAGAGATTCCATATGTGATGGGAAATCCGATCGGGATTGTGAATATCCGGGTTGCAAGGACTTCTTTGTAAGTGCCTTCGGTTCTGTTCGATCCCGGAACAGACTTGTATGGATAGTATGTCTGACATTACAAGTTGAGATATAAAGCCGATTTCTTTCAAATATATTTCTGTTGGTGGCGGAGAATTTATTCTTTTAGCTTAACACCCTTCTCTGAGACGTACGTGCTCAGAGGTTATATAGTTGAAGTTATCAGCGATATATTCCCAATTTGGTAATGTGACATGCTGAGTGATGCTGAAATGATCATTGTGTTGATTATTGTGATAGGATCGTTTATTTGATCGTCTATCTTAGTGATCATTGTGTTGATCATTTGTTGACCCAAAGCATGGCTTTTGTATAAAGTATGTTTTTGTGGACGTGACTTCGTCGAACCTCACACCCCGGAAATGGTCAAAACAGGAAAGATGCGGCAAGGTTATGAGGGGTAGCACCCTTTAGGGTATGTACATTTCCTTCTGGATAGAGGTGGTATCATGGTATGGAGCCCAGATATTTAACCTATGTGGTTACTACGAATTTATTACTTTGTGGTTGTTGGTTTTCGGGATCCCGTGAGAAAGGTCGTTTACGATCGGGGAATGGCGTGCTCGTGTCAGTAGTTACCCAGTTAGGGGTAACCCGGCCTTGTGTTGGCAGAGTTCCGGTTTGGTTCTCGGGGATGTCTTTCCAGAGGCATTCTCATGTGGCAATGGGAGGTTCCTTGGCCTGACCATTTGTTGGAAATCCAAAGAAACAATACGAGACTTGTACAGTATTAGTTGTATAACCTGCCATGGAATGTGGCGGTAACCTGCTATTGAACATGGTTAGCTATAGTAGGCATACGATAATGGTCGTATGTTGGCTAAGATTTATATTCTACTTTCGAAATGAATTTTTCTCTACACTATGCACTAGTAATAATATCAAATGTCTTTTTAATGCGTATCAAGCATCTTTGACTATCATAAGGAGAAATCTCCTCCGATCCTGCGTTTGCATTGTGTGTGTGTGCGGGAGGCCTTATGGTAGTCTCATTTTTAAAAGCATTGCGAATTGACTTTGAAAATCTTTTATTGAATGTTTTTAAAGATAAACTGTTTTTGTTGCTCACACCAGTCCCACGACTGATCCGGAGTTTATTGTTTCTTTCCTAAACTCTGGGTGCTCATTATATTTCTACACGAGCAGTCTAGAGTTTGGTTTTCAGATAGTCAGATGTAGTGGATTATCTGGAGCTAGTTCAGTCTTTGGATCGCACCAGTCTTGCTTATCTTTGTACATCGTGATTGGGAGTTCGAGCTATTGCTGGATTGATTCTTGGAAATGGAGTTGCGGTTCTCGGAGTTCTTCCTTGAAGACTATTTTAGAGTTATATTGTTCCGTATGTTGGATGTCATCTATTTTCTTTTCCGCTGCTATTTTATTGTATCATATCTCTGATATATATTGATATCTATTGGATCATCTGTTGTATCAGATATGTTATCAAAGCTGTATATCAATGTATTATTCTTTTATTCCGCTGTGTGGTTTACTTAATGATTGTTATAAGCTCCGGCGAATCGGATTTGAACGGTCGAATCTACGGCATTCGAATACGATTTGAAGTATGGATGTCGATTTTCGAGCGGGCAAAATCCGAGTCGTTACATGTTCATTAATTATTAACTTGAAAAAACATATTTCCTAAATTTACATCCAATTATTGTTAGCCATGTTTTAGTACATTAATCTTTTCAATACTTACCTCTAATTTCACATATTCGCTTTATATCCAGGTATAAACCCTTATATCCCATTATAACTTAATGCATACAATTTACAACTTCCATTTTTATATTAATTTGAATTCCATTCTAGTTAAAAAAAATTCATTCACTAATTCAACATTCCCCTTTGTTTCCTATATTAAACTTAAAGCCAAGGATGACAATTTATATTACTTCAATAAATTGCCATATAAAATTTAAATTGTTAATTTTAATTACAATTTCTACTGCTCTAATATAAATTATAAAATTTTTATTTTCTTCTCTAAATTTAAATTACAAAATCTTAATTAAATTAACAAATTTATTTACCAAAATTTACGGGTCGTTACAGATATACCAGTCTAATTTTTTTAAAAAGTTTTTTAAAATATATTTTCTTTCAAATAAAATCTTACCGCTAATTTATTACAACTATATTAAGTAGAAAAGCATTTTTACATGCATAAAGCCAAGAGTCTTTACAAATGTTTTTTTATACTTTTTTATATATTTTTAATTGATTTAGTTATATTAACTACTTTAAAAATTGGGTCAAAAATCAATTATTTACATGTCAAAATCTAATCATAAAATTGGTGCAAAATCATGTTAAAAATAAGCCCGGAATTTTAGATAGCATTTCTAAAATGCTTCTTTTCTTCTGTAATGTTTTGTAAGTACTGCAAATTCATTTTTATAGCATTTCTGTGCTTTGAAAGGCTGTAGAGTTTTAGAAACTTTTACACAGTGTTTGGTAAAAGCTACAATTTCAGTTTTATAAAGTTTCGAATATATTTTACTACAAAAACTTTTTATAGCATTCTTTGAATGCTGTTTTTCTTTATGAAACTTTAAACCATGTAAAAATAATATTTAAATTTAGAATTTTTCTTTGTTCTTTCTAAAAGTTATTTTCTAACTTATATTAGAATATTTTAAAATTAATGCTTAGATTGTAACGACCCAGAATTTTTAGAAATTAAAATTTGAATCTTTAATTAATTTTAAATATTAATAAGTGAATTTATAAGTCAAATAAATTTTTATTTGAATTATTGGATTTTATTGGATAATTAAATCGATAATTTAATATGTTAAATTATGGAAATAATTGAAATTTGGGTTAAATATGATTGAAAATGATTTGTAAAATTTTATTTTATCATATGGGAGTTAGAACAATATTTTAGAACTTTTAAAATCGAATTAAAAGTTAATTTGTGAAAATTGAATATTTTAATAATTAAATCGACTAGTAAAAATAGTCAATTTTTGAACAGTCTCAGATTTGAACGAAACCAGTTCCATTGGATCCGTAATAGTTAGTTATTACTGGATTTCAAATTTCGTGTCAATCGGAGTTATCGTTTGATCGTGGCAGCTCGAAACGCATCGATTTATTTTTAATTTTAATTTGACGAGTAAAAATAGTCATTTTTCAAAAAGTCTCGGATTTCGACGAAACCAGTTTCATCGGATCCGTAATGTGACATTATTGTAAGGTTTCAAATTTCAAGTCAACTGGATTTACCGTTTGTCCGGTACAAATTAAAACGCCTAGAAAATCGCTTAAATCAGTTTAATTCAAATTGAGCGTTTACAGCCATAACTCGCACATACTTCCGAATTAGCTTCCGAAACCTGTTCCATTGCGTCCGGAACGCGGGGTAAACCCTAGAAACGCTGGTTACGGCGCGTAAATCGGAGTTCGGAATTTCCGGAATGAATAGTGTTTACGCTTGATTTTCTATAAAAGGAGCACCCTACCCTTCACTCTAAAAAAAAACACAAAACCCTAAGTGTAAACTGCAGCCGCCACCCTAGGTATGCACAGCCAGAAATGCACGAAACTTTTCCCCTTTGATCTCTCAATCCATCAGCAATTAGATGAAGCTTCCAACTAGAAAGTCGTAGAGCGCATTGAGATCTTGAAGTTGAACGGTGGTGATGTAGAACGGAGACTCGAGGAGGCAGCTAGGAGGGGCCGACGCCTGGACTTGCGCACGCAATTCGAGGCAATTTAGGCGACCGAGCATGGAGAGGTTGGGGCCGAGTGTAGCTTGTGGTGAGGGCTTCGACATGGAGCAAGCTGATCGTGTTCAAGTTGAGTGTGGTGTTAGCAAAAATTAACCCTAGTTTGATCAAGTATGGGTTGTGTGCGTGATTTGTATCTGTAGTTGGAACGTGAATGAAGAAGAAAGAAAGGGACGGGCCTGATGTGGGGAAGCAAAGATCAAGGGCTAGGATTGGATGAAGGTTGTAAATATAAAGTTAATGTTGTAAATTTGTTAATATAAACTCGTGTAACTTCAAAAATTCATAACTTTTTCATACGAGGTCGAAAAAATGCAAACTCAGTTGCGTTGGAATCGTATGGACGAGCACTACGCGATGGAGTTGGTTTGGAGTCGTTTGGAGTCAGTGAGAATTTTGGGTAAAATTAAACGTCCGTTTAATTTTATTCGAAATAAATCGCTAAAACGGAATTTAAAATCAAGGTGAGAATTTCTCACTCAATCGAATCAGTTTCGATTTTATTTTAAATAGTTAGATTCAAAATATTTGAATGCATGTTTGAATGTTGATTGATATCTATTGATTGTTAAAATAGATATTATACGCCGTTAGTAAGCGGATGTTATTTATTAAAAACATATACCGCGAATATTTCATAAACAGTGAAATTGGTATTATAAATAATAGCAATATATATATTGGCATATGTATATATTGGAGTTATTGATTTCCCGCATTTTTTGTTTAGCGGATGAGACCATAAGCGGATAATATTTAATAAGAACATATACCGCGATAATTTCGTACTGGAGCGAAATTGGTATTGTGCTAATGTTTGTGGATGCAGGAAAACAGGTTGGAGGGATCCAACTGGATTCCTCAACAGTATTTATTTGATTTTAGATATTTTGATATTTGATTGATTATCATATCGATATATGATATCGTTGTTGTCGTGATTGACTATTCGGTGTGTAGCATCATTGGACCAAATTTGGAATTTTAAAATGATTTTTAAAGTGATTTTTGAAAATATACTATATTTTTGGAATTGATTCATTTTAAATAAATAAACGTTATAATTTTTAAAGTTATAAAAATTATGATTTTTGAGAAATATAGTTAAAAACTGATTTTTGAGAATATGATGCTAATGATTTTATAAAATAGTTAAATCGGAATTTTTGAATTTATTATGAAAAGTTGAAATATAGGATTTATAAAATTTAATTATTTTATGAATCAAAAGGAAGAAGTTTTTAAAGGAAATTAAAGACGTTTTAAAAGAGTAATATAAACTTGATTTATATTAAGAGATTTATAAATGGATATTTATAAATTGGAATATTGACATTATAAAACGAGTTTTTATAAGTGTTTGAATGAAGTGAAAATGAATTTCATAAATAAATGAAATTTATAGAATTATAAACTGTGAAGTTATAAATGAAATTTATAAATAGTAAGATTTATAAATTTGGTGAGATTATTTGAAGAGTAGATTGGTTAAATAAATGAATCTTATAAGTTATAAGATTTATGATTTGGAAAGTCTTTAGAAGAACGATTTGGTAAAATAATCGTTTTATAAGTAATTAACTTATAATATGAACTTTTAGTTTAAAATTGAGTTATAAACTGGAATAGGTTAATAAAAGGATTTATAAAAAGGAAGTCTTTTATAAATAAATAGAAATGGAATTTATAAACGTTGTTTTATAAATTCGCAAACAACTTATTTTGATAAGTTAATTTTTGAAACCTATTAATGGAGTTATATTCACATTTTTGAATAGTGAATAATCCTTTGAATTAAAATGAATAAAAGGATGAAATGTGTTAACGTAGTATATTCACATTTTTGAATAGTGAATAACACGTTAAAGAAAATGGTTTAGATTTGGATGTTTTAAATAGAATTAAAACGATTGAACAATGTTTTAAAATGTGTTGAGATTCGAAACCATAGATTTCAACATTTATTGTTGAAATAGACGTTTTCGAGAAATGAAAAGGAAATAGTGGACTATAACACTGTTGTTATAGTAAATGATTTCCGAGAGGAAATGTTTTGTATAGTATTGGGATTTATATATCTATTTAAACTTCGAATCCCTATACTAGTGATTTTGGGTTGTCGTAACGATGTTTTACGCAACATTCGTTTTGGCCCAAATAATATGTTTAAGAGAATGATTTCCTTAAAGAATGAAATATATACTTAATTTGATTTAAGTATATTGAATATTTTCCAAGGTTGAAAATAAAAAGATTTGTGAATTACTTATGAATAATAAGTATGGAAATGTTTTCCAATATGAAGTGAATAATTAGAATTTATCTTTTTGAAGATAAATTGAAAATGAATAATTGAAATCGAATATTCATTGATATTTTGGAATTATAAATTCACTAAGGAATTTATAAAGGAAGTGGAATTTGTCTAAAAAAATAAATATTGATTTATTTTTCAAGTGTGAAATTTTATATCTTGTAAAGATATTTTGTGAAATAAATAATTTGGAAAATTATTTGGAAACTGGTGATGTGTGCATATCCAGTGATAGTTCAATAACCGACTATCAATATTTCCCTTTGAATAGGTAATTGATGTGATTTGTTTGAATGTGAATGCTACACTTATTTTTGAATAAGCGCTCACTATTCGGGTTAACCGGGAAAGGACCATGGGGTCGTATAACCCATTTCGAATATGTGATACGTCGTTATAATTGCATTGAAGATCGGTGTTGAAGACCCGGTATTTGCGAGAGCGATAGGATGACCTGTCGATTTACTCTGCACCGAGTTGCTCCGGTATAGAGTTCTCCATATGTGATGGTGAATCCGATCAGGATTGTAAATATCCGGATTGCAAGGACTTCTTTGTAAGTGCCTTCGGTTTTGTTCGATCCCGGAACAGACTTGTATGGATTGTATGTCTGACATTACAAGTTGAGATATAAAGCCGATTTCTTTCAAATATATTTCTGTTGGTGGCGAAGAATTTATTCTTTTAGCTTAACACCCTTCTCTGAGACGTACGAGCTTAGAGGTTATATAGTTGAAGTTATCAGCGATATATTCCCAATTTGGTAATGTGATATGCTGAGTGATGCTGAAATGATCATTGTGTTGATTATTGTGATAAGATCGTTTATTTGATCGTCTATCTTGGTGATCATTGTGTTGATCATTTGTTGACCCAAAGCATGGCTTTTGTATAAAGTATGTTTTTGTGGACGTGACTTCGTCGAACCTCACACCCCGGAAATGGTCAAAACAGGAAAGATGCGGCAAGGTTATGAGGGGTAGCACCCTTTAGGGTATGTACATTTCCTTCTGGATAGAGGTGGTATCATGGTATGGAGCCCAGATATTTAACCTATGTGGTTACTACGAATTTATTACTTTGTGGTTGTTGGTTTTCGGGATCCCGTGAGAAAGGTCGTTTACGATCGGGGAATGGCGTGCTTGTGTCAGTAGTTACCCAGTTAGGGGTAACCCGGCCTTGTGTTGGCAGAGTTCCGGTTTGGTTCTCGGGGATGTCTTTCCAGAGGCATTCTCATGTGGCAATGGGAAGTTTCTTGGCCTGACCATTTGTTGGAAATCCAATTCCCAATACGAAACTTGTACGGTTTTAGTTGTAGAACCTATCATTCACTTATGGTGGTCACTACTGTTTGGATGGTAGCTATAGTAGGCATAGTTCGAAATGTCTATGCTGGCTAAGATTTATATTCTACTTTCGAAATGAATTTTTTTCTACACTATGCACTAGTAATAATATCAAATGTTATTTTAAATGCGTATCAAGCATCTTTGACTATCATAAGGAGAAATCTCCTCCGATTCTGCGTTTGCATTGTGTGTGTGTGCGGGAGGCCTTATGGTAGTCTCATTTTTAAAAGCATTGCGAATTGAAATAAAAATATCTCTCTATTTTGATTTTAAAGATAAATAAACTGTTTTGAGTTCTCACACCAGTCACATGACTGACTTGGAGTTTATTGTTTTCCTTCCTAAACTCTGGGTGCCCACCAATTTCCACACGGGCAGTTAAGAGTTAGGTATATCAGGATATTCTGGATATTCTGGAGTTGCTGGAGGCAAGCTGGATGGCATGGCGTATTATTTATATAGTATTTCTTTTTCCGCTGCACTGTTTGTTGTTGTTGTTGTACACTCTGATGATATGATGAAATGTAATGTAATAACTGATATAGTTCTTTGTTTAAAGATTATTCATTTATTATTATATGTTGTTCCGCTGCGAATTGTGAGATTCTGATGTTGTTCTGTTGTTTTCTGTTCCGTCCTATTTTCTCTTCTTACTATTTTCTGTTTTCTATTCTCTCTAATTTCCATTTTCTATTTTCTTTTCCCTCCAATTTCTACCTTATCTATTATCTTCTCTTCTTCTCTTCTTTTCTATCTTTTTCTCTTCTCTTTTCCTAAATTCTTCTTTTTAAAAAAAAACCCTCAGTGTTCGGTTTTCCGTCGTTCGATTCCTCGGCAGTCGATAAAGTGAGTGTCGATGTTGAATTTTCGGAAGACGAAGAATCGTGTCCTGACAATGTGGTATCAGAGCTTATGGTTAAGCGACAACCATGGTTCTGTTGGGTATTACTCATTAGAGATAGAGTCAGCAGTACTCTAGAATGAGTTTGAGTGTAATAATAGCTATGAGAGCGTATTTGTTAGTGAATATGAAATTGTTTTATATTGTGATGATTGGTTTGTTGAGTGGTATATGAACCTTCGTCGGCGCAGCCTCGAAACTGAATCGAAGGGGTTTCTAAACACTTGAATAGAACAATTCGGCACAGTATTGTTTTAAATTGGGTGAATGAAATAATTTTACCTTGATTATATTTTATATATAAAGGAATAATTTTCAGAATTATTAAAGTGTATATAAGTTGATTGTTTAGTTGTTTGAATAATCTAAATAAAAGAATAATTGTATAAGCAAATGAATTATAAGAATTGAATTATAATTAAAGTAATTTACAATTGTGAAATAAACTTATATATATAAGAAGTGAAACTAATGAATATATTTATGAATATGAGTTGTAAATGAAAATGAATTTAAAGTTAAATGGAAATTTACTTTAGAAATGGAAATATAACTTAAATTATGTTGAATGAAGTTGATATTAGTATCAAAGTAAATTAGTAAAGTGAAGTGATAAATGTGAACTTAAGTTATATAAGTGAAATTCAACTTTAGTAATTGAATTGAGTTAATGGATTAAATGTTAATCAATTGAATGTGAATTAAGTTGATAAGGAATAATGAATATAAGTGTTAATTCATTAAAATCTAATGTTATTGGAAGTTGAATAAATTGAATGAAAATCAATTTAATTAAACAAATTGTAAGCAAAGGAAATTTGATTGTAATTAATATACATTGGTTGTTATATGATTGTTAGATGATTGTATATAATTCATTAAGTGTTAATGAAAATTGAAAGCTAAAGAAATTGAAATCCAATTTGAAGTTAAGTAAATCTTAAATAGAATTGAATTTGATTTGGAAGTGAACCAACTTGAATATAAATTAGTGAATATAAACTAATTGAGAATGAATGTTAATAAGAACATCCACTGTATAGGAATCAAATGTGATTAAACTGAAAACCAATTCATTAATATGAATGAGAATATGAATGAATATTTATTGGTTATGAATGTAGTTGGATGATAGCTGGTTGATGGTTGAATATATTGCTTTTATTGCATTTGCTATGTTAGCATATATAGTTATTATGTTGCTATATGTTGTATATCGATACTATTTCCATACATGCATGATTCTCATGTTGTTTGTTGAGTGTTTAGTAGGTGCGGATCGCGTTTGCTTCGCATTTGGAGCTCGCTTTCGCGCTATATTAGCCGTATACGCTTGCTAATAAAATATAAGGTACATATCTCGGATTACATACCGTACTTTTACACTTTTTTCCCTGCGGGATGCCTCATTACTTGACGAGATGTATATTTGTGATATATATACTGTCATTTTTTTTTCGGATCGAGCCGCGCAAAGGAGACTATGGCGAATTTTTCCGAAAATTTAAGGCGTTAGAAATTTTTTGAGAAAATTGGAAAGTTTTGAAAACTTAAACCTTGATTTGGAAGTTGAAAGTTAAACAATAGTAGTTGTTTTTGAAAAGATAACTAAGTATGATTTCAAAACTTAGTAAGGTTATTGTAAGAAGTTTAACTATGAATTTTGGGAAAATTAATAGATTCTATAACTTTTCTTACTAGTTAATTTCGAGGACGAAATTCTTTTAAGTGGGGAAGATTGTAACGACCCAGAATTTTTAGAAATTAAAATTTGAATATTTAATTAATTTTAAATATTAATAAGTGAATTTATAAGTCAAATAAATTTTTATTTGAATTATTGGATTTTATTGGATAATTAAATCGATAATTTAATATGTTAAATTATGGAAATAATTGAAATTTGGGTTAAATATGATTGAAAATGATTTGTAAAATTTTATTTTATCATATGGGAGTTAGAACAATATTTTAGAACTTTTAAAATCGAATTAAAAGTTAATTTGTGAAAATTGAATATTTTAATAATTAAATCGACTAGTAAAAATAGTCAATTTTTGAACAGTCTCAGATTTGAACGAAACCAGTTCCATTGGATCCGTAATAGTTAGTTATTACCGGATTTCAAATTTCGTGTCAATCGGAGTTATCGTTTGATCGTGGCAGCTCGAAACGCATCGATTTATTTTTAATTTTAATTTGACGAGTAAAAATAGCCATTTTTCAAAAAGTCTCGGATTTCGACGAAACTAGTTTCATCGGATCCGTAATGTGATATTATTGTAAGGTTTCAAATTTCAAGTCAATTGGATTTACCGTTTGTCCGGTACAAATTAAAACGCCTAGAAAATCGCTTAAATCGGTTTAATTCAAATTGAGCGTTTACAGCCATAACTCGCACATACTTCCGAATTAGCTTCCGAAACCTGTTCCATTGCGTCCGGAACGCGGGGTAAACCCTAGAAACGCTGGTTACGGCGCGTAAATCGGAGTTCGGAATTTCCGGAATGAATAGTGTTTACGCTTGATTTTCTATAAAAGGAGCACCCTACCCTTCACTCTAAAAAAAAACACAAAACCCTAAGTGTAAACTGCAGCCGCCACCCTAGGTATGCATGGCCAGAAATGCACGAAACTTTTCCCCTTTGATCTCTCAATCCATCAGCAATTAGATGAAGCTTCCAACTAGAAAGTCGTAGAGCGCATCGAGATCTTGAAGTTGAACGGCGGTGATGTAGAACGGAGACTCGAGGAGGCAGCTAGGAGGGGCCGACGCCTGGACTTGCGCACGCAATTCGAGGCAATTTAGGCGACCGAGCATGGAGAGGTTGGGGCCGAGTGTAGCTTGTGGTGAGGGCTTCGACATGGAGCAAGCTGATCGTGTTCAAGTTGAGTGTGGTGTTAGCAAAAATTAACCCTAGTTTGATCAAGTATGGGTTGTGTGCGTGATTTGTATCTGTAGTTGGAACGTGAATGAAGAAGAAAGAAAGGGACGGGCCTGATGTGGGGAAGCAAAGATC
Source organism: Allium cepa (assembly GCA_030765085.1). NCBI lineage: Eukaryota > Viridiplantae > Streptophyta > Magnoliopsida > Asparagales > Amaryllidaceae > Allium > Allium cepa. Next base: position 217,348,879 of record CM060929.1, read on the forward strand.
AAGGGCTAGGATTGGATGAAGGTTGTAAATATAAAGTTAATGTTGTAAATTTGTTAATATAAACTCGTGTAACTTCAAAAATTCATAACTTTTTCATACGAGGTCGAAAAAATGCAAACTCAGTTGCGTTGGAATCGTATGGACGAGCACTACGCGATGGAGTTGGTTTGGAGTTGTTTGGAGTTAGTGAGAATTTTGGGTAAAATTAAACGTCCGTTTAATTTTATTCGAAATAAATCGCTAAAACGGAATTTAAAATCAAGGTGAGAATTTCTCACTCAATCGAATCAGTTTCGATTTTATTTTAAATAGTTAGATTTAAAATATTTGAATGCATGTTTGAATGTTGATTGATATCTATTGATTGTTAAAATAGACATTATACGCCGTTAGTAAGCGGATGTTATTTATTAAAAACATATACCGCGAATATTTCATAAACAGTGAAAATGGTATTATAAATAATAGCAATATATATATATTGGCATATGTATATATTGGAGTTATTGATTTCCCGCATTTTTTGTTTAGCGGATGAGACCCTATTACGCCGTTATTAAGCGGATAATATTTAATAAGAACATATACCGCGATAATTTCGTACTGGGGCGAAATTGGTATTGTGCTAATGTTTGTGGATGCAGGAAAACAGGTTGGAGGGATCCAACTGGATTCCTCAACAGTATTTATTTGATTTCAGATATTTTGATATTTGATTGATTATCATATCGATATATGATATCGTTGTTGTTGTGATTGACTATTTGGTGTGTAGCATCATTGGATCAAATTTGGAATTTTAAAATGATTTTTAAAGTGATTTTTGAAAATATACTATATTTTTGGAATTAATTCATTTTAAATAAATAAACGTTATAATTTTTAAAGTTATAAAAATTATGATTTTTGAGAAATATAGTTAAAAACTGATTTTTGAGAATATGATGCTAATGATTTTATAAAATAGTTAAATCGGAATTTTTGAATTTATTATGAAAAGTTGAAATATAGGATTTATAAAATTTAATTATTTTATGAATCAAAAGGAAGAAGTTTTTAAAGGAAATTAAAGACGTTTTAAAAGAGTAATATAAACTTGATTTATATTAAGAGATTTATAAATGGATATTTATAAATTGGAATATTGACATTATAAAACGAGTTTTTATAAGTGTTTGAATGAAGTGAAAATGAATTTCATAAATAAATGAAATTTATAGAATTATAAACTGTGAAGTTATAAATGAAATTTATAAATAGTAAGATTTATAAATTTGGTGAGATTATTTGAAGAGTAGATTGGTTAAATAAATGAATCTTATAAGTTATAAGATTTATGATTTGGAAAGTCTTTAGAAGAACGATTTGGTAAAATAATCGTTTTATAAGTAATTAACTTATAATATGAACTTTTAGTTTAAAATTGAGTTATAAACTGGAATAGGTTAATAAAAGGATTTATAAAAAGGAAGTCTTTTATAAATAAATAGAAATGGAATTTATAAACGTTGTTTTATAAATTCGCAAACAACTTATTTTGATAAGTTAATTTTTGAAACCTATTAATGGAGTTATATTCACATTTTTGAATAGTGAATAATCCTTTGAATTAAAATGAATAAAAGGATGAAATGTGTTAACGTAGTATATTCACATTTTTGAATAGTGAATAACACGTTAAAGAAAATGGTTTAGATTTGGATGTTTTAAATAGAATTAAAACGATTGAACAATGTTTTAAAATGTGTTGAGATTCGAAACCATAGATTTCAACATTTATTGTTGAAATAGACGTTTTCGAGAAATGAAAAGGAAATAGTGGACTATAACACTGTTGTTATAGTAAATGATTTCCGAGAGGAAATGTTTTGTATAGTATTGGGATTTATATATCTATTTAAACTTCGAATCCCTATACTAGTGATTTTGGGTTGTCGTAACGATGTTTTACGCAACATTCGTTTTGGCCCAAATAAATATGTTTAAGAGAATGATTTCCTTAAAGAATGAAATATATACTTAATTTGATTTAAGTATATTGAATATTTTCCAAGGTTGAAAATAAAAAGATTTGTGAATTACTTATGAATAATAAGTATGGAAATGTTTTCCAATATGAAGTGAATAATTAGAATTTATCTTTTTGAAGGTAAATTGAAAATGAATAATTGAAATCGAATATTCATTGATATTTTGGAATTATAAATTCACTAAGGAATTTATAAAGGAAGTGGAATTTGTCTAAAAAAATAAATATTGATTTATTTTTGAAGTGTGAAATTTTATATCTTGTAAAGATATTTTGTGAAATAAATAATTTGGAAAATTATTTGGAAACTGGTGATGTGTGCATATCCAGTGATAGTTCAATAACCGACTATCAATATTTCCCTTTGAATGGGTAATTGATGTGATTTGTTTGAATGTGAATGCTACACTTATTTTTGAATAAGCGCTCACTATTCGGGTTAACCGGGAAAGGACCATGGGGTCGTATAACCCATTCCGAATATGTGATACGTCGTTATAATTGCATTGAAGATTGGTGTTGAAGACCCGGTATTTGCGAGAGCGATAGGATGACCTGTCGATTTACTCTGCACCGAGTTGCTCCGGTATAGAGTTCTCCATATGTGATGGTGAATCCGATCAGGATTGTAAATATCCGGATTGCAAGGACTTCTTTGTAAGTGCCTTCGGTTTTGTTCGATCCCGTAACAGACTTGTATGGATTGTATGTCTGACATTACAAGTTGAGATATAAAGCCGATTTCTTTCAAATATATTTCTGTTGGTGGCGAAGAATTTATTCTTTTAGCTTAACACCCTTCTCTGAGACGTACGAGCTTAGAGGTTATATAGTTGAAGTTATCAGCGATATATTCCCAATTTGGTAATGTGATATGCTGAGTGATGCTGAAATGATCATTGTGTTGATTATTGTGATAGGATCGTTTATTTGATCGTCTATCTTGGTGATCATTGTGTTGATCATTTGTTGACCCAAAGCATGGCTTTTGTATAAAGTATGTTTTTGTGGACGTGACTTCGTCGAACCTCACACCCCGGAAATGGTCAAAACAGGAAAGATGCGGCAAGGTTATGAGGGGTAGCACCCTTTAGGGTATGTACATTTCCTTCTGGATAGAGGTGGTATCATGGTATGGAGCCCAGATATTTAACCTATGTGGTTACTACGAATTTATTACTTTGTGGTTGTTGGTTTTCGGGATCCCGTGAGAAAGGTCGTTTACGATCGGGGAATGGCGTGCTCGTGTCAGTAGTTACCCAGTTATGGGTAACCCGGCCTTGTGTTGGCAGAGTTCCGGTTTGGTTCTCGGGGATGTCTTTCCAGAGGCATTCTCATGTGGCAATGGGAAGTTCCTTGGCCTGACCATTTGTTGGAAATCCAATTCCCAATACGAAACTTGTACGGTTTTAGTTGTAGAACCTATCATTCACTTATGGTGGTCACCACTGTTTGGATGGTAGCTATAGTAGGCATAGTTCGAAATGTCTATGCTGGCTAAGATTTATATTCTACTTTCGAAATGAATTTTTTTCTACACTATGCACTAGTAATAATATCAAATGTTATTTTAAATGCGTATCAAGCATCTTTGACTATCATAAGGAGAAATCTCCTCCGATTCTGCGTTTGCATTGTGTGTGTGTGCGGGAGGCCTTATGGTAGTCTCATTTTTAAAAGCATTGCGAATTGAAATAAAAATATCTCTCTATTTTGATTTTAAAGATAAATAAACTGTTTTGAGTTCTCACACCAGTCACATGACTGACTTGGAGTTTATTGTTTTCCTTCCTAAACTCTGGGTGCCCACCAATTTCCACATGGGCAGTTAAGAGTTAGGTATATCAGGATATTCTGGATATTCTGGAGTTGCTGGAGGCAAGCTGGATGGCATGGCGTATTATTTATATAGTATTTCTTTTTCCGCTGCACTGTTTGTTGTTGTTGTTGTACACTCTGATGATATGATGAAATGTAATGTAATAACTGATATAGTTCTTTGTTTAAAGATTATTCATTTATTATTATATGTTGTTCCGCTGCGAATTGTGAGATTCTGATGTTGTTCTGTTGTTTTCTGTTCCGTCCTATTTTCTCTTCTTACTATTTTCTGTTTTCTATTCTCTCTAATTTCCATTTTCTATTTTCTTTTCCCTCCAATTTCTACCTTATCTATTATCTTCTCTTCTTCTCTTCTTTTCTATCTTTTTCTCTTCTCTTTTCCTAAATTCTTCTTTTTATAAAAAAACCCTCAGTGTTCGGTTTTCCGTCGTTCGATTCCTCGGCAGTCGATAAAGTGAGTGTCGATGTTGAATTTTCGGAAGACGAAGAATCGTGTCCTGACAATGATATTTTTTTAGCAATTAATTAAAATTTTAAATGAAAGAGGCCTTAACATAACACATGTTTATTTTAGTTTTTCAATTTTTAATATTTCATTGTGATATTTTTTTAAAAAGATGTTTAAACTTGTTTCTAAATATTTAAACCAATAATAATTTAATATAAAGGTTTTAATTAGTAAGTTAATTATTTTATAAACATGGAAGTTCGGATTCTTAAAAAAAACAACCAAGTTAAAATAAAAAATATTTTAAATAAATTAAATAAGTAGGCTATTAATTTTTATAAAAACCATATTTGATCATATATATAGTTTAAATCCATATTTCTTAGCAATTTGATTTTGATATTAAGTTTGATTACTACCTATCATGAATATGTTATAGTTTTAATATCATTTATTACCTAAACTCTTTTCTTTACTACTCTTTCAGTCTCATTCATTAGTTTCCTTAACCTAAGTCTAGTAATTGGTGTGCATTACCTTTGTTTGGTTGAAGTGATTTATAATAAATAATTTGATATATATGTATATATGCTTGTCATTTAGGTATTACTTGTCACTCATGTTTATCTTATACTAGATGTCTCTTAACTGTATATATATATATCATCATATCATTCTACATATTTTTTTTATATATTTCATTATCATTTTGTTTCATATTACATATCATTATGCATCTTATTTCATATCACATTTCATTGCATATTACATCATAAATTATAATGCATGAAATATCATAATCATTGCATCACAAGTTGCACTTCATTTTGCATATTATCTCATGCTACATTGCATATGTCATACATTTCATACTGCATTACAAACTACATATTGCATACATCTATACATTACGAGTGTATTTTATTTAGGAGGAGTTTGTAGTATTGTGTTATAGTATAGGATTATTAGTTTTTGATTTGTTTGGTATGTTTTGATTGACTTAATTGACCTGTTTGACTTGATTGACTTGTTTGACTTGATTGATTTGTTTGACCTTTGATTTGTTTGACATGATTGGACTTGATGTGCATGTTGATTAGACTGTTTTAAATATACTTATACATATTTATGTGTTTTATAATTATAATATAATTATGTTAATGTCTTTCACATTCCATTTACTATACTTTGTTCTAGTATTAGTTTAAGGGGGAGTTGTATAGTTTTATGGTATTAGGATGGTTTTTATTGATGACAAAGGTGGAGAAATATAAAATAGGATAGATAGACATAGATTAAGGGGGAGTTATTAGTTTTAGAGGGAGTTATTAAGATAGAAGTAATATTTTATAAACAAAGGTTGTCATCATCAAAAGGGGGGAGATTGTTAGTCCTTGGGATGATGGTTTTGACGAGAACAACCTTAGAATAAGATTATAAAATATAAAAACTAACATTATAGTTTAGATATAAATGTATATGCAGGATTTAACCATGCAGGTACCAATAATGAAGACAATACAGTATAGAGATTCAAGATATCAAGATTGAAGACTCATGAGTATCAAGATTATCAAGAGTTCAAGATTTCAAGAATAAGTAATTTAATTAGAAACTTTGTTAAAACTCCTAAAAAAGCACTGGCATCTTAAAATCCAATTTATTCGTGGAATGGAATCCACTTCGAACCCGTTAAAGGGATGGAACCCTAAGTAGGATGAAACCTATGAAAAATCTAGTGGAACATTGTTTTGTATCCGCTAACCTTTTATCCAAATGTTTTTACAAAATTATATCATGTTTTCAAAATGATTTCAAAACCTCCCTTTTAAAAGAATCAAAAACATCTATCCTGATTTTAAATATTTTAGCCTCAAAATAATCTTTATTTTCAAAATCAAATTATCCTTGTTTTTAAATTATCTTGTAATAATAATATATTTAACCTTTAAGTATTTATACTTAGATTTAAATATAAAATATAGTAAAATTTTATATATACCAAAATATTATTCTCTATACTTATTTATGTATTTTAACTATAGTTAAGTATATTTATAAATTTTAAAACAGTTTTCATACAAGATAGAAGTTATTTTCAAAGAAAAACAAATCACTAAAATTTTCTTCGGGATGTCGACATACCCAAGTACCCAGGTCGACATAGTGGCAGTTGATTTCAAAATTTTGAATTTCAAAAGAAGTGTTTATTCGTCATATCCCTTCACGGATGGACATGGCTATTGTTCTTCAATAAATAGGGGATGTTTTGAACGAATTTCAATTCATATTTTTCACTCCTCTTCTTCTTCCATATTTCTTTATACGTATTCTTACAATTACTCTGCCGAAATCAACATTGAATCTAACTAGATCATTTATAGTTTGATTCTCTATCACTATCTCAACAAGATCTCGATGCTATTCAGAGTTATAGACTTCCTTCTAATCATTTAGCAAGAAAAGGTGTGATTGTAGCCTTGGAAATCAATCAAGCGAGAAAAGGTGTGATTGTGGCATTGGAAATCAGGTTAGAAAAGGTGTGATTGTAGCCTAGGAAATCAATTGGGCGAACTTGTTGCCCCTGAAATCAAGTATCTCTACCCAGAGGATTGTGAATCAGGAGGGTGTACCTCGTAGCCTTGAAATCGAGGGTGTAATTGTACAATTTCTTTTGAAAGGAAATCCGTACTTGTGCGCGGGACTGGATGTAGGGTAACTCGGAACCAGTATAAAATCCGGTTTGTTCTTTCCTTTACTGCTTTTACTTTATTTCTGCATCTGTTTTTTTTTCTATGATCATATCTGTGTCTGAATATTGCATACATTTGTGTTCAAATCAACATAAACTCAAAAAGATTTAGTAATTCCTTAAAACACTATTCACCCCCTCTAGTGTTTATCCTAGCCTTAAGATCCGTAATCCGCATTTCTCACAAACCCTGCTTATGTGCTGCCCCCAAGATTTCTACTTGAAATTAAGTAGTTAAATGCTTACACACGTAAATTTACGACACCCGCTAATGACTAAGCTAACTCTACGCTCAAAACTCTGCCACAACTCAGCCGTTGAGTTGCGAATTATCGAACTACACCACCGTAGTTTGTAACCTAGTCATATGACTAGACAATTGCATAGGTTAAAAGAGAAATAACAAAATAAAAACAAAATTAAGATACAAAACCCCTATTCTAATTTAAGCCCAACTATTAAGTGAAGCCGGCCCACTTTAATTTATAACACAGGAAAACATTGGTGTCTTCCTTTTATTATTTTCGTGGCTGCCTTTCTTTTATGATTCTCTTCACAATTTTAGGGTTTTGAAAATTGAAGTCGTCGCTTGAATTATACGTTCGAATTGATCCTTTAGCTTTATGCTTCAATTTGTGTTCTTCAAATTGCTTTGTGGTTGATTCCTTGCTTTGATAGCTTCACGGTAGCTTCAATTGTCTTAAGCTCCAACTGTATGAAAATCGGTATTTGATTTCCTTTTTCGTTTCGATTAAGCTCGACTTCGATTCGAGTTATAAATTGATTTTGGATTATGGCTTGCTTGGTCTGGTATTTGCTTGAACTCGAATCTTGGTCATTTTGCCGATGATGTAAATTGGGTTTTATAGGGATTAAAGCCCTATATTTTCATTCATATTTGTTTTGTTTGAATTCTTTGTGGTTTTTGCTTGACCATTAGATAATTGATTCAATGCTCTTGATAATTCTGACTTGTTCTTCATATGTGAGTTACCCCATATTTTTCCGACGAATTTGAATCTGCTCCATTCTTCACCGCCTTGACATGTTCTATTTTGATGCATGTGATTCTTCTGATGTATTCATATATTCAAATTTCTGCATATATATTTTTCCTGGTTGAGATGCTCAAACACTGCTGCATATTTCTAATTTTGTCCAAATCTTTCACTGTTGATGCTTAAACAATTTTTGCACTTGACTGATCACATTAATTTCGAACTCTAAAAAGATGAATTCGAATTTTTCACTTGTGCACTTCTTGTTGACTTGCTTAATCCACTGTACATTTGATCATGTTTGAAACTTTGTTGTATATATTGTATTTCTAGTCTTGTTTGTACATTTAAACTGTCGTCTTGTGGTTTTCATGTGATGGTCTGGTGTAGTATTTTTGGAGTCTAGTTACACTGGTATGGTTCTTCTTAAGTATGTTGAACATCTAGCTCGATCTGGTTTTGTTCCACTGAATCATTGAGATCATGCCTGCACTTGATCACTGTCACTGTTTTGGTTGAGTTTACACTTTTGAAGTCTGGTTCTATTTCAATTGAAGTTTTCACTACTGCGTCCATGCAGTCAGGTCTTGGTATCTTCATGTATGTATGTGTCTTTGTGTTGTATTGCATCTTCATGTGCACATCAATGTTCGGTTGCCTAATCAGTGTGTAGTCTTGCATTTGTCTTGTACTTGAAGTCTCACCGTTGACTATTTTACCACTATAATATACATGTATATTTGTGTGAACATGCATGTATATATGTATGCTGTGTTACTTCATGAAGCGTGTATTTGCACTTGATCATGACCACGACTTCTTTGTGTCATTTGATCCGACTATAGTCTTGCATTTCTTTGAGTCTCTTGTGCATTATTTGAAGTCTTTGTTTCATGCTTGTTGCTCTTTATACATTTGCAGTCTGGATTTTTTGTTTCCTCTGGTTCATTGATGATGATGTTGTTTGGATTTGTTTTTGAATAAAGTCTTGTTGCATTGATTCTTTGAGTATGGTCTGAAGCTTTATATACTTGTTGTCTCCTTTGAGTTGCAGTCTTGTTGTTGTTTTTGGACTTGCATTCTTGTACATTTGGAGTCTTTTGCATGTTTGAATGTTGGTAATCTCCATTTGGATACATACGTCCATTTATGTATGTATATATGTGTGGTTGACTTGATTTCGTCTCTTTGTAAAAATACAGTCACTTGGTTACTCATTCACAACTACTTGTGCGATTTGAAATGATCTTGTTCCTTATGAGTCTGGTCTGGTGCACTTTGTAGTTTGGTTCCACTGGCTTGTTGAGTTCATTTGGAGTCATATGTGTTGCTATGACTACTTGTGTGTGTGTGTCTTTAAGAGCCTGGTTTTTTTGTATTTTGGATTTGCACCTGTGTTGAATCCAACTTATGGCTCGGGTTTGACCTTGCGCTCTCATGTCCATGTAGTTTTAACATGCAAGTGTAATCAATGTGCACAGCCTTGTGACATGTATAATGATACACCATGCATGTCACAAGTTGTTCGTGTATGATGATTTAAAAGAATATGATGACGAACAACCCAAATAACTGAGGCAAATGATATTTCAAACACACACTTCATTGTACATTGCAAAAATATTTCTTCTTCAATTTTACTACGTCAGTGTTTATTTTGCAGATAATTTAGATGCGGGATACAAGCTGATAGGGTTGAAGATCAAATACGAGTGTTGTAATTAAAATTGTATTATGATTGAAAATGTACAAACATAGTGAGGCTTAAATTTGTACTATTTGAATTCGTAGTAAAATATTTGTTTGAATATGAATTCCAAGTTATTTATTTTATTCAACAAATATTTATTTAATTATGTGACAAAATAAAATAGTATAATAGCAAATACATTTAAATGAATATATATATTTATTATCATTAAATAAAAATCATAGGCTATTGTATTCTACGATCTCCCCTTTCGATGATAATAAACATGTATTAAGACTTTGACTTTATTAAATGTATTTGGTCTTGATGAATTCTATGAGCTCCCCCTATTTCAACGTTCCCCTACAATAATGCTCCCCCTTCACATATGCATTAAATAAATAAAAAATATGCGAATAAACCTAGATGAGAATATGCAAATAAAAATACGACTTAACTTATTTGCCAAAATCTTAACTCCTCTCTCCCCCTTTTGTTATCAGCAAAAGCGTAATGGTGTTAGAAAAATAGAGATAAAGTGATAGACATTAATACTTAATCAATTATAAATATTAAATTTCAATAAAAAATCAAACAAAAATCACAAAAACTCCATTAGACGCATATTCCACTTTTGAGTGATAGGGGTGATGTCGGTACAGAAAACCAATAGTCGTGTCCATATGTGGTATATTTATGACAAGAAACTGTTAAATACTTACTAACCATGCATAACCGTTAGGACTTTCAAATGAGATTAGCAGTATTCTTTAATTTAAAAAAAAAATGAATTTCAAGTATCTTCTAACCACGCTAACCATGAGGACTTTTAAAGGGGATTAGAATCAACTCATCTATTTAATAATCAATTTTGATATGTGTTCCATACATCCATAACCATGAGGACTTTAAATGAACATGAAAGCACATAACCAAAGATTCCAAGTAATGCATAACATTGAGGACTTTTAATGAGAGCGAGCACTTCGGATGTTTTTATTGCTAATCAAAATTTAAAAAACTAAATAATTTCCCATTTAAAATACCACATTTTGACATACTATATTGGATTTTGATGAGTGATGATCGTTAGAAATATGATAGAAATAGAAATGATCGTGGAATTTTTACCAACCAATGTTATCACAATTTGTTTAAATTTTTTAAAGAAATTTACTGCATATACTATCTCAAGTCAAAATGTATGATTAATATCAACAATTATCATTTTTCAGTCACTATTTATATTTTTGATAATCAGTAGGGAGTCAGATTAGCTAATATATTCATTTAAGATCAAATCCAAAAATAAATATAAAATCAAATTTATAAAATGCCTAAAATGAGATGAAGTCAACAAAAACTATTTTCAAGAAGTGGTTTTGTAAAAATGTCTGCCAACTGAAAATGAGTTGAAGTGAATTTTATGTAGATATTTTCTGCGTGAATATGATGCATCTAACGAATGTCTCGACATAAAACATGTTCCACTAGTACCTTTTCTATCAACTAGGCTACCAATGTAATCTGCATTTGAATTCCCCTTTGACTCAAAGTTATCAAATGAATACCAAAGAAAAAACCGTAAGATGTTCAACAAATGCCTTATAATCCTTTTATAGCTTTTAAAATGTGATTACTTTGGATTTCAATGAAACCGTGCACATAAACAAACTAGTGAACATAGTGTCAGGTCTAGAAGCAGTAAGATAAACAAATATATCCACGTGTATCTAGAGTAATCATCAAACAATACAAAACAACATCTCTTACCACCTAAACTTGTAATATTGTTAGTTCAAACAAATCTATATGAACTAGTCCAAGGACTCCAGAGGTACTTACAATGCTTTTGGCATAAAAAGATAATTGGTCAACAATTTTACATAAATAAGAATCAAAATCAACATTCATTTGCTCATTACATAACTAGCTGATTTAAATTAGATTATGGTGTAGATTTTCAACATATAATATATCGTTCAAGATAAATGTACCGTTCCCTACTTTACCTTCACCGATAATTTTTCGTGTTGCCCATTGCGACTCTACCACCATTGTATTTCTCTAGGCTAAGGAAACTTTGATTTGACGCCTGTCGTGCGTCTGGAATAGCCAGGATCCAGGTAACACTGTTGTTGTTCTTTAGCCTACCACCGCACCTACACGAGAGAAGATTTTTATGACATGTATTTTTATAGGTCCATGATTTTTAGTGACATAAAATTTTGAAAAACAAGTTTGTGTAGACCCAAGACAATTTATATTTGTTCCTTTCGGCACCCAGATTTGTTTGACTTTAAGGGATTTTACATTCGTGCCTTTGGAAACCTAAATGGAATGGTTTTCACGTGTTTGGGTCTATACCAGCAATTGTTGTGATTGTGTCCAATTTTTCCACAATTCATGCACATGGAATTGACTTTGTTAATATTGCTTCTAACATGTTCAGATTAAGCATACCCAAGTCCTTGTCCAATAGTATTGACAGTTTGTCTACCTAATAGCATATTTAAGGATTTTTCTCCTTTAGAGAATTTTCCTAAAGTCGTAGACAATTGTTGGACTTGTGTTTTGAGAGATTCATTTTCATTCAATAACAGAGTACACTTTTTAATAGAATATTCTCTCCTAGTAGTTTCACTTGCTTTCAAAATTAGAATTTCATTTTCAAGTGATTTAATTTTAGTTTCTAATTTTTGTAATCTCATCTTCAACACATGGACACTTATCACACTTAGGGCTCTTATTTCAATATTTTTAACCAACTGATCAAGCTGTTTATTTAGTTCTATCAAATTATCTCTTTGTGATTCAATTTTAGCGTACTTCTCCTTAAGTCTTTCAAAAGAACCATTTACTTTGTGAAAATATATAAGTAATTCTGAATGAGGAAGTTTTGATACCTCGCTTGGCTCGTCATCATCGCTGTCACTTATTTCTCCTTGAAAGCACAGTTTTGCTTTTTCACTCTCACTTCCAGTGCTTTCATCTTTATCTTCATCACTTTCATCCCAAGTGCCTGCAAAACTTCTCCTCTTCATTTTTTTCCTTTGCAGAGTCGATTTTAAGGACAATTGGGCATGACGTGACTAGGTCTATTGCGGTTATGACAAATGATCTCCTGCTTTTCTGAGTTGTCTAGAATTTTGACGATTCCGCTCATCAGTTTTTGATTTACGGTGGGATTTCCATATTTGCGGTTCCACCTTTGGAATCTCTTTATTATCCATGCCAATTCAGCTTCTTCATCGTCGTCATCGTCGTCACTTCCGTTGTTCCTTTGAGAGCTATAGATTTCTTTCGTGCATCACCTCCTTCGCGTTCTTCCTTGAATTTGATTTCTAGCTCATAAGTGGTAAGATTTCCGATGAGTTCTTCAACTTTAATTAGTTTCAGATCTTTTGGTTCTTGAATGGCAATGACTTTTGCTTCAAAATTTCATGGTAGTGTTCTGAGGATTTTTCGGAGCACTTCCAATTATATGTTTGGTTTTCCGAGAGCTTTTTATTTGTATACGAGATTAGAAAGTCGTCTATACATTTCTCTGACACTTTCATCCTTTTCCATTGTGAAGTTCTCGTATTTGCTATTGAGCATGGCAAGGCGAGTTTCTTTGACTTGGGAGGTTCCTTCGTGAGTCAATTCAAGTGTGTGCCAGATTTCCTACGCAGTTTGACAATGTGAGACACGGTTAAATTCAATTTGATCTAATGAACAAATAATAGAATTCACAGCTTCAACGTTAGCATTCTGCAGTTTATTTTCAAGATCTATCCATTGATCCATCGGTTTCTCAACTTTGTGATTGTCTACCATTATTGTTGGTGTCCTATATCCTGATTCAACAATATTCCATGCATATATGGTTTTCAGAAAAAATTTCATTCTATTTTTCCAATAAACATACTTACCATTGAATATGGATGGTCTAACTATGTATTGGCCCTCAGCAATAGCATTACTAAAAGAAGCCATTTTTATAAAAAAATCAAACTTTTAAAACAAAAATTGGTTTTTGTTCCTACCTCTGTTACCACTTGTAGGATCGTTTTCACCCTAGAGGGGGGGTGAATAGGGTGATACTACTAATAATAAAAATTAATGCGGAAATAAAAATAATAACAGTAAATAATGCAAAAGAGATCACACACAAATTTACCTACCTTCAGCAAAACCCTACCAACGTGCTGCCCCTAAGGTTTCTACTAGAAAATAAGTAGTCAGACACTTACACACGTAAATTTATGACACCCGCTAATGACTAACCTAACTCTACGCTCAACATCTACCACAACTCAGTCATTGAGTTGCGAATTCTCGAACTACACTACCGTAGTTCGTTACCTAGTCATATGACTAGACAATTACACAAGTTAAAAGAGAAATTACAAAATAAAAAAAATAAAAATACAAAACCCTAATTCCAATTTAAGCCTAATTATTAAGTGAATCTGGCCCACTTTAATTTATAATACAAGGAAACAATGATGTCTTCCTTTTATTATTTTCGTGGCCGCCTATCTTTTTCGTTCCTCTTCACAATTTTAGGGTTTTGAGAACTGAAATCGTCGCTTAAATTATACGTTCGAATTGATACTTTAGCTTTCTGCTTTAATCTGTGTTGTTCAAATTGCTTTGCGGTTGAGTCCTTACATTAATAGCTTTAGGGCGGCTTCAATTGTCTCGAGTTCGACTTGGATGAAAATTGGTATGTGATTTCCTTTTTCAATTTCGATTAAGCTCGACTTCGATTCGAGTTATGAATTGATTTGTGATTATGAGTTGCTTGCTATGGTCTTTTCTTGAACTCAAATCTTGATCATTTTGTCGATGATATAAATTGGGTTTTATAGGGTTAAAGCCCTATATAAAAAATTTCCGTACTGGTTTTATTTGAATTCTTCGTGGTTTTTGCTTTGACCATTAAATAATTGATTCAATGCTTGTGATAATTATGACTTGTTCTTCATAGGTGAGTTACCCAATATTTTTCTGATGCATTTGAATCTACTCCATTCTTCACCGCCTTGACCTGTTCTATTTTGATACACACGATTCTTCTGATGTATTCATATATTTGAATTTCTGTATATATATTTTTCAAATATATTTTCCTGGTTGACATGTTCAAACACTACTTCATATTTTGAATTTTATCCAATCCTTCTATGCTGATGCTTGAACAATTTTTTCACTTGACTGATCACATTAATTTCGAATTCTGAAAAGATGAATTCGAATTTTTCACTTGTGCACTTCATGTTGACTTTTGCTTAATCCACTGTACACATGAGCATGTTTGAAACTCTGTTATATATATTGTATTTCTGGTCTTGTTTGTACATTTGAGCTGCTTTCTTGTGGTTTTCATGTGACGGTATGGTGTAGTATTTTGGGAGTCTAGTTGAACTCGTGTGGTTCTTCTTAAGTATGTTGATCTGCTAGCTCGATCTGGTTTTGTTCCACTGAGTCATTAAGGTCATGCCTGCACTTGATCACTATCACTATTTTGGTTGAGTTTGCACTTTTGAAGTCTGGTTCTATTTTACTTGAAATTTTCGCAACTGTGTCCATGTAGTCAGGTCTTGATATCTTCATGCATGTATATGCCTTTTTTTTGTATTGCGTCTTCATGTGCATAATGTTTGGTTGCCTGATCATTGTGTAGTATTGCATTTGTCTTGTACTTGAAGTCTCACTGTTGATTGTTTTACCACTATATATATATACATTTATATATGTGTGAACATGCATGCATATATGTATGATGTGTTACTTCATTCAGCGGGTATTTGCAATTGATCATGACCAAAGCTTCTTTGTGTCATTTGATCCCACTGTAGTCTTGCATTTCTTTGAGACTCCTGTGCATGATTTGAAGTCTTTGTTTCATGCTTATTGCTTTTAATACATTTGCAGTCTGGATTTGTTGTTTCCTCTGGTTCATTGATGATGATGTGGTCTGGATTTGTTTTTGAATGAAGCCTTGTGGAATTGATTCTTTAAGTATGGTCTGAAGCTTTGCATACTTGTCTTATTTTGAGTTGCAGTCTTGATGTTCTTTTTGGACTTGCATTGTGACGACCCGGAATTTTTCAAGCAATTAAAATCGGAATAAATAATTGATTGTAAGTATTCAATAGAGAAAGCTTAACTTGAATTACGAATATCACAATTTATTTGATATTTAAATTTTGTTGAATTAAATAATTGGAAGTTGAACTAAATATCGAATCTGGAGTTTTAAGCCTGTTAATAATAATTTGAAGGCTTATAAAATTTATATTGATAACATTGAGAATAATAAAAGTTGTAAGATCAAACTTAACAGTGATTTGTTCAGTTTTAAAATTTTACAGTTTAAATCGAATTTAAAAATAGCATTCTGAGGCACAGTCTCGGATTTGGACGAAACCAGTTCTATTGGATCAGTAATATTGTATTATTACCGGATTCCAAATTTCGTGGTGATTGGAGTTGTTGTGTGAGCGTACGGTATATAAACGTCTTGAAAAAAAAAACCTTTTCGAGACGATTTGAAAATAGTATAAAATATTTATTGTCCAGTCAAAGCTATATCAACATCAGATCTTTTACTTTCTTTTCTACCACTGAAGCCTTTCTTTGTACGCAACATTTCATCCTTGTCCCCTCGTCCTTGTTTTATAATATCACGCAACCCTCCTTCATTGTAAACTACACGTATAGTCACAGTAAAAAAAAAAAGAACAACGGAACTTCAAAAATCGAATTCTTGCAATCCACTTAAAAAAAAATCTGAAAATTTTAAAATTCTTCTTTTTATCTGAGCTTCGCATGGGTATATTCGGTAGGAGGCGCGTCGCTTGTTATGGAGTTCGACAATGTCAGGGGATGCCCGGACGAACTAGGGTTGGGGATTTTCTTCGATCTAGGCTTTGGTTTGTGAAGTGGAGTTTGTATTTGAGGTCTGGAGGTTGGAGAGCAGCTACGGTCGAGCTTGGATGGGATGTAGGCGCGCTCGATCTGGAGGAGGTGGATTCGTGGTTTGCTTGGGGTTTCGAGATTTGGCTTGCCTTGGACTAGCGGAAGCTCCTTTTCGCCGGGTCGTGCGCGCGAGCTAGGGAAGGGAAACTGCAGTGGTGTTGCTGAATGGAAGCATTTCTGTGAGATCGACTTGATGTTAAGGAGGATCTTCTCGTATTGGTTCTTTCGTGAGGTATTTGTTCTTCTTCTTTTCGACTACGCTCGAATATAATACTGATTGGAAAAAGATTTTTTTTTTATATAGTTTAAAACAGAGAAAAAAAAGAATAGTCTAGATTTATATATGTATACCTACAGTAAGAGAAAGGGAAAAAAAGTTTAAAGGATATATATATCTATATTCTTTTATATAGATAAGATTTAAAATATAATAGGAATTTTAAAGTATGGTAGAGTTTAAACCGTATCTATATATAAGTCATTTTGGGTATAAATGGTTTCAAAGAAAATAAAATAAATATACATTTACATATTTTAAGTTGCTATTTTATTTAAAATAAAATATTATGGAGGTTCATTTGTTTAATTTACTTATCTAATTATTTTAGTCACTGAAAATATTTTTATTAAAAGAAAGTTAGTTTAAAATCTAATTATTTGATAAACCAAATTATTAGTTTAAATTAAATAAATAAACGGTAATTAATTTGTTTGACCAATTCGAATATTAATAAATCATAAATTGTTATTCAAGGTCAAATTGGGAAAACCAAAGCCATATTTGAAGTGGATTGCAAATGAAATGGGACAAGGTGAGTTAATCTCACTCAGTAAATTTAAATTTAAATTTAAATGATTAAATTTAAATAATTGTTTGGATGGTTGAAAATGATTGATGTGCTATTGTATGGTATATTCTGGAATTGGCATTTTATTGTGCGAACGTCTGTGGATGCAGGGAAAACAGGTAGGAGGGATCCAACTAGATCCCTCAACATTTATTATTAATATTCTTTGTTGTGATTACTTGATATTCTATGATGAGTATATTGGAATACTGAATGTTATGATCTGATTGGATATATTTGGTATAATGAGTTACAAAAAAAAACATGTAAATTGGGTTTGGAAAGAAATAAGGAAAGTAAAGTTGTAAACGAAATAATCTAAGAAAATTTAATAAAATTAGAATGAATTGAAAAAGAAATAGAAGTATGTTAAATACTAATAAACAACTTCAAGTATGAAAAGAAAGGGGGTTGAATAAACAGCAAGTAATGAATTGTAAAATCAAATGATATTATTTTAAAGGAATAAAGAATGATTTTAAAACTTAAAGTTTAAATTTATCTAAAGGAATAAGAAGTAAATTGAGAAATCTAAATTGGTATATTAATTAAAAGTATTTTAAATCATAAATAAGGAATAAATATGAAATTAAAGGATTTTGGAATAAATGAAGTAAATTGGAAATCAATCTGGAAATTGATTTAAGTGTTTGAAATTGGATATTTGGAAGAATAAATTCAAGGTGGGAATTTATTAAAGGAATGAGGAAAACTGTTTAAAAATAAATGGTGATTTTTTTAAAGGTTGTGAAGAGAAATATATTTCTCTGGATAGCCAAGTACGTTTTCAAAGCAAGTTTTTTTAAATAAAATAAAGGTTTTAATGTTGTTTTACAAAGTATGTTCTTGGAAATTTATTATTTTTAAATGTTTAAAAATTCTAAAGTAAATATTTAATCAAATCTATTACCGTAGTAATAATTTATAAGAGTGACTTAGTAATTCTGTTTTAAAGTTGGAAACCTAGTTTATATTTATAAAGTAACCTATTTTCAGTTATTCATATATTATATATTTTTAATCAATTGTTGAAGTAGTTTTAATTTAAATATTTTAAAGTAAATTCTAAAGTAAGTAATTTGTTAATTTATTATTGTAATAATTATTTAAAGAGTGATTTGGTATTTTGTTTAAAGAAGAAATCTAATGTACAGTTATAAGGTAATCTTATTTCTAGAGTATTATTTTAAATTAAGTATTAAAGTAATTTTTCTATATTAAATGTTAAATATATTTTACAATAAAGTGTTTAAATTATTTTTAAATCTAAAAGTTTTGTGCTTGGTGATTCCAGTGGAAATGGAAATACTTGGAATTTATTCTGAGAAAGGCAGATAGTTTTGAAAACTGTTTTCAAAGGAATTTGAAAAGTGAAAACATATCATTTGAAGATATTTTGAGATAAATAAATAATTTGGGAAATTATTTATTGTTGGATGGTTGTTTGTGAATATAAATTGATAGTTAAATCACCGACTATCAATATTGGACAAACTGCGTTGATCGTTTCGAAGAGACCGGGATCGAGATTCATTTCTCGAAAACCACTTCGATCCGGTTTGTGCGTTTCGTGGAAAACGAGTTCTGAGTCGAAGATGGAGCAGTGAAGTGCAAGGGCTAATCGCTACTAATCCTGAGGATATTTCCAAAATGGATGTAGTAGGAATAGTGCGTTCGGTTCCGTTCGAACCCGGGACGGACTTGTATGGATGAATGCTTGCGAAACATCGTCAGGTGGACGATGGGCATTCTAAGGGATATGTTCTATAAAGGTAATGCTTAGCCTCAAGCCTCATCAAATGGAAATGGCTGAAAATCAGGGATTATGCAGCAAGGCTTCATGGGTAGCCCCCACTGGAGGGTGAGGTCATCCCTGTCTAGATGTCCCTTTATTTCGGCTTAGTGGGCGGTTGCTGATCCCAACCGCGGGGTGATCTTGCTCGGGACTGTCCAGCAAGGGATGGTTCCGGTCTTGTGTTGAAGGGGAGTTAGGGTGGCTCCTCGGTACGCTGATCTAGACCAGGTACCGTGACAGGTGGTACCCCAGTGCCTAGCCATTAGTTGGAATCCATTTTCCCTACGCGCCCATACGGTTTTGATTGTGCCCAACTATTGCTGAAACGTGAGATGCAAGCATTTCAGCTAGATTCTATTTTACTTTCTATGGACACTATTATAATATCAGAGGACTTTAATAAAAATGTTTTAGCTATCGTAAGGTAAAAACCCGACATGTTTATTTGTGGCGTGGTCTTACGAGATGCTTTTATTTTTAAAAGATTTTTGAAACTTTAATAATCAATTGGGTGTGATTTTCTCACGCTGGTAATCCAGACTGACTCGGGTGTTTTTTAACTGTAATGCTCGGGTCAGACCGAGTATTATAGGATACAGGATATGATGCTGTAGAGCTCAGGAGACGAGCTGGATGACGATACGTACTCTCGTACTTGTTTATATATGTACATTATGCTATGTTGAGTTGTTGTGTATCCATTATATGATATTGATGTTGAGCTGTGATCGATGTACTCTGATGATGTAATATATAAACAGATATATTTGATTTTGAGTAAAGATTATTTATTATCTATTATATTTTATTCCGCTGCGATGGTTAGATTCTGTTATTGATTCGTACTTTCTTCTTCTACCTCTTCTTCTTTAACTCAAATGGTTCGTATTTCTGTACAACTTGAGTTGGTTGTTGTTGAATGGTGTTAACTCAAGGGGTACGGATTTGCGGGCTGTTACAGTTGGTATCAGAGCAAGGCTAGGGATAACCTTAGCTCTGGTGGGAATTACTCATTTAAAATAGAGTCCGTAGTACTCTATAATGAGTTTGAGCGTATTAATAAATATGAGTGCGTATTTGTTAGTGAATATAAATTGTTTAAATATTGTGTCGATTAGTTTATTGAGTGGTATATGAACCTTCGTCGATACAGTCTGCGCAACTGTATTGAAAGGGTTTCTAAACCCTTGAATAGAACAATCGACACGATATAGTTTTAAATGTGGGTAAATGAAATAATTTTACCCAAAAACATATTTGATATAAAAAAATAGTTTTTGAAAACTATTTGGCTAATATATGGTTGCTTGGATGTTAGAAATGATAATACTAAAGTATTATCATTGTTAAGTGAAAATTTAACTAGTAATTGAAATATAACTAAAATTTAAGGGAATAAATTCATTATAAAATAAAATTTATAAATATGAATTATAAATATAATTTATGAATTGAAATACAATAGATGAGAATTTGTATAAGAATAAAGTGAACAAATGAATTATAGTTAAAATTTATTTAAGCAGGATTTGGAAATTCAAAATTTCAGAGATTTTGGGAATGTTTATCGAAGTGTTTTGAAGATAAATGATTACATTATTGTTTGGAGGAATTCCTGAAAGGAAATCTGTTTTAAATGGATTTTGACAATGATATAGCATTGAAATTACTTGCATTATTGGGAAATAATTCTGGATGACGGCTGCATCATCAGTGTTCATTTCCGAATTTCTAAGTGATGGATTGCTGCCAAAAATTGATTTACTCAGAAGAGCTAGTTGTTTTTGAAAATTTCAAAGGAAATTTGTTGGGAATAAAACTAGGATTGGTTTAGCTTTTGAGAAATGTGATTTGTGATGTTGGAGATTTCGAAATAATTTGAAACTGAAGACGGGTGTTTAAAAATCCTGATGAGATAGTAGTAAGCTTATAAATTGAGATGATTTTTAAATCAGGAAGGGAATATAAGCTTTGAATGTTGGCATTTAAAATTTAAAGGGAAATGTTAAAAATGAAATTAACTTGGATTGGGAAATAAAATTTAACTGGATTGAAAATTAATTGAATAAGGTGAAAGTAATATCAAAGTTGTATTCGAATTAAGTTAAAATCGAATTGAGTTAAATGACACTGAGTTAAGATAAAATTGAATTATTGAATGAAATTAGATTGAGTTAAATAAATTAAAATGACTTGTAAAAGAATTAAAATCCATGGGAATAAAAAAAATATGCTTGGGTTATAAATAAGCATAAGGTTTGAGTTAAAATAAAAGACGAATATATTCAAGCCTATGATGGATGGAATTGTGTAAATAATAAGTTGTGGCTTATAAAATTTGAAAAGTGTGATAGAAACCCAAAATAAATATTGTTTGATGACTTGAAAAATAAAAAAAATCCAAGCTTGAATTATAAAATAAATTGAACTTAAGCAAATTGAATGAAGTGATATTTGAAATTAAAATTCAAGTATTGAATTATAAATTAAGGAAAAACTAAGTAGATAATAAATTAGATAACGAAATATATAATGATAACCAATGTAGCTAAATAAAAGCTGAATTGGTGAGTTAATATTGAAGTTTGAAAATAAAACTCAAGTTATAAATTAAATTCGACTTGAATCATTAGTGAAGAAAATATAATTGAAAGTAGCCTTGCAATTAATTAAATGAATTGAGAATGAAATTGCATTGTGAGTTCATAAAAGTGAATGGTGAATTGAAAATGGCTAGTGGATTCAGAACTTGAGTTATAAATTAAATTTAGCTTGAAGTGTTGACAAATTAAATATAATTGAAAAGTATCGAATAAAAATGGAAATGGATTAAAATAGTAATGGTATGAATTGCAAATAAAATCCAAATAAGTGGAAATGAATTGGAAATGGCCATGTAATCAATTGAATGAGTTAAATCTGGAAATTTAAAATTTCGTAATAACTAATCAAACGAAATTGTAGATTAGAAATGAGATTTAATTGAGAGTTGAATTGAATTCAACTTAAAACCAAGTTTAATGATATTGGATGGAATTTAAACCAAGTAAAAATAAATTTGGATCGGAATAAAATTTGGTGGGTTGTAAATAAAATTTAAGAAAATGGAAATTCAAAATGGATTGAGTGAGTAAACTAATTATATTGAATAAATGAATGGATGAGATAAATAATAACCAAATAAAGTATGGTTTAAATAAGTTGAGAAATGGTTATTGAATGATATAGCTTGGTTTGTTTTGAGCTAAATAAAATAGTTTGGAATAAACAAATATGGAATAAAACGTAAATGAATGGATTGTGAATGAAATTTAAATGGAATGTGTCGAGCTAAATAAATAATTGTGAATGAATTAAAATAAAAGGGAAATTAAATTGGTAATGAAGACGAACCTAAGATGTTAATAGTTTTGTATGAACTAGTTTGATTAATAGAAGGAAATGCAAGTGAATGGATTTAAATCTGAAATGTAATAAAGGTGAGAATATATGGACTGTGAATAAATTTAAAAATGGAATAGAATTAAGCATAAATTGAGTTGTAATCCATTTAAATTGGTCATAAAACATAAGTACTTATTTATTCACATGGATCTCGTCAAATTGCATAGGATAAATTGTCATTGGATGTAAATGGAAGTAATTAAAATTCTATGTATTGATAGAAGTAAAATAAATTGATTTTGAGAGCAATAGAACTAAATATGAGTTCAGTTTGCTTAAGAATAGATTAAATGTAAGCGATTGAGTTTAAACCATTCAAATTGATGAAGTGGTACACGAGTGGATTGAAAACCCTACAAATTGAATGAAAATGGTTTGTAAATTAATTGAAACAGTTGAATTAGTATGAAAACTATATAAATTGATTACGGAAAGTGTTTGATGTGCATTTCTTTTAGAATTCATGTGTTTAACTATTGCAAGTAAGTGAAATGTTGTCAACCTTCATATATTTGGCACTTACATGTTTAAACTGAGTAAGTACAGGTCCAGGGAAGTCGTTTGGCTGGGTTTGGAAGCGCAAAATGCAAATTAAATAAGCCGCTTGCTTTTAAATGCTAAACAAGGTGCGCCTACGCAATAAAAATAGGAAATATGAACTGTTTTTGGTTTTTCCGACCGGGTGGGTCGATGTATATATATTTATCTCTTTTGTCAAATTGCAAAAGCTCCTCTGTACAACGGGGACTCTGCCGAAAATTTTCGAAAATTTTGGGAGTTAGAAAATTTTTGGAGAATTTTTGTTAATAACAAAACGAATTTAAATTGGTAACTAAAATTAATTAGTAAATGAAACTAACTAAATAATGACATGAATAATAAAATTCAATATTTAAAGTTAAAGATAAATTGAATTCGTATGGAAATGAAAGAATCAATGTGAATAGAAATGGATATAAATTAAAGTGGTAAGATGAAAATAAATATAAGAAGCATATAAAATGCTTATACTAACTTAAGAAGGGAATGGTGAATTCTTGATTGGGAATTGATACTACAAATATAATCTAAGTTAATATTTGAATGAATAAATACCGACAATTTGTAAGAAAGTTGATATGATGATTTGAGAATATTGTGATTGGATATTAGTGCTAAGCAGGATATGCAGGTAATATAAAGGGAAAAGAGAATTGATTTTGATTTCAGAAGATAAATTTGAAATGCTCGACAAAAAGGTATGTATTTAAATTTGGTGTGAAATTTGATTGGGATTTGGATTGAGCCACTTGGCCTTTTGTTTTCTTTTTGAATTTGGGAGGCCGTAGAGCCATTTTGTAGTTGTACCGAGTCAGCCGTGCAAAGGAGACGCTGGCGAAATTTTTCGGAAATTTAGGGAGTTAGAAAAATTTTGAGAAAATTTTGATAATTCAAAATTTAGTTTTGAATTATAATTTGAATAGCTGAAAAAGTAAGTTTTCTGAAAACTATAGAAGGTTTTGGAAACGTTTGGAAAGTTAATAAGGATAATAATGGGTCTTTTATGAAAAGGTAGTTGGTAAGATCTTAAATTGTTAGAAACCGATTGGTTTCGGGGAAAATAGCAACGGGTATTGGACCATTCTTCCTAATTAGTAATTTCGGGGACGAAATTCTTTTAAGGGGGGAGGAATGTGACGATCCAGAATTTTTCAAGCAATTAAAATCGGAATAAATAATTGATTGTAAGTATTCAATAGAGAAAGCTTAACTTGAATTACGAATATGACAATTTATTTGATATTTAAATTTTGTTGAATTAAATAATTGGAAGTTGAACTAAATATCGAATCTGGAGTTTTAAGCCTGTTAATAATAATTTGAAGGCTTATAAAATTTATATTGATAACATTGAGAATAATAGAAGTTGTAAGATCAAACTTAACAGTGATTTGTTCAGTTTTGAAATTTTATAGTTTAAATCGAATTTAAAAATAGCCTTCCGAGGCACAGTCTCAGATTTGGACGAAACCAGTTCCATTGGATCAGTAATATTGTATTATTACCGGATTCCAAATTTCGTGGTGATTGGAGTTGTTGTGTGAGCGTATAAACGTCTTGAAAAAAAACATTTTCGAGACGATTTGAAACTAGTATAAAATATTTATTGTCCAGTCAAAGCTATATCAACATCAGATCTTTTACTTTCTTTTCTACCACTGAAGCCTTTCTTTGTACGCAACATTTCATCCCTGTCCCCTCGTCCTTGTTTTATAATATCACGTAACCCTCCTTCATTGTAAACTACACGTATAGTCACAGTAAAAAAAAAAGAAGAACAATGGAACTTCAAAATCGAATTCTTGCAATCCACTTAAAAAAATCTGAAATTTTTAGAATTCTTCTTTTTATCTGAGCTTCGCATGGGTATATTCGGTAGGAGGCACGTCGCTTGTTATGGAGTTCGACAATGTCAAGGGATGCTCGGACGAACTAGGGTTGGGGATTTTCTTCGATCTAGGCTTTGGTTTGTGAAGTGGAGTTTGTATTTGAGGTCTGGAGGTTGGAGAGCAGCTACGGTCGAGCTTGGATGGGATGTAGGCGCGCTCGATCTGGAGGAGGTGGGTTCGTGGTTTGTTTGGGGTTTCGAGATTTGGCTTGCCTTGGACTAGCGGAAGCTCCTTTTCGCCGGGTCGTGCGCGCGAGCTAGGGAGGGGAAACTACGGTGATGTTGCTGAATGGAAGCATTTCTGTGAGATCGACTTGATGTTAAGGAGGATCTTCTCATATTGGTTCTTTCGTGAGGTATTTGTTCTTCTTCTTTTCGGCTACGCTCGAATATAATACTGATTGGAAAAAGAATTTTTTTTTTTATATAGTTTAAAACAAAGAAAAAAAAAGAATAGTCTAGATTTATATATGTATACCTACAGTAAGAGAAAGGGAAAAAAAGTTTAAAGGATATATATATATTCTATATTCTTTTATATAGATAAGATTTAAAATATAATAGGAATTTTAAAGTATGGTAGAGTTTAAACCGTATTTATATAAGTCATTTTGGGTATAAATGGTTTCAAAGAAAATAAAATAAATATACATTTACATATTTTAAGTTGCTAGTTTATTTAAAATAAAATATTATGGAGGTTCATTGGTTTAATTTACTTATCTAATTAATTTAGTCACTGAAAATATTTTTATTAAAAGAAAGTTAGTTTAAAATTTAATTATTTGATAAACCAAATTATTAGTTTAAATTAAATAAATAAACGATAATTAATTTGTTTGACCAATTCGAATATTAATAAATCATAAATTGTTATTCAAGGTCAAATTACGAAAACCAAAGCCATATTTGAAGTGGATTGCAAATGAAACGGGACAAGGTGAGTTAATCTCACTCAGTAAATTTAAATTTAAATGATTAAATTTAAATAATTGTTTGGATGGTTGAAAATGATTGATGTGCTATTGTATGGTATATTCTGGAATTAGCATATTATTGTGCTAACGTCCGTGGATGCAGGAAAAACAGGTTGGAGGGATCCAACTGGATCCCTCAACATTTATTATCAATATTCTGTGTTGTGATTACTTGATATTCTATGATGAGTATATTGGAATATTGAATGTTATGATCTGATTGTATATATTTGGTATAATGAGTTACCAAAAAATCATATAAATTGGGTTTGGAAAGAAATAAGGAAAGTAAAGTTGTAAACGAAATAATCTTAGAAAATTTAATAAAATTAGAATGAATTGAAAAAGAAATAGAAGTATGTTAAATACTAATAAACAACTTCAAGTATGAAAAGAAAGGGGGTTGAATAAAGAGTAATTAATTAATTGTAAAATCAAGTGATATTATTTTAAAGGAATAAAGAATGATTTTAAAACTTAAAGTTTAAATTTATCTAAAGGAATAAGAAGTAAATTGAGAAATCTAAATTGGTATATCAATTAAAAGTATTGTAAATCATAAATAAGGAATAAATCTGAAACTAAAGGATTTTGGAATAAATGAAGTAAATTGGAAATCAATCTGGAAATTGATAAGTGTTTGAAATTGGAAGAATAAATTCAAGGTGGGAATTTATTAAAGGAATGAGGAAAACTGTTTAAAAATAAATAGTGATTTTTTTTAAAGGTTGTGAAGAGAAGTATATTTCTCTGGATAGCCAAGTACGTTTTCAAAGCAAGTTTTTTTAAATAAAATAAAGGTTTTAATGTTGTTTTACAAAGTATGTTCTTGGAAATTTATTATTTTTAAATGTTTAAAAATTCTAAAGTAAATATTTAATCAAATCTATTACCGTAGTAATAATTTATAAGAGTGACTTAGTAATTCTGTTTTAAAGTTGGGAACCTAGTTTATATTTATAAAGTAACCTATTTTCAGTTATTCATATATTATATATTTTTAATCAATTATTGAAGTAGTTTTAATTTAAATATTTTAAAGTAAATTCTAAAGTAAGTAATTTGTTAATTTATTATTGTAATAATTATTTAAAGAGTGATTTGGTATTTTGTTTAAAGAAGAAATCTAATGTACAGTTATAAGGTAATCTTATTTCTAGAGTATTATTTTAAATTAAGTATTAAAGTAATTTTTTTATATTAAATGTTAAATATATTTTACAATAAAGTGTTTAAATTATTTTTAAATCTAAAAGTTTTGTGCTTGGTGATTCCAGTGGAAATGGAAATACTTGGAATTTATTCTGAGAAAGGAAGATAGTTTTGAAAACTGTTTTCAAAGGAATTTGAAAAGTGAAAACATATCATGTGAAGATATTTTGAGATAAATAAATAATTTGGGAAATTATTTATTGTTGGATGGTTGTTTGTGAATATAAATTGATAGTTAAATCACCGACTATCAATATTGGACAAACTGCGTTGATCATTTCGAAGAGACCGGGATCGAGATTCATTTCTCGAAAACCACTTCGATCCGGTTTGTGCGTTTCGTGGAAAACGAGTTCGGAGTCGAAGATGGAGCAGTGAAGTGCAAGGGCTAGTCGCTACT
Source organism: Allium cepa (assembly GCA_030765085.1). Taxonomy (NCBI): domain Eukaryota; kingdom Viridiplantae; phylum Streptophyta; class Magnoliopsida; order Asparagales; family Amaryllidaceae; genus Allium; species Allium cepa. The sequence goes on from CM060929.1 coordinate 217,376,711, forward strand.
AATCCTGAGGATATTTCCAAAATGGATGTAGTAGGAATAGTGCCTTCGGTTCCGTTCGAACCCGGGACGGACTTGTATTGATGAATGCTTGCGAAACATCGTCAGGTGGACGATGGGCATTCTAAGGGATATGTTCTATAAAGGTAACGCTTAGCCTCAAGCCTCATCAAATGGGAATGGCTGAAGATCAGGGGTTATGCAGCAAGGCTTCGTGGGTAGCCCCTACTGGAGGGTGAGGTCATCCCTGTCTAGATGTCCCTTTATTTCGGCTTAGTGGGCGGTTGCTGATCCCAACCGCGGGGTGATCTTGCTCGGGACTATCCAGTAAGGGATGGTTCCGATCTTGTGTTGTAGGGGAGTTAGGGTGGCTCCTCGGTACGCTGATCTAGACCAGGTACTGTGACTGGTGGTACCCCAGTGCTTAACCATTAGTTGGAATCCATTTTCCCTACGCGTCCGTACGATTTTGATTGTGCCCAACTATTGCTGAAACGTGAGATGCAAGCATTTCAGCTAGATTCTATTTTACTTTCTATAGACACTATTATAATATCAAAGGACTTTAATAAAAATGTTTTAGCTATCGTAAGGTAAAAACCGACATGTTTATTTGTGGCGTGGTCTTACGAGATGCTTTTATTTTTAAAGGATTTTTGAAACTTTAATAATCAATTGGGTGTGATTTTCTCACGCTGGTAATCCAGACTGACTCGGGTGTTATTTAACTGTAATGCTCGGGTTAGACCGAGTATTATAGGATACAGGATATGAAGCTGTGGAGCTCAGGAGACGAGCTGGATGACGATACGTACTCTCGTACTTGTTTATATATGTACATTCTGCTGTGTTGAGTTGTTGTGTATCCATTGTATGATATTGATGTTGAGCTGTGATCGATGTACTCTGATGATGTAATATATAAACAGATATATTTGATTTTGAGTAAAGATCATTTATTATCTATTATATTTTATTCCGCTGCGATGGTTAGATTCTGTTATTGATTCGTACTTTCTTCTTCTACCTCTTCTTCTTTAACTCAAATGGTTCGTATTTCTGTACAACTTGAGTTGGTTGTTGTTGAATGGTGTTAACTCAAGGGGTACGGATTTGCGGGCTGTTACATGCATTCTTGTACATTTGGAGTCTTTTGCATGCTTTTAATGATGGTCATCTCCATTTGGATACATACATCCATTTATGTATGTATATATGTGTAGTTGACTTGATTGCATCTCTTTGTAAAAATACAGTTACTTGATTACTTGTTCACAACTGCTTGTGCCATTTGAAATGATCTGGTTCCTTATGGGTCTGGTCTGGTGCACTTTGTAGTTTGGTTCCACTAGTTGTTGATTTCATTTGGAGTCATATGTGTTTCCATGACCACTTATATGTGTGTCTTGTTGTTAAGAGCCTGATTTTGTTTTGTATTTTGTATTTGCACCTGTGTTGAATATAGCTTATGTCTTGGGTTTGACCTTATGCTCACATGTCCCTGTAGTTTTAACACACAAGTGTATATCGGTGTGCACGACCTTGTGACATGTATAGTGATACACCGTGCATGTCACAAGTTGTTCGTGTATGATGATTTAAAAGAATATGATGACGAACAACCCAAATAACCGAGGAAAATGATATTTCAAGCACACTCTTCATTGTACACTGCAAAAATATTTCTTCAATTTTACTGCGTCAGTGTTTATTTTACAGATAATTCAGATGCGGGATACAAGCTGGAATAGGGTTGAAGATCAAATACAAGTGTTGTAATTGAAATTGTATTATGATTGAAAATGTATAAATTTAGGGAAAGCCCAAATTTGTGCTATTTGAATTTGTAATAAAATATTTATTTGAATAAAATATTTGTTTGAATATGAATTCTGAGTTATTTATTTTATTCACTAAATATTTATATAGGCCAAATAAATGAAGTGCAATATCTCAAAATAGGTAATTTTTGGAATATCATGCTTAAGAATAATCAGTCTAATGCTTGGAGACAAATTTCAAAGTGCAGAGATATTGGTAAATCATTATTGGAAAGGAATTTTAAACATGGTAATGAAACAAGCTTATAATTTGATCCCTGGTTGCAGCATGAATCATTTATAAACAGAGTGGGATGGGATAATCTAGTTATTTGTGGAGGAGCAGATGCAACAATATCAATTATTATTATGGATAATCAATGGCAGCCACAAGTACATCTAATTACAAATCCTCACAAGTATATGTAAATTTTCTATAGATATTAATGCAGTTATTGATTATTGGAACTGGTTAGCTAGCAGCAAAGGAAAGTTCTCTTTTAAAAAAACATGGGAAACTACTACAAATAAACAGCCTACTGTAGAATAGTATAAATGCATATGGAACAAGGTAAATAATCCTAAGATGCCATTCTGCACTTATTTCGCTATAAATAACAGATTGCTAACTAGGGATAGAATTTGCAAATGGGGAAATAGTGATAATTTACTTTGTTCCTTATGTAATTTAGAAAATGAATGTACTAGTCACTGGTTTTTTTAGTGCAGTTATGCATACTACATATGGAATCATATTCAATCTACTCTGCGCATTAAAAACAATGGCTGTGTGGATCTCAAGCAAGCTATTCAGCAAATTATTAACAATTTTAGATCAAAATCACTTGAGAGAGATCTAGCTCATATTATGCTAATTACTGCAGTGTATCATATATGGAAAGAAATGAATGATCGTACTCACAATAGCTAGCTTAAATAAAGAGCAACGATTACTACATATTGAAACTGACAACAAAATTATTCTTCACAAATCAAGAGAAAAAAAGTTAAAGATCAAACCTGATTCACCTACTTATCTGAATACTGGACTAGGGAAACAGGCAGTAAGTATATTGAGAACTTTTATGCCACCCAAAAGATAATCAGATAAACAAGTTCATCAGAACAAGCATGGCATAAGCTACTAGAGAACTCCAGCAAATTGCATAATATTTCTGGATTTATAGGTGATAACAGATTAGTAGATCACCAAGAGCTGAATAACAGTCAAGCTTTTGAACATGGTAGAGAATTAACAGATCTGAATCGCGATGATCTCAGATCTGCTAGTTATTCAACTTTTTTGAATAGCGATTGTTCCTTTGGAGATATTGAAGGGTTGCAGAGAAGATTTAACAAGTGTCTTTTATATTATGAAAGAGGAGAAGCGAGCGGTATGAAGTAGAAAGGCGAAAACTTGAAGAAGCGGAAATTTTCTTTGCCATTTAAGAGTTTTTGTATTTTGATGTAAGTTGTTTGTAAATAAGGTCAGCTAAAGTATTGTAGCCCTAGATACGAGGGTTAGGGTTCTTATCGGGTGGAAATATGTTATCTACCTGATGGTTAGTGTTGGCATTCAATTACTATTATTTTCCTGAAGATAAAAACATGGAGTGAAGAAGCCTAAAGAGTAAGTAGCATTTCAAAAGCTCTCACATATAGTTTTGATAATTATTTGGTAATTATTTAAGAAAAGACCATGCTGGATAAAGGTGGTAAACAATGAAGAAGGTGAAACAACTAAGAAAAATAAGCGATTAGTATGTTTTTTGGAAAAACCACACATAAGTTTATGATAATATATAAGTAAATAAATCAAAAACAGCAACCACAAGAAAAATCATTAACATTTTTGCACCAATTGAAGGGTATAAAATTCTCAAATAACAAAAAGAAGATTTTACTGCATGATCAAATTGTCAGAAATTCTTTACTGTTCGATCTTCCATGATTGATGATGAACAATTCAAGTAATAGCCCAAGGATCACCAATACCGAATATTTCACAAACAAAGCTTAATATGATTTTTTTTAAAAGATGGTGTACCTTGATTGACAGCGGAAGATGTAATGGCTGTCATCTTCTTCTTCCGACTTCTAATAACTATTCTTCTTCTCGGAATTCGGTTTCTCTCTCTAACCCTATTTCTTTATATGTTTCTTGATGGAGAAGAATACATCTATATACCAGGAGAGAGAGGATCCAATTCTTTATATAACATTTAACTCTAAATCTGGTACGTCCATCATATACCAATTCAACGCTTAAGATTAATCACAGACCTAATGTTCCAATTATAGAACGGTCTATTTATGACTTAATTAATCGGGTCACATTAAGATCAGAAACTGCATAAAGTTAAAGGTAAATGAAACATTCTATTTATGGCCTAATTAATAGGGTCATATTAAGATTAAAAAGTGCATAACATTAAAAGTAAATGAAACGATTGCAGTTTCTAATAGCAGTTTTCTAACATTCTCCCATTTGACCCGATTATTCATAATATCAAGCGTTGAACATCATACTATGGTAAATTGCTGAGAGTTATAGCGGTTGTGCATTATTAATTCAATGCATTCCCTTCCATATACTACAATACTAGCAATCCATCATTTTATACTCATAATTTATTTAAAACAGCATAATGGTCCACATAATGTCTTATATCATAATGATTAAATATAATATCTTTATAAGACTCTTTCTTGTTTAAAATTACATAAATTACGTACTACCACATTAAAACAAGAGACACATAATTATATATCAGAAACACACAAAGGAGCTCAAAATGTCACATATCAATTATTATTAATACAACCAAGACTCATTCTTTGAACATGTTCCTAAAATTGTCTTGGTTGTAACCCTTTCGTCAAAGGGTCTGCAATCATAAGTTCTGTCCTAATGTGCATGATTGACACTCATTATTTCTGAACCTCATCTTTCACAACAAGATACTTCAGTTCCATATGTTTGGCACCTTTAGAGTATTTTTCGTTTTTTGAGAAAAACACTACTGTAGAGTTATCACAATAAATTTTCAATGGCTTGCTAATGGTGTCGACAACTGCATGTCCTGAAATAAAGTTCCGCAATCATAATGCATGAATTGTGGCTTCATAACATGCCACAAATTATGCCTCCATGGTAGATGAAGCAATGATAGTTTGTTTCGCACTTTTCCATGATATGGCTCCTTGAGCAAACATAAACAGGTAACCAAAAGTCGGTTTTCTAGTATCGATCATCCAACAAAATCTGAATCGCTATATCCAATCATCTTCAATTCATTGGATCTACTATATATGAGCATGTAATCTTTCGTGCCTGATAAGTACCTTAACACTTTTTTTGCAGCTTGCCAATGTTCCCTTCCTGGATTACTTTGATACCTCCCTAACATACCAACCGCAAAACTGATATCCGATCCAGTACAGGTTTGAGCATACATTAGGCTACCAACTACAAATGCATATGGAATTGATTCCATTTCCTTTCGTTCAACATCATTCTTAGGACATTGCATGAGATTGAATTTATCACCTTTCTGTACAGAAACTTTCCCAGGTGAACACTTACTCGTTCCAAATCTCTCTAGAATCCTTTCGATATATCCTTTCTGAGACAATCCCAATTTTCCTTGTGATCGATTATGAAATATTTCGATTCCAATCACATAGGATGCCTCTCCCGTATCTTTCATTTCAAAGTTCATTGAGAGAAATTCCTTAGTCTCATGCAATATGCTTAAATTATCTGCAGCAAGCAAGATGTCATCAACATAAAGGACTAGATAAATAACCTTGTTCCCACTGATCTTTTGGTATAAACAGTGATCAACCGCATTTTCCTTAAAACCAAAAGATGTAATAATGGTATTAAACTTTATATACCATTGTCGGGATGCTTGTTTAAGCCCCTATATTGACTTCTTAAGTTTACACACCAATTGTTCTTTACTTTTTACAGAAAAACCCTCAGGTTGATCCATATAAACATCATCATCAAGATCTCCATTCAGAAAGGCTGTTTTCACATCCATTTGATGCAATTCCAAATCATAATGTGCTACCAATGCCATTATTATTCTTAGTGAGTCCTTTTTTGAAACAGGAGAAAATGTCTCCTTGTAATCAACACCATCTTTCTGAGTGTAACCCTTAGCAACAAGTCTAGCTTTATACCGTTCCACATTACCACTAGAGTCGTGTTTGGTTTTAAAAACTCATTTGCATCCGACACTTTTACAGTTATGTGGTAACTCAACGAGATCCCAAACTTCATTCTGTTGCATGGATTTTAGTTCTTCTTTCATGGCATTAATCCATTCCTTTTGACTCTTTACTTTCTATGGCATGTGAAAACGAAACTGGGTCCTTATTGACTCCTATGTCATAATCTAATTCTTGCATATAAACCATATAATCATTAGAAATAGCTGACCTACGATCTCTTTGAGATCTTCTTAATGCTACTTGTGGTGGTTCATGCATATCAGCATTATGTAAGTCATTTCCTCCAGGAAGTACTTCTTCATTTATATGTTGTTCATCATCATGCTGTTCTCCAACAGCTGGAAGAACATTTGGAGTAATAGTAGATGGAGGAAGTATTCTAGGCAATGTAACATTTATCATTGTTTCTTTTATTTCCATTATTTCTCTTCTAGCACTCCCGCTGACTTCACCAATCTCAATGAATCTTGCATTACCAGTTTCTATAATTCTTGGACTATGATTAGGACAGTAAAACACATATCCTTTACATTTTCCAGGGTAACCTAAAAAAATACCCACTAATCGTTCGAAAATCTAATTTCATTTCATGTGGATTATAAATTCTCGCTTCCGCTGGACAGCCCCAAACATGCAGGTGTCTTAAGCTAGGTTTCCTGTTAGTCCATAATTCAAAAGGAGTCTTTTGAACGGCTTTACTAGCCAAATTCAACAAATAATTAGCGGTTTTGAGAGCATACGACCACAAATTCTTAGGTAGTATAGAATCTGACATCCTGCTACACCATTTTGCTGTGGTGTACCTGGCATTGTGTATTGCGCACATATGCAATGACTTTCGAGGAATTTTGCAAATGGACCTGAACATTGGCCTGACTCATTATATTTGCCATAATATTCACCACCTCTATTAGACCTTATGATTTTCATCTTTTTATCTAATTGCCTCTCAAATTCCTTTACAAATGTCTCAAGGACATTCATAGATTGAGATTTTTCATGAAGCAAATAGACATAACCATAGAGGAAAAAATCGTCAATAAAAGTGATGAAATACTTTTCTCCATTAAAGGCTGGAGTATCCATAGGTCCGCAAATATCAGTGTGTATTATTTCAAGAAGCTGGCTGCTTCTAGTGGCTCCTTTCTTATTATGTTTGGTTTGTTTACCTTTAATACAATCCACACATAATTCTAGATCACTAAAGTTAAAATTTGACAAAATTTCATTACTTACTAATCTCATCATTCTTTCTTTGGATATGTAACCTGGTCTTTTATGCCATAAGAAAGTAGAATTTTCATTCAACATGCTATGTTTGCATCCAACATTATTTGTTACATTCAGCAAGGAATTCGCATAAGTGTTATTCAGTTTCAATCTATATAAACCACCAATTAGAATATCAGAACCAACATTATCAGTATTTTTATATAAATCAAAACAACCAGACCCAAACGTACATCTAAAACCAGAAATATCCAACTTTCTTACGGAAATAAGGTTTCTAGATAATGAAGGTACATAAAGGGTACTATATAAGTCTAATACATATTTACTTTCTAGAATTAGACGATAAGTCCCAATGCCTTTTATTGTGGATTTCATTCTGTTTCCCATAAAGAGAAAACGATCTTCATTTGGATTTATCGTTCGGATCATAAGAAATCTCTGCATATTATTGGAGACATGAGTTGTAGCACCAGTATCAAGCCACCATGTATTAATAGGAACTTCAACTAAATTTGATTCAAAACATACGAAAGATGGATGATTACCTTTCTTTTCGAACAAAGTTATCCTTTTCGGACAGTCATTTTGATAATGTCCTTTCCTTTTACAGAAATGACATCGAACATCCTTTAGTTCCTTCTTTTCCTTATCCTGCCCATTCTTAGCAGGTGCCTTTTTCTTCTTGAAATGACTTGATTTTCCATTCTTTTCTTTACCAGCTTTATTACTCACAAAATTTACCGAGTGATTCATTTGATTTTTCAAACATCCTTCTTTCTGAACAAATCTACTGGCCAATTCATTAACATTCCACTTATCCTTTATATTGTTATAGTTACTTTGAAAAGGTCCATATTCAGAAGGTAGCGAGCTCAGGATAAACTGGACAAGAAAAGAATCCTCTATTATAAGTCCAAGGGAGTTTAACCTTGCTGCAAGATTAGTCATCTCTATAATGTGCTCTTGCATAGTTCGCGACCCATCAAACTTCATGGTCGTGAGTTCTGCCATAAGAGTACCGAGGAGTGACTTATCAGCTGAACGAAAACGCTCTTCCACAAACTCCATATATTCCTTGGCACTTTCTGTTGGCGGAATTGTTGACTTGATGTTGTTAGCAACAGTCATCTTAATAAACACGAGGCTCAATCTGTTACTGCGTTCCCATGTTTTATGATGTGATTTTTCTGTCTCAGCACTAGCTGTTGTAAGAGCAACAAGTTTATCCTCAAGGAGTGCCTAGTCAAGATCCTGAACACCTAAATGAAAATTGACTTGTTCTCTCCGTTCAGAAAAATTAACACCAATGAACAATTTAACGGATGAAGCATGTGTATTCATGGGAACTACTGCAAATTAAATAAAAAAATTGAAACAACTATAAGCTTGTAACGACCTGTAAGAATTCAATAAATTCTATTGTTTTATTTACGTATTTAATTGGACTTTAGTGAAAATTTAAATAAATTAATTTGCAAATAAAAAAAAAAATTTGGATTGCGTCAAATTAAACATAGCAGATTTTAAATTTTAAATTTATTTTATCAAAGTTATTTCATTGTGAAATTCTATAAAATTCAAGCTAGCTAATAAATTGCTGATAATAAATTATTTTCAAGCCTGGATATTTTTTTTATACAAAATTTCTAAACCCTCTTCTGAGTGAGACGTCGTCTTTCGTTTTTCCAAATTCGGACATCTGCTCCATTTACCTTATTTCTGACAAAATAGCAGCATTTTGGGTACCGGTATCGATTTTTGATCGGATAATCGTACCCCTGATATCAGTATACCGTTTTGATCGTCCCGTCATGCTGATCTTAGCTGTATATTTATTTATGTATTTTGAGGTCCGGTATGTGACGGAAACAATAAAACAGTGCATCGTATCGGTACCGTAAAATTGGGACCGGTTTGTGCATATGCCTTTTTCATTTGTCTACTGTTTGAAAACTAACAGCCACTAGCATTCATGTCAGCATTTATTCAAAGATTCCAACCGTTACTTTCGGGTCACTTCTAATTTGAAACACACGGTCCGATCAAGCAATAAATTGCTTTAATCATCTGCGTCATTCAAGCATCCTGCTGTTACCTTTGAAATGAATTTCATATATTTATACGTTTTATTTCAGCCTGGAACCTGCTCAACTCCTTTTCCAAACCTGCATGTTACCTTCTTTTTTTCAATTCTTATATATATTATATATCACAGCGTCTCTTGCTTTTCACTCTAGATCTCTCCTCTCTCTGTTCCATTTATTTCTTAAATTTTTGGCCAACTTTATAAAACCCATCTTCATTCCCGACCCCTTCCTTCAGCCGAAGCCCATGCCACCACAACCCGCTCCAGCCTCCGCCTGTCACCATCGGCCCCTCGACCACCATCCCCTCACGGCCACAGCCCCTACCGATCAGAGTAGCATCAACCGCCGACCACTTTCTCCCTGGTCTGTCCCCAGGCCGGAGCCTACCTATGACCTGCTCCTCCACCACCACAACGTCATTTCCGTCCAGACACCGCCGCCGCTCGATCCCCGCCTTGCCGAGCATGGCAAACACCGGCTGTGGTCGTTCGCATCTTCCCCTCTGCCTTAGCCGACCCCAGTGCCGCCCCTCCGCCTTGGAACTGACATCGACCTCACCTTCTTGCACGTCAGTTTGGAAACGGACTAGTTTAGCCTCCATGCTGTGAGCATTTCTCCCCCCCCCCCTTCTAGCTTGGCCAGGTATAGCGTCCTTCTTCCCCGCTAGTTCATCCTCCCTCCATCTCTTATCTAAGCATGCATCTCCTTTATATACTTTTGTATAATATACCATTTGTATATTCTATAATATAAGCTTATTTATTTATATATATATTTGTATGAAAAGTGTATATATAAGTTTATAAAGTATCTGCTAAATTTTATATGAATATCTTTAGGATAGTTTGGCAATAGCCTTAGCATATAGATATTCAATTGGAATTGCTGAAAGAAACGCATGGGTTTTTGTAAAATAATGATTTCTAGAAACAAGTTTACAAACCTGTAGGGTACATCAGTTTTGAAGCGGTCTGCATATTTTAATTAGTGGTTACCAAACTGTTTGCAAAACTATAGTATATTGTTAGTATATTAGTGTTGCAAAATTTTATATAATTTTATAATGAGTTTACAAAACTGTTGTTAGCATATTATTATAGGTGAGGTCGGCATTTCTATGGTTACAATTTGTTACAGTATATATATATTTGGTTTTGCATGTCTTGGTTAAAAGTGGGGTCTGCATATAGGTTCTGTCTTGTAGCATAAGTGAAGGTTGTAAATTCTGTCGTTATAGGATATAAAGTTATATAAGAAATTTTGACAAACCTTATCACACAACTAATTCAGTAGATGCTAAACAAATACTAACCGATCGCTTCTTACGTAATCAACTTGTTTTGTAATAAAATGTTTTTCTTTGGTATGTATTTGTAGGGATTACTGATTGTGCATATACACGCAATAGTTATATTAACAACGCACAAGATACCTGAAGCCTTGGGAATAGCCCATACTTTATTAAAATATTGAAACTATTTAGTCTGCATGCCATGTGAGGATTAAGTAATACTTCAATGTTTTAAATATTTGGTTTACTATGGTGATAGGCCGGTATATACATATTGGAGTTGGGTTTGTCTGGTCTGCATGCATAGATAGGATCCATAGTATATTTACGTTATATGTATCCATTCATAAAGTTGAGACACGTTACTTTATATTAAATATAATATAATATTTTATGGATACGTTACTTATATTTAATGTTTTATGCTGTTTTGTAACTTACGTTAGGCAGTTCTACCTTGCATTGGTTCTGAAAATATAAAGTATATATCATATACTACAAGTCTGCAAATAAATGTTTTGTGAAGTCTGTGTGAGTTGCTATATAACTATTTATATAGGTTGTGTTAGATATATATGAGAGTCTGCATATAACACGTATATTAATATTCTATACTATCAACCGTATATTTTCAATAGTTTCGACAGTTTATAATAAATTTCAATCTGTGCACATATTCGTTGATATAGTCTGCATATTTTGGTTGCTGCAAGCATACCACTCTATATTATATTATATAAGTATATCTGATTATATTAAATAATATGTTGATTGCATTGGATATTGGGTTGGAATATGGGTTAATATAATATTCAAACATTTATTTCCATCTTACATATATATGATGATTTATTTTATTTATTGGATTTAAAAATCGATTTAATGGAATTATGATAATAATAAATGAATCTATCATTGTTTCTTCTATCAAAATTCTGATTTAAAATTCATCGATTTCTCCTTATCAGCCTTGATCGTCGGATTTGCGCCGTTCTTTCTTTCGTTTTGATTCGTAACTCAAATCAGCTTCGTTGTCCAATCTCTCCAGCCTAGAAAGGTGAGCAATCACTCACGATTAACGTTCTTTTATTTATTAAATTTGATTTCAATTGAAACGACAATTGAAATATGCTGATGTTAGTTGTTTATACTGTTATGACTGCTATTATCTGTATCTGTTCACCTATGACACCTGACACCATTATCGGTTAATTATTTATGTGATAATAATACAGATTGGTTGATAATTGATTGATGGATTGATTGTTGTTGAATTGGACGTTAATTATTATTGTTAAGCGATAACTAGTTGATAATTTAATTTGGTGTAGTATAGTTTATAAATTAAAACGGATTATATATGACGGACCTTGATTCATTAAAACCTGACCCGCCATATGAAGATTTGATTAGTTAAATTTGACCCATTTATGGTCGTAGAAATTGATAAATTATACTTTACACCTTTGAACGTAGTTTGGATTAATTGTTGTAGTTTAAACTGAAATTTAAAAAGGAGCGACAAGTGAAAACTGTAATGTAATAAATCTTAATCTACCTGAAATGATAATGTAGATTCTAGAAATAATTACACAAATAACAATGCGAGTAATACGATTATTTCGGGGTTATTTAATTTATCTATTGAATTGTTATTGATTGTTGTTATTGCTTGTTTATTTACTTTGACACCATCCATGTCATCACACTGCAAGTTCCCTGTGTTATGTTGATGTTGAATTGAAATGGGTTGAAATGATAGACCCAAGCGGTTTCATTTAATTAAATTGGGATTACGGGTTGAAATGCTATCCACCCGTATACATTTAGTGTACGGATTGACATGATAATATCCGTAACACTTGACCATATGATAAGAAAGATATGGTCTTATTAAATGTAAATTCTTAAATACATATATAAAGGGTAATGATAAATATAGAGTTAATTATATCTAGTTAATCAAGATTTGACTAAATACAAAAAATTATGATAAATATCTATGTAAATTTTATCTCGAATAGTTTTGCAATAATATTGAAAATTTAGATTGGGAGATAAATTTGGGTTATTTTAAAATGGTTTTTAGGTAAGGATTTATTATTTAAATCAATTTGAAGTGACAAAACAATAATGATGTAAAATCGAGAATCTATATGAAACTGTTAAATTTAGATTGTTATATTTAAGCTATGAACCACATTGTAATTAAATGGTTTAGAGATTTGGATACGTATTTGGAACCCAGATAGCTGAATTTGTTATGTAGATAACAAATTGAATTAAGTGAAATTTAATTTGAACTAGATTTGGAAATTCTAATTAGAAAACTAGATTGGGAAAAATTTAGTTGAAATATCAAATACTTAAAGTATGGAAACATATTGAAATAAAAGGGGAAATAGGGATATCAGATTCAAATTTGGGAATTATAAATTTAAGTGGTTATTTTAGGAAAAGTTTAAATGGGGTTTGATTTAATTTAAATGGGAAGGTCAGGTTGATGTGAACAATTTGTTAAGTTAAGGAAATTGAAATACGGTACTGTATACATTTCTCATTATATAGGTACTAGTTTGGGAAATATGATTATTCGAAGTAAAATTGACTGTTGGGTTTGAAGTATAAATTAAGTGAATAACCTCGGGGTAATAGTGTATAGTTCTACCCTATAGATAGTTCTATGGACCCTTAAAGGATGGACATCCCAAACATCCTTTAAGTTATATTGTATTTCAGTTGATATTCCATTTGAATTGAATTTATTGATATAAGAATGTTAATCCTGACTCGAGTGTTTTGTGTTTTGCTTTACGCTCGGGTCAGACTGAGTAATACAGCATTAGAGACTCACCTTTGGAGATTGGAGCTTCATTTGGAGATCCAACTATCGTTTCAGCTTTCAGCTTTCTAGTTGACTGGTTCAGAGAAGTCATCGGCTCGTACTGAAGACTTTTCTGTATTCAAGAGATTCTGATGTATTTATTTTAAACTCTGATGTATATAGTAGCTTCATGAACTACTATTCTTTATCTATTCCGCTGCATTATATTACTCTGTGTTTGTGATCTGTGGTTGATTTATTTACTGTATATTTTAAGTTTGCCAAAATTTTATTAACAATTCGGTATTTTGAATTATTCAAGTCGGACATGTACGGTTTTATTGTCGGTTTGAATGGTCCAAAATAGCGGGTCGTTACAGTTGGTATCAGAGCTTTGGCTCTAGGCAAAACTTAACATATATGGTAAATTTACTTACAGAATCACTTTCGCTCGAGTTGAATCTCTTTCTTTCGACTCGATTTCCTTTGAATTTTGGAATGCCCCTCGATTCCGAAATTCATTCTTTTCTTCCTCTATTTATGTTCGTTGATTCTGGAGTATCCCATAACTCCACTGAATGATTCGTAAAAGGGGGTGAAAACTCCTTTTCAATTGGCATTGATTCACCGAAAATTTCTATATCCTCGGTTTACGATGTTGATATATCTTGATATGCCGAATTCCATCTCTGGCGATCGAATGTCGATTTATTTTGGAATTCCGTACGATTATATTCCTGAAGTCACGGTTGACCCGGTTAAGGTCGTCCGAGATTTATAGAAGCATATCTATCTTCTATTTTGTAATTTGATTTTTCTCAACTTGTTTGAGTCTATCTTCATATCAGGATTCTATTGATTAGAGTTCCTCTAATTTAAATCTCCATCTTTGTTTGAAATCCATTCTAAAATTATCCTTTGAAAATCGGGTATGTTTGTATTTTGAAATTGCTTTATATATCAAAAATTATATTTTAATAACTATGATTTTATCCTATGTATATAAAGAAATTGTTTTCAATAAGGATTATATACCTATATATACAAAGCAAATAAGATATGTTATTCAATATAAAAAGGGTTTTGAAAAGATTTGAAATTTGAAAAATTATAAGAGGTTTATTTATATAAAAATGTTTTATAACTGTAAAGGGTAAATTTGAAATTCGAGAATTGAATTCCGGTATTTGAAATTGGGTTTTAGGATTTTGGAAAACATATAAAAATAATACGATTTAAAAGTATTTTCCGAATAAGGAATGTTTCTATGAGTTCAAATGAATTCCAAAAATTTTGAAGGAGTTTCAAAGAAGTTTTCAAGAAAATAGAAGTCCAGAACTCACTTATGTCGCTGGAAAATAATTTCGGTGATGAGTGCACGCATCATCGACATTGATTTTCGAGTCTCAGAGTGGGGGAGAGGCCACTTTAATAGCTTCGCTATGCGAGTGATTTTGTAAACCGTTTTTGATTTCAAATTTTGAAGTATAATTTGATATTTTAGAAAGATATATGTATATATTTGAAACAATTTAAAGTGAGACCGGTGTTTAGTCCTCGAGTTCCAGATTTAATAAATTGATTTATTGATTTATTGTTGATTTTCAACTCTTGAATTGAAAATTTGATTTCCCTAACTATTTTAAATGTTCGAACACTTCCAAATCGGGATTAAATTTTCAAAACTAAGAAATTTCGAAGAGTATAAAAAAGTCTGATTAAGAATGTAAATTTAGTTTTGAAATGTTTTGGAAAAATAGTTGAATAATGGTTTTCAAAAAGGTAAAATATCTATTTCTATGTGAAATATCTAATGGATTGTGGGAAAATATTGGGTTTTGAAATTTAATTAAAAATTAAAACCAGTACTTATATGATGATTTTGGAAATGAATTTGTTTGACTTAAATTATTTTAATCTGGAAACTGAGATAATTTTCTAAACCTATTATTTTGGGGAACTTTGAAATTAGGATATCTAATTTGGAAGAAATTTGGTGAATTCATATATGACTTTGGAACTAAATTGATATTGAATGATTTGAAATTGAGAACCCTGTATAATTAAGCACTTGATTAGGGAAGTGGTCGGACTTATATAAAATGGATTTGTATAAGTATGGAAGTGATTTGAAATCTATTGATTTGAAAGGTACTCAATTTGTAAAGAATTGTATATAATCAAAGTCCATAAGTATGTTTTGATATACTATTGATTTGGAAGGTATTCGATTTGGTAAAGGAATCCTATATATAATGGACTTTATATAAGTATGATATTTGGAAGTATTTGAAAAGGTACTATACGATATATATTTTCCAAGTAAAGATATGGAAAGTGCCTTCTGCTTGATATCCGCTTTGTGGCCACATCGTGGATTCATTCTATCGATATTATTCTCTCTGATTTTTGGTTTTCCGGATGTAATACTCGAGTGTTCCCACCGTGGCGTAACCCATGGTTTTCTTTTTCTCTCGTGAATGCACAGCGCAATTGCCTGGCTGAGTCTTGCCTGGGGGTACGGATTGTTTCCTGGGGGAACCAGGCGTAACCATTGTGTATCCTGCAATCTGTGTAGGTCGCGAATAGTAGCGCAAGTGCCTGGCTGAGTCTTGCCTGGGGGTACGGATTGTTTCCTGGGGGAACCAGGCGTAACCATTGTGTATCCTGCACCCTACTGGTCATCATGGCGTAACTCGCAGGGCTGTGAAAGCTTACGGATATGGATTGTTTCCTGGGGGAACCAGGCGTAACCATTGTGTATCTGCGAACCATGATCGGACAAAGGTTTTGGTTGATTGTTTGATTGGATCGTACTTTCCATATCTGTTTTTAAAAGGTTTTTCAAGTATTTTCACTGGGTGTTGAAACAAGTCTACTTAGTACTTGAAGAATTCTAGCTTTGCGCCTGATCAACGCATGGCCAGAGTCTGCAAGAACGAGGATAAACTTGTTAAAACATCTAGTTATAAAAGTATTTTCAAAAGAAAATTTATTTTGATATAATAGTATCTTATTATAAAAGTATTATTAAAGTACTTTATTATAAAAGTAATTCCAACAAGGAAATTTTGAATTAATCTTTGAAATTTAAATTCCTTTGGTGAATTAGCAATTCGTGCCCGATTCTTTCTTTTGAATCTACCTTATCTGCTCCGCTTTTATTCACCTTGATTCTGTTTTCAAAATCTACCCTCACTCCTTGTTGAATATATCCTTTAAAATATTTTCTAATTATATACTACATTGTTTAATATAAAATTTTAAGTGTTATAAATATTTTGAAGTTATTAATTAAATGAAACTCTTTAAAGAGAATGATTATTAATTTATTGATAATATTTGAAAGGTATCTTGAGTTAAATTAATAATCTCATAAATTTTGGATTTAATAGTCTCAATAGTCTTTGTAAATATAAATAATAATGTAAACAATTGTTTTCAAAGGAGTTCTGAAAGGTATTAAAGTATTAAAGAAAATAAAATTGCAAATGAAGGTTCAAAGGAATATTTCAAGTAAAGTTTATATAGTTTTAAATAAATTATCCACCCTTGACTCTCAATTTACCTTATTCCTGGTTATTCTATTCTCCTACCTCCTTCCTTTTCGGGGACGAAAAGTTTTGAGTGGGGGAGAGTGTAACGACCTGTAAGAATTCAATAAATTCTATTGTTTTATTTACGTATTTAATTGGACTTTAGTGAAAATTTAAATAAATTAATTTGCAAATAAAAAAAAAAAAATTTGGATTGCGTCAAATTAAACATAGCAGATTTTAAATTTTAAATTTATTTTATCAAAGTTATTTCATTGTGAAATTCTATAAAATTCAAGCTAGCTAATAAATTGCTGATAATAAATTATTTTCAAGCCTGGATATTTTTTTTATACAAAATTTCTAAACCCTCTTCTGAGTGAGACGTCGTCTTTCGTTTTTCCAAATTCGGACATCTGCTCCATTTACCTTATTTCTGACAAAATAGCAGCATTTTGGGTACCGGTATCGATTTTTGATCGGATAATCGTACCCCTGATATCAGTATACCGTTTTGATCGTCCCGTCATGCTGATCTTAGCTGTATATTTATTTATGTATTTTGAGGTCCGGTATGTGACGGAAACAATAAAACAGTGCATCGTATCGGTACCGTAAAATTGGGACCGGTTTGTGCATATGCCTTTTTCATTTGTCTACTGTTTGAAAACTAACAGCCACTAGCATTCATGTCAGCATTTATTCAAAGATTCCAACCGTTACTTTCGGGTCACTTCTAATTTGAAACACACGGTCCGATCAAGCAATAAATTGCTTTAATCATCTGCGTCATTCAAGCATCCTGCTGTTACCTTTGAAATGAATTTCATATATTTATACGTTTTATTTCAGCCTGGAACCTGCTCAACTCCTTTTCCAAACCTGCATGTTACCTTCTTTTTTTCAATTCTTATATATATTATATATCACAGCGTCTCTTGCTTTTCACTCTAGATCTCTCCTCTCTCTGTTCCATTTATTTCTTAAATTTTTGGCCAACTTTATAAAACCCATCTTCATTCCCGACCCCTTCCTTCAGCCGAAGCCCATGCCACCACAACCCGCTCCAGCCTCCGCCTGTCACCATCGGCCCCTCGACCACCATCCCCTCACGGCCACAGCCCCTACCGATCAGAGTAGCATCAACCGCCGACCACTTTCTCCCTGGTCTGTCCCCAGGCCGGAGCCTACCTATGACCTGCTCCTCCACCACCACAACGTCATTTCCGTCCAGACACCGCCGCCGCTCGATCCCCGCCTTGCCGAGCATGGCAAACACCGGCTGTGGTCGTTCGCATCTTCCCCTCTGCCTTAGCCGACCCCAGTGCCGCCCCTCCGCCTTGGAACTGACATCGACCTCACCTTCTTGCACGTCAGTTTGGAAACGGACTAGTTTAGCCTCCATGCTGTGAGCATTTCTCCCCCCCCCCTTCTAGCTTGGCCAGGTATAGCGTCCTTCTTCCCCGCTAGTTCATCCTCCCTCCATCTCTTATCTAAGCATGCATCTCCTTTATATACTTTTGTATAATATACCATTTGTATATTCTATAATATAAGCTTATTTATTTATATATATATTTGTATGAAAAGTGTATATATAAGTTTATAAAGTATCTGCTAAATTTTATATGAATATCTTTAGGATAGTTTGGCAATAGCCTTAGCATATAGATATTCAATTGGAATTGCTGAAAGAAACGCATGGGTTTTTGTAAAATAATGATTTCTAGAAACAAGTTTACAAACCTGTAGGGTACATCAGTTTTGAAGCGGTCTGCATATTTTAATTAGTGGTTACCAAACTGTTTGCAAAACTATAGTATATTGTTAGTATATTAGTGTTGCAAAATTTTATATAATTTTATAATGAGTTTACAAAACTGTTGTTAGCATATTATTATAGGTGAGGTCGGCATTTCTATGGTTACAATTTGTTACAGTATATATATATTTGGTTTTGCATGTCTTGGTTAAAAGTGGGGTCTGCATATAGGTTCTGTCTTGTAGCATAAGTGAAGGTTGTAAATTCTGTCGTTATAGGATATAAAGTTATATAAGAAATTTTGACAAACCTTATCACACAACTAATTCAGTAGATGCTAAACAAATACTAACCGATCGCTTCTTACGTAATCAACTTGTTTTGTAATAAAATGTTTTTCTTTGGTATGTATTTGTAGGGATTACTGATTGTGCATATACACGCAATAGTTATATTAACAACGCACAAGATACCTGAAGCCTTGGGAATAGCCCATACTTTATTAAAATATTGAAACTATTTAGTCTGCATGCCATGTGAGGATTAAGTAATACTTCAATGTTTTAAATATTTGGTTTACTATGGTGATAGGCCGGTATATACATATTGGAGTTGGGTTTGTCTGGTCTGCATGCATAGATAGGATCCATAGTATATTTACGTTATATGTATCCATTCATAAAGTTGAGACACGTTACTTTATATTAAATATAATATAATATTTTATGGATACGTTACTTATATTTAATGTTTTATGCTGTTTTGTAACTTACGTTAGGCAGTTCTACCTTGCATTGGTTCTGAAAATATAAAGTATATATCATATACTACAAGTCTGCAAATAAATGTTTTGTGAAGTCTGTGTGAGTTGCTATATAACTATTTATATAGGTTGTGTTAGATATATATGAGAGTCTGCATATAACACGTATATTAATATTCTATACTATCAACCGTATATTTTCAATAGTTTCGACAGTTTATAATAAATTTCAATCTGTGCACATATTCGTTGATATAGTCTGCATATTTTGGTTGCTGCAAGCATACCACTCTATATTATATTATATAAGTATATCTGATTATATTAAATAATATGTTGATTGCATTGGATATTGGGTTGGAATATGGGTTAATATAATATTCAAACATTTATTTCCATCTTACATATATATGATGATTTATTTTATTTATTGGATTTAAAAATCGATTTAATGGAATTATGATAATAATAAATGAATCTATCATTGTTTCTTCTATCAAAATTCTGATTTAAAATTCATCGATTTCTCCTTATCAGCCTTGATCGTCGGATTTGCGCCGTTCTTTCTTTCGTTTTGATTCGTAACTCAAATCAGCTTCGTTGTCCAATCTCTCCAGCCTAGAAAGGTGAGCAATCACTCACGATTAACGTTCTTTTATTTATTAAATTTGATTTCAATTGAAACGACAATTGAAATATGCTGATGTTAGTTGTTTATACTGTTATGACTGCTATTATCTGTATCTGTTCACCTATGACACCTGACACCATTATCGGTTAATTATTTATGTGATAATAATACAGATTGGTTGATAATTGATTGATGGATTGATTGTTGTTGAATTGGACGTTAATTATTATTGTTAAGCGATAACTAGTTGATAATTTAATTTGGTGTAGTATAGTTTATAAATTAAAACGGATTATATATGACGGACCTTGATTCATTAAAACCTGACCCGCCATATGAAGATTTGATTAGTTAAATTTGACCCATTTATGGTCGTAGAAATTGATAAATTATACTTTACACCTTTGAACGTAGTTTGGATTAATTGTTGTAGTTTAAACTGAAATTTAAAAAGGAGCGACAAGTGAAAACTGTAATGTAATAAATCTTAATCTACCTGAAATGATAATGTAGATTCTAGAAATAATTACACAAATAACAATGCGAGTAATACGATTATTTCGGGGTTATTTAATTTATCTATTGAATTGTTATTGATTGTTGTTATTGCTTGTTTATTTACTTTGACACCATCCATGTCATCACACTGCAAGTTCCCTGTGTTATGTTGATGTTGAATTGAAATGGGTTGAAATGATAGACCCAAGCGGTTTCATTTAATTAAATTGGGATTACGGGTTGAAATGCTATCCACCCGTATACATTTAGTGTACGGATTGACATGATAATATCCGTAACACTTGACCATATGATAAGAAAGATATGGTCTTATTAAATGTAAATTCTTAAATACATATATAAAGGGTAATGATAAATATAGAGTTAATTATATCTAGTTAATCAAGATTTGACTAAATACAAAAAATTATGATAAATATCTATGTAAATTTTATCTCGAATAGTTTTGCAATAATATTGAAAATTTAGATTGGGAGATAAATTTGGGTTATTTTAAAATGGTTTTTAGGTAAGGATTTATTATTTAAATCAATTTGAAGTGACAAAACAATAATGATGTAAAATCGAGAATCTATATGAAACTGTTAAATTTAGATTGTTATATTTAAGCTATGAACCACATTGTAATTAAATGGTTTAGAGATTTGGATACGTATTTGGAACCCAGATAGCTGAATTTGTTATGTAGATAACAAATTGAATTAAGTGAAATTTAATTTGAACTAGATTTGGAAATTCTAATTAGAAAACTAGATTGGGAAAAATTTAGTTGAAATATCAAATACTTAAAGTATGGAAACATATTGAAATAAAAGGGGAAATAGGGATATCAGATTCAAATTTGGGAATTATAAATTTAAGTGGTTATTTTAGGAAAAGTTTAAATGGGGTTTGATTTAATTTAAATGGGAAGGTCAGGTTGATGTGAACAATTTGTTAAGTTAAGGAAATTGAAATACGGTACTGTATACATTTCTCATTATATAGGTACTAGTTTGGGAAATATGATTATTCGAAGTAAAATTGACTGTTGGGTTTGAAGTATAAATTAAGTGAATAACCTCGGGGTAATAGTGTATAGTTCTACCCTATAGATAGTTCTATGGACCCTTAAAGGATGGACATCCCAAACATCCTTTAAGTTATATTG